>OZ023195.1:13616570-14816570 GCA_963995505.1 Hypericum androsaemum
AGGTTTTGTATGGGTGTTTACTTAGAGGACCTGCGGGGAGTTAGCCTCCCACGTTGTACTCGTTTGTCTCGAGTTGTTGATGGCGCGGAGCTAAGGGAAAACTCTCCTTCCCGAGTTGTATTTTCTAGTGACGGTGCAAGGCCAGGTTATGAGAGACACCAAACGTCAAGGGAGATTTTTCTCCCCGAGGTACTCTTTCCCTATCACGAATTTTTCCACTGGGTTTTCTCGTGGTATAGTTTTGACGAGGCCGGCAGTCGCAACCTCACAAGAGGCCGAGAGGGAGCCTTGCACTTAGTAGGATGTAATTGACCATTTCGTTTATATATCTGGGGTCTTTGCCCCTCTTCTTCCAACAAAAAAAATCTCAAGTTTAAATCCCAAATATGTAATTGCGTTAAAAATTGGTAAAAATTTATCATGTTTTATGATTTAACGAGACTTGAATTTAGATTAATTAATTTAGTTTGGTTAGTATTTTTAAACCTAATTTGTGTCTAGTTGCGGAAGTCTACCTGCCTGTTTTTAGGTGTTAAAATAATTGAATCAATTAAAGTAATGATGAAGCAAAATATGTGAACCACACTAACCTGAAGTAGAAAAGTGTGTGAGACTACCCACAACAGCAATCCACCAAATTTAGTTTACGGAATAAACACTTAATTTTTCTTTCATTCATACCCAATCCAACCCAATTACATATTTTTCTACCCACAGCAGCAACTCAGTTCACAGAATAAATAATTAATTTCTCTCTCATCTACATATTGTCATGGTTTTAAAAAATGTAGTCCGACCGGTGGTCCGACCGGTGGTCCGACCGATTGGAGCACGAAACTGGCACAAGATCGAGTCATTTTTAGGCTTTTGACAGCGGTCTGTACTAACCGGATCAAATCTGGTCGGACCGGCCAATTTTGAAGTCCATCCTGACCGGTCGAACCCGGTTAGTACAAAAATGGGCAAAATTGATTTGACAAGTTTATAAAGTAATAAATAAATAAATAAGTAGATTTATAGAGATGAGAGATAAAAAATTAAGTCTATTTTTTTGTATGGAAAATAAGTATATTTTAGCCTACATATATATTATTTAAAATATTTAAAAATAAAAAATTTGGTCTGACCGGTGGTCCGACCGACCAACCCGAAAAATGGTAGGAATTCTGGGTCATAGCTCCGGGCCGGGTTTTAAAACCATGCATATTATCTACTATCATTTTTTAGAATACTAAATTAGATAGAAATACTCGAGGTACAAATGGAAGTCGAAAATGATAAATTACGATACGAAAATTTCAAATTACAAAAATTTTAAATTACATAATTAATTATCGTTTCTGAACTTTTGCCAAATATGCTCAATTAAATCACTTTTGAGAGCGTTATGAGCTTCTCTATTGCAAAATTATTCCTTAGCAGTCATGTAGGTGTGTAAGTTTCCGATGCGTTTAGTAGAGAACTGAAAAGGTTCTTCATTGTCCTCTTCATTACAGAATTCGGCCGGGTCATGATAACGGAGATATGTGTCTCGTTCGTCCTCCACTATCATATTGTGCAATATGGTGCAAGCTTTCATAATTCTTCCCATTAACTCCTTGTCCCAAAGAAGACATGGACGTCGAATGAATGCAAAATGAGCTCGTAGAACTCCAAATGCTCCCTCCACATATTTTCTAGCAGCCTCTTGATGTTTGTGTTTTAAGGTTAACAGAGATGTAATTAACTTGACAAATGCAGCCCATATAAGATATATCCCATCAGTGAGATAATATGCTATATCATTTTGTCCACCGTTGACGACGTAACTCACTTTTGGTGCTCGGCCTTCTAAGACATCACTAAAAACAGGAGATCGGTGCGGTACATTAATTACATTGAGAGTACCTGGTGTTTCAAAGAAAGCATGCCATATCCATAAGTCATATGATGCAACTGCTTCCAGAATAATTGTAGGCTTTTCGCTCCTTCCTGCATATTGCCCAGCCCATGCATTATGATAATTTTTCTATTTTCAGTGCATACAGTCAATACTACCTATCATGCCCGAGAATTCACGTTGTTTTTCGACGTAGAGAAGTTTTGCCAAATCCTGTGCATTGGACCTTTTCATGTACTCGTTTTCGAAATAGGAAATTTCACCTTCTACGAACTTCATGAGAGCTTCATGTGTTGTAGATGCACCCATTCTCAGGTATTCATCAACGATATTAGTTGATGTCTCATAAGCTAACACCCTTATAGCTCTAGTACATTTTTGCAAGGCTGTCAGACCTAGGGTGCCTGCAGCATTTGTTCTTTGTTAAAAATATTGGTCATTGGTACTAACTGTCTCCACAATGCGAAGGAATAATGATCTTTGCATGCGAAACCTTGTCCGGAAGATCTCAGGTGAATACGTTGGCGTGTTGACAAAATAGTCATTCATCAAGCGTTGCTCACCAACTCTTCATTCCCTGGTGACATATCGCCTTCGCCTAGAAGGTGGTGGAATTCCCTGGATTATACTAGATTGACTACGAACGCATCCTCGAGTAAGTGATCAATTTATCAATTTTGTTCACTTCTTCGTGCTTCCCATTCATCAAATTTTCTGGTGAATGAAGCATTAGAACTTGAATCCGAATCTGATGTATTTTCACTGAGAGACATTTGTGATGAGATTTGATTCTAGTGAAGAATATTGGAAGGCTTTTGAGTATATTTAAGTTAGTTATGATCGCCAATATATATAGAATTATAGGAGTAGGTTGGATGACACAGGTAAAGTGACAATACAATAGTTACAAGACAAATTACCATAATTATGGGTGTGGGTTGGATGACAAAGGTGAAGTGACAATACAATAGGTACGATACAAATTACTATAATTATGGTCGTGGGTTGGATGACAAAGATGAAGTGACAATACAATAGGTACGAGACAAATTACCATAATTATGGGTGTGGGTTGGATGACAAAGCTGAAGTGACAATACAATAGGTACGAGACAAATTACCATAATTATGGGTGTAGGTTGGATGATAAAAGTGAAGTGATAATACAATAGATACGAGACAAATTATCATAATTATGGGTGTAGGTTGGATGACAAAAGTGAAGTGACAATACAATAGGTACGAAACAAATTACATTAAATGAAGAACAAATTACATTAATGGAAGAATAAATTACATGAAATGAAGAATAAATTACATGAATGGAAGAACAAATTACATGAAATGACAAATTACTAATTAGTTTCCAAACACTCGAGATATTAGATAGGGCTTCATCTCTTCATCTTCTGGGGATAAGTGTTGTTTCGAAATCAAAGCAGTCAACATGATTTTATCCAACTCCATATTCTTCATAGCCTCCCTTTTTTTTATCTCGCTGGATTTTTTATTGCTCCCTTTGTTGCTCCGGTTCCATTCTCTTCTTAAAAATTTCATTTTTATTATTTCTGGTTGTTCTCAATGCACGAATTTATGCTGCAATATCATCAGAGGCCTTACCTTTTCTTTTTATTTTTTGGCAGCATCTCTACTCATAGGACGGAAAATTCTTGAAGATATGGTGGTTGGATCTTCTGAGTTAGATGGGATTGAATAATCCCCTTCTTCGGTAGTTTTTGACATCTTCGAGCTCCCACCACTTTCTATATCCTCCTCCTCATTTTGGGGAGAAAAATATGTTGAACCGTGATCTCCTTCTTCAATTTGCCACTTGGAACATTTACACATAACTTCATTATAAATAACAAGGTCAACAAATTTTTTGCCAGCATTCCCTTCATAAAGTGCTTGAGCTTCGGTCTCATCATCGGCGTCGCTCATGCCTCTCCGTTTCCGTTTCAGTGCTTCTCGGTATGCAGCAATCCACTTTGCTCCATTGGCACTAAGTCGTGTATAACGACCTTTAATTGAAGGCACATTTCTTTCTTGGATCTCTCCCGAATTTTTCTGCTTGAGCATCATGGTACAAAGCACTCACTCGGGACCACAGCGAGGCACTCTACTGATTTTTTCCAATAACATTGTCTTGGCTACAGTAGACGAAAGCTGATATTAGGGCAATGTCTTCTTTGACACCCCAACTACTTGGTGCAGACTTTTTAGTTTTTTTCTCCCTAGCCTCATCGAAGGACAATTGCTGTGGCATATTTTGTGGGGCAAGTGTTGGGAAAATAGAATTTGGAAAAGATTTGGCAAAAATTGAGAGGTATAAAAAGGTTGAGAGTTCGGATAATCTCCAGAATTTAGATAGCCTGAAAGATTATAAGATTCGAATGATTGATAATTTGGGAAATTATGATCATTTGGATCCATAGTAGAAATAATATAACAGAGAAAATTTAAAAGAAGAGATTATGTAGTGAAAGAAAAGAAAATTTTAGATGGTGTATGAAAATGTGTTAACATTAGACTCTATTTATAGAGATTTGAAAAATAATAATTTTTATAATTTTTTTTAGTTTTGCTAAAGATAAAGTCAGTTTAGATAATCATAAAAATATTATTCAAAAAAATCTTTTTTAACGAATAATATTATGCCATAAATAAGTGAAAAAAAGTGATGTGGCTTAAAGTGTCGCGCGCGAGCTCTGATCAAGTGAGGAGCATCGCTCCCCTTTTCCTTTTTTAGTTTTTTTAATTAATAAAATTATCAGCCGATCGGGGAAAGTTATTATTTTAGATAGTAATGCTTTTGTTTTTTGAGGAACCATCATTTTATATATTAATGCTGAAAGCGATAGGCCGGCGCTAGGTTCAGAAAGGTAAAAGTTACAAAAAAGTCCTATAAGGTAGATTCCCTCCAAATTTAAATCTC
Source organism: Hypericum androsaemum (assembly GCA_963995505.1). Classification (NCBI taxonomy): domain Eukaryota; kingdom Viridiplantae; phylum Streptophyta; class Magnoliopsida; order Malpighiales; family Hypericaceae; genus Hypericum; species Hypericum androsaemum. The sequence goes on from OZ023195.1 coordinate 13,621,385, forward strand.
CACAGGATGAAACAAAAACCGTTTTCAATGCTTAATGTCATCTACTGCCAAGAATTTAAATAAAAAAATAACAATTGGTTGTTCGAGTTTTTTTAACCTCTGTTATCATATTTTTAGTCAAAATATTGTCGAATCTTAATTATTAGTATCTCTTCGAATACGATATTTTTTATCCGTGAGATTTGAACCTATTACATTCTTTCTAATTCTCATTAGTATTGGTTATTCTAGTTTTTAACAGAAGTTTTAAGCTCACTTCTAAAATTATAACTTTGTTAAAATTTAGAATAGCCCGACTGCTTTGAAATTAGATTAGGCATATCTCTAAATAAATATTTACCACGTTGAGTTTCAGGAAAAAAAGAAAAAATAATAATGGCATATATACCTTATCTACATGTCATCGGACAGTGGACGTAAAACGAACTTTCGGCCAAAGAATACAAGGCTTAAAAGGACAACAACCTACCAACAGACTTGAATTTGGACCGACTTAATTTTTTTTAAATTCAAACTTACGAGCATAAAATCACAAGATCCTCTAAAAAAACCTTCAAAAGCGACGGTGGCGTGAACTGATGACGCATTCCCCTCTCCGTATACTGGAAGATGTATATTTAATAAAGTGACACGTCGAGAATTTGAATCAAAAAGATGGCAGACAAGTTGAAAAAAATGAAGCAGAATCGGATGTGAGTCACACTCAAATTCGTGTACTGCGTTCCTTGTATGTGTCACTAGTGGAATAGTGGGCTTCTTTGTTTAGTAAGGACAAAGAGCATAAATGATTTTGTTAATCTTTGACGAAACTATCCAATATTCGGGGTTCGAGTTCGAATTCAATTAAACAAAATGAAAAAAAACACTTACCTAAATCACTTAAAGTGTGAAAACGTCAAGTTACATACTACCTTGAGTCAAAATGGCCCAAACCCTTCTTAAAAAAAGTTCCCCATTTTAATTTAAAGGGTTCGGGATCCGTACACCTGATGGGCTGAGCTGGAACCGTCAAAAGGAGTTAGGACATCTGGAATCGTTGTCAGGGAATAAAGAGATTGTAGAAATAAAAAACCGCCGTCCGTGGGGATCGAACCCACGACCACGTGGTTAAAAGCCACGCGCTCTACCACTGAGCTAGGAAGGCTTGACAAACATCGTTTTTAAAGTATTTTTATATTTTGAAACCAGTATAGAAATTCGGCAAAAGAAGTCTTGTATTACCTTTTGATTCATCCGGAAACAAAGAATCGTAAAAGAAAATCCGAAGGAGATAGTTTCGTCAAACCGACTAGGGGTGAGGCCCAATCCGAAAAAACCCGATCCACCGAAAGTTCGATCAACCCGAAGCCCAATACACCAAAAACCCAACTTGGAAAACGGGTTCATGGGCTGGCGGTCGGTTTAAACCGACAGGTCGGGCTCAAATCGGTGTCATTTTATACGCACACCGTGAGCCCGAAACCCCGACCAAAATGCTGCGTTTTGGGAGAATATAAATACCTTCCTACTACCCACTACCCAGTCCCAGTGCCGAATTAAACCTATTTGGTCGAACCCCGCCGCTCTCCAACCAAAACCAAACGCTCCTCCTCCCTAGCCGGCCAACCACCGCTCCTCTTCCAGTCTTCTTCCGTCGTCCTCCGTCTCCAACTCCTCCCTTCTCCTTTCCTAGCAACTTCCAGTCGCTATTCTCCATTCCTTTCCCAAATTGCCAGAAACCCTAAATACCCAAACCGATCCCCTCACTTTTGGACTCGCCATTCTCCCTCACTTCTAGTCTGGTTCCTTGTGTTGCATGTCGGATCCGCAGGCGGAATCAAGGATTGAGACTTCAGAGATTGGGAATTCTGGTTTGCATGTGGCAGAGGAAGAAGAGTCGGGAGCTTTGTGTGGCTGAGTTGTTGGACATGTTTTGATTTCTGAGCTGCTATGGCGGATGATTTAACGAAGAGGAAGGTTCGGGAAATAATCGAAGAAGACAAAGTAAGTTGGGTGACTTGTCGTCTGTTGGAGAGAAATAGCTAATGACTTGTGGTGGGCCGTAGGCCTTACTGGTGTTTGTGTGTTTATTTTTGGTTGTTCCTTGGGCCTTAGTTTGTATTTCTTCTAAATCGTTTTGGGAAAGACATGTTACACCGCCAGCCCGACAATTTTTGTGTTTCACCGATACACTGTGCCACCGTCTGTGTTGCGCAACACCGTGACACGATCGGCGAAAGTTTGTGAAAATTTGGTTGGTCGGTATTGGCGACAAATAATGGAAAAAAACCATGAGACCGACTTATACTCACCCCTAAAACCAACTACTAATATTGTGATCGAACAAATATTACTTTTCATTTTTTATTTTTGGTGGAGAAATAATACATTTTTATTTCATGACATACCAAATGTCTATAGAAGCGAATAATCTCAAGAAGTGGGACACTTCCAACCGACTATCTAGTAAACCCCTACACGTTCTTCAACTGTAAAAGAATGCAACAAGTGAATGTATAAAAACTATCAGATCTCCGCCGATGGCAGTGAAAAATGCGCATCTTCAATCCGACCGTTGCGCGAGCGATCTCGAGGTAACTGTCGGAACAACTACTGCCTCAGTACTCTATTTGAACTGAGCAAGAAGTTCTCTTCTCCTGCTAGGGTTGAGTGTAGCCTTCCAGCAGCCCAGCCATTGTTCATGGCACGTGCAGCAGCACTAGCGGGATCACCGGCGACACGGCTTCCATCGATGCGTGGATCGAATTCTGAAAGTCCACTCGCCTTTCTCTCTTTTCTTCTACTCCTCTCCTCATCTCTCTCTTTCCTCAGCCAGGTCTCTACTGTTCTCTGCAAGTGAAATCCCCCTATTAGTCGATAGATTTCTGGAGGATGGACGATCATAGATTTTAGCTTGGCAAACTAACCATTAGTGAGAGATTGCTCATCTCCTTCACTTTCGCCATCGGCATTGCTAATTGTAACTTCCCATGTGCTACATACACCTGATAAGCAGAACTTCAGTGGATGCTCTATTGATAGGTGAATTATGAGAGACTGGGGGAGTTAGGGACGAACAATGTGGGATGGCCAGTCCTCCAATCCGTCGAATATATGTGTAGCATAAATAATTGTAGCACCCCTCTCTTCACATTCTTTCTTCAGGAACTTTAATAGGTCAGCCCTTGCTAAAACATCAAGGTCAACTGTTATCTCGTCAAGGAGGAGAACCTACAGCCACGAGGAATGAAAGCGCTTTATAGCACGTGCAATGAATTAGATAATGGTTCCATTACGTTCCAAAGAATATGATGAAGATGTAACGACCTTGAATGGCCTGAGAAGACCCATGCAGATCTGCACTCTTCTTCTCTGACCATCAGAAACCTTGTGCAACCTCCATGATAGATCAATGTCCAGCACCTGCTCATGAAATATTCAAGTGCTAGAGTTACAACAGAGTATTAAAACTCGGGCGGGAAATTAGTAGCAGCCCCGATCAACAAAGATGGTGAGAAGGTTATCCATAGATCAGGACACCAACAGAGCAATTCACTTCTCGTTAACTAAGCTATTAAAATCCAACTCATAACCTGGAGCCATAAAAAAATGACTCGAATCCACCACTAGAAGAAATCTCACCTTGATGAGTTCATCTCTTCTCTGAGGATCAATCCCTGCTACCCCAAAAATCATTTTCTGAGCAGAAATATCCATCTGTATGGGCACATCAAAACCAGCGAACGCAACGTCTCGCCTCCACTACAAAACCACAACCGATAAGGCGAAGCGCCACCATTACACACACGATCACTCGAAAGTAATTCTTTTGCATAATTCAATGCCATGACAAAAGAAGGGTCTCAATTCCAACACTGAATCGTGTTAATTACATAAATAATCTTAAATCACAAGACTACATTGTTTCTCATAATAACGAATTCAACTCGACATGAACATCAGCTTTAACAATCAACAATTTAGCTGGAACAAAAGATCAAGAAAATGAAATCAAAGGGAGCGGAAAAAGACGCAAGTAACCTCGCCGCCGAGATAAGAGAGGTCACCGGAGGACGTCAAAGCGGTGTCGTGGAAGGCTGACCTTCCCAGCACCCGTACCATGTGAGGATCCACCATGTGCTTCCCTCCAAGTATCTTCAAAATCGTCGTCTTCCCTAATTTCCCACATTTTAACGAACAAGAATTTTTAGAAACCTTAACAATTAATTATCTAAAAAAAATTGAAAGTAAGTGTCGCGAATCGGCGGTTCTTGTTACGGACCAGCTCCGTTGGATCCGACGAGTAGGCACCGATCGCCGGAGAACAGCGCGAGTGAGAAGTCCTCGATGAGCGGCTTCGATCCGGGCGGCGGGTGGCCGCCGATTCCCGGGTAGGTGAATCTCAGGCCGTTGATCTCCACCGTCGGTTTTCGCTCCCCTTCCGTCCCCGCCATTTTTTTCGCCCCTTCTTCCTTCTCCCAACTAACTGGAATTGTTTTAAAAGTGAGCTCGCGGGGGTTCACGTGAACCGACGTCGTGTAAACCAGCGACGTGGCCGTTTCGTGAACAGGCAAGCCCACGTGGACACCTCTCAGCCACCAATAGGCAATAAGACAAAATTATACATTTAGGACTTTTCAATAATTAAGTAATCGTTAAATTAATAAGCTATCCAAAATAGTTTTTTTTTTATCTGACTTGAGTTGGTATATAAAAATTTTCAATTCTGATAATTAAAGTTTGGATGATCTCTAAATACATATATAAATGCATTCAATATTATAAATTAATATTGTTTAAAAAATAACTAGGATAATTTAGTGAAACATGAATTTTATTGTTCTTTACTTTTTCCTAAAATTGGATATGGATAGATTCTAAAAAAATAGGTCAAAATTTCATGTCTATTTTTTAAAAATAATTTGGGATGGATCAAAATTTTGATATAACAAGTGTAATAAAAAAAAACCAACAATCAATTAATTACTAATGGAGTTGAAGTTAACAAAACTTGAGTGGTCCGTAATCAATTTTCTCTAATTGCTCCACGTGTAACAAACCAATTTTCCAAACGAATTAATGTCATTTTATTGGCTATAAATTACAGTTATTTCTTTTAAACCTTAAATATAGTCAAGGGACAAAATATGCAGGTGCACAGATTGTAAAATAGACTTGCCCGCATACAAACATTAAATCGGAGCATCGAATTTCACTGGCTCTCTTATTTGGAGATCTTCCCTCCCGGAGTCGAGTTGAGAGAGGATGGCCGCAAAAATCTACAGCCTCTACTTGATCAACAAATCAGGGGGTTTAATATTTTATAAAGTAATTCCAATCTGTAATCTTGTCCCATTTCTTTATAATCACTTGAACCGATCGTAGTTTTAGGATTAATTAATTAAGTTAGAATCTCCGTATCAGAACGTGAATACCTTATTTTACAGTGAACTTGTCTCTCTAAGCTTTTTGTTTTGCAGCCGCACTTATTTTGCATTTTGCATTCCGTTGATCCGAGGCATGATCATGCTGTGTTCGATTGGTTCCAGATCCTGGATCGAGGATTGTTGGATTAGTGTAGTTGCATTGGATCACCAAGTTGACAATCTGCCATAGTTCTGTTGTTTGGCGTCGATATGTGCAATATCTTTACTCTTCGGATCATTGATCACGAGATCACAAGAAATCATTTGCGAGGATATATATATAACATGACTTTCATAATATATACTTAAAAAAAATTCAATTGCGACCCCGCTGTTTCACTTATTTATTTGAGGAGTCGTGCATTGTTATGCTGGATATTGAACTGCCAAATCTTGTGTTTGAACTGTGACAGTTACTTTGCTAGAGCTAAAGTGTCATTGCTTCAAAATGTGCTAATAATTTTATTTTACTTTTGTCAGAAGCAGTCGGTTACTGGACATTAAATGTAACGACTGATTTGGTTCGAGCATAATCAGACCAACATGTAATTGTAGCTGCTACAGCTGAATAGGTTTGGACCATTTCTCGATTTGCGCTCGTTATCCTTGCACAAAGGTCATACTAACCTTCTCTCTATCGTTCTAAGCTGAAAGCCCAAAAAGATGCAGGTGGCGGCCCACTGAATATTTGTATAACACAAGCTTTTCACTTGCCGATTGCCATCCTATGAGCTCCCCCAAATCCAAATATGAGCTGTAAGGTATAATTCTCCAATTCTAATTCGGATTAATTTTTAGATCAGTTAACAGATGAAACCTATACTAATACACATCGGTCCTTTTGAAAGTATGAATTCAATATCTTCTTAAGAAAATAAATATCTTAACACATAAACTAACTCTCCCTTCTTTTGTCTCCTTAAAAAAGTAGGACATTTTCATATCATATTAATGTCATTAATAAAGATTCCAAATTCCAATGGATATTTCCCAGATATGCTTTTAGGGTAAAGCAAGGCCTTCAATGTTGAAAGGGGTTTTGTGATGTTCCCCTTTCCCCCAACCAGTTTCGGGTTGCAGACTTGCAGTAGCTCGCTTTCAGAAGAAAAAAAAAACAGAATTTAATTTAACCCCAGGTTACCCCTAAAAAATTATATTAATAATAATAAATGATAATAAAATAGCCCCCAGCCTATGAACTTTTTTGCTTTCTTTTATAAAGTGGTGGGGCCCGAACAAGCTAAATAGTAAATAGGGGAGGAGGATCTCCCTCAATTTTTACAATATTGTTTGAGGTGTCAAATCGCTCATATTCCAAATTTTGCCCTCGTCGTTTTGATTTTTTCGGGGGAAAAAATTGGTCACTTTAACGTCCTTTGTGCCAGGCAACCTGCAAGTACTTTTTTATTTGTCGGAGCCTGCCATGGTAAAAAACTTTTAACGCCATCGAAAACGGTAAGTATCAGAGACGAATTGCACAGTACAAAGTAACTTCAACCGGCAAGGTGGGATTTTTTCTTGAAATTCGCAAAAAATATACATATTTTTTTAAATAGATAAAAAGTTATACATATTTTTTAAATAGGTTGAAATATTATTTAATATTAAAATAATCTTTCAATCTATTTAGAAAATATGTATAACTTTTACCTATTTAAAAAAATATTTATGTTTTTTTCCCATTTCAGAAAAAATTCCTGGCAAGGTTAGAACAAATTATCGGTTCTGTTCGGTGACAATTAACTAATTAAGTACTCCAAAATCGTATTCATTGCCGGATCAAGAAAAATGATCGATTGCGTTCATATGGCTTGTACGCGATTTTAGCCCGCTAACATAAAGAATAAAAAAGTTAGAACCATTTTAAAATTAATTTTTTAAAATATTTTATCATGAAATATTAATATCATATTGGCATGTTCGCTACCATTTTAGAATAGGCATACAAGACTAAAATTTTGAAATCGTCAAAACAAATGAAATTGCTTGTCTAAAATTTTAACCTCGAAACTTTTGAACCAAGAAATTTATATAAAATTGTGACACTAAGAGTTTATGTTTAATAGAAAATTAATATTTATATCAATTTTATTTACTCGAACTAAATTAGACCACCCACCTAAACTCACTTCCGTGTTAAGAGAAGAGGCAATCAACTTGTGGGCTTGGCATGGCTAACCACTAAGTATACGTTGAAAATCTCATATATTCAATTTTTTTAGATCTTAATTAAATATCGAAATTTTATTAGAGTAGGTTTATCATGTCTATTATTATTTTTATACGTTCTCTCATGAAATGAGAGATAGAGATCAATGGTATAATGTGGTGGGAGGGGGAAAAATTGGACGTAACGTAACACTGACAAAAACTGAGGGGGTGCTGAAGGGACACAGAATGTAGTGTCCCTTTCACCTTCGTCTCCTTCTGCCGCGAAACCCGGAATACCGTCCCCAACCCACACAGATCCCCCCTCTTTTTCTTTCTCTCTCCTCTCCCCCATATGGGTTCTTTCTCTCTCCTCCCCAACTATCCTTTTCCTGCCGTTTCCCAATTATTATCACTTTCTCTCTACCACCGCCCTTCTTCACGAGATCCTATTGCTGCCCATGGTTCAGCCTCCACATCAACACGGAGGATGAAAAAAATTTAGGATCAGTTTTTGGATCTTTTTTAGAACATGTTAATGTTCATGCCTATCATCCATATTCTTTTTTATTGTTATCGGTCAAAAGTTTTGTATTCATATTTAGGATTGAATTTTTTAATAAGTCATGATTACTTAATTTTATAAATGACCACGAGATTATTAAAATAATAATAATTTTTTAAATAGGTCTGATAGTAGTAAATAAGTAAAAATTATACTTATATAATTCGCAACGCGATGGTGAAGTTATAGTCATAGTAAGAAATGGTAACTGACCCATGCGACCGATCATCACTTGCAGCCATTCCAATACTCGCACTTTCCATGACAAATTTTTATTATTAGATTAGTTTAACCATCATTTATTTCAAAGTTTATGTACTTCAATTTATAATTTGTTGATTCACGTGAATAGATAAATATGATTTTGTAGTCAACAGACCTTTCGCGTCAAAAATAATTTAATTTTCGTCAACTTACTTCGAGAATACAGACTTTTACACTACTCGCCATCGCCCGTTGGTTGGTGGCTGTATATATGTATACTTGGAGGGAAATATATTTTTTAGAGTTTCGAGATTTATATCAACTCGTCGGAATTGTAATTTTTGATGATTTCTGGTTTGGGGAATTTGTGAGTAATGGGTGAGAATAAGTATGTTCTTGGGATTTGAAAAATCATCCCCCATATATTGTGATTTTTTTTCCATTACTTACTGTTTCTTTTTTGCTTTTTAAAAGCTATGTTTAATCTGCGAAGGCGTTTCTTTTAAGCCAACCTTGAACTTGTCGACCAGGTGAAAGACGAAAGTGGTATTGTATGTTTTTTTAAGAGGGGCACTGTAGGGTATTGGTATTGACAAGTAGTCCAAAAACGTGAAAAACATATATAGTTGGACGAAAAACAAAACATTGAAGAAAAGGTAATGGTTTTGCTAGCTTACTAAATAGATCTCGAATTCGAGTCACATCAGATGCAATAGTATTAATTACTTGTTGAGTGCATTTTTTCATCTTTCAAAAATTACACGCTCGAACTTGAATTATTCAATTTGTTAGATATACTTATATCAGGTAATATAAAGCAAAAAATATAAAGATTATACATATGAAAGTTGATATAAACAAACTTATCAAATTTTTTGATATAAACATAAAAAATAAACTCGGATAAAAAAATGATTAGATCACTCAATCAATAATAAAAGTTGATACAAATAATAAAAGAATTATACTCCTAATTTTGTCAAAAAAATTTGTTCAAAAATAAAGTAGTGGTATGTGAGTCGATAAAACTACTCGATCAAACACTTTTAAATCATGAAATATTAGTGTGTGGGTCGATAAAATCATTATTTTAGTAAACGTTCACCCAAAAAATATAGTTCTTGGAAATGACCGATGCATGTCTCTTCTAATCGGTTTATACTAGTTCCATACTTCCAGTTTGTTAACCAATCAAATCAAAGGGCGGGAAAAGAGGACCGACTATTTAATGGGGAGACATGACACATGATCAGGTAGAAGTAAAATAACCTATTTTTATAAGCATATATTACGAAGAATAATTATTCTAATTATTTTGAACATAAAATGAGCAATATTTATTCGGTAAAGAATAATAAATCACATAAAAATCAGGTAGCAATGTATTTTCACTTTTTTATTTACCAAGAAAATAAATCTAACCGATAAAATATATTAATTTGATTTAAAAAATTGACTTGGAACTAGTCGGGGTGACTAAAGAAAAAAAGTATCCAACTTTTTTAATGGGAGGGGGGATGGGATTTTCCAAAATTTCCCCATTATTGCAAATTCTACTTTTTCCCCCTCTGGGCTGGGGCCCTTTCCATTTCCTCATTAGTCTTTTCCGATCCCATTTCGCGTGCCCCTCTTTTTCCGCCCGATGTCCATTTCTCTCCCAAAGTATCACTGTGCAACCGAGTTCACTGATGAACATGTAAATAATATATCTCAAATTCGAATTTTAAGAAATGCAGCAATGAATATGGAGACCTTGCCACATTTGATAAAGCGTAAGTAGTTCGAATTTGAATTAATCAATCTAGCATATTGCATATCAAGAGGTATACACAAAAAATAAATAATTTTGAATATTTGAAAATATAATTTTGTTAAAAATTTGTTGAAAAAAAACTTAAATTTTTTTAAAAATCTCGCCGCCCTTAAATTTGAAATAGTCAATAGGTGTCCGGATACTCCCAAAATATCACTGTGCAGTTTGTTAACTTTATCATCACTTGTCCCTTTTCTCTCTCTAGGATTGTCCTAGCTACTGGCTAGCTGTAAGTAGTACTAGTGGTGCACTGCAATGTGGCTCTTGTCTTCTTTCCCACTACTACCCTTTCACCAACTAAATTAGGACCTCTCTCTCTTCTCTCTCCATTCTTCAGTTTCCTCCCCAAGTGAAGCCCGCTTCTTCTCTACCTGGTCTTAGCCTTGGCTTTTCCAAGCTTGCCCATTTCGGACAGCAAGTGTCGCGAGGTTGGAGCACTGATGATACGAAGAAGAATGTTCTCCCCCCTTGAGAATTAATGAAACATGTAAATAATCCATCTTTTGGTTTTCTTCTAAACTATTGCTTTTTTTTATCGCCCGTATTCCGGAGTCGAAAACTATCGGACATTAATATGAGTTATTCTCTGAATAATCTCTTTTACATTCCTGGGTCTTGAATAAAGTCTTGCTTTAGTAGTAAGAAAGTTGACATTTTTATGTGTTCTTTGGGATTGGTAGGAGGAATTTTATATTTGATCAACTATGTTTTGTTTTTTGTTTATGTTTCGTTATACTTTTTATATATATATTGTCTCTTCGTTTGTCGTTGTTCTTTTGGTATGAAGTCCAAATCACTGATTAAAACGACAGTTGTTTTTAGTTATAATTAAACAGTAGATGGACCCGGAATACGCTGTAACTCTAATCACATGTTTTATCGTAATTAAAACAATAGTTAATGGACCAGGAAAAAAAAAACTTATCATCGTTTTTTATCTTCTGATCGTTGAGTTTGATTTATAAATGTATTGCCTTCGGATTCTAAGTTGGATACCGAGATTTTAACTATCAGAGCGGATTGTTCCCGTTGGCTTCTGTGGTTACCCCTTAGTTTAAGGATGCTGATGAAGCTGGGGTTTGAAATCTTCAGAAATCATCACGTGACTAGGTCTAAAAGCTACAACTTGTGGAATAGTACTTACAATAATGCCTCTCTCTTCTTCTCTCCGTGTTCTATTCCTTGTCTTCTTGTCCTAGTTATCTCCAACTCCATGTCCTGAATGTATTACGTTGGAAGCTCAAGGTCATTTTGGAGAAGGCCAAGCAGTTTTGCCCATCTTTTTAAGTGGGTCGGATCGCGTTAGAATCTTTTTATCCAACTTTAACTTTAAGGTTATATGTATTTGGAGTTCTTTTCTCTTATAATGTGGGCCTTGCAATATAAGGGAAAGGGAATGCAGGGTATTTCAATACCTCTCTTCGATTCGGGTCTTGTTACCATATTTGCTAGTTGCAAATGGGATGGGCTTGTTTATAAGTTACCCGTGATTCGGTGTTCTATGTGCTTCATTTAGTTTGTATTATCTGTCTGGTGGAATCATAATTTAGTTGGAATGTTTTGATATTCTGCTGTTATTGTGTCTGATATTTAACCTGATAACTTTTCAGATGCACTATGAGGAGTTCAAGGCAATGGACGTCGGTTTATGCAAATGGAAATGAAGGAGAGGCAGCGTTGGAGAGCTGAAGAGGACGCCTTGTTACGTGCATATGTTAAGCAGTATGGTCCAAGGGAGTGGAACCTCGTTTCGCAGCGCATGAACACGCCCCTAAACAGGGACGCAAAGTCTTGCTTAGAAAGGTGGAAGAACTACCTCAAACCCGGGATAAAGAAGGGATCGCTTACAGAAGAGGAGCAGCGCCTTGTCATCCGACTTCAGGCGAAGCACGGGAACAAATGGAAGAAAATTGCAGCTGAAGTTCCGGGACGAACTGCTAAGAGACTTGGAAAGTGGTGGGAAGTGTTTAAAGAGAAGCAACAAAGGGAACATAAAGAGAACAACAAGACAGTTGGGCCTATTGACGAGGGCAAGTACGATAGGATACTAGAGAATTTCGCGGAGAAGCTGGTTAAAGAGCGCCCTGCTCAACCATTTGTCATGGCCACTTCGAATGGCGGTTTTTACCACACAGATACACCTGCCCCTGCTCCTGCTCCTGCTCCAGCCCTGCTTCCCCCCTGGCTTTCTCATCCCAATGGCAGTGCACCTGTCAGGCCGCCTTCCCCGTCCGTAACACTGAGCCTCTCGTCACCGACAGTAGCGGCGCCTACGCCTTCGATTCCCTGGCTACAACCGGAGCGTGCACCGGACAATGCACCACTTGTGATAGGCAGTTTACCACCTCATGCACCAACAATGCCTGCTTGTGCCGCCGAGAACATGCTGATGTCTGAGTTGGTGGAGTGCTGCCGGGATTTGGAAGAAGGCCACCGTGCTTGGTCTGCACACAAAAAGGAGGCTGCTTGGAGACTGAGAAGGGTTGAGCTGCAACTCGAGTCCGAGAAGTCTACGCGGAAGAGAGAGAAAATGGAAGAGATAGAACTAAAGATCAAGGCTTTTAGGGTGGAGGAGAAAGCGTCTCTTGATAGGATCGAAGCGGAGTACAGGGAACAGCTGGCCGGACTACGCAAGGATGCCGACACCAAGGAGCAAAAGCTTGCTGAGCAGTGGGCTGCCAAGCACCTGCACCTCACCAAGTTTCTTGAGCAGATGATGTGCAGACCGAGGATACCCGAGCCCAACGGCCGGTGAGAATTCTCACCTACGTTACGTCACGTTGTTCGTTTCGAAGCATGACAGCTCCGAGCTGCTTGTTTTAGTTTTGAAGGATCATGCCTGGTTCCTATGCTTCAGCTTATGGACCATCCACTTCAAACTTGTGTTTCTGGTTATGGATTAGACTGGGAATGTAAGAGAGTACAAGAGGAACATGCTCTAATCTTGCATTCTCTTTCCCAATATGTATCATAAAGGCCTTCTTCCAAATTAAACTCTTTGAACTGTTTCTTGAAGGGGGGAAAAATGGTTGTTTTGTCTCATTTCTTCCCAAGATGGTAAGATTATAAGGCTCTCTTGCTGCTGAAAAAAAGATGACAGCCATTTTTCGAACTTCTCATATTCAGAGTTGAGTACTATCAATCACTATTTAGGGATGACACTCCAACTAGGGGTGATTGCTGGTCTGGACTGGACTGAATTATAGAAATCGAGAACCGAAAAGAGGAGAGAAAACATATCCGAACCAATCTGATTAAGCTTTGGACCCGGGCCAGAATTGAACCAAAAAAAATATTTTTGATCTGGTCTAGAACCGAGGACTAGAAAAATCATAGTGAATAGACAACATACTAAACGAACAAAACCATGCATCTAAAAATTGAGCTATGCAAAAATGTTTATAAATTATATCTTAATCACATCTTTGAAAATATAAGGTTCAAATTTCCTATGAACTCATAGCGAGAGAATTAAATACTATCTAAAAAAACTGCCTACCTATAAAAAATTGGGTATTTGAAACTTTTATCTTGGATTAAATTGCTAGATTTTGAGAGGGGTTAGGACCAAAGAGAGGAGCGGCCGTGAATTTGTGCTTTGAAAATTGATAAAACATAACAGAAACGGCTAAGACTATTTTATATCGTTTAGGGCGCTACTAACCTTGTAACCTAACGGAAAATGTAGTTTGGTCTGGATCTTTGCAATTCTCGGCAAAAAAGATCCCGATTAGATTCGAGAATTATTTTTTGAGCAAATAAAGAACTAATCGAGACCAATTTTTTCTCGATTTGATTTAGGACTGATTCTTTTAGTTTAGTTCAATCTGATTCTTAGTTTTTTTGCTCACTCCTACCTCTGGCAATGTCTTTATCATTTATAAGGTTTTAAATCAAAATCGCTTTAACGAAAATCAAATCTCTTATTCCTTAGACCGAGTAACCGTAGGAGCTAAAATCTTCGTTTAATGGGTTTGAATGTGTCAGCCAATGAGCATAAGAGATACTCAGGCCCAGTAGTCCGAGGTTGTTATCAGTATCGCTGAAAGCCCAGGTCATCTCGCATCGTTTGTTTTTCGTAATTAGTTTTTCAGAAAATTTTGAAGTAATGAAATCTCATTATCTTAATATACAAATTTAGATTTGTGTTGATACCATATAATATAATTTTCCGTAAAAGATCCATGTGTAATATTATAATAAAAAAATAATGGATCGTGTACGAGGGTTCTCTAGGCCACTCAGAACCACTCACAAAAGTGACATCTCGCTGCTTCTTTTTATTATTTTATCCCCGTAGAGTCAAGTGGTGACGATGGATCAATGATTCTAATTGGATGGTGGAAGCACTAAATCGAATTTAATATATAACCAACCTAGGTCAAGTTGCCGAGCTCGTCACCAATAAAGTTTAATAATTCCGATTGGGGCCAGACGAGATTAATTTTATATCTTTGGACCTTGTAACGTTAATAATAAATAAATAGCATCATAATTGCTAATGATGGATAACTAAAGAACCAATGAGAGGTTTGTTATTATCCAATAAGTTAGTGATGAAGTATCGAATCATAGCATCTAATTTGTTAGGCTTTCTCATAAGAGATTTTTTAAAAAGGTAAATTTATTTATTATACCAAAAATATATTCTTGTAGGGTTTGAACACTAAACTCATATCAAATCATCTTATGTCTTACACGCTAGACTAAATGTACTTTGGCACTTTGACTCTAGTTACAAATGAAGTTTTCTTTTTTAAAAGACAGACACAAAATCTTAAATATGCACACAATTAAGACTCTCATAAATAACTAAACAAATGAATGATGAGTTATTTGTATATTATTTATAAACCAAATGAACAAATATATATGCACAAAAACATGAATAAATTACACAACTTTTCATACCATCAAGTAATTTAATACAATAACAAATAATTACAAATTCAGACAGCAAAAGTGATAGATATTCATCAAGATGTATGTTATTTCAACACGACACAAGGATATCTAAACACCAACACAAACAACCTCGCTAATCATACGTTTCGTATTACAAATCTAAACATAAAAATGTCTTCAACTATGTGCAGATAATCTAGCATTCCCGATTGGTCAAAAGTAGACCATCCTACTAGCCATCAATATCACAAAACTCTCATATCTTATAAGATTCAAATAAAACAAACATGTACAATACCTATGATAGACCACATAAACCAAACTTCTCGATGCCCGTGTTCTTGTTATTCAGACAATCCAACAATGGGATGTTACCAATTTCTAAATTTATTATAAGTTCTACAAAATTGGCTTTCAATCTCATAAATCTTTTTGAAACATAATAGATATAAACCACCGTAAAACTATAAAAAAAAATTCGTGTAGGGGTTGGACCACGTGAACATTCAAGATGGTCAACTAACGCAATCTCAATCAGGCAAGCGTATCCCACAGAAGAAGGAAATAAAATAAATAAGCCCACCACAAAGTCCATTATTATTATTATTAATTTTTCTAAGAATTATTTTAAGTAGTAAGAGACTTAGAATTCAAAATCTTTAGTTCAAATCTTACGAGTATAAAAAATATTATTAAAAAATTATTCCCTAAAAGATTGACTGACTCCGAACTCCAAATATAAAGATTGACAAAAAAATAATTTCACCATTTATACCCCAAAATAATAATCTCAATCTCGATATTTATACTCTCATTGACCTAAAACACGATTTTTACTAGGGACAAGATTTGGTGCTGGAGGCCCACTTCAGTACGGTGTTGGAGGATTTTTATTGAATGAAACGCGGAAACTTTTTTTGCAAAAATGCAAAAACACGGGGGGCAAAATAAAAAAGTCCACAACCATTGAATCGTAATTGGGACGGTTCTGATTTATGCGGGACGGGATAAACACAGACCATTGGATCGTAACTGAGTAAACCATTAGATCGTAACTGAGTAAACTATTAAATCGTAACTAAATAAACCATTGAATCGTCCAGGACGTTCTTGGTTGGATTTGGCCTTCCAGGACCAAATCCGCTCCCTTTTTACTAGTAGAGGGATTTGACCCCTGACACAGTTTATAGACTATTATCAATTAAAGTATATTTTCTCAATCATCCAAAAAATGGATAAGCTGAATTAATATAAACCTGCATTATACCTGCCCATTGTTTTTAATTCCCATATTAAAGTCTCAATTGATAACTTGGAACATTTAATCAGGACCAACTCCAGTGGCAAAAGTACGAATTTGCTGATTGACCAAGAATAATTAAAAGGTTTTCTTTTATTTTTCAAACAATGGCTTCTCTTTTTGGCGAAAAATGGCATCTATAATGTTAGCACGTAGTTCCGAAGAAAAAAAGGTTCATCATTGAAGGAGTCTTAAAAATGATCTCACATATCATCAAACTAAATTCATTCCAAAACTAAGAAATTATAAATTCTTTAACTAAAATATAATCTTGCCAATAGAATGGATAACATTAACAAAGTAGTTTCTACTACAAGGTACGAAGATATTAAGAAACTCTGAATATTCCCATATATTTCATAGTTAACGTAAAACGATAAATAAAATAAATACCTCATTTAAAATAAACTGTTGTTGGATTCATTTTAAAATAAGAGGACTCTACATATTCATATCTTTAAAATCAAATATGATTAACTGTAGTATCATAACTCTTATGAATTTAGCAACTAGAGAACAAAACGCGTAAAGAACACGGACACAAAAAACAACGTAGTTCGGCCTAGTGCTTACGTCCACGGTGAGAAAGGAGAAATTTTATTGATGGATCCGAGTCACAAAGCTATATAAAACCTTAGGGTAACATGCCTTTATATAGAGGTAAACCCTTGTACATCAAGTAAGCTATCTAGGTCAAATTAGGAGTCTAAAACCTAGTCCGAATAGAATAGGAAACAAGCCCACAAATCGTTTCCTCTTTAATTTCTCGACATCTCTAACAATCTCCACCTTGGCGAGAAATCATCCTGTGGACGAACCATGAAGCTCCATCCGAACTTCAACAAACTCCACCTTGATGAAATATCGCCACATGAAGAACCATGAGAACTTGAGAAACCAAACCGACTCTACCAGCTCCACATTGACCATAGATACACCGCCATCAATAATACCATCTCAAATTTCTCACCACCTTTTTCTGTTCAATCATATAGAGTCAGCCCTCAAGCTCGAGCTTCCGAGCTTGCTTGGCCTATTTTCTCCAATCTCTATTGAACCGCAACTAGCAAGTCCACCTGCTGAAGCAATCTTGCGACCAATAGATGCGTCCTCTATTTTTTGGTCAGCCCCATGCTCCACAACCTCGAACTGCTTCTCCGCTGGACCTTCTTGTCTCATACCAATGCTACATGCCATAGTATACAAATGGCATCCTTTTGTTCCACCAAGTAGAACCCTCGACATGCCACGAACTCCACCGTTTGGCCTTGAGTGAGATACCTGATTCGCCTGTGGTGCTACCAACGGCTTCGCATTCCCCATGCAAAATCTACCCAACACTTTTGACGTGCACGTCTCTTTAGACAACCATAGCGAAAACTTGCTAACTTTGTCTCCGCGAATCCCAACTCCACTCAAACCATCCATATCAAGCTTTCGCTCTATCACACAAGAGCTTTTCTCTCCTCTATCGGAATCCAACGATGTGACTCTACCTACAACCGTATTCCCCACTAACCTGTAGGTGTTCCTAACATTCCTTTCACCTTTCATCACCACCACAACATTCTTCTCCACCACCATTAGCCCGCCTACAATATTATAGTTGTACCCACTATAATCCAAGGCTCCTAACGAGATCAAATTCCTCTCCAACTTCGGAACATGCCTAATCCCACACAATTTTCTCTCCACACTATCCCACATCTTGATTTAGATATCACCTATGCCAGCAATTCTTCAAGTAGAACCATCACACATAGTCACCATACCTGAATCAACGAACTTGTAGGTGTTGAACCACCCTCTCTTGGGCGTCATGTGGAAAGAGCAAGCGCTATCCAAAATCCAGGAATCAGAATACTTTGGACTTGATAAAACAGAAAGAAGATCACCATCTGATCAGTCCAAATGTGATGCCACATTCAGGAACCTGATCATTTTTTCTTACGATCCCGAGTTCTTTTTGGACAATCCTTCTTCACGTGCCCTTTTTCTCCGCACTCGAAGCAATTTTTCTTGAACCTCCTTGACCACGACTTAGATCCCTTCCCATCTTTTGCCCCACTATGATCACCATGGCTACCTCTCACAACCAGCCCTTCCGCTTGTTCATCGCCAATTTTTCTTCTTTGATGAAACCTTAGCAGAGCACTTGTGATATCTTCCAACACCAGGGACTCCTTCCCCCAAGTTAGAGTTGTAACCAAATTTTCGTAAGAGCCAGGTAAAGAATTCAACAGCAACAATGCATTGTCTTCTTCTTCGAACTTCACATCAACCTTTCTCAAGTCGCTCACAAGTTGACTGAAACTATTAATGTGTTGGCTAAAATTCGAGCCCTCCTTCATCTTGAGCCCGTATAATCTTTGCTTAAGATAAAGCTTGTTCTACAAAGACTTAGACATATACCTTGCCTCCAATTTCTTCCATACCTCAGCTGGTGACTCCTCATCCATGACGTGATACATCACATCATCCGCCAAGCACAAGCGAATTATCGCCACCGCCTTGACCCCCATCTCCTTCCATTCTTGCTCCTCCATCTTCTCGGACTTCTTCTCCGAGAGTGCGATGACCATCCCTTGTTGCACGAGGAGATCCTTGGCATGCCTTTGCCATAACCAAAAATTCGAAGAACCATCGAACTTCACAAGAGCAAACTTCGTGCTGTCCGTCATCCTCCAACCCAAGCTCTTGATACTAATTGTTATGAATTCAGCAACTAGAGAATAAAATGCGCAAAGAACACGGACACAAGAGATAACGTGGTTCGACCTAGTGCATACGTCCACGGTGAGAAAGAAGAAATTTTATTAATAGATCCGAGTCACAAAGCTATATAAAACCTTAGGGTAACATGCCTTTATGTAGAGGCAAACCCTTGTACATCAAGTAAGCTATCTAGGTCAAATTAGGAGTCCAAAACCTAGTCCGAATAGAATAGGAAACAAGCCCACAAATCGTTTTCTCTTTAATTTCTCGACATCTCTAACAATAACAGATGAAATATTATCAGTGCACAACGAACCATCTTTCAAAATTATTTCCGGTATTGGTTAATTATTAATGAGCACTGTTTGAGGAGAGTGTTCGAATACTAATATGATATCTAAAAAAATGTTAGATTTGATTTATATTAAATTAAATTCTTTTTTTGGATTAAATTCTATATATAAGAATTTTAGATATACGCATACGAATATGAATTTAGACTCGGTCAATACAAATTGGTTCCCTTATAAATAAATAAAAGTCAAAACAAGTTGGTGGGTGAATAAAGTCGGTGGCGTGCAAAATAGCTTTTTTGCGGTGTTCCTAAGTGGGTCGAAACAACGAGACAAAGCCCACCCACGTTGTCTCCCTATCATTGGTCCAAAAACGTAGTCCTCGTCCTGACTCTCCCATGGCCCACGTGCTTAGCTCCACTTGCCACGTGTCACTGTTGACCCCTCTTTTTCGAGACTCAGGGAAAGAGAGTGCTGCCCTCTTGTCCTTGTCTTCACCATTTTCTATACCAATTAGTATCAGAGTAGTTTTGAGTCCACTAACAAACATTTCCATCTTCTTAAAAGTTCGAATTTGAAAATATAATCTTACTAATTTATCTAAATATTTTTTCCGCCAACTTACAGGGGTTAGTCAAGACCTGGATTCACTTAAAAATTTTAATTCACAATTTATAAAGAAATGGGAAATCGTTTTGAATATTTTTCACCGCGTCATGTGAACACCTTCCGAGTAAGAAATTTGTCTACGTGGTATGTCACGTTGGTCAAAAATGGCGTCATCATGACGTGGCAAGCTCCAAGGACGATGAGTAGGCTCGAAGAACTATCTAAATCTTTAATTAACGTGTCCCAAAAATTACTAAATTTTTTTTGATGAGTTTTTAAATCACAAACCTATATACGTCAAACGCGCAAAGCGCAGGTAATAAAGTCGACTTCTCCTTTAAAAAAAATAAATACTTCTTCGCCATTTTGTAAAGTTGTTAACTCAATTTCTTTTAGCGGTTAATGATATTTAAAAAAGGCGGAGGAAAGAGAGATGTCTGGTTCCTTCCTCCTTTTAGTTTCAACTCAAGTCTTCCTCTCCTGGTCGGCTATTTTCATTGTCTTCTTCTTCTTTTCTCTGTTTTGATTGTGAACAAGAGAAGGGTCCTCTTTGATCCTAAAGCTTTCACCTTTTCTAATGGTGGTTGACTTTATACCTCTAAATTCTATTCCTTCCTCTTTGATGGACTGCCTCATTTGCTCCTTTTGGGTACTAGCAAGTTCCAATCTTTAGTCTTGTTTATAGAGAAAGTTTCCATTTTTGTTGTTGGTGGGCTTCTCTTTGCTTGTACCTTTCTCTTTCCTAGTTTGAGATTTGAGGTACTGGCTGGTTGTATATGGATCCGAGGCTAAGAGGGTTTTCTGGTTCGGTGAATGGGATCCAATCCGGCAATCTACCTTTGCCGGTTGTTCCGAATCGGGGCCTTGTTTCTGGGCCTCAAGTTGTAGGGAATCAGGTGAACCAGAGTCTAGGGGAGTTTGATTACTTTGGACCTATGGCCAAACCAGGTATTAGTGTGCCTGAGCAGTTGGGGAATGAGGCGAGGGGGGAGGATTCGGACGAAGATTGCGATTTTTCGGGGACTGTTTTGGGGTACATCAACCAGATTCTAATGGAGGAGGAAGATGCGGAAGATCGGACTTGTATGCTTCAAGACTCTTTAGATCTTCAGGCTGCCGAGAAGCCATTCTACGATGTTCTAGGCAAGAAGTATCCACCTTCTCCCGAACCAATCCGTGGCCGTTTCAGTCGAAATGGGGCGAACCCGCGGGATAATCTCCCCATCAGCATTGGTTATACCAATGCTGTTGGTTATGGCAATGGCAGTGGCTATTTGGATGATATCATTTGGAATCACAAGCAACAGAGTATTGGAGTGAATAGCAAATCTCAATCTTCTTATAGTTCCCCGAGTAGTGCAGCGACCAGTGTGGACGGGTTGGTGGACTCTCCGGGGAGCACCTTCGAGGTTCCTGATTGGAACTTAGAGAGCCAACCCATTTTGCAGTTCAGGAAGGGCGTTGAGGAAGCTAGCAAGTTTCTTCCCTCCGGTGGCCCTTTTCTGCTCGGTTTTGAGCCTAATGGGCTACCAAGGGAAAAGAGCGGTGAGCTTGCTGTCAAGTTTGAGATGCCTGTGGGATACAGGGGCAAAAAGAATCCTCACCCGGGGGATACAGAGGAAGAAAGGATTAGCAAGCACAGAGCTTTTTCCATAGAATCCTCGTTACCTGCAGAAGTATTCGACAGGGTGTTGCTTTATACCACTGATGAAGGTCTGCATGACCTGTCGAGTCTTCGTGCGTCCATGGTTAGCATGTCAATTAAGAAAGAGCATAATGGAGGACAATCTAAGGTATCTGCTGGCGGAAAGGGGCGTGGAAAGAAAGGTTCGGGAAAGAAAGAGGTCGTGGATTTGAGAACCCTTTTGATTTCTTGTGCACAATCCGTGGCTGCAGATGATCGAAAGAGTGCTAATGAATTGCTCAGGCAGATTAGACAACATTCCTCTGCACTCGGGGATGGTAATCAGAGACTGGCACACTGCCTTGCTAATGGCCTCGAGGCTCGTTTAGCAGGAACGGGTAGCCAGATCTATAAGGGGCTTGTTGGTAAGAGAACCTCTGCCGGGGATGTCTTGAAAGCTTACCACCTCTATCTTGCTGCGTGCCCTTTTAGGAAGCTCTCCAATTTTGTATCTAACATGACAATTAGAAAAATATCAGAAAATTCAAACAGGCTTCATGTGATAGACTTTGGGATTCTTTATGGCTTCCAGTGGCCTACCCTTATTCAGAGGCTCTCAATGCAGCCAGGTGGACCAACGAGTCTTCGTATTACGGGAATAGAGTTTCCTCAACCGGGTTTCCGCCCAGCTGCAGGAGTTGAGGATACAGGACGCCGCCTGGCCGTTTATGCTAAGAAGTTCAATGTGCCATTTGAGTACAATGCTATAGCAAAAAAATGGGAAAGCATAACACTCGAGGAGCTCAAGCTTGAAAAGGATGAGAAGACTATTGTTACCTGCTTATACCGGACCAAGAACTTGCTTGACGAGACCGTGTCTGTTGACTGTCCAAGAAACATTGTACTCAATTTTATCAGGAAGATCAAACCTGAAATTTTCATCCATGGAGTTGTCAATGGGGCCTTCAATGCTCCATTTTTTGTTACTCGATTCCGAGAGGCTTTGTTCCACTTCTCTGCTATGTTTGACATGCTCGAGACAATTGTGCCTCGTCATGATCAGGAGAGGATGCTGATAGAGAAAGAAATATTTGGTCGGGAGGCTTTGAATGCTATAGCTTGCGAAGGGTGGGAGAGAGTGGAGAGGCCTGAAACATACAAGCAATGGCAGGTTCGTTGCATGAGGGCCGGGTTTACACAGGTGCCTTTTGATCGGGGCATAATGCTAAAAGCAAGAACCAAAGTTAAGACGCTTTACCATAAAGATTTTCTCGTCGATGAAGACAACAAGTGGTTGTTGCAAGGATGGAAGGGGCGAATTATCTTCACCCTTTCTGCTTGGAAACCTTCATAGAAAAGTCAATCCTGTTCTTATCAATACCAGAGTTCAGAGATTTTCCTCTCTTCTATTGTTACCTTCACCGGGTTCAAGGTGAATCCGCTTATGGCTCAATCCTGTTTTCATATGTTCATCTATCCGGTCTCGTCCTTTTCGCTAGTGATTGCTAAGCTGGAAATTACAATGGCTCACAATCCATTTCTAGGTAATCTGGAACCTAAAGATGTAGGTGGATCAATCATTCCTTAGTTTTTGAGTTTTTTTCGTATGATAGTGGCTTAGAAGCCTTAGTTGTTGAGTTTGTTTTCTGCATCTTCTACTCATTCTTCGTCAATGAGCATTAGCAGATCATTCCTATCCACTTTTCTTATTCTGTGCAAGTAAAGCAAATTTTTTTGTTGTCATAGAACACTCTTTGAACTTTTCGTATGGTATTTCTCAGAATATCGAGGAGTCATTGCACAAGGAGCTGTTGGGCCTCAGGAACCCTCTTCAGTTTTATAGGCGGTTGGTGGCAACTGGTATCATTTCTTGCCCTTGCCAAATAGTTGACAAAGATGGCCGTATCCGCTTGTGTTCTGGATGTCTGCCAGTGTTGATCGCACTAAATCCAGACTGTTCGAGAAGCTGGTTTAGATGTTCTTTGGCTTGTTTAAAGGAAAAGGCTTAATTCCTGATACTTGAGGGTTGCATGTTTAACAAAGCAATCCATGCGCGACGAACATCTTAGACACATTATGCAGCAAGGATAAGGCCCCAGATGCAGTCACTGATATACAAAAACTTGCATATTCTTGAGCTTTGGAGATGCACATGCTCTCGAAAGTCCGCTTGAAGATGAATCCGGGTAAATCCTACTCGACCGAGTTGGCTTTGCAGTTACTGCTGCTCAAACATCATCATATCAGAGCATACTGAAACCATCATTGCAGAGTAGTTCAGTCAGTAACAGCAAGTTTTAGCTTTCTTTTGCTTGTGCATCAAGTTTTGCAGCTTTCCCTTGTATTCTATTCCTTGCCTATCAGTGGAATGTGATGTGGGCAGGTGCAACTAAGAACTAACACATTGTATCTTGGTATCCATAGTCTACTAATTCTGGATCGAGCTGAATTTGAACACTCCTACCAAGATTTTTAACATGATAACGTTCTTAAATCTCGAGTTCGACACCTCTTATCAAGCTTAAACAATCATTTACCAGTTCATCCAGCACTAACTACCAACATCCTCCTTGAGCTATTGGTTGGGACAACCAGACAAGGGTGGCATCCAATTGGTCTAAAAAATGATGCCTCCCTCACATTTGTACGATGTTCTGGAGATGGTAGAATGTGGTTTTCGAGTTGACAATGGAGTAGTAGTGGTGGTCCCAAACCCGTCCTTGTTTGTGAATCACATGTGATTGGGACATTGAAACTCACCACCTACCAAATGGACTAAAATAAGCCAACAATATTCTAATTTATTTAAGTAGATTTTGGTTTCACACTTACCGATATAAAAGATATTATTGAACGAATCGTCCCAATATATGAACTTTCACAAAAAATAACTAAAATAATACATGGAACAAAGTAGGCCACATACATGGATCTGCACCTAGATTGAAGATCCTTCATGGACTCCAAATTGTTTATTATATTGACCCTATTTAAATATGCTCTAGCTTTTTTTTTGAGAAAAATATGCTCTAGCTGAAGATTGCAGAATCAAGAACCCGATTAAATTATTGCCTCCACCTTGGACTGCTGATAGTCTCTGGTCACATTTTAGCACTTGCAGATATTTAGTTGTTTTTGTTTTTTCTCTTTAAAAAAAATTAGATTAAAGATAATGGACAGAGTGCAGTTGTTGGTAGCACATAAATTTGTCTGGACCCAAGCAAGGATATACAATATATATAATATATATTGTATATATTATATATATTGTATATCCTTGCTTTAACGTTAAGAACAGAAAAGGGTAGGAGGACAAAGAAAGTGTAATCCTGTTTATGGGCTGTATCTTTCTAATAAACCTTAAGAGCCTTAATACATGGCCATGTGAAACCCAAATCAGTGACTAGGTAGAGTTGAAGCAGAGTCACCGACCAAGTAGAATCTAATTCATCCTAGAGTCATGCTACTACCTAGTGCCCGGACATGTATTTTTAATAGCTCGAATTCAGAATCTCTTATTTAAATTATTAGAACAGTTAAGTTAATCTAAGTAGTTGTTGATTTTAAATCCCAATTGCGGCCCAAAAATATCATGAACTTTCCAAACTCCAAACCCGTTTGCAATTTACACAAAATGAGATAAATTATCATTGGCGGAGGAGCCCGTACAGTATCATTCCAGGGGAGGAGCTTCTTCACCGAACCATCTCGGGGGATCGAACCCAGAACCACCTAATACCACCACCCGCAACAAATAAACACTTCAAAACACCAACGTCTTTTTAACTCGACTCAAAATCGAATTAGTCGGGTTACAAAGAGGGGAGAGAGTTAGTTACCAAGGGGGTTACAGCGGCAGAGGCGCCAGGCTGTCAAGACGGTGCCCTTAACGACGCCGTACCTCTTGTAAGCCTCCATCGAGTACTCGCTACAGCTGGGCACGTACCTGCAACTCTTCGGTATCACCGGCGATATCTCCCCTGCAAGTTGAACCCAATTCTCGTATCATTTGGACCAACTCTCGTAAATAAAAATCTCAACTTTAACGAAACCAGACATGACAAGGGAGGGAGGAAAGGGGCGTAGTACTTTTGTAGAAGCTGAGCATGGACAAGGCAACCTTAACACCCACGCTGTCCGCTTCATCTTCCTCCTCCCTCTTCTCCGGAGCTGGGACCCGGGTTTTGTCCGGTTCCTGGTCCGACCGGTTGGAAGATGAGATTTTGAAGCTCCTGAACCGGGTTCTGTTGGTTTTTAGGCGCAGAGACAGAGGGGGACCGGGGGATGATTGGGGTTTGGGTGTCCATGGGAGATAGGGTTTTGTCTGAATAGTTGCCATCTCAAAAATGTCGTTGAAGAATCCGATATGGCTCCTTTGTTAAATTGGATATCGAGACTTTTAAAGTACGAGACAGGAAGCCCCGCTGCCTTTTAAAGTCAGAAGTTTTTCCGACCGTGCTCGATTTTGAATTAGTACTCGAAAGAAGTAAAGGAACAACAACAAACCAACATTGAATGGGACTCGAGGTTCCGAGTGTAAATCACAGTTCGGTTGAACTTCGAAAAGTGATGCTCAATAATTCTTGGCTCGTATTTTCGCTCGCGTTTCCGAATAAGTCGAGTATAAATATTTCCTGGAGATGATTCATTGCCGCTTTCTAGTGCCTTTCTACTACTTGGGGATTATGGTACTGCAGATTTGAGGGTCCAACAAGTTCTAACGGGGCAGCAACCTTAGAAACGAGTAGTGATCTGAGAGAAGAGAGCCTTGAAGTCAGTTGTAGGGGTGCCAGTTCCTTCTGGTTTCGAGGCCAGATCGAAGGCCTTGAATTTCGATTCCTCGTACTGCAGCAGCGCCTGTTCGGGAAAGGACAAACACGAAAATGAAGGCTCAAATTGAGATGATCTTGTACAAAATGGAGCAAAGACGAGGGAAAACATGACCAAACACTTGAAGCAGCAGATGCTCCTCGTGACAAGTACCTGAATAATACTACAGACTTCAGCGACATCAGGCCTTGCAATTGTTCTCGTTTCTGTTTTTAGAAACTCGTCGAGTCATTCCCGGATACCTCCTTCTTTGTCTTGCAGTCCTCCAGCCCTGATGGCCAGAGATTCATCGCAGTCAGCATGCATGTGCGTAAATATTAATCAATTCAATCGTGCATTTTTGGCAATAGCGACTGGCTACATAACCGGATGACCCTGGGTCGAACGGTTCTCCGAGTTACTACAATAGTAGATCCAAGCAACAATGGTTGTAGCTGATGATTGTGTATGGAAGACCAGAATCTGCCAAATACTGTTCAGCCTTTCTCTCCCGGACCTGAATTGTCTTTCAACAGGATTAGAATCTATCTGGCCAGAAATTGAATCAATTGTATAGATGTCCTAAAGCCGGATGGACGGACGGACCAGGATATTCCCATTGCCGATAATACTGTTCAAGGGGTGATTAGGGTCTGTCCCTGTCCCACCCATGGATCCAACCAGCACAATCTGCTTCACTCCCGCTGCCTTAGGCCGTTCGTATAAGTAAACGTTACATACCGAGTAGAAGATTCCGCATCTCTGCAAATGAAAATAGCAGCAAGAAGTTCGCATTTCCGATACCTGCATCAATCTGATTCATTCTTCTGACCAATCCAGTCAACCTAACAAGCAGAGTTCGAAATTCGGCCGAAAAGAAGAAAGCTCATCAAGTGTTGGATAGCAAGCAGAGGTAGGAAACGCTCCTCTTCTCTTTTTTTTTGGGCAAGTAAAATGCTTCATTAAAAAACAAAAAAAAACAGAAATTACAAACAGAAACAAAAAAAAAATTAAATAATGCAATTCTGAGCCTTTTTCTTTCTTGGAGAACATAAAACCCTAGATCAAGACAAAGCACACTCCCAAACCCTAAAACCATAAATTAAAAAAAGCTAAACATGCAAAGGAAACTATTCCTTAATTCTATATATATAAAGAACCTAATCATTTTAAGACAAAAAAAAATAGGCCAGAGAAAGAGAGAGAAACCGGTTCGGCCGCCAGCGCCGGTGACAAGGACGGTGGGTGGGGGCGAATCCGACATTGAAGCAGCCGACAAAACCGCCCAATTCCGCCTGCCTGCCGGAGCCAAACGACGTCGTGTGCCGAAGAGCAGCGCGACGAGCAGAGGAAGGTGGCTGACTGTAAACCCATCTGGAATTAGCAGAATTATTAACCGCAAGGGACGGTCCCGATTTTGCCACGCAAGCGTATTTATTGTGAGTGGGACCGGACGGGGATAAGGACATGCCACGTGTCGATGCTGCCTTTGGGCGAAGAATTGCGAGAGGGAGGATTTTTCTTCCCTTTCTTTAAGATTTATATTAGGGTCCGAGACAAAAGTGTAATAATTTTACATAGAAAATCGACAGGACTAAATAGTATTATTTAACCAAAATATGAGAATGGTTATATGTATTTCGAAAATAAATAGATCAAATTATTTATTTGGCTATTCTTAACTTAAATTTAAAATGAAAATGTTATTGAATATCTCAAATCATATTTGTGACAACCGTAAATTTGGCCGTGTATTGGTAATGGGCCGACATAGCAAAATCTGTCTGCTCTACTCAAAATTTGGGCTCTCTCGATTCTAGCTTAGTATCGTTCATGGTCCTTTCAAGTATGGGGCCAATGAGAGCCCCATATGCACTAGCATTTCCCCGAGGGAGTTGATATTTTATGGACAGAGATAATTGTGAGTGGTGACACTTTTAACTCGAAGGTCGTACCTTCGAAATAAATATCACAGAATTTGCTAGACGTTTCGAATGAACCGAACCGAAGTCCCATTCTGAACATTGTTTTTTTTTTCTCTCAAAAAAAAATTCTGAACATTGTTTAAAAAAAGGGAAAAGTACACTTTAGTACCCTTTGATTTCACACTTTTCGAGTTGAGTACCCTGTATTTTAAAGTTGGTAATTCAGTCCCTGTGGTTTACCAACTCTTATTCGGGCAGGTCCAGGGCAGCTGCCCGTCCAAACGCGCTCGAAACGACGTTATTTTTGAGCCGACGTGGAAGACACGTGACGACATAGTGAGTTTAGTTGATGATGACGTGGAATCCGGTAAATTACCAAAACAGGGGAGATTGAGAGAGAGAGAGAGAGAGAGAGAGAGAGAGAGAGAGAGAGATGAGGTGGGGAGAGTGTGTGTGTGTGAGTAATATTCAAAAGAGGGGTTTATTTAAAAAAATATAAAATAATTATGGACTATTTTGGTAATTTATCAGATTCCACGTCATCATCAATCAAACTCACTCTGTCGCCACACGTTTTTTCCACTCGGCTCAAAAATGGCATCGTTTCAAGTGCGTTTGGACGGGCAGTTGTCCTGGATCTGCCCAAATAAAAGTTGGTAAACCACATGGACTAAATTACCAATTTTAAAATACAGGGTACTCAATGCGAAAAGCGTGAAACTACATGGTACGAAAGTGTACTTTTTTCTTTTAAATAATTAGTTCAACTGATAATCTGACCGATCAAATTGCGATTCGCCACTGAGCCCGAGTCATTTTTATACTAAAATATGGAGGATGATTAGACCGGTTGGTTCACTCGGTTAGATCAATTAGTCCCCATCAAATCAACAATTTTTTCAGAATTCTATTACATTAAAAGTGGTTAAATATTGGCAGTTGTATACGATAAACTTTACTATATAAAAGCAAAAGTACAACCATAGTGTAGTACAGATTTTTACCTAGCTGTGTTTTATCATTTTTTAAGAATAGGAGATGCAATGAGGCCTTTAAAAAAAACTGAAAGCATTATTTCCTTTTGTGTGTATCCTTCTTTGTAGGAATGAAATTCTTTTTATATTAGATGATCACTTTAGTAGGAATGAAATTCTTTTTATATTAGGTGATCACTTTTTGATAAACATTTTAATGGTTTTTTTTAGGATTATAAAAATTTTAATAGTTTTTTCAAGGATTATAAACATTTTAATAGTTAATTACAAACTTCAATCAAATAGAGGCACGTAAAAGTACTTGGATAATATTTTAGCTTAATTAAAAGGTGTCTTGTTCAACTCCGTGAGTGATAAATACTTATTGCCAAATTTCCTCTCATCAATCGTTGAAATTATTTTCTGTACTACCTTGGCATCACTTTCCCATATTAAACGTTAGCAATGAAACAGAACAAATAAGTACTAAATGTACTTTTCATCACTTTCGGATTATCATTATTAATGTTTCAAACCTTATAGATGAAGTAGATGTCCCTGACAAATGTGTCTTATTTTTTTTGATTCGACCATATTAAACTCTGAATTAGTTATTGTAATACTCCGCTCAAGATATATTAATAAAGGTTTAAGTCATTTTGAGGTGTATCTTCTTTTCTAATAAATATCATGAGAGGACTTCAAAATTTAATGTGCTTGGCCCGAAGTAGTTTCATAATGGGTGATTGCTGTGAAGTTTTTCAGGGTACATGCGAGTACAAAATACGGTGAAAAAAATTCGTGTTGGTCTGTGAAGTCAGTCAGTCAAATCATGTGTAGTTTTTTTTGAAAGATAAATTTTTACACCACGCCAAGATTTGAACCTTAGACCTCCTTGAAAAAATCATCACATCACGTGTAGTTAAATAATATCAGAGCAAGACGATCTTGAAAGTTTTTTAGAGTGCGTGTGACTGAGAATAAAATACTCTGTAAAAAACTCGCGCTATGTCCGAAAATGTATGAAGTGAGAGCCCGAAAGGGTAAAATTGAAAGTTAGGGAACTCCTGACATCTTGCTATTTTTCCTTACTAGTGCTCCCCCAACTACGGATCATTGGGTGACGTACAGATAATAACAATGCAATAATACCCACAAAAGCAAAGCCCACGACCGCCACGAGGATTCTACACCAAGACGGATCCACGACGATGGCTTCAGGCCAATATTTTAGACGCTAGCGCCTCCACTCAGGACCCGCCCTGGGCTACGACTTTTGTGACGGCCTGCTGGTGGCTTTGACGATGGAGAAGTGACTCGGCTTTTCGACCTGGAACTACCTCGGGGCACCCCCCCTCCCTCATCACTTTGCAAGCACGGGAGTTTGCTCGTGTCCTAACGGACTGGAATACTCCATTACCTTGTCGTCGTGAGATCCTAGTCTCCTGGCAGCGCCCTGTAGCCGACTTTGTCAAGCTCAATACTGATGGGGCTTCGATGGGCAACCCAGGTCCTGCTGGGGCTGGGGGTATCATTCGCGACTAAGCTAGTCTTTGGGTATGCGGATTTGCGAAGGGCATTAGTAGCTGTACCTCCTTGGCTGCGGAGCTGTGGGCTCTAGTCCTCGGGCTTGAGCTATCATGGGAGAGGGGGTACCGGAGAGTCCAGGTGGAGGTGGATTCCTCTCTAGCCATTTTATGTGTTGGTCGTGATGCTGACCGTGTACACCCCCTGGCAACCCTGATCTGTAGAGCGAGGGAGCTCCTGGAGAGGAGCTGGGAGATTGACATTCAGCACACCTGGCGGGAGGGCAACCGTGTGGCAGATGCCCTCTCCAAGAGCACTTTAGAGATCTCGTATGACTATGTTATTTCTGATGTTCCCTTAGCCTATTGCTTTGAGATGTACCTTGATGACTTACGGGGAGTTAGTTTACCCCGATGTACCCGTGTGGCCAGTGATGATATACGGGGATCGGACTTAGCGGTTCTAACGTCAAGGCGGGTCACCCTGACCTTGCCGAGGTGCTGTTTCTCTCTTGTAGCGGGCTTTCTCACTGAGTTTTTATCGCCAAAGGGTTTTACTGAGGTTGGCGGTCGCAACCTCAAAAGAGGGGACCCCACTTCTGAGGCTGAGGAGGAGCTTCTGGCCTTCCAGTTAGGTAGTTTGTTTATGGTTTGATCTTTATTGCTTGTTTTGGTTGAACTCTTCACTTTTATATAGGGGCGTGACCCCACCTATTTTACTAAAAAAAGGAGCAAGGCTACGAGCAACAAAAATGTGACATCTCAGCTCACGTGAAGGTTAGGTAACAAGTCAAAAAAGATACAAAAGTTCATGGAAAAAGTCTACTTAAGTACCCTGTAGTATCGCAAAAAATAAGTCAGTACCCTATAGTTTAAAACGTGCCAATTGAGTCAAATTTATTCCAATTAACATCAATTAGAGGCCCGGGCAGTTGCCCGGACCCTCCGTGACCTGCCCGAGCGCTGCCCATCCATATGGACTTGCCACATCAGCAAACTCGAATGACATGGCGCCACGTAGAAAAGTCCACTTCTTCTTCTCTCTCTTCCTCTTCTTCTTCTTCTTCCTCTTCTTCTTCTACTTCTTCTTTTTCCTCTTCTTCCTCTTCTTCTTCTTCCTCTTCCTCCTCTTCCTCCTCCTCGTCTTCTTCCTCGTCCTCATCCTCTTCCTCCTCCTCCTCCTCTTCCTCCTCTTCTTCCTCCTCCTCCTCTTCCTCGTCTTTCTCGTCTTCTTCTTCTTCTTCCTCTTCCCTTCCTCGTCTTCTTCCTCTTCCTCTTCCTCTTCTTCCTCTTCCTCCTCCTCTTCCTCCTCCTCTTCCTCTTCCTCTTCCTCTTCCTCTTCATCTTCCTCCTCTTCCTCCTCTTCCTCCTCCTCCTCCTCGTCCTCCTCCTCCTCCTCGCCCTCGTTCTCCTCCTCCTCCTCCTACTCCTCCTACTCCTTCTTCTTCTCCTTCATCATCATCATCATCATCTTCTTCTTCTTCTTCTTCTTCTTCTTCTTCTTCTTCTTCTTCTTCTTCTTCTTCTTCTTCTTCTTCTTCTTCTTCTTATTGAACCCTCCCAAGACTCGCGGTCGGAGAGCTCGACAGAAACTTCTATAGCGGTTAGGATGTCGATGGCCTTGGTAGAGACCTTGTAGAGGGAGTCGGAGATGATGGTGGGGTGAGTCCCAGAGGAGAGGAGGGAGAGGCACTGAAGGAGAAGAGCGCTGGCGATGACGACAACAGTGGTGGTGCAATCGAAGTTGACGAGCTCCAAAAAATTGCTGGAATTCGATGAAGGGGTTTAAACCCTAATTTTTCTCCCGAAAACTCAGAATGTACGTTGAAAAAATAGATTTAATTAGAACCCTAATCTTCAAAGTAGTGAACTGGAATTCGATGAAGGGGTTTCTAAGAAAGGTTTGGACGAGCTCCCGAAAATTGCTGCCGGTAAGTTTCTCACCGGTGAGTCAGAGGTCGAGGACGGCGATCAGGCTGTGGTAGTCGCCAGCGACGAGGAAGAGGTGAGATCAGGATGGCTCGGTGATGAGGAGGTCGCGGCGGTGGGGGAGCGTGGTCCACCTGACGCGGTTATGAATGGGGAGAGAGAGAAGGGGCGGAGATGGCGGATCCGGAGGGGAAGGCGATTGGATCCCCGATTAATATATAGATAGGTTTTTTTCCTTTTTTTTGTCCTCTCGGCCCTGGATTTTGGAAGGAGGAGGAGGAGGAGGAGGAGGAAGAAGAAGAAGAAGAAGAAGAAGAAGAAGAGGGTGAGGGAGAAGAGAGAAAGAGAAGATCTACGTGGCGTCATGTCATCAGAGTTTGCTGATGTGGTAAGTTCATATGGATGGGCAGCGCTCGGGCAGGTCAGGAAGGGTCCGGGCAGCTGCCCGGGCCTCTAATTGATGTTAATTGGAATAAGTTTGACTCAATTGACACGTTTTAAATCACAGGGTACTGACTTAATTTTTTGCGATACCACAAGGTACTTAAGTGGACTTTTCTCAAATTTCATTATTGATCTTTCCTAAGTTGGGTATTAATTTGTAATCGAATTCTGTGCATCTGTCCATCGAACACAAAGGACGTGAACGTACTAAGAGAGCACGCATATGATAAAGGACCAACGATCCCATACATGT
The DNA here is from genome assembly GCA_963995505.1 of Hypericum androsaemum. Lineage (NCBI taxonomy): Eukaryota > Viridiplantae > Streptophyta > Magnoliopsida > Malpighiales > Hypericaceae > Hypericum > Hypericum androsaemum. The sequence goes on from OZ023195.1 coordinate 13,654,826, forward strand.
AGTAACACGTCAACGCATGTTTTGTCCGGTTGCCCACTTTTACAGCTTATGTTATAAACAATAATTGGGTTTACCGATCAGAATTTCGATAAATTCACGATAAAATTATTCTACTTTAATTAATAGTTTTTGAGTTTAAACTGTTATAAATATATTTGTATTAAATTTTTTTATTACATTTTAAAAATTCTATCTAATGCGAATTTAGATTAATTAAATGAGTAAGTGTTCGATTGGTTGGTTCATTTTGACGATTCCGATCAGATAACGCGTGGTGATACTGATGCCAGCGTAGGGGCTTGGGATATCTTTTATCTGAGACCTACCTATAGTTAGTCCAATTATTTAGTGTCGAGAATCATGTGAAAGTTGTTCATCTTTTCTCTTCTTGGCGAATTAATTTAATGTCTTGCGCATATAAATCTAGAAATCTAGAGAGACATGGAATTAAAGCAATTGCTTCTCGGTCAATTGCAAAAGAAATGTAAGAAAATACGGGTGTGAAGTTGTGGAATTATTCTGGCAATATTTTTGCGTGTTTTTTTTTCGTTACATAATGGAATTTTGAGACAAGGGAATTCATATACATAACATTACCGTTAATAAAATTATATCTTGCAAAAAAAAATTTAGTCTTGCACGCGAAACTTGAGACACGTTAACACATAAATTGGATTTTGTTTTTTATAAGTAGAGTTTGTTACACTTTAGTAATGTTAACATAATCCCAAGTCCGATATTTCAAACCAAAACTTTAGTAGTAGCTAGTAATTGCTCTTTACCAATGTTAATATAGTAAAACTTCTGTAAAATAATTATTTCTAAAGTGATAATCTATCTAAACTGATTAAAAATTTTGGTCCCGAGTCAGCACCAGTGTTAAAATTTAATAATTTATCTATCGTAATAATTAATACTTTTTCAGAAAATTTTAGTGCTAAATCTCGGTCCCAATTTTCGCATAAAGTGATATTTTTTCAGAAATACATATATTTTTACAAATTTTACAAATTTAAAAAATAATTTAAGATATTAGTTTGTGGTAAACTTGCTTATTTAATAAATTTTATATCATTATTAATCTTCTCAATCGTTTTCGAATAGTCCTTGTAATCATCGTCTTGTTATAAGAAAATATTTCAGTTGAGTGTATCATTTGAATATTGCTATAAGTCTAAATTTTAAGTAATTTGTATATAGACAAAGTAATTTTTTTGATATTTAAGTATTTATTGTTAAAAACTCAATTTTAATATTTTTGGAGGAAAAAAACGTAAATCTTTCTTATCTAATAACTTCTTTAAAGTGATATTTTTCTCGGCTCCCAACAATATCGAATGTTTTAATGTAGTAGCTTTTTTAGCTCTAAAAAAATATATAGTAGCTTTTTTAGGATAAATTAAACCGTGAGCTCAAATAAATGTCTTGCACGCGTAACTGGAGAATTAGTAATATAGTAGTTGAGATTTTTTTTACCTCACCATCTGTCTCAAATGCTAATTAGATTAAAATTCCTTCTAAAAATATGTTTTCTTATACTTAATTGTGAATATCTTCTATAAATAGACGGTCGAGGTTATGACTTCATATGGCTCAGGAGTAGCCATTGACTTATCTTGCTTGTGTTTGCAAAGATTTTTTTCCTTTAAAAGATAAATTATTTTATATTTAGTCACTCGCAATTGATTGACTAGTGAATAATTTTGTTTTTATGTAATGCAATTCGAGTATGGATTACTCGATACGGTTTTGAATTATTTGTGTTGCATCTCGTGCTAGCCACGGCATTACAATGTTTATTAAATGATTGCACATTGAAAATGACTCTAGTGACCAATAAAGTTGGGAAAGATGATTAGAATTGCCACATGTAAACAACAAATTACATACAAATTAGAGGACAGATTTTTTTTTTCTCTTTTTTATATATCAATGATTAGAACAGAACATCTACATCATTTTTGGGAAAACATTAGAAAATTAAAACACTGGACGATAAGATAGATCCTAACATCATGGTTTGGTCTCCCTGAAGCTAAGGAAGGACAGCCACTAGGTTATATTTTTTATGTTCTATGTGCCTAGGCAGTGACAGATGTTTCTGCAGCGACTTGGTAGCTAACATCTGACTTGTTTTTGGCTTCCCAGAGCTCAGGCAATGCCTCCCTCAGGTTGTGGATGCTCTCCAATGCATAATCTGCACCTTTCACCCTTTGAGATTTGCCAACCTGCAAGGTGTGAAAATTTTCGTAAATATGAAAGCGGATATCAGAAGGGAGGGTTGTGAGCCGAAAGGTTGAGTGAAGGTTACCAGGACAGTGTCGAGGCCAAGAAGTTTCCCGGATTGTATGTTTCGGATGCTATCCTCGAAGAACAACTGAAACAGTATCATTAGAATTGATGAGTCAGGGTCAGTGTAGGTAGATTGATTGGAAATGAATACCATTGAGGGTTGGGGATGGTTGACTTACAGTCCTGTGAGGATTAAGATCCGCGATCTTGAGAGCACGCTCTATAGCAGCTTCGGATGGCTTGCAGACAACAGGTGTCTTTGGCAGCACTGAACTTGGGTTTGGTTGCAAAAAATGGCTGATGATGTCGAATATCTGACGGGAACTTGTGTCTGAGCCATTGGCTGAGGGTGTGGATTTTGGGGCAGCTGATCCGACAAACGCAATGTCATCCTCGTCATCAGAAGCGGTGCTCTTGTGAGTTGGATTTAAGGTCTCAAAGCAGATAATCCCTTCGAAACAGTCCTCCAATCCAAGTCTGCTGAGGGCCTTAAGCGCATGGATCCTATCGGCATTTGTGAAGATCTGTCCAACATGGGAAAGAGGTTTTAGTGCCAAAGGAACATCATTCTACGATCTGAGCCGACAATTATAGGGTGGTGGCGAGGTACTTACCACTTTCCGGAAAGGCAGGCTCTGCAAGAGATTCCTAAGAACAAGATCAGGCTTCAAGTTCTCATAGGGTAATCGTCCATGGACGAAGCTGAAACCGAAAAAGTGGAAGGTCAATCAACTGAATCATAACACATATACACATTCCCTGGGAACAATTTGGTAAACAAGATGGACTGTCCTACCTATGGTACTCATCATAGTCGAAGTCGTAGCCAATGGCCTGCAAAATAAGCACAAGGCATCCCAAAGCACATAATCAGAATCCTCATTGTTACTGAAGGAAATAGAAGGCTAAATATTGCGGGAAAAATCGATAACTAGCAAGTCGTACCCTGAGGCCAGCCATTGTTGTCCCATAATTCTTGTAGAGCAGATTACCCAATTCGGTGAGTGTGCTTTCGTCTATCCCCAATCTCTCAACCATATAGTCTGCAAAGAACAAGCAAAACTCGCATTAGAATGAATCGGACAAGGTAACCTGAGATGAACACATTCATTCTGTAGACTCCTCACCTTTGATGTTCTTGGTGCATGCATCTGCAATCCCAGCGCTACAAGGATAAAGGGTGTCATCAAGATCTGCACAAGCTCGAAACACATCGGTCGGTTAAGTTCTGCAGAATTAAGATATCATTAATCAACCTACCAAACAAGATCACCTTAAGCTAACATCTTACCAAACAGAAGGCAGTCGTACTTGGTCTGTGCCTGAAGGAAGCGATCATCGAACTCCATTTCGAATCAAGAAAACCTTGATCACACAGCTGAAAGAAGTAAGCACCAGGCAACATGAGAAATTAATTATACAGCAAAATTTCATTGTTTGTCAAGTAGTTACACTCTGACAGAAATCAGCAGACAGCGTCCTAAAATCTGTTTCTGATACTAAGAAAGTTTAGACAAGGCCTTCAAAGGTTCACACGTTGACAAGTATTCACAACCACTAAAATTGCTTAAAAAATAAAGAACAAATTGTCCAGTTTGGACCAAAAAGGGTTTATTGTTTAACCAAGAAGAACAACAAAAGAAAAACATCAGAGCCAATGTATTAAAAACAAAACAGCACATAAATAATTCCCCACTTTTTCAAGAGAACAACACACATATTTAAGGAAGATGATCCAATACAAATTATTTAAGCTCCCCATTTCACCTTTAATGCTAAAGTTTGAGTCTTTTTTAAGGCCCTAAAAAAAAGTTCCCATTTTGGCACCCCATATGTATGGTAACAAAATCATACCCATTTCAAAACTCCATCTTTCAACCAAAACCCAGATGTTAGAATCCTCAAAAAATTTCAAAGCTCCTTGATGTTGAAAATTCACATCGGTCAAAATACGAGTGGAGGACAAATTTATAAGTGCGAAAAATTTATTAACTCATTGCCTTAAGGTTAAGGTTTTGGATTTGATATGAAAATTTTAAGGACCCAAAAATTATAATGCAATGCAAATTATCAAAGAGAACTAAAATTAAGATGAATCATCACATACCAGAGCAAAAGAAGAACCCTCTCCCAAAAGAAATTGAGTAAATATAGAGGCAAAAGAGGAGGAGAGGAGAGGAGGGGGAGGAAGCCAAGAGGGGGAAGTGGGTTTATATAGGGGAGGAAGAGGAAGAAGCCTTCCATTGCTCCCCTCCTCTCCTCTCCTCTCCCTTTGCTTCCTTCTCTTAGAGAGGAGGGATTTTGGTCTCTGGTTGAACCACGCTAGAATAATTTAATCCGAGAAAAAAAACAAACTTTTTGAAAGTCGGTTGAGCCAGAAACAAAAGAGAGGCCTTCCTACTGGTCTCCAACGTTAAAACGTGACTCTGTAGTAAAGGGTAGGGAGGAAGTTTATTTTTAGGCGGCCCTTTCTATTCTGGATATTTCCGGATTAGCCCTTGATTTACAGTTAATTTTTTTAATACGTTAATTACAGTTCATGTTACAGATAGATTAAATATCTGATATCGGAATATTTACTAAATTTATATTAAAATTATTTGATATTCGAAAATTCACTGATACGATAATGATCGGTTGTGAATCTTTGAAAAGTGATAGAGTTTTCTCAACAAGTTTATAATATGATGTGTTCTCAATTGTTAGAACTCGAAATCTCTTAGTTAAGTTAGAATAATGCGTCCCCTAGTTGACCTAAGTAATTGTAATTACGATGATCATCATCTAATGCAAGTACTTAATGGTTTAAGTTATCTGAGTTGACGAGCTAATCACGTGATGTAACCATCTCTCGGGGTCTAATTATGGAGGGGCACAGCTGTACCAAAAGAAGGTAGGGAGGAACAGTGGACTGACGGCTAAAAAGAACACATTTTATTTGGATTTGGATGTTCTCGAATCCCTAAAAGAGGACAGTTCATTTACAGCGGTATATAGTTTTTTGAAGAGGGTACAGCGGTATATTTAGTTTCAATAGTTGACGAATTTCCAGTTTTGGGAAGAGTATTTCTTTTAGTTTGTTTGGATCGGAGGAAAGTAGACTTTCCTTATCCTAGAAGCCTTATTTTATTTTTAAAATTTTGGATTATTTTGTTTCGGCCCGCAATATTTAAATATTTGCATTAGTATTTGTTGTAATCAGTGTAAAAATTCTGGAGGAAAGTAACTAATGAATTTCCATTTTGATTGGGGAATGAGTTTGAGCTCTAATACATGTTTTGAAATTTCCATTTTTTGGTTAAAAAGATTGGTTTATATTTAGTATTTACCCCGTACTTACACCAATTACACCCATTGGTAGGTCTCTAGATAGAGTTCTTACACCGGTAGCGAAAAGCTAATACAAAATATGGAGCCTCATCGTCTAAATGACTCAATGTATATAATAAGATTTTGATGGCCAAATTCTGAGATAGAGTTTAACCACCACAATCTTTCACGAGCTCGAAGAAAGATTGAATGAGTAAGAATCTCACGATTATATTGCGCCTCTTTGAAATTTCCATTTCTAATATAAAATATAAAATAATAATTTTACGAATTTTATCAATTATAAATAAACTTAAAATACTCAAAACGTTGTATGAGGAAATTCTACACTGACATACACTATAAATATTTTAACAAGCAATAAAATATACTTACCAAAAAAAACTTACAAAATTCTCTAACAATAATAGTAACGCATGGCATTCAAGTACAATAACCGTTATTGTTTGGTTCTTCATTATGAGAGTTTGACAACGTTCTCCACAATTTTTGAGAAAAGAACAAAATTCTTTACAGTATTAATATTACGAAAAATTATCTTCAGGTCTCAGATTTATAGTTTTATTACTCGCAGGTTCCTGATTTTCGAAAATAGTGTATGAGGTCCCTGCTTTAAAAAAAATATTAGTCTGAAGTCCTTAGCTGACATCAGCGATCATTTTTTCAATTTTTTGACACATGAAATGACCTTTACACCATTTAACAAAAAAATGTTATCTTCTCCAACCAACAAATAACACCAACCCAAAAACATCAAATTTAACCCAACAAAGAACACCAACCAAAGAACATCAAATTAAACCTAATAAAGAACATCAAACGAACACCAACCGAGTGTAAAAGCAACACCGATTAGGGCCAATTTGACTAAATCCTTCACAATTGCAAACCCGAAGAACCCTAAAAATTAATCTACAAAAGCTCAAGAGATCACCATCGACCCCAAGAGGGCCTCGTTCGTCTCCTGCCTCCTCGACCCCAACCCGACCACCCACATCACCATCCGAGAGATCCTTGATGTTGCTCGGTGCTGGGTTTACGAGAGAGAGAGAGATGAGCATTAGGATTTGGATCTGGCTGTGCGTGGTCGTGCTCTCGTGGCGCCGGCTTTGAGGGCCGAGGGAACCGGCGGCCACCGCAGAGGAAAAGGAGTTAATGTTGACTCTTGAGCGCTCCAACTTCACTGATGTCCTCTCCCAGCACGATCTCTAAGCTGAGAAGGAGTTCTTGTGTTTTGATTTTGAGTTTGGCTGATTCTTGGGAAGATGAGACGTTTCTTGTTCGGTTTTATTTGATATTCTTGGGTTGGTGTTCTTGTTGGGTTTAATTTAATGTTGCTGGATTTGGAATCGGTTGAAGGTTGAAGATTGTTCTTGGATGGTTGAAGGTTGGAGGTTCTTCAATGGTTGAAGGAGATAGTTTTTTTGTTAAAGGGTATAAAGTTCATTTCACGTGTCAAAAAATTGAAAAAATGATCGCTGACGTCAGCCAGAGACCTCAGACCAATATTTCTTAAAAAGCAGGGACCTCATACACTATTTTCGAAAGTCATGGACCTGCGAGTAATAAAACTATAAATCTGGGACCTAAGAGTAATTTTTTCTTAATATTATTGCCCAATAAATTTCTTGTTTAACGTGTGCTTTCGAAAATCTGCATGTTTTAAGGCAAACAGCATGTCTTGCACTTGTTCTCGATTTTCTATAATGACCAGGTCGAAATAACATGCGTAGAGACAGTTCATAAATGATAAACCCCAAAATTTTAAGGGCTGAAAACTTTTTTAACAAAATGACAGCGACACAAATATCTTTTTTTATACCATTAAATATTCAAAGTAGGGTATTGTAAATCTTTTTTCTTGCACTCGGGACAAGAGAGAGGAAGATTGTAAGAGACCTTATGGGAATATATTATAAGATTCCGAATTGTGTTTTAATTGGAACTATATTTAGAGGTTGGAGTCTTTTGTTTATATAATATAAGTAATCAACGGTAGGAAGATGCTAACTCTTGGTTCAACGCAGAGAGATGGGTCAAGGCACGATTCATCTGGACATTTCCTGAGCAAATGGTTCATGAGAATAGTCGGAAATGTTATTTAAAATTTAACATCGCTATCCAAAATAAAATATTACTATATTTCAATTCAATTCAATTCTATGTGTTGGCATTGCTCATGGATGGATCTTGTGCCTTTGTTTGGTGGTTTGGTCAAGTTGATACTATAACACCTGAATAGACTATTCAGGCACATTCCACTAATTTTAATGTTTGTCCTCACTGAATTTTTTTTAACAAGTAAAATTTTATTTATTAAAAAATAATTAAAAAATATTAAGTTTACTATTCATTACATCATCATGAACACATTTTGTCAAAGTATTCAAAAAATAATAACCTGTCTAAAAGCAAAGCTAAATAGATAGGAATTATTTTGAGAGCACATTTTGTTTCGAAATTATTTTTCAATCAAATTGTAAAAATCAATTTAAGAATCTAGTATTGTATTATATATTTACTATTCAAATTATGCATTTTTCTACTAAATGCTATATGCCAAAAAAATTTCGCTAATAAATATAAAATTTTAAATAATGAACCAACAACCATATTTTTGTAAACGCCACTACATATAACTATAATATTCCTATAAAAATATTATAATGTTCCTATAAAAATATTTTTCTTGTACCGGAAAGACAACAAAGATGGCCAAATTTTGTACATTAAGACATCTTTAAGAAAATTTTACTCTCATACTATTTGTATCATGTTATTTAACTAGACGAGGTCTCGAAGAACATGTTTCTTATCGTACTTCTTGGTAAAATTTATACTTCTATATTTCCGTCAAATCCTCCTACACTTTGTACTATTACACGTATTATTTCCTTGCCTCTTTTTGAACATCATACTTCTTCGGCTCTTTAACTTGTTGCTTCTTACATTGCCAAATGTAGGCCATGCTTCCTAGTTCCTCCAAGAAACATGTAAACTAACACATTAAAAGACACTCGGCAGAGAATCCTGCATTTGGGGACAGGTCGAAGTTTTTATTTTTAAGTTGTAAATTTTGGTAAATAAATAAAATTCACTTATAAAAAAACACTCGGAAAAGCTGCATGCATTGCATGTTTGCAATTGGAGTTTCAACCAGGTAACCAAAAATAACCGACGAACGGTAGCTTTTACGTTTCGTCACGGGAGAAACACAATTCTAGCTAGAGATTTACCTTCTGCTCTCTTCTCTTCATTTATTGTCGCCAATTCATTGATTGGTGATGCACTGACATTATAAAAAAAAATATTTGGAGCAGGTTAAAGCCTATTTTACATTGTTGTTTGTGACTTTAGACGTTGGAGAATGGATTGAATGGAGACTATATGTGACGTGCCCTCATGGTGGGGACTTTGTTGCGGGTCATCCGATGTCATTTAAAGGGGCGGATTTGGTGGGGACTAGCCATGTGAATTAAAATAACCCAATATCACGGCCATATGCAAATTAATATGACTACACATGCAAATCAATATCACTTCACATACAAACCAATATCATTTCACATGCAAACCAACCAATATCACTATACGTGTAAACCAATATCACTTCACATACAAACCAATATCATTCACATGCAAATCATTATCACCTGATAGATTATTGACCATCAGATTTAAAAATATTCTTTTACAATCGAATCTGACGGTCCAAAATTTAGTCCAAACTTGAGGACTCACTCAATCCGGTCTCATCATTTAAATAAATATCTAACAATTAAAATTGAGAGACTTTGGTTTAGGGATATTTTCTGATTTTCACCCAAAAAAACCCTACTAGGGTTTCCACGTATTGGCCTCCATTCCATCTGCTTGACCAATAAATTCTTAAAAGAAAAAACACTCATCAAATCGCCTCTCCTCTCCATTCTCTTCCCCTCATACACCGACGACCGGCGAGCGTGCGACAATTTCGAGAATACAAAGTTCTCTATACTGACAGGTAAACAAATCGATTCAAATCGTTGTTTCGTGGTTTCGAGTGTTGGCACCATGCTTCGAATGAAATTGCACTAGACGGTATTTGCCCCTATGTCCCCGTAACGCATCATACAATCGGCATAATTTATTTTTCATTCTCATCTTTTTGGATTCGGTACTGTTCTGTTGATATAATTTTGAGAAGATTATGAAGGGTTCTTTTCTAAATCCATTTTCAGTACAGAATGCTATGTTATAATGTTACTACTGTTTTTGAAGGACTTGATTGCATTGCCGTGGCATGTGATCATTTCTGTCTTTGGGAGAATCTCCCTAGTGCCAGAATTTGTTTAGTGGTATTGGAGTTCACCGATTGCTAATTAGCTTCTTGCTTATTCAGTTGTTTGTAATCCAGCCACAGAAGATTTATAATTGAAGAACCTCGACCATTAAAAGAACAAAGGAAAAGCGAGATGCCGATAAGCGATTAAATGTATAAGGATTATTGTGCCACTGTAACAAAAGTACTCCCGATACCATTAATTTTGTATTATATTGAACGTTATATTTTGAACGAAATATGGAATACAAGATGTCAAGTTCATCATTGACCCCCGGTTATCGATTCAAGTATATGTCCAAATAATTTTTTGCTCATGTCTCATCTTCTGGTACTCTGTCTTTTTTCTTTGCCGATCGATCTTACTTGTGCTTTTCAATATTTAATAAAAAATATAACACACAATTAAGTAAGCAATGCTACATCTTGTAAGAATTTGTCTAGTTAATTGACACTGGTATACATTTGATGCCGCAATGGTATTGTTGGAACATAAAATTAATTCGCAGATTTGTTTGACTATGTCTCAGTAAAATAACCGTATCTTCCTACTCGTGTATCCGATTGATACGATTCCAAAAGCTACAAAAAGATAGAAACAAAGATCTAGAATTTTTTAGTTTATGATTTCTCCAAATTCGACACAGAAGGAAGTCAGACTTGGGTTGGAAAGTTTGTCAGTAGGTTTTCCTTATTAGGCCGCGGATCTGCTGAACCTATTTTGGTAAAAAGACCGTAGCTTTCGGCTCAACCCGCTCTCCCTCCTCCTGGAATGGATTTGGCGGATGCTCCACAGTGAAAGACTGATTTGAATCTTGGCCGCTGATAGCAGAGTGGCCAGCGTGGTTTGGATTCGAAGGGCTGGCAGCAGGCTCTTGATTGACACTTGCTTCCGAGTAGCCGCCTGAGTAGCCGCCGGAGCTGTCTCCTAGTAGACCAGCCGCCGTCAGAGCCACTATCGGATTAATGTGATTCCAAAAGTCACAGTTTATGACTTTTCTAAATTCGGTATATAATGGGGTCAAACTTGGGTTAGAAATTTCTGGCAGTTTAAGTTTTTCTTATTAGGCTGAGGCTATGTTAAGTTTTCATGTTTGAAAACGGCCTATGGTTTTTCTATAGGGCTGGGGCGAGCTGATTCTATATAAGGAGAGCTAGGTATAGGCATGAAGGACCCACAAACCAAATACCAAATTCTTAGCTTTATAGTTTTTATCTTATGTAGCTTCATAGCTTTTATCTTTCATGTTTTTCTCCTTTCCCTATCAATAAAAATCTTTCCTCCCCACTCTCTTTCTTCTCTCCTCTGAACCCCATATTTTATCTCTTCTCTCTTTCGTTTGAATCGCTCTTGGGACGACCACTCCAAACCCGTTCTTAAGATCATTTTCGACGTCCTACCACAATTTATCAGCAACATGTATACATGTTAAATCATGATGGTATGTATATGAGGTGATACTAATATACAGATGAATGTGCAATTGTAATCGTACAGATAACGGTTCAAAAATGACATTGTCATACACATTAACTAATATTGGTAACCGATCGATGTAAAATTGGTATACATTCTTTGACGTATTGGACAGTTACTTTTTGTAACCAGTCGTAACAAAAAATAATACTAATATACATAAGTTTAAATTCTAGCACATGATATTTCGATATGAAACTGGTTCAAAAATAAAAATAGTATGCACATGAATTGATATTGGAAATAATTCGATAAGAAATTGGTATACATGTTTTGACGTATTGGTACCATCAATCTCTCCCTCGCCACCTCTTACTCCTACTACTCCCCCCGCTCATTCTTCTTTTGTATTTTTGTAGGTTTAATATTAGTTTTTCCAATATTGTCCCTGGTTGTCAAAGTATTTATAAAATTGCCACCCAAAAGCCCTTTCATTCCCATAGTGGGGAGAAGCCTTATCCCCACCAAATCTGGTCTCGGTAACCTGCTGGGTGGGATTGGGGGTTTGCTGTTGTCTTAGTTTTTTTGTAATAGTTTGGTATATTTCTGGTGTAATTGTTCTTGAATGTACTTTATTGTATGTTGGGGTCCGAAAAAGAATTTTGTAATCGTGGTGTTATCGACAGTACTCTTTTTGATATGATTTTTTTACTGAATTTTGCCGCATCAAAGTTTTGATAAGGTTGGCGCCCGCGAAATTACGAGTTCTTACAAATATTGTCAATAAAATTCACTTCCAAAAAAAGCCTATTTTGCAAACATGAGGTTTCTTGCTCGACACACAACTTTGTGATTTTCAATTTTTTGACGAGGTAACCTATGTTTTATTAACTGACAACCAAGTGAGAGAGATGTGTCCTAGTTACTTGAACTATCACGTATGTCATGCAATTGCATGGTATCGCATGATGCAATTGCATGGTATCACATATGTCATGCAATGCAATTGCATGGTATGATCACTAATTTTAGTAGCGTGACATACTGTTGGCTTTTGATCTAGATATTGTCGATCTCCGTCCAATCCATATTTGAATATGAATGTTATCGAATTTGTCACATTTTTCTCAAATTAATGAAATGACATATCACATAGATAAAATTTGTGATGTGACATAAAATACGACTAAAATTAATGATCTAACATAATACGCGAGATAATTTAAGTAAATAGTGAGTGTAGCTTGGTTATCGGTCAAGCAAAATCTATGTAAATTGGTTAGAAAATTTTAAATCACAAAATAGTAAAATAAATTTTAATCTTTTAAATATAATTCGACACTGATTCTACAATAACAAATACCGATCGAAAGATACGTGTTTAGATCATTTTCGAATAGAAAGGAACATTGATCCGATAAGCAATCAGTGGTTGATGTGTCCGTATCTTTGCGATTGTATGATTTTGAGGAGCTCCCCCAGATTTGGCTCCTACATAATTGAAGGGAAAGACAAAAAGCTCACGTCTTCTTACGTCTCCATCTCGTTTACTAATTATTCATGAGTAATACTATATATATCTTCCAAACCATATAATTGAGCGACATATTAATAATTAACTAATTTAACTATGGCAAGGAATTCTTTCATGACACGCATATTACGTGGTAGAGTGTATGAAGAGAATTTCCATTTCCTGGATGGTTTTAGCATGACATTTGCTTTTGGGGGAGTTGATAATACAAGCTAGTGCCTCGCTTCGCATGGATGTTAGCTGAGAACTGTGAATTGTTTCTAACTTGGCATCATTGTAGGACCTTGTATATATACTATTTTTCAAAAATGTAACTGCTACCTAAATCAGGAATGTACTAGGTGTTGCTTCTAATAGAGTTGGTAGTACTATCTGAATAAAAAAAGAGTCGGATTCGGTAGGGACAAACCTTGTCTCTACCGATGGGGACTAACGCAAACCAATATCATTACACACACAAACTAATATTACTTCACATGCAAATCAATATTATTTCATATGCAAATCAGTCTCATACAAACTAATATCACTTCACATGCAAACCAATATCACTTAACATGCAAACCAAGATCACCTGATAGGTTATTGACCATCAGATTTAAAGATAATTAAATATGACGGCCTAAATTTAGTCCATTCTGTATAAACATATTTATGTAATTCCCACTGAATTCGAAACCTAAGATGCGCTTACCTCATCAACTGATATTAATTAAGGCATGCGATAAATGCCTAAACGATTGTACATTTGCCGCCACCGATGGTGTGAAAATGACTAACTTATGATAGATTCTGACATAACTCCAAAGAATTATTTAATCTGCTGTGTCACAAATAATTTGAGACCCCAAGATTTTCCTCATTAAACAAATTTACAAACGAAATGAACCGGAAAATTTCTCCATAACAAAACTTTGTCAATAATATTTTTTGTTGTTTAACTAGTATAAAAATAAATTCTTTATTTTTCTCAATAGTATAAAATAAAAAGTTGGTCCCACTAAAATGACATGTTTGTCTCCACGATTACCAAAAAATTACAAAACTGTTATAAATTATCTATGATCTAAGCATATGAATATAGAGAATAATAAGGAAGAGAGTAGAGAATGAAGTTCTCATTAATAGGTGTAGAATGTGTGTACAATTACAATGCTATTTATAGGCAATTACATCAATTAAACAATAACCCACATCAATGTAAAGTGGAGGAAAACATGGAGTAGAACATGGAGGTGAGGTGGAGGAGAACATGGAGGAACATGAGAGAACATGGAAGAAACATGGCATCCATATTATACATAATACTCCCCCTTGGATGCCATTTGAATAATGAGCCTCATTAAAACCTTATTAGGAAAAACCCTATGGGAAAAATCCTAATCAAAGGAAAAAGAGTACATCATCATAAAATTACTGCCTCATTAAAACCTTACCCGGAAAACCCATTGGGACAAAACCGTGGTTAAGGAAAAAGAGTACAGTGTAAAATGATATCTCCCCCTCATGTCTACATCATTTGAGATCTCTGAGTCGTTTCGGACCAATATTACGAACATGCTTCTCAAAAACTACAGTGGTCAGGGATTTTGTGAACAAATCTACCAAATTGTCACTTGAACGAATTTGTTCAACACTTATCTCCCCATCCTTTTGAAGATCATGTGTGAAAAAGAACTTTGGTGATATATGTTTTGTCCGATCACCTTTAATATATCCTTCTTTTAATTATACGATGCATGCAACATTATCCTCATATAAGGTCGTAGGTATTCCCTTTTGAAAAGGTAATCCACAAGATTCTCGAATGTGTTTGACAATAGATCTCAACCAAACACATTCTCGGCTTGCTTCATGAATAGCCAAAATCTCAGAATGATTATATCAGGTCGTGTATGACCAGCGAGATACATTAGCGCACCTATTGCACTAAGATATGGTACTTCAGGACCAAGAAATTCTTCACCATTTTCTCGAGGTCTGAAAAAGGTCCCTTTTCACATCAAGTGACCTTATAACCATTGGAGTGTTCAAATAATGGTCTTGGTTTAACCCTTAGATAATAAACCAGACAATCTCAACATATGAGGTACGTTGCGAGGATACTGCAACTACTTGTAATGTGAAAATCGTAGTGGTAGGGTCCTTTCATTCATGAATACTTAATTAAGTCTAGAACATGATTATGTGTCTTTTCAAATAACTTAATCATATTATCTCATTCAATTAATTGATCATATTGTCACTTTAGACACCATTCTAAAAGTGACGTGCATTGGCCAATGACTAACGATCCAATTAATCATGAGAAGACAAGTATTCTCTCCAAGTATATTAGAGGAATGAATCCTATTCTTGGCTCAACTACCACGCACATATACTTCGTGATGTACCTGACACATGCCATATCTACCTCGTCAGGAGTGCAAGCGTCGGTCATGTTCAAGGCCCATCACTCCGTACATGTCGTGCGTATTGACCTCAAGTCAGAGGACTACTTCACAACTTCACAAACCGATATTCCCGTAGACACGTAAATAGAATACACCAAACGGTTTCTCGGTCGGGTATGCCAATACTTTCCAAAGTATCTGTGCATCCATCATGAAATACTTAGTATCTCGTAGTTGTGAGAACTACTACATCCTCTAAGGATATGATCCAGATCGCACACCAATCTCAATCGCATCATCAATATCCCATTCTCGATGATCATTGATTGGGGCTATTTAAGAACTATGTTCATAGTCATCCGAGATCTCACATTCTCAATGACAACATTAGTTCATGGGAATATAAACATGAATATATGCAAACAATCAAACATTATATTCATTTTATGTAATGATTGATGCATAAAAATTCCTTTAATTAGAATCACGTACTTCTGGTACGTTGAATCCTTCTGGGATTCATATAAATGTCACTATCCAGTGAACCATATAAATAGGCTGTGACAATATCCGTAAGACGCATATTCAACTTTTCATGTACTGCCAGACTTATCAAATATCGAAACGTGATTGCATCCACCACATGAGAATATGTCTCTTCATAATCAAAACCAGGTCTTTGAGAAAAATCGTGTGCGACAATTCGTGCTTTATATCTCACGACTTTATTTTTCTCATTTCGTTTATGCACAAATACCCATTTGTATCCTACGGGTTTCACACCTTTGGGTGTGCGGACTACAGGTCCGAAAACTTCACGTTTCGCAAGTGAATCTAATTCAGATTTCATTGCGTCTTTCCAATTCGGCCAATCTTTTCTATGCATGCATTTCTCAATAGATTTTGGCTCTATATCCTCTTCACCTTCCATAATATTTAGCGCTACATGGTAGGCAAAAATATCGTCGACGATAACTTTATTTCGGTTCTATTTTTCTCCAGTCATAACATAATTTATTGAGATCTCATGATTATCACAATGTTCAGGTACCTGATCTTCCATTGGAAGCGACTCATCTAGAGTCTGCCCTTCCTTGATATTAATATTGACTGGGGACTCTTCAGGAGTCAAGATATCCTCGGTTTGACCATCTTGATATTTTGCTCCTTTTCTTTTACGAGGATTTTTATCTTTGGAACCAATAGGTCTACCACGTTTAATTTGTGACTTATTTTCATTGGCAATAATTGATCGTCCTTCAGGGACATCAATTCTAAAAGGAGCATTAGCAGCCGCAATATGTGACTTAGTCACTCTCTTTGGGTCAGAAAAAGCGTCCGGCAACTGATTAGCTAAATTCTGCAGATGAATTATCTTTTGAACTTCAAGTTCACTTTGCTTTGTGCGAGGATCTAAATAACACAATGATAATTCATTCCAGCTAATATCCTTTTCAGGCTGCTTAGTTTCTCCCCCTAATGTTGGAAATATTGATTCATCGAAATGACAATCGGCAAAACGTGTCGTAAATATATCTCCAGTACGTGGCTCAATGTACTTTATTATCGATGGAGATTCAAACCCAACATATATTCCCAACCTTCTTTGGGGTCCCATTTTAGTGCGTTGTGGTGGAGCAATTGGAATATAAACCGCACATCCAAAAATTCTTAGATGGGAAATATTTGGTTCCTGACCATGAACCAATTGTAATGGGGAGAATTCATGATAACTTGTTGGCCTGATGCGAATTAACATTGCTGCATGTAAAACAGCATGTCCCCAAGCAGAAATAGGGAGTTTCGCTCTCATTAGTAATGGCCTTGCAATTAATTGAATCCGTTTAATAAATGATTCGGCAAGACCATTTTGAGTGTGAACATGAGCTACAGGATGTTCGACGTTTATACCAATGGCCATACAATAATCATTGAATGTTTGAGAAGTGAATTCACCAGCATTATCAAGACGAATGGTCTTAATGGGATTATCTGGAAAATGAGCTCGTAATCGAATTAACTGAGCTACTAATCTCGCAAACGCCAGGTTGCGAGTTGATAATAAAGATACATGTGACCATCTAGTTGATGCATCAATTAATACCATAAAGTATCTAAATGGTCCACATGGTGGATGAATAGGTCCACATATATCACCATGTATACGTTCCAAAAATCCGAGGGATGCAGTCCCAATTTTAGCTGGTGATGGCCTGATTATTAATTTTCCTTGAGAGCATGCAACGCATGACAATTCATTGGATAGGAAAATCTTCTGGTTCCTTAAAGAATGTCCACATGAATTGTTAATAACTCTTCGCATCATTATTGACCCGGGATGGCCCAACCGGTCATGCCAAATTGCAAAATCAGTAAACTTCAGGTTTACTGTTGCATGTGCCTCAATTGCACTAATATACGTATAATATAAACCACATGAATAAGCGGGTAGCTTTTCCAACACGCACTTTTTACCCGAAATAATATTTGTAATAGACAAATATTCTTTGTTTCCTTCATTTGTTGTCTCAACATGATACCCATTTTGGCGTATATCTTTGAAACTTAATAAGTTTCTTTGAGACTTAGGAGAATATAATGCATTATTTATGCAAAAATTTGTACCTCCAGGTAATAATAAATTAGCTCTTCCGGAGCCTTCAATTAAATTCGTAGTACCTGATATAGTACTAACATTTGCCTTTTGCATTTGTAAATGAAGGAAATATTTATCATCCTTAAGTATGGTGTGCGTTGTAGCACTATCTGCTAAACACAGATCTCTTTCTCGAGTAGATGAGCCAACTCGTGCTAATTCCATACTCTTCATAATGAAAGAAATATTTATATTAAATTTAAGCAACGAAAACATGATGAGAAAAATTTATAGGAGACATTACCTTAAAATTAAGCACCGAAAATATGATAATGGAAAATGCCAGGAAATATACTTAAGAAATGAACAAGAACATGGATATTAAACTGCTATTCAATAAGAAAATCAGTAATATCCAAAATGAGTGAAGTCATTGAGGCCAAATTCAAGGCTACCATCCATGTTCATAATACCAGAGCCATAATCTTGATAAAGCTCAACTAGATACTTTGGTGCACAACAGGTGCGAGCTCAGTGGCATTTGCATCCACAACGATTAGATACTTTGGTGCACAACATGTGCGAGCTCAGTGGCCTTTGCATCCACAACGATGACGTGAATTTTCCATTTTTATTCCACTATCACCATCTCTTCGTGGTTTCTTTTCTTTGTTCTCCCACTTCAGGTGGCGAAACGTGTTCTTAAAAT
Organism: Hypericum androsaemum; assembly: GCA_963995505.1. Taxonomy (NCBI): domain Eukaryota; kingdom Viridiplantae; phylum Streptophyta; class Magnoliopsida; order Malpighiales; family Hypericaceae; genus Hypericum; species Hypericum androsaemum. The sequence continues at coordinate 13,673,418 of OZ023195.1, forward strand.
TACCACTTCAGGTGGCGAGACTTTGTCTTAAAATTACCACTATGGTAACCATATCCTCCACGACAATTACCACGTCCAAGACCACGAGCCTGGCCTCTATAATTAAACTTTGTCACATTCACTTCAGGGAATGGAGCATAACCATTAAATTTTAGTCTAGAGACCCAATTGCAATATTAAAAATTAATCCAGTGACCAAAATGTAGTTTGCCAAAAAAAACAGAAACATCCGAGGACTAAATAGTATATTTTGGAGAAGTCCGAGGACCAAACAATATTTTCTAGATTCGCAAATATACAAAGAAGTCCCTGCTATTAACTAAGGACCACATTGCAATTTCATAATTAATCGGGGATCAAATTGCAATTAACTATTAAATCCGGAAGTCACAGAAAAGTCAAAGTACCAATCTGTAATTCTGTCCTTAATTGAATATACGAGAACATATAAAGTACTAATCTGTAATTTTGTCCCATTTCTTTCCCTTTTTTGTTCGGCGCGGATAATATCAGTTTAGTACCTATTAGTTTGACGCGTGTACAAGCGAGGACAGATTCGATGTTTAATATGTAAAATTACAGTTCAGTCCCTACGAGTTTCTCGCGTGTGCGAATAAGGACATATTGCGTATCCGCTTGCACAGGACAATGTCAGACAGGTCCCTAGAAGTTTCTAATCATTTTATAAAAGGACAACATGAGGTTTTTTCATGAAAAATCTTTACCAAATAAATCCGATTTTTGCAAAGAAAATTTTACAAAATTATTTCCTTTGAGAAAATCATTTATAAGCCAGAACTAAACTTCATATGTTTTAATAACATTGAGAATCCAACAACAATGAATAATTTTATATGAGAATCTAACAAGAATGAATAATTATAAATTGTAAGAATACTTACAAAATTAAGCTCAATTCTTCTCAAGAAATTATTGAGAACTTGGTAGAGACTCGTGCTGATAACGTGTTATAAATTATCTATGATCTAAGCATATGAATATAGAGAATAATAAGGAAGAGAGTAGAGAATGAAGTTCTCATTAATAGGTGTAGAATGTGTGTACAATTACAATGCTATTTATAGGCAATTACATCAATTAAACAATAACCCACATCAATGTAAAGTGGAGGAAAACATGGAGTAGAACATGGAGGTGAGGTGGAGGAGAACATGGAGGAACATGGGAGAACATGGAAGAAACATGGCATCCATATTATACATAATAAAAACAACTCTATTATTGAATTCTCGTATTAACATTTATGGGTCCTTCTAACTATTGGCTGACTTTAACCAAATGGTGACAAGCCCTCTATAATATATTTTTAGGAAAGTTTACTTTAGTATCTTTTCATTTCATTTCATGTTTTTAACTTAAAAATCTTATGGTTTAGCTTGTATTTTTTGGTGACAGAGGTCTCTGAAAGTGACACTATTGTTGACAGAAGTTTACTAAAGTGATACTTTTGGTGACAATTTTTAACGAGATTTAGTTTGTACCACCTGTGAGTGCCATGCCATCGCCATTTCATATTTCTCTCTCTTAGGTGGCGCTAATGTGGCAAACTTAAAATCCTCAATTTAAAACCATGATCTAAAAAAAATTTCAAACCCTAAATTGAAACCCAAAAATCTAATATGCACATCAGTGCCACTCATGATAGATAAATATGACGTGACACTTACATGGACAACTTTGGTGAAAACATGTAAGGAAAATAAACTCTAGTTAAAAATTGACATGAAAGAAATCTCTTTCACCAAAAGAAGACAAATTAAATCACAACGTACTAAGTTAAAAATTTGTGAAGTCAGAGGGTACTAAAGTAATTTTTTCCTACTTTTTAATACCATATGTTATCAGAACACTCATTGGGTTGACTAATTCAGATTCGAGCGGAGTAAGATTTTTGAAAGGTGGCAAAGCTCTCCAAACAAATATTTAACGCTATTATATTTGCAATAACTCAAATTTGAAATCTATTAATTAAATTAGAACAATGCATTCAATAATTGATATATAAGTAGTCGTTAGTATTCGTTTGTAATATATGAGCGCAACAAAAGACTTCTTTGGTCATATTTTTTAAATCATATTTCATTAAATTATGAGGAGATAGTTAAGTGATAAGAAGTTTAATAGAAAATATTGCAGTGGCGGTGATGGCCAGGGGGTCTATTGAAAGCACCATTTCCGACTCTTTCCTCCTCAATAATTTCATCATGAGCCCATGAATATGACCCTATTGTTGTTTGTGTTTTCTAGTTGAGACCCTATGATGATCTGTGGACATATTTGCTGGGTGTCATCGATAAAGATTCCATCCGGCTTGAATTAGTTGGTACATTAGCCATCTGAATACTAGATATTATCGATCTAAACATATTAGCTTTGTATCTAACTTCAATTTCATTCTTCAATTGGGAAATTTTTAATTGGGACCTTAGCTTTCAGTTGGCGAGGGTGGTTGGTTGACTAGGAAAGCTACATCAACGGATACCGTAAACACTATGACTGAGCATGCAAATGGCGAGTGCCTTAAATATGCGTATTCCACTGATATTTTCAAAACATTCCAAGGAATATGATTTCTCTTGATACCCACTTCACATGTTTTCTTTATGATCTCAATTAATTCACTAAATTGACATTATGGTTATACCTGTGTCATCTGCTAGCCACTGCTGATATTTTACTTTAAATTTTGATGGCGTGATTATATTTTCGGTAGAAATTGCATAGACTTCAAATACTCATTAATTAAATTAATTAATCTAAATTTAAACTGAATCTCAAATAATGACAAAATTTTCATTAGTAAATTTTAACAAAACTATTATTGTCCTTTTTCCCATGCAGGCATTCTGTAAGATTCTATGGAACTTGTCAAAATAGCTGGTGGAGGCTTCAAGCTACTATACGTCTGATTAACAAACAGTTTTTTTTTTCTTGGTTGCTCGCATCTAAGTACTATCTTTTACACGTAAGTTAATTTTTTAGGGTGGAATTACACGTAAGTTAATTCAGTTCTAGATGTCTTGACTAAGTCGATCAACAGCTGTGCGAAGTATGCGATAGTGTCTATTATTGTATAATGTGATAGTGTCTATTGTCGTATAATGTGAGTAATGAAGATAAAGAAATTATAGTTTCTCCACACCAAAAAATGATACTTTTACCTTTTAGGATATAAAATCTATGTGTCACAGAAATTCGAAAATTATATTTTTATAAATTTCTTGAAACAATAACTCACAAGTATGATAAACTTGAATATATTTGGAAAGAAGGAAGAGGTCGCGAAAAAAATTTCAAATTATTTGCCTGGCACTCAAATTCATACAAGTATTTATAGATACTTAGGAGTAGCACCGAAAGAGTTGTTAAAACTACTATAGAACTTGTCAACGACTTGTGCAATTACACTATATGTCCTTTGGTTCAAATTCTTTCTTTCTTATTTATATTATATATATATGTTATAAAATAAATACTTGAACTCGAAGCTACTATAAGTTTTCTTCTATTATGGATGAGAGCTCAATAGAGCTTGACCAACATGCTAAACTCACTCATATATTTGTAGTATTTTAAGCATGTCCCAACTTTTACTCTAACCAACATGGATATGAAAGTTAAATGACAAATGACAAGATGCAATTTATAATTTATTTATTATTTAAGTACCCTATATATAACATCTATCACATAATTGTTGTGTTTCTATCTATCTAAACTACATTCTTCTTACTTAATCCAATGTATTGATTTTTTTTCCTTCTGTTTTTCCTCTTCCATTCCCCAATTGAAGACCTGAATTATTGCTTACTCTGACTCTTGGAGACCCACCACATAAAAGAAAATCTAAAATAACTTGTAGAACAGCTGTTCTGATTTAGAACAGCTATTTCGACTCATCGGTTAGTAACTAAACTACTTCCACCTTTAAAAAAAAACTACACAGCTCACTGTAGTATGGAAAGTAGATGTCCCCGGATATTGGTGACAGCTAGCATATATCTACACATGGCATGAGAGATCGTTCAAACCACAAACGGTATCAAATCTTTCTCTTCATAGTTTTAACACAATTACGTTTAGATGATTCAAATATGAAGGTAACGCAATTACATTTACATGATTTGAATTCAAAATTTTAGTTTAGCTAAAATAGTTATTTGTCGGACAAATTATCCTCAAGTTCCTGTGTTATAGTTTTATTATTCGCAGGTCCCTAAATTTTGGAAATAATGTATGAGGTCCCTGTGTTTTAAGAAATATTGGTCTGAGGTCCCTGGTCACCGGATCAGAGATTTTCTACGGCAGAGAGCCACCTGGAATGACCAAAATATCTCTTTGGTCAAAAAACAAAAAAAACTAACCTCTTCTTCAACCTTTAAACACCAAGAACACTCTATAAACATCAACCCAAACCCAAAAATACACCGATTACAACACCAAATTCTAATCAACCAACATGAGGATGGCGCATCCTGGCTCGAGCTGGCCCTTGTAGACGAAGGAGAGGATGCCGACGTAATACTCAGGGTCGACGAAGGACAAAATAATGGTGTGGTTCTCGTCGATGAGTTCCTCGAGGATCCAATACCAATTGCCGACGAGGGAACGACCATCGGGTTCCCACCAAAGGCTGACAAAGTGGCAGTGGCAAAGGGTGGCGGAATGGCGGTGAATGGAGCTAGAGGATGAACAGTGTCCAAAAAATTGGGAAAGGAGAAATGGTCGCAGGAATGATTGGGAGGTGCCCAGTCCAAGAACTCAACGAGGGGGTCACCGGGAGGGGCCAAGGGTCCGGTGGTGGCCATGCCATGACCGGGCGGCCATCGGAGGCGCTGGCGGCGCCGGAAAAACCAAAAATGGGGATTTCACCCTAAAATTGCCTCTTGTCAGATTTTAATAGATTATGGTTCTTGCTGGATCTTAATAGATTATGATTTTTTTTGTTCGTCGATTGATTTTTATCTGGTTTGTGTTTGTGCTATTGGCTAGATTTTTTGATAGAACTCTAATTTTTTGGTTGATTATTGGTTGAATTTCTGGGTTTGTGTTCTTGAGTTGAAGATGAAGATTTTTTTTATTTTTTAACCAGAGAGGTATTTTGGTCATTCCAGATGGCTGTCTGCAGGAAAAAATCTCCAATTCAGTGACCAAGGACCTCAGACCAATGTATTTTAAAAAGCAGGGATCTCATACACTATTTTTGGAATATAGGGACCTGCGAGTGATAAAACTATAATCCAAGGACTTGAAGATTATTTGTTTTTTTATTTTATTGTGTTTCATCTATGGGTTACCAACAAATTGCGGGTGGGAAGCCCCTTTGTGTTTCTTCATGCCAAGCTAATTTTGTACTCAACTTTGGCTTGTCAACCTTCCGGCAACAATTAGAATATGCTTAAAACAGATCAAACAACTGGAAAGCACATAAACCTCACACAAAAGTATAAAAAATTCTACTAGTTTAATCCACCAACAACTGTTTGGACCTAAGAAAAAGCACCAGTAGACTTGAATTGGGTGATGAATAATTATTTGTCGTTGGGCAGCTGGGTAAAAAATGATAGTTTTCAGTTTGAAGCTAGAAATTTAGACCAACCCAAATCCCACAAATGATTGGTGGTGAACTGAACTATATGATGAGTCCTGTTTGATGTTAGTGTTCCACGTATTCCATATCCATCTGTCTGCTTTCCAAGTGCCATGTATAGTTATGTGATATTAAAATAACAATCAACATAATCAAACACTTACATCTACTAACGATATCTTACAATCACGCTAAAATTATATTGATAGATTATAATACCCCATTCAAGATTATAATACCCCGTTCAAGATATATCAAGAAAGACTTATTTGATTGTACTATCTATAACAATAAAATGCACCCGAAGCTTAGACATGCTTGCCTGAAGTAATTTTATGGTAGATTATCTTTTGGAAAGTTTTCCAAGATACGTGTGAGCGAAGACAAAACATGTTGAAAAAAACTGGTGTTAATCTGTAGAGACAATAGAAAAGATTGCAGAGCATTACATAAATTTTACCGCTATTTGTAACCCTATCCAATTAAAACCTAAATTAGTCGATTTAATGTATCCGGATGTGTAACAGTTACGACCACCAAAGTTCGCCCACTGATTGATCAATCATACCCGCAAGTGTGTTCTACAACCCAAACGAATTAGATAAAGAACTTAAGATTATGGGAGTCTCCATCCATACCAGAATAAAATTTTCCACTAGCAAACGAAAAACACATTATTGGTCCACCTTTAAAGTTGAAAGTACCTGAGGACGTGACTTCTATGACATCCACAGAATTCTTTGAGTCGATGAATGCCACTTATCATCTATATATGATGATGTGGTCAAGGCAAAATTCGACCCTACATCCATTCGTAACAGGAAACCAAATAAAGAATCCCGTCATCTCGTCCAAAAATTATGCAGCAGATGTAAGAGGCCAAAAACTAAGATGTTTTTTTTTGTTGGTATAAGCGAGGAAGTAAAGGACTCATTATTGCAAGACAATACCGGCATGGTAATTATTGCTTCTTTGAATATAAGAAGGTACATGACACTCACCATTTTCACCCAAAGAACATCCAAAAAATTGGAACAAGTTTCTCGAAATTAGATATATATTGCCCAATTTTGACTGATGGTACGTGCTAAAAATAGGACTTTGATTGGGTCCATAATAGACATATTACGAACCGTTTGGACTGAAAGACACGCAAATTTTTTTTTTCAAAAAAAGTTAAAACACAGGGACAAAAATGAAAAAAGTTCGTGCACGCGGCAGGAGATCACCGACATGCTATTATCGATAACTGGGCATGCCATTGTCGTAGCATATGGCCCATTATCAATAACTGGGCATGCCAATGTCGTAACCGAGATATGTCATTGTTAGAACCAGAGCATGCTATTATCAGTCCTTCAATCCAAACAGTTTGGAACGACTCCTTCAATCCGGACCCAATCCACTACCCTAAAAATATGAGTGTTTCATATGCATTAATACAGAGTTGTCCTCAAAACCCAAGGTCTTCCTTATCAGCCAAGATTTTTCAGTTGGAAAACACCACAAAACCGTTGCCAGTCCCTTTAGAATTCAATATTGCCACTCGTTTGGAAGTTCAATATCACAATCACAGACAAGGTTGCTCAAGGGTCAATGCATGTGGATGCAATTATTCCGCCGGTCCTTGTCGTCTAATTACAATGAAGTCCAAAATATATCGGGCATCCGACCGAAGCAAAAAAAGTCTAAGCTTTCTAGGAAAATCTGTCAAATTCTAAGGCTGCAATTCGGCTAAAGTTCAGCTAGCAAAAGAACTGCACGAAGAAAGCGCAAGCTTGGTACATGCTTCTAGGAAACTTGATAGAGTGGAGCTCCGTTAGTCGATATACCGGTAGGCGGCATCGTCACGTATGGAATACCCTCCCTGGTATCCCAAACAAATCCAAATAAAGTGATGCAACTTCTCCATCACATCAATGTCAATGTCTTCCTCAAAGCAGAGAATCTATATGCCAGGCTACATCCCAGCATGTACTACTTTAAAATTACCTCGATCAAGTTCTGTTAATGAAAATAGTAAATACTCACAAGCACGGAACCGGCAGCTAAGCAGGAACAACTTGGGGTTCCAAGGGTGGCGGTGATGACCCTTGATCTTCCACAGTCCCATCCTGTGTTTTCCCCTCATTCTCCTTGTTTTCATCTTCGAATCCTTGTTTAAACCGATCATAATTTGTTGGCTCGCTGTATGTAAATGGACGTTCCCCCAAAACGCGAACCAAATCCTCTTGATGTAGAACCTCCTTCTCAAGTAACAGCTCTGCAATCTGCGCTACATGCTCTTTGTGCTCCTCTATCAGCTGAACAGTGTGTTCATAAGCCTTGGCTACCCACTCTCTTACCTCGCCATCAATGATTGCACCAGTCTTGCTGCTGTACGGCTTTGTCATCTCGAATTGATCCTCTCTTTGAGGAAAAGAAAGAAGACCAACTTTATCACTGAAACCATATACAGCCACTTGGGCATAGGTCATCTTGGTAACCTTTTCCAAGTCGTTCTGTGCACCAGTAGAAATCTTCCCAATCAACACCTGAGAGTAACATGCAGCCACACCCATTCAAATATCAGGACAAATAAAAATTGCAGGGAGATACTTGGGATCGTACAATATCAGGAACCAATAATGAGAGGCCAAACATGATCATAAACAATCAACAATGTTTCTCTTCTCTTGAAGAAGTAAACAAAACTTGTGATAGCAGGCTTGCAATCGATCTGCCAGTGACTAGAATATGTGAACAACTTCACAGCCATTGCCAGATATGTTAAATTTTGTCAATTCACTCATGCTATTATGAAAAGGTCAACTTTAACCCAAAGCCAAGATGGATCAAGACTTGACAAAGAATGGTCTACCTATTCAAGAATTAAAAGAAAGACAAGGATGAAGAAAGTATTCAGGAAACCTGCTCAGCAGCTCGACCTCCAAGCGTCATGCAAGTCATGTCAAATAGCTGTTCTTTGGTCATCAGAAGATTTTCGTTCGGAACATATTGTGCAAAACCTAGCGCTGCAGTTCCACGTGGAACAATTGTTACTTTAAGCAAAGGCTCTGCATGTTCTAAGAACCAACCAGCAACAGCGTGACCAGATTCATGGTAAGCAACCGTGCGCCTTTCAAGTTTGCTTATTACCTAAAAGAGGAGCACAATGTCAAGTTTCAAAAGAAAAGGTCGGGAGGAACTGAAAGAAGCCTAAAACAATAAACCACATGATGCATGCAATGCAAGAGCATGTAATAAAGCAACAAGCAGAAACCTGGGACTTTTTTTTTCAGCACACTTGCAAATTTTGCAGATGTTTCTACAATCTAAAGAGCAAGCAATCAGCCATTCACATGCCACAGCTCACAATTTACGCACCATTTAAACATTCAAGTTATAAAGCAGTCCATAACTGAACGATGTGCTAATAGTCCTAACAACAACTAGCAGAAGCTAACCCCATGTACATGAAAAAAATATCAAGTGTGTTGAGAACCAGGATAGAACTTTAAGCAAAGGTTCAAAAGCATACCCTAACACATACTACGAAGCTGCACCTTTTGCAACAAAATTTTGATCATAGAATATGAATGAAACCGCGTCCAAAAGTGAACAAACTATTGAACCAAGAACTTCGTAAACCAAGGACAACTGATCGGATGGAAAAATATACCTTATTCTTCTTTTCCAATCCACCAATTACCCTGTCTATGGCTGCCTCAAAATGATCCATTGTAATTTTTGTACTTTCATTCCTTGCAGCTATTAAAGCAGCTTCGTTGCACACATTTGCAATGTCTGCTCCAGCAAAGCCAGGTGTTAGAGCAGCAAGCCGCTGAGAATAATATGACGAGTCATTATCAAGTTTCAGCTTCTTGAGATAAATTTCGAATATCTGATAGCGGCCCTTGATATCAGGTTTGTCAATGGAGATTTGGCGATCAAATCTACCCGGTCTAAGTAGAGCTTGGTCCAAAATGTCGGGACGATTTGTACCAGCGAGCACAACCACCCCAGCAGTGGTCCCAAAGCCATCCATCTCAACCAACAACTGATTCAAAGTACTTTCGCGCTCATCATTCCCTCCTGAAAACCCACCACGTCCTCGTGCTCGACCAATCGCATCAATCTCATCAATGAAGACAATGCTGGGTGCACATTGTCTTGCCTCCTGAAATAAACTTCTAACTCTGGACGGCCCAACTCCAACAAACATCTCCATGAAATCTGATCCAGACATAGATAGGAAGGGCACACCAGATTCTCCAGCAGTAGCCTTAGCTAGAAGTGTCTTCCCAGTTCCAGGAGGGCCAACAAGAAGGGCACCTTTAGGAATTTTAGCTCCCAACTCCTCATATTTCTTAGGATTCTTGAGGAAGTGCACAAACTCCATGATTTCTTGCTTTGCCTCATCACAGCCAGCTACATCCTTGAAAAATACCTGGAGTGCCAAGTGGAATATTACAAGCCACTGTAAAAATTGTTCTCGTGTCCGTGTAAAAAGTAAAAATTACGTGACACCAGCACGGTGTATAACTAAGCTAAGGAAAGTAAAAATCCAAGTCACTGATTCCCCTGTGAACACTCAACAAGGCATAATAGAGGGCTGTGCAAGGAATTCAAAACAAGAATGATGACTGACCTTATCTTTGGAATTCTTATCCATTTTAGCAAACTGTGCTTTCCCCATGCTGAAGATTCCCCGTCCACCTCGTCCACCGGCACCGGGACCACCAACACCAAAACCGCTTTGCATCCTTCTAGCCATGAACCAGAGTCCTCCAACGATCAAGACAGACGGAGCAAAGCGCATCAACTCTTGGAGCCAATTTACTTCATTCACATAAGTAACAGGTACATACTCATGAGGATCAATTTTAAGCGCCTCCTGAGCTTCCTCAAGCTTTTCTTCAAAAGATTCAACACTTCCAATGGTAAAGTAGTATTTATATTGGCTAGTGTTCATTCCAGCAGAGGTTCCACTGGCAGGATGCTGAACATCATTAGTTGGCTGAATTGTGTTTTTGGGCGAGTTCCTAATATAAACTTTAGCCACATTTTTATTTGATACAACAATGCGATCCACCAAACCAGGTTCAAGCAATTTGTTCTTGAACTCCTGGAAACTAATCTGAAGAATATACAAGCAAAACTTAGAGACAGTGATACGGATTTGCAATATTTCAGGAAATTTTACAAAAGACAAGCTACTATTTTTAAGATATCAAATTCAAGGGTATTCAATGTGGAAGGAGCTGAAGCTACTTGAGTTTGACCATGAGTGACATAGGGAGATAGTAAGCTCAAGTCATTCAGAGAGCTGAAGCACAACAATTATCAGCACGAGACTAATGAGACACTGTCGGGTCAGGAAAAACCGAATCAGTATTCAACCTGCTTCTGCTCATTCGGCCCGACCATGAAAGTGGAATACAGAAAGGAGATGATCAGGAGTGGAGCCACAACATTCTGGAGCTGCTTTGTTAAGTACTGGAAATCACCACCACCACCACCACCACCACCACCAGAAGAATCAGACTCCTCTGTGCGATCATCGAAAGCAGTTAGCTCGAGTTTGCAAAAGCAAAATGCACGCTACATTCTCCGCAGAACGTCATCAACAACCGCGACATCATCAAAAAGTACCTTTGGGCCCGGACTTCCCCTCGCCTGCCTTCGGTATCTCCTTCGGATAGTAATTCTCGTGGTCTACAACAACCGCATTCCAAAAGTCACAACCTTTAGAAAAGCTTAAAGAGCTCGTTAACCGCCTTACTTTTCTTAGGAGACTTGCTGGAGAACAGGCGCCGCAGCCTAGGGTTCGCAACCTCGGACACGAGCAGCTTCCTCGTCCCACCCCCAGCAGAAGTCAGGCAACTCCTCGCTGCCCCCAGCCCATCCCCCACGGCGCGTGAAGCGCACGCATTCTACATATCCAAGAGAAACTAAGCGAAAGACGCGGACTTTGGTCACAAAAAAAGTATAGAGAAGGAACGAAAGAGACGAACTTTGAGGGACGACCGGGAGGAAAGGGAACGACCGATTCGGGAGAGGATCATCGCGTTGGACTGGGTGACATGTAACTGCTCGACCGGCGAAGAAGAAGATGAAGTAACCCTAAGGAAGCGGTTATTGGGAATAGATTAACGCCCCGTTTGGCTGCGAGAAATAAAAAAGAAATCCAACACTAGCAGGTGTTTAATTTGAAGGATCGAAGCGGAGCAACAAGAAGCAAGAAGAAAATCGTCAGATATTTACGGTTTTGCCCTTCGCTTCTTGTTGGGTGTTGGGTTTCGATATTTTGGGCTTTCTGATGGGTGGTGGGCCGCGTCCGGTAGAAATTGTTTTAGATTAATTGACACGAGTTATTATATAGTTTAATTATGATTATCGATTACATTAAAGATATTTTACAAATTTGTGGTTAGTCTCAACCCTACCTCTTAATATAGAACTTACACACAAAAAAGCTTACGTTTAATAGCAGGTGGTCGAATATCAAATAATTTCAAGGTAAATTATCTAAAAAATCTTCGAAAAAAGCAAAATGGATTAAATTAGAAAGAGTAAATCATGGTTTTTAAATATGCGGTCCTACCGGTCGGACTGCGATGCGGTTAGAAGAACGTATTGGATTTGGCCAAAAAATTGCCAACCTTATGAACCGCCAAAAAAAAGTCGGACCGGGCAGTTTGGCCGATTTTTTGACCCCGTATTTTCTGGTTCGAAAGGTTGAACTAAAAATCAGGGTTGGTCGGATATTTTGACCAAGAAAAAAGTCAAAAAAAATTGACCAAACCCTAAAAAAAAGAGAAAATCATGTTTGGTTGGATAATTTTTTTTGAGATAATTACTGACAAAACCCCATGGTATAGTCAAATAGACTCTGAGGACCCTGTAGTTTCCCTACTAATTGCTGAGACCCTGTAGTTTGGTTATTAATATACTTTCAGGTCCTTGGCTCAAGTAAATGACTCAAATACCCTTGCAAAAAATTTTAAAAAATCAAAATAATCACCATGGCTTCTGGGAGGAATAGTTGAAGGGGAAGTCCTGCGGGAACGACGAAGATGGAGGCCGAACCACGAGACGACGAAGGAATAGATCTCGGCGACGAAGAACCGATCCTCGTGGAGGGCAGAGGAGAGCGTCTGGGCGGAGTAGCCGAAGGGGAAGTCCGGCGGGAGCGGTGAGGAAATGTCCCAGAAGCCAGAAGCTGGGTCATAGATCTCGATGGTGAGCCGCTCCTCGATGTCGATGAGTGCACCGATGAATCGGACGAGGCCGTCGACGAAGAAGGACGGTGCACCGCTGGAGGGGAAGACTTCGATGAGGGGGGTAAGCTCTTCTTCCTTCGCAAAGAAGACGAACAGGGAGAAGACCAGAAGGGCATATCAGTCATTTCAAATATAAAATAAGAAAAAATCAATTAATGAAATCAGTCAGGGACCCGAAAGTATAATAATAACCAAACTACATGGGCTCAGCAATTAGTAGGAAAACTACAGGGCCCTCGGAGTCTATTTGACTATACCCTCGGGTTCTGTCAGTAATTATCTCTTTTTTTTTAGGATTTCAAAGTTATGGTAGGTCAAAAAAGAAAGAAAAAGTGGGGTAGTGGGATAGGGATAATTAAAATATTATATATATATATATTAAAAAAGTACCGGTTGAAATGTGACCCTGAGGCCAGAGCGGGTCACTCTCTGGGTCATATTTGAAAACCTTGGAGTAAACCCTTACAATTTATAAAGTACACCTACATGCTACAACTCCTAGCCGTATGGCGTCAGAACTATCCATAATAACGAAGGAGATTATGTGAATTTTTTCAAACTCCTTTACTCGTAGTCAAATACTATTGGACCTTAAAATGATTTTTCAAATAGTTCTTTAAGGTTAGCGCTAGCAGCGCCTCTGCCATTACAGCACTGGCAGAGGCGCCCAGGCCGTGTTAGGGTCGGGGCGAGAAAGAGACAAAAGAAAAAAAAATTAAAAACTAAAATCAGTAGCCCGCCCGGGCCGTTTCAGAAGGCGGGCGACAACCCTGACACGCAGTTCGGGCTGATATTATTTTTTTTTCTTTTTCAATTTAGTCTAGCGACACTTGTCACAATGTTATTCAATAAAAATATGAAAATTTATTTTTTTATTCTGTAAATTGATTCTAATATTTTAAATTCGTACAGAATTTAATTTTTAATTCTCTATGAAAATTCATATTAATATATATGTATGCGAATGAGACAAAAATTAATTATTTATTTGGTGATTTAGGTTGGACAAGGTCATTATTAGAGTAAAAAAATATTTTAGTTAAGTTGAGTTGTACGTAGATAAGAGATAAATTAATTATTTATCTATGACGTGGATTGGACAAGGTAACTACTACTCTAGTCTTTTTTTTTGAAGAATTTACTAGCTCTAGTCTAACACAATATTAACACATTAACACTATTCCGTCTGATAGATGTGTACTTAAGTTATTACTGTTACAGAACCTGGAGGCATGTAAATAGAGAAATATGGCGTCTACGCCCACCTAAAAGGACCACCAAAGTTTGACCATGACCCTAGCTCTACTGGCTCAATACAACGTGGGAGACCAAGAGAGAGACGACGGCGAGGCAGGAGGAGACGACCGGAAAGACGAGCACGAAGAGCCCGAGTACGTGTTGTTGCTGGTGCTACTCGACGGGTTCGGGTTCCGGACCATAAAGGGCACCACGTCTTCCAGGAGCCCTTGTGGGCTCATCCTCTCCAGACCATAACACGTGGACTGTTGGATTTGGTAGGGTCTGGGCTCGGATTCTATGGTGGAGATGGTGTTCTTGGGCCTCTTCAATGGCAGGTCGGGAGCGGGTGGACTTGGAGCCTGGTTGAGGAGAAAGTAGGGGTAAGCGAAATGGAGGTGGAGCCCCTCGTAGGTGATGATGAGGGTGTCCTCGTCTTCTCTCGATCTCTCCACCTGCTTCTTGGCACTGCACCGGGGATTCGTGCACCTGTAGTAGCTCCTGTGACCATTTGAATAAATAAACGGTTCTTAGTTATAGGTTCCGATGATATTCGACTTACGTAAAAGGCGGGTGATGAAAAGTTACCTAGGGTAAGGACTATTCTTAATAGATTTCTGCCCGTACTTCCTCCACTTGTAACCATCATTAGCCATCCCATTCCCATAGCACTTGAGCTTAAGTGTGTACTTGTTATCTTCCACCTTGCTCAAGTTCCTCTCCCATATTGGTAACCTATAGAATCAAAATAAAACTCAAGTTAGAGTTACCAGAAAAAAATGTAACGCCTCTTGATCTGGTCGACTATTTTCATAGACCAAAATTTTCTAGCCCAAGTTCGCTCTCTTGTGATGTTTGTAAAAAAAAAGTGCACCTTTCAACATATCTGTGGTATCGAACAAAATTGAAGGAACTATACTGACGTCCATTGATTAATCCATACCTGGCATGTGAAGAAGCTGCATGGGTTTGGTCATTCTGGGTTGTAATCGACGACAGGGCATGTTCTGTCGGCCACGAACACAAAGTGGGAGCTAAATGGTCCATAGATTGGTTAATTTCAGGACTTGGGTTGGGTTGGAGACCTTCCTCCGGCAATGGAAACAGAGGAAACTCGTCATCTAGAAGCTCCCTCAACAGCTCATCTTCGTCGGCGTCTAACCAACAACTAGATATCGTTTCGTTCATCGGTAGTTATTAACCAATATGAGTTGTCTGAGGGTGTGTGTTCTAGGTAGAGGAAGTAGTGGATAATAGTTGAGTTTGGTACTCGGTTATTTGGGATAGGAAGCTTTTTAAGGAAGTGATGATAAGTTAGTAACAGGAATTTTGAGGGAGTGGAGTGGATGACCAAGAGGTTGTGACGTGTATGGATCCGTTTGACTTTCATTAAATTCCAAGAATTGCCTCTTGTTCTCGTGCTTCAAGCCGAAAAATTCCAACCATTTATGATTTTATTATTTTAGGTTTATATGTAGAATCTATTATGATATTGTAATATGTTGATTTTTGTACGTGTATTGTTCACGCACAAATTTCATTTCATTACACGTAACATAAAGTCAAAACATGTAAAAGAAATTGTGGTGACGGTTTTTTGTCATAATTTTTGAACACATATTCTAATAATGTTGTGTTTTTCCGTATAGGAACTCTATTAATGATCGAATAAACAAGAATAGTGAATTAGAACAAACTAAAATATTAACAATTAAGATATTACATATGAATTTGATATTTAAGGAAGTTCCGATGAGACTCAAAACATGTAAATTCTTATGTAAATTCAAGGGGAAGCAATTTTTTAAAAAGAGCTGAAACATGTGCTAAATTCAGTAAATGAACACATCAGCAGACGTCATTTATGTTAGCAAAACTATTAATTTTGTTCGTAAAAGCAAATTGGAAAAAAAAATTCACAAGTTACTTTAATTATCCATGAACCCGTAGGACAAAAAAATTGAAACCTCTTACTTAAGAAATCAATATGAGAGTTATACTTATTCTTTTTTACGTATCTTACAGGTCTTTAGAACCTCTTACATTCGTTTTTTTTATAAGTAAAATTTTATTAAAAAATTGCAGAGTTACAGAAATGGACCAAAATACAAGAAAAAAAAAGGGAAGAGGAGGAGAAGAGGTCAAGAACGCCAACGACCTAGTCATTGCCGTGACTATGTGATTTTAACAGCAAGATTAGGTCTTGATCGCCAAACGTCTTTGATGTTTTTGACCAAAAGAGCCACTCCCTCACCCGCATGAGAATAGTATGGACGAAAAGCTGGTGGCAAAAACACTTCTCCATGGAAAATAGTTTGATTTCTCGAGTTCCACAAGTACTACAAAATAGTACCGTAGATAGTCGACCACACTTTCTTCAGCATGCCACCCCTCACCAAGGAGAGCCAGTAAGGCGAGATCGTTGAATTATCTTTTTGGTTTGTACTAAATCCTATCCTCAAATTTAATGGCTGACTAATCCAGATTCGAGTCGAGTATGATATTTAAAATGTGAGAAAGTTCTCCTAACAATTATTTATCATATTTTAAGATGATTTTTTTTTAAAGGTAAATTTTTTATACCTAGCCAAAGCTTGAACTTTGGACTTCCTTGAATTTTACAACTCCTTATACCGCTCCTTATACCGCTAGGCTACAAGTCTTTTAGTATTTTAAGATGATCTCTGATATAATAATAATATCATCACCGGTTCTTCTAATTGTTCATTTATACTGATTATCTTGCGATGTCTTCTTTTTGCTTCGTTCCATTGTCGTGACAGGGACGGGCGAATCGGAGTGGACCAATGCTCTACCTGACCCATGACTTGTTTCCAACCAGAGCAAGAGTCAACTATTAAAAAAAATGAGGAAGAGACATATGTGACGACTATTTTAATCGATCTTGGAATTTAACTTGGCATTATTCTTCCCCCATTTCTCTTATGGCAGTTGGAGGTGCATTATTAGTTAGATAAGAAGAGTACATGTGCAGTTGTTGTTATTGTGTGAACATCGCCTCGCCACGAAAGGTGTAACTAGGCCTGTCCACAGTTCGATCCGAATAGTTCAACCGGCCGTTCGGTAGTCAAGATTTTGTGAATCATCCCGGAATTTTTAAAGAAAATTACGGTTACGGTTCTGAATTTTAAGGAACCATCGAATCGTAAAATCAGATCAGGTTTTGATTCCGTTACAATTAAACTATAAATTTTCTTTATTTTTTTCAAAAAAAATTGAACTTCCGGTTCAACCATAACTAGTGATTTTGTGAACCATTCCATAACCATGTAAGAGATTTTAGGTAAAGGTTGTATATTTTCAGGAACCATGGAGCCGTCGGTTCCGTAACTGGAGGTCCGAAACCGGCCAGGCCTAGTTGTAGCCCCCTAATTGCAAGGCTTAACCATACTTCAAATTTCAATTAGACGCATATCGTGTCAAATCAATCCGATACCTAGTTCAATATTTTCGACCAAAACACCATTTGTGATTTTTCAAATGTGCTTTCCAGAAAATAGACCCATGCTTATGAGTAGACATGTTAAAGATTAATATAGACAATTTTTTCGCCTTTGTGATCCGAAATGACTCAAAATCTGGATAAATAAGTATCCCAAAAAGGCAATTAACCTCTAGCACCATGACCATTCCAATCAGAAGTTAGTGAGCAAATGTTTTAGTTACTGGACAAGTAATGAGCCCCCGAGTGGTTGCTTCAATGAGAGGGAAGTTGTGTCTCTACGTGGGTTTGACTTTGTGAAATCCTAGACAAAAAAAATTAAAAAACCAGAAGGGAGACCGACCCCCTTTCTCATGCAAGGACAAGGTGTGAGGTTGACTCTTCCAGAGTGGGCTTAGGTTGTTTTTGCATGGGTCCTTTCAGGTTATTTTTTTTATATAGAATCAAACACAGTAATTCTATTTAAAATGATGGTTCTCTTATTTAAGATTTGAACATGATACTCATTTAAGTAAATAAATTTTTTATTACTTGCATTAACTCCCTTTCGTCTTTTTAGATTATTTTTTGGTTCAATCAGTCTAACAATAAAAAGGGTCAAATCCCAAAGGTGGGGGAAACTTCCTACCAATTGACGTTAAAACCAGAGAGAAAATTGTAGTAATTAAAATAAAATTAGTCGACTCATCTAAGTCCAAATTGATTTAAGGAAAAAACAAGGTGACAAAAAATCTATTAACCAGCGGAGGTCAGGTAAGGTCAAGTTGGACTTATAAAAAAAAGGTAAGGTCCAGTTGGTTGGGACTGGGAGTGGGCGCAGGTCAGATTAGGAAAGACCAAACCCCCGTGGACGTTTTCTCACAAAGTCAACCCTTAATTACGCGGGACCAAGCTTGATTGGGGATCGCGTGGCACGTAGGATTCATGTGGGTCCCATCTATGTCGGACGGCTTTCACGTGTAGATAGACCGATAGAGGTTTTTTTAGAAGGTATAGGAACCATAGAGTTAAAATAATGAAATTGTGATTTTCTATTGGAAAGAAAAGTGTTCAACATTTATGTATTCAACTTAAAATCTTTAGAAGTTGATAAATGGATTTTTTTAATTTATAAATGAGATTCATCGAGTCAAAGTTTACAAGAGTTTTCACTTCGTCAATGTGAGACACAATAGCGGTCATGCGAACATAATAATAAGCGCTAGATCAGTCTGCTCTAATAGCATATTAGAATATTTTCAAAAAAATAGCATATTAGAATCTTTATATCTAACTCAAAATTTTGGGTATGTGATTTCACCACTTATAAACAAGTTCATTACATTATTTTTGGCACGCTCGGTGGGACCTAGGAGGACGTCTGAGAAGGCAATTTAACCTACTCCAATCAAGATGACCAAGGGCAGAGACACTGCACCACCCTCTTCTCAGCTCGCTGGGAAGAATACTACCAACACGGCACCCCTCAGGGAGCCGGTTCTCCCGACTACCCTACTTGGTACCGGGAAGAACTCCACCAACTTGGCTTCCCTGAAGGAGCCGGCTCTCCCTACTACCCAACTAGGTACCGGGAGAAACACCACCAACACGGCCCCCCTCAAGGAGCCGGCTATTCAAGATGTTGCTGGAACACTCGAAGCCATAGTCACCAGGCTTGATCAATTGACAGTCGATCATAAGAAGGCTAGCGAGGAGACTCGGGATCGGTTTGAAGAAGCAAAGAGACGTACTGATGAGTCTCACCACCAGCTCTCCAGCAAGATCGACAAGGTCTACAATTACATAGATGAATTGATCCATCAGGCGACTATAGATCACAAGGACCACGCGGTTGATTACTTCAATCAAACCATGGCGCCTATGATAACCACCAAGGTGTTCGAGGCCATGAACAAGGGGAAAGGTGTTTGTATCCCGTTACCCGCCGAGCACACCTTCAACCAAACCCAAGGCAATCACTTTTTTCCCCAACACATGTGTTAAGCAATGTAGGATTCTTAGCATGACATTTTATCATAAGAGTTTATCCAAGTACTAACAGACTTTTTCTCCCAAAAAAAAAGTACTAACGAACTTGGATTTACCTCAGAAAGTCTAGAATTCAAGTTTCAGGAATGTAAAATATCCCAATTGAGAAATATGTCTTAAATAGAGTTCAACTAAATAGAGTTCAACGGTGCTCGACTTTGATTATCAAAAATTTCGGAAAAAAAATGTGATATTTTTAAGAGAGGAAAAAAGGAATGGAATAGTGGAGCGGTTCTAGTCTAGCTGTAGTGTTCCCCAACTTACCCGGTGTCCTCCAACCGGCCAATTCTATGGGCCTAAGATTTGCGATAACCAGGCTGGGAAGGTGGTAAGTAACCAACCAACCATGAACCATACTTTTCCTTATTAAAAACAAAACTGAGCATACTTTCCATTCGAATAAAAGTCATATTAAACATCTATTGATAAAATAAAAGGATAGATTTCATTTTAGTACCTTGTAATTTGATAAATATTTGCAAGTCGATCTTGAAAAACATATTGAGTGAGCTCACCGCCAGATGGGGTGGGCCAGTGGGGTTCGATGTTAGCACATTTGAAGACGGACTGCGTTCGGCCCAATTGTCCGATTTTTTTTTGGGAAAAGTCCACTTTAGTACCCTGTGGTATCGCCCAAAATTACTTTAGTACCCTGTGGTAAAAAACTGATCAATTGAGTCATACTTATTCTAATTAACATCAAAAAGGTCATCGGGCAGCTGCCCGAACCTACCCGAACCCTGTCCGAACTACGTGGCCAGCCATTTCACCAAATTTTGATGACGTGGTGCCACGTGGACATCCATCTCCTTCCCTCCTCCTCCTCCTCCTCCTCCTCCTCCACCTCTCCGCGTCCTCCTCCTCCTCCTCCGCATCCTCCTCCTCCTCCTCCTCCTTCTCCTCCTCCTCCGCATCCGCGTCCTCCTCCTCCTCCGCGTCCTCCTCCTCCTCCTCCTCCTCCTCCTCCGCGTCCTCCTCCTCCTCCACCTCTCCGCGTCCTCCTCCTCCTCCTCCTCCGCGTCCTCCTCCTCCTCCTCCTCCACCGCGTCCTCCTCCTCCTCCTCCTCTCCACGTGGCTGGCCACGTAGTTCGGACAGGGTTTGGGTAGGTTCGGGCAGCTGCCCGAGGACCTTTTTTATGTTAATTGGAATAAGTATGACTCGATTGATCAGTTTTTTACCACAGGGTACTAAAGTAATTTTGGACGATACCACAGGGTGCTAAAGTGGACTTTTCTCTTTTTTTTTAAATCAATTGTCCGACTCAGAGGGTATATTTTAAATTTTTTCCAATTTTTTATTTGCAGAATGCATATCAATTTTCTGTTTCTTAAACATTTTCAGTGGAGGCCCAAAATGAAAATACTCCGACTTTATTTCTTCGTTTCAGAAATTCTACAAAAAGTTTAGTACATTTTATTATAGTTTTCTGGTATGCCAATATCTCGTTTCATTTCTATAATTTAGACTATTACTCAAGTTTAGTACAACGACAATCGATTCAAGTGTTCCTAAAAATGACGAAAGACTCCCTTAAAGAAAAACATCTACGAAGGTAAATAATATTATTAGGAAAAATCTCGACATACATGTCATCTCCCAAATATTCAAACGCGGTGAATTTCCCGCGCGAGCAAACCGACGACCGGCCACGATGTGAACACGGACCACGTGTTTCCCCCGAGCAACCGCCACGTCAGCTGTCACCCCACTCCACTCCACGATGTAAACATTCCCGTTTCCCTCCCATTTTAAATCTTCGGAAAAAAAATAACCAAAAAATAGAAAAATAACGCAGGAAGAGAAGAGGAGAGGAGAGAGGATTATGGAAATCGAGGTGGACGAGAGGGAGGTAGATGAGTGCTTTACCCCCAGGAGGAAGGAGTGCCGGATCCCGCCGGAGGCCTCCACTTGCCCGCCTCCCCCGAGGAAGAAGCGACCGGTAGTCCATTTCAAGAAGCGGGACCCTCCCAAGGGCGGTTACTTCCACTCCCCCGAGATCGACGCCTTGCTCTCCATTCCGTTCCGGTCCACCCCCGCCGCGGCCGGGAGCTTCTGCGGCGCCTGATCGTCTCGCTCTTCAGAAGTACTCCCTTTCGCGTTGGGCTTGTAATTAATTAGGAAGAGTTGGTTTTCGCTAATTTAGTAGATGTCGTTCCTCTGTATATATCTCCAGCTTTAGTCCTAGCTTAGGTAGCGGGCGGGCTACTGATCTTGTTAGGTGTCCTCGTTTTGGAGGTTAAGCGACATGTTATTTTGTTGAATCAGTTAACTTTTAGCTTAACCGTAATGGTCCTATTATTATCAGCGAGATTTCAACCCACACGTCTTACAAATGATTAAATAGAATCGTTATTGGGATAAACACTCTAAATCTACGCTCAAATTCGTTCACAACATTCTCGTGACTTTCTTCCCGCAACCCAAAGACCAAAGACATTATAACTTATTGATAATTTTACAAATTCAATAGATATTACCAGTCCTAGCCTAAATTTTTGAGTGGCGATCATAATCTTGAATTTCTGCACATCAATTTGGTGCATCAATTATATAATATAAAAAACAACCCAAACGGCATCAGCACCAGTGGTCTAGTGGTAGAATAGTACCCTGCCACGGTACAGACCCGGGTTCGATTCCCGGCTGGTGCATTGCTTTTTTTTAAGTAAAAAAATTACAAAAAACTTCATTTTTTAAACTGAATTCGAGAGTTCTTCTTTCTCAGTTAAAAAATACCTTCTTTCAGTCTTGCGTTCGTGTAAAAGGTTACAACAGCCGTAACAGTTACAAGTTTCGTGGATTATTAAAAATCCACTCTGTGCGAGTAAAACATTTCGAACTGCTAAAAGGTTCTTCTAGCCCAATAAATCACGGTAGTGGAAGGTATAAAACAAAAAAGTAAACACATGGCATTCAAGAGGAATATGAGAGGAGTTAGGAGTCAGTTTTTGTTTTTGAAACAGGAAATTACATGATATATATATTTTTATAAAATAGATTAAACTAGATCCGAGATAGAAATCACCGCAAAAGATGACAGTTGCTGACCACTTGTTTGATCAGGTTGGTGTTGTTGGGATGGCGAGAAATAGGAAAAATTTATTTCCTTTTCCTTTTCCTATTCCTATTCTGACTAGGTTTTGGACTCCTAATCTGACCTAGATAGGTTACTTGTACACCAAGGGTTTGTCTCTATATAAAAATATGTTATCCTAGGTTTTTTGTATGGTTTTGTGGCTCGGAAACTCATAAATAAAAGTTCTCCTCTCTCTCCATGGACGTAGGCATTAGGCCGAACCACGCTAAACTCTTGCGTCCGTGTTCTTTGCGCGTTTTGTTCCCTAGTTGCTGAATTCCTAACAAGTGGTATCAGAGCTAAGGTTGGAGGATGTCGAACGGCGCGAAGTTTGCTCTTGTAAAGTTCGATGGTTCTTCGAATTTTGGGTTATGGCAAAGGCGTGTCAAGGATCTCCTCGTACAACAAGGGATGGTCATCGCGCTCTCAGGGAAGAAGTCTGAGAAGATGGAGGAGCAAGAGTGGGAAGAGTTCGAGGCCAAGGCGGTAGCGAAGATTCGCTCGTGCTTGGCGAATGATGAGGAGCCACCAGCTGGGTTGTGGAAGAGGATCCAGGTCGGAGTCAAAGAAGTTCAATGGAAGTAGTTTCAAGTGCGGAGAAGGGCACATGAAGGGGACTATCCAGGACGAACTAGGGATCAAGACAACGAGGAGGGATTGGCATCCACAACCATGGCCACATATTCAGACGGTCGGATGGTGACTGGCTTTTTGTCTTATCAAGTCCAATGCATCTTGGTAATCTCTTTTCATTAGGGACCTTAGATTATAACAGTGATAGTTATAAAGGTATGCTAATGAAGGTGGAGAAGGATGCGATGGTAGGGATAAATGGTGAAAAGAAATACCTACAAGTTAGTGAGGCACATTATTGTAGTTGGAGTCACATCAATAGGTCTGAAAGAGTTGGCAAAAGCTCAGGTCATATGAGGTTGGTTCGTATGAGGGAGCAAAGGCTTGACATGAATGGTTTGAGTAGAGTTAGAATTCGCGGAGACATGGATAGCGAGCTATGGTTGTTTCGTGGAGGCATGGTTGGCAAGGAGCCATGGTTGTCTCGGAAAAGTATTATTAGCTGGGCCCTGCTATAGTTATCTAAAGGGAAGTGCACGTCAAAGGTGTTGAGTAGGTTTTGCATGGGGAATGCGAAGCTGTTGTTAACACCACGCGCGGATCGGGTATCTCACTCAAGGCTGAATGATGGAGTTCGAGGCATGTCGAGGGTTCTACTTGGTGGAACAAAAGGTTGCCCTTTGTATGCTATGACATGTTACATTGGTTTGAGGCAAGAAGGTCGAGCAGAAAAGCAGTTCGAGGTTGCGGAGCATAGGGTTGATCAAAAAATAGAGGGTACGTCTATTGGTCGCAAGGTTGCTTCAGAAAGTCGACTTGCTAGTTGGAGTTCAATAGAGATTAGAGAAAATAGGTCAAGCAAGCTCAGACGTTCGAGTTTGGGAGCTGGTTCCAAGTGATTGAACAAAAAGTAAAGAGAAAGTTGAGATGGTCTTATTGATGCAGTTATCTATGGTCCGAGATGGAGTCGGTAGAGTCTGATTAGTTTTGCAAGATCTCATGATTCTTTATAGGGCGGAATTTTGTCAAGGTGGAGTTTGTTGAAGTTCGGGTGAAGCTTCATGGTTCTTCCACGAGATAATTTCTCGCCAAGGTGGAGATTGTTGGGATGGCGAGAAATATGAAAGATTTATTTCCTATTCCTATTCTGACTAGGTTTTGGACTCCTAATCTGACCTAGATAGGTTACTTGTACACCAAGGGTTTATCTCTATATAAAGACATGTTACCCTAGGTTTTTTGTATGGCTTTGTGGCTCGGAAACTCATAAATAAAAGTTCACCTCTCTCTCCGTGGACGTAGACATTAGACCGAACCACGCTAAACTCTTGCGTCCGTATTCTTTGAGCGTTTTGTTCCCTAGTTGCTGAATTCCTAACTGGTGTAAAATTGAGTATATGATAAGCTGGTAAAACAACATGGAATTGCAATTGTAACCAAGTACTCCTTCAACCCAACTTTGGGCAACAGAAAAGTTGATATATGATTTCATTACACCCAGAAATAGAATCCAAGGAAAGAGAAAAACTAAAGTAAAATAGAAAATACTAGTCAGGTTACAAAAAATTCTGTTGTATATTAATGGATGGGGAAAGAAACCTAAGGGTCAACATTTGGGGAGATCAGAAGGAGGTGGAGGAAGCTTCTGGTTAGGCTTTTTACCATCCGTGACCACCCAGGCCATCTTCAATCCCCAACTCGTGTGTACTTCGAGGTGACAATGCATGAACCATACACCTGATTCAACAAATATGGTCAAGATCGGTCATCAGTTGACTCGTCACTAATTTTATTTAAGGCAAACGGAAATAGAAAGAAGATAATTTTATTTAAAAATTTTAAACCATTTTTTTTTTCTAAATTTGTTTTGATCCTTGGTAACTTCTTTTAAATTTTTTTAATTTAAACCACCTCGTATCCGAACAACGCCGACTAATTTAGGATTGTAACTAGTTGTCTTTGACACTATCATATTTTGTCACAATTTTTAGGACATGATTAATTTAGTTACAAATAGCAAACATTAATTAGTAAATTACTACCTGGATTGTCTGCGAAGAACCGGATAGCGACCCACCCGCCGGAGGGAACGCCGACGGTGTTCCTCTCGGGAGGGTCAACGACGTTGAACCTGGCCGGATCCCTACTCCGATCAAAGTTGCCGAACCCCTGGCCCACCACGAAGAAATTGAACCCGTGCAAGTGAAGCGGGTGGCTCTCCGCCCCAATAATACTCGTATCCTGCATCACCAACTCCACGCTGGCGTTGAACGGAAGCACCACGACCTTCGTCCCCGTCCCGGCCATGATGTTCGCCGGCGGGGAGCCGGTGTAGTTGAATTGGACAAGTGGGTTGGCCGGAAAATCGGTGGAGTACACGCCCTTTGACCGGTTCAGGAAATGAGCTTGGAGGAGCGCGGTGGTCGGTTGGACGAACGAGACGTTGTTTACCGACGCGGTGCGCCTGGTGTTGTTGGGGCCCTGGCAGGTTTTGTTCCTGAAGCAAGGGAGGAGTCCGAGCCCGACGGTGAAGAAGAATCTCCTGTCTACTTTCTTGGGGACATTGGCAGGGAATCTCTTGCTCGCCAGGCTCCGGATTTTCGTCGAAAATTTCGTCGCGGTTTTCGTGTCGTTGAAGGCCGGGAACGATGGCCTTAGCAGCGGGAGCTTGTTGTTGTTTCTGTTCGGTTTCGTGCCGTACGACAGGATCCCCGCGGTGGTGGTGTTGTCGAATGCGCCGGGGCCGGTGGCGTAAGGCCTGGCGGCCATCAGGAATGTGGCATTGGGGGAATTCGGTTTGGTCCTGAGCAGGACGTTGGTGGTCTGGCCGGGGGTGATCAGTACAATGCGGGTTGCGAAGGGCTTCACGTAGACCGCGTCGGTTTCGACCACCGTGAGGGTGTGGTTGGCGATGGCGAAGAAGAGCTCGTCGTTGAGGGCCGCGTTGACGAGTCGGAGGAGGTACGTCTTTCCGGGCTGCACCTTCAGCTTGAATGTGTCTGCAAGGTAACCAAATCTCTTGATCAGTTTCTCAGGAAATTTGTCTGAACTTTGACAATGTGTGTCGAATTAGCCATTTTATTACAAAATTTAAGAGTTCGATAGAATTTAATGGTCAAATCATTCTTATAAGAGTACAATAAGTATATTAGTATAGTACCTTTGGCTGAGCAATTGTAGTTAGGCCCAGGAAGACCGTTAATTGTAAAAGCATCAGATATATTTGGCGCTCCTCCAGATTGCATGGCTTGGTTAATTATTGTTTCTGTGTCTGCCTTCCACCATTCTCCTGAGAAAAAATTTCAGGAACAAAATTTCATTAATTGTCAAATTCTACGGAAGGCTCTTTTAATTAGGGGTCACAAGATTTACCAAAAAGGATAGGAATCTCTTTGTGGGGTTTAGGGAATGGGTAAGGGACTCCCTTCTTTGGGAGGATGACAATAGGCCCATAGAGAGTGACTCTAAGCCAGGAGATGTGTGCGTGCCAGAACAATGTTCCTCTCTGACCAGTAATTGTGAAGTTGTACACATATGATTGTCCTGTTTGGATAGGGCATTGTGTGATATAGGCAGGTCCATCTGCCCAGCCACTCCTCAGTTGCCTGATTCCGTGCCTGATTTTCGACATCACGGACAATGAATAATTCAGAGTCGAGCAGAGTCACGGCATATGAACCGGAGGGACAGAGTGAATTGTCCATACCAGTGGAGAGTGACATTGTTCTTGACATGGTTGACGACCTTGATTACGAGCCTGTCACCTTCTCTTGCTATGATCCTGGGGCCTGGAATCTGCCCGTTTACCGTCACAATGCTCTTGGTTTGGCACAACCTTGTCACGTTTTGCATCTTTATCTGCCAATTAATTTAAAGAATTACAGCAAAGTAAAAGGTCAAATCACACTTCAAAGTACAAATTTAGAGCAGAAATGGCGTTTTCACAGCGGTAAAAGAAGGTAAATACGTACATTAAACTTGTAGTGCCTGGTAATTCCTGCATGCTTGGCTTCAGCTACCTGCACGGTGAAAACCCAGAAAGCACAAAATGCAATGACCATGACCCATAGTGACATCGATGCAAGAATTTTTCCATGACCCATTGCTTCTAAATTGTTTTTTCGAAGTTCTTTTGGTGAAATTCTATGTAATTTTGTAGCAGATTAGTGGGTAATTTGTTTTGTGATTGGAAGTGCAACTATGAGTTTAATTTATAGAGAAGCACAAGAAGAGAGAGATGGTTTAGGGTTTGTTGTTTTGGTGATTGAGAGATTTGAACTTGCGTCGTAACAAATTGAACAGTGAATCCATATGAATCTGGTCGAGCTTAATTGTCGAGTAATGAAGAAGCTAATATGATTTTATATGTCTTAATCCTCCTTTCTAACGGTTTTCACTATCCCTGCTAATTCTCACGTTGCCATTTCAGCATCAAGCCACAGGAGCTTCTTCAGGAAATGATGGGCACGTTACGTGGTGAGTGAAACAATGTAGGCAGTGAGGATACTAACTACTGATTAGCTTAGACAATGCTTCGAATTCGAGCATCGGAACACATCTATGTTAAAACTCGAGATTAAGAGTAACATCAGCAGATACAATTACTTACTACCGTGGCAATTTTTTTCTGATAAATATAATTTATTTATAAAAAATTTGGGATTAAGAACTTCACAACTTGGACTCTAACATGGATTAATCCATAAAATGAGTGTTTGTATATCAGTTAAAAACTACTAAGTATAGAGTTGATGTCGCTATGGATAATTTGCTACAAAATAACTCAAAACTGAATACTATTAAATCCTAAATGAGGCAGCCAATTGAAATTATAAAATTGTGTTGATAGATTTGTTCATAAATGTAACAAAATCATCCACTCAATATTTTAAAATTTTGTATTAGGTATAAAAATTGTAACACCAAATTTTTAGTTATTGTTATTTTGGTCTAACATGTAGACTTGTGTGTGCAAGTTGGCTTTGGTAACTAATGGTAGCTTTCAACGTCCTACCATGCATACTTAATAATCAAGGCAAAACAGGGAGGGTGCTAAACTCTGTTGTTAGCTGTCGGTTGTTTCTTACCCTATTAACGAATTATTTAACAGCATTTGATGTTACAGATTAGATTAGGTTTTTGGTTGTTACATTATTTATTTTTTCTCCCTTGGTGAGAGGCCTTGTAATTGTAATCTTTGGTTGGACTTAGGAATAATTAGATTCTTATCTCGAGAGTCTATCCGGATATAGATTCGAAGGAAACTCGATTGGGTGCTGACAACGTGGGTCTTGCAATACCATGCTGTAGGTTTGACGCGCGTTTGACGTGCGCATCAGATTTTTTTTTAATATAAAAAATCAAAACTTCGACGGACCATAACTTTTGACTCGTTTGGAATTTTTTCTATTATAATAAATTTTCGGAAAGAGAATTTAATGATCTACACAAATTATGGCTTTATTTTTCAAAAATCGATGTGTCGTCATTTTTTTCAGTTGGGATTTTGTGTGCCATAGGGATGATGTGCCGTTAAAAATTTTGTACCGTTGGGATGATGTGTCGTTGGATATCCATGTTGCCAGAATGGTACTGTTGAGGGATCAGCAACACCGAATCTAATCCGGATTCGAAGGGTCCAAGACTCGTTGACTCTGATCAGATCTAGAAGCGGACCATGTCATGATCCTTACGTTTTAAAAGGTTAAGAACATGAATGTATAGGATCATTTCCAAATCCTACCCTAATTATATTAATTACTAAAACTAATACTGTCACGACTCGATAATAGAAGTGACAAATGCTCGAGGATTAAATACCTCATAAGGCACCAAATTTATTATAGATAAAATTCTAACATCCGAAGATAAATAACCATGACTTAAATACGCAAATTAATATCTGTTCAAATATCCCAAAACAAAAGGAAAAATGCTAATTTATTGAAAACTATGACGACGCATGTAGCTCCCTCTACGACTCCTACCTGCGATCTGAAGCCCCACGATCTGAAAACACATACGGGAATACTTGTGATGAGTCATAAACTCAGTAAGAAGATCGCAATGGTACAAAGTCAACACAACTTGCAAACGAAATACAAAACACTCAGATTAGCCAAACTGAAATCATAACAGAACTGAGCTCCAGAGTCTACAGAAATCATGTCGGGATCCTCGTGAGGCATAGATAAATACCCCCGTTCCCGCGAGGTGGGCCTAATAGACGGAAGGGTATCCCCTCCATGAGTCCAGATAGTCTACATACTCTCCGACCATTCGATCACACATATCTTAGGTTACCTGGTAGCCCTTTAAGCGATATGTGCAAACCACTGGGCCCAATAGGTATGGGACAATCCCGCATGTCAAAACAGATTATCACATCAATGGTCATATACCGAAATCGTATACAGAATTCATACAGAATGGTCATGAAAGCCGAAATCAACAGATCATCACATCAATTCTGAACACCCAAATAAACTCGGATAGAATTCAGTTACCTGATGTAATCCCCTAGTCTTTCCCCCTTACTCAGAATCTCCAAACGCCTAACCTGAAATCCTACACGAGTCCCATGTTACTCTTAAGGATTGCCCTATAACGCAGGAAATATGGCACTTCGAAACTTATCCCACCTCTCCTAAGGATCCGCCTTTTCCCCTCGTGATTGATCCGTCGATTGTACCGATCTCCTCACCTTTTGAACAAACAGGAGAGCACGTCCATGGGTATCTTATGCTAATCTAAGGTAAATTGGATTGAGGAAAACGAGGTTGATAACTTACCCTCCGATTCTGGTGGCTCTCGAAGAACCTCGTCTTCTCCTAGTGTGCACGGTTGGGTCGGGTTGTGCCTTTCGCCTTCACAGTAGAGGAGAGAATTTGTGAGCTTTGGTGTGATAAAGGGAAGAAGGATGATGAGGCCCTTTGAAGGTGATTTTCAGAGCAAAAATCCTAAGGGTTTAGACGTCTAGGGTTTGGCAGTAAATTTCCATACGCCCCTCGAAGTTATGAAGACATGTTAAATGATCTTTTATTTTGAACGACTTGTCAAATAGGTTTCTCAATTCTTACAAATATCAAATCGTCAATCTCAACCTACCCAATTTGAATTTCTTTTTATTTATTTTTTTATATTGACTTATTTTAATGAACGACTCAATTGCATTCACATTTTTAGTGCCTCTTGGGCAATAAATCAAGTGACGATTTAATTTTAAAATAAAATTTTAAATAATATAGATTTGTAGATTGTCCTAATCTTGCCCAGTATTTTAGGACCCAGATTATGTCCGAACTCTTGTTTAAAAAGTATACGAGTAAAGTTCTGGGTCCAACATAAAAAAAAAGATGAGAATCTTGGTCCTATAAATTCTAATTGGATCATGCCGTCACTTGGCATTTAATTTAACAGTACAAGGCGTGGAAGAATTTAACAAGGTTCGCGATGGGTCTGGATTGAGCACGGAGTGAAGGAATCGATTCCGTACGGTTTGGAGTGAAAAGGGACCGCAGTGGCAAGCGTAGTTATGTGATAATGGCAAGTGCAGTTATGTGATAATGGCAAGCGCAGTTATGTGATAATGGCATGTGTATTTTGTGACAGTGGCAAGTCCCGTTGATGATAATGGCGCGCGTGGTTTTTTTCATTTTGGTCCCCCATATTTTAGCATTTTTGCAAAAAGGTCACACTGGCATGCGTAGTTATGTGATAGTGGCATGCACAGTTATGTGATACTGGCATGCGCAGTCACGTGATAATGGCATTTGTATCCGGCCTGCGTTTGTGCGTGGCTTTTTTCATTTTGGTCCCGAAATTTTAGCGCGTTTGCAAAAAAGTCCCCGCGTGTCTTCATTCCGAACGGTTCGGAATCTGAGCATTCCGTGCCCAATCCAGACCCGGTTCGCGATCTACATCGCACAAAAAAAAATCAAACTAAACAGGTGATAAATATTAGTATTAATAAATTTTACTTTAAGAAAATATCCTGTCTTTCTCATCCCTCGTCTGGGCGCTCCTTGATATACCTTTTTAGGAATGATAAATCTGTGGATCCGATCCAAATCTGGATCCTATATATAGATCTGAATCTACATCTCAAAGTTAATGATTTGATACATATGATTGTGATCTGATATCAAATAAATGGATATATATCTTGACTTGGTGCATATTCGATTCGGCCTTCGCTCGCACATTTTGATGAAGTAGTTGGACTACGGGCCCATCTGATTTATGGATTTGTCCTGACAATTTGACCCCATATTACCGACTCCGAATTTCGAGTCTCCAATTCCAAGTTTGCTTGCCCATTTGAAGATGTATTAAATTAGTTGATTAATCGAGAGTTAATTTAAATATAATTTTTGAATTATAACAAAATTCAAATTTAACAAATGCTACCAAATTTCAAAAAATATAAAATTCAAGATTTTTCGATTAAGAAAATTATCTTCCTATTTTTCTTGTCCAGTGACATATCAGATGTGGGGAGAGGCCTGGGTTTGTTGTCGATTGCTGTTGAGGTTGAGCATAGTCGACATGCTGTCTGACTATGGGGTATTTGGAAGATCCGAAACAATGTTGTATTTCGCAATATGTCTGTTATGAAAAGAGAGCTTGCGATCTCGATGCATCTCTGGAAAGATTACATGGCTGCCACTCTTAGTTGAACACTGTAGGGAGGCCAGCGGGTAAAAAAATCCGCATGGTCATTAACCTTTGATAATTTTTTGTCCATGGTCACTAAGCTATTTTTTTTCCTTTATGGTCACTCATCTATAGTAAGTTACTCGGTTATGATCACTCGGAATCATTTTTGCAAATATTGCTGAGTTTGCATGATAAAAATTTCCAAAGTAATCACATATTAGTTTATGTTTTTTTCAAAAGCATCCTTTTCATCCCTCTCTCTCCATGCTTCACCTCCGGCCTCTCTCCTCCCTTCTCTTAAAGCAATTTCCAAGCATGACCAGAAGGCGTATGTATATTTTCCCTCGCTTCTTCGGAAGGTCAAAAGAGAGGTTCGCAAGGGAGGAGAAAAAGGAAAAATCGGAAGAAGAATATGACGATAAAGATGCCAAGGGGGCTACCGTTCTCGGTGGACACGTCCATTGTCCTCCTTCACTACCCCAAGGTCAACCACCTCTTCCTCCCCCTTTGGTCAACGCACGATGATGGGTTGGTTGGTTATGGGCTGATTTTATTAATTAATAGTTGCTACTTTTTCTTTTATCGGGTTTGTTTCTGTAGCTTGAGCAGTCAGTGTTTGTTTGCATTGAAGTGGGTCAACCGGTTAACCTCGTCGACCCGGATGGCGAGTTCAAGGTCACTGCTTTTGATGTCAACCACTGCCCGGGTGAGCTAATTTTGGTTGCTGCTAAATGGGTTTTTGGCATGTTTGTTACTCCATTAATTCTTTCATGGAAGAATTGGAATGGGCTCTAGAACTTCTTGCACCCAAATGGGTTGTATCAACAACTCCAAGTTGTCAACCTGCGGAATTAGATTATGTAAAAAAATATTGTTTGGTATCTTGACTGAAGATTGGAGATCGACTCTGGAAGCTCTTTGACATGTCCGAGGAGACCACCAAAGAAGTAGATGTACCCACAGTAGCATCAATTTATTCATCTGCCAAAGAGCCATCTCAAGGTTCTTACGAAGTCCAAGTGCATACTTTAAGAGAAGGATTCAATCCCCTGGAAATTGCTTTAAGAGAAGGGAGGAGAGAGGCAGGAGGTGGAGCATAGAGAGAGAGGGATGAGAAGGATGATTTAAAAAAAATTAATATGTGATTACTTTGGAAGTTTTTATCATGCCAACTCAGCAATATTTGCAAAAATAACTCCGAGTGACCATAGCTGAGTAACTAACTATAGATGAGTGACCATAAAGGACAAAAAAATAGTTCAGTGACCATGGACAAAAAATTATCAAAAGTTAGTGACCATGGATATTTTTTACCCGGAGGCCAGCAAGTGCTTTCAGAGTGTTCAATTTTCTTATGTTATAGAAGGGATGCAAACGTGGTTGCTCATTTCTTAGCGAAGCTCTTGCCCTACAATTGCTCTCGCTGAGCTAATTGCATTGGATTCTGTTGCTATGAAATGAATCAAGCTTTTACCTCTCAAAAAAATGTGAAACAACTCTCAATTAAATTATGCTTAAAAAAGTCTAGTGTCGGAACAACATCTATTAATATATGCCCAAACAAGGGACTTAGACTAATTTAAATATGTCATTGTTTCAAACCTCAAACACAATTGAGAGTATTATCCTTAAAATATGACATAACAGCTGTCGAGTCTTAATATTAAAGTTTGAAAAATATCCCAAAAATAGACAACGTTGGAATCAGACAGATTGCTTTACCTACTACAACACCCACATTGTGCAACTATCAAATTGAAGAACATAAACCACTTTCGGTCAATCTAATGGCGGATATTATTCATCTATGTCATTATCAATTTTCCAATTTGAGAATAATCATATTGACGAAATACATTATACAATCAACCAGAAAAGAGAGGGAAAATATGTTACATCATACCACCAAATACTTAAATCAAAATGACAAAAAATTATTTTAACTGAATCGAAAGATTTCGAGTTCGAATTCTAAGAAGTAGCAAAATACTTGTTAATAAAATTATACTATTATTTAAATATCATATCTCGAACATGAATTATTCGATATAGTTGATGTCCATAAATAGTATCAAATAAAAATATCTTAGATCATTGGACATAAATTATAAGGCGTTAAACAGTTGGGTCATTGAATAGTTTCGCATGCATGGACCACGAAATGGGCAGCATCTAACCACTTCAATACATTGGAGGACCACCTCAAAGTTCATGGACCTAACAGTAGACAATTCTACCACCCAACCACCCCAAGCCCAAAACAATGAAACATTCACTACCTTAGCGTCAGGATATACATTACATTACCATAACATTAATAATCTAATACAGCAATAGTAAGTAGTACAGCTCCCACGTGCAATTCCCATGTGCACAAGATAAAAAAATGTCCTTCTTGGTCCCACGCACGAGGGAAATAAATAAAAATCTCCCTCGTGAGTGGGACCGAGAGGTGATAAGGCAAGGCCCATGGTGGGTCCTAGAGGCCCACACCGAATCTCTGGCCCGCCACATCACATTGTACTTGGGCCAGCCCAATTCGGGACTTCTCGAGGTCGAATTCCATCCACTGGTTCTGTTGGTGATGGTGGCCGATCACGTAGGCCTCTACGCCCAACAAATCGGAGTTGCCAAATGAGAAGCAATGGATCGAGTCGTTTCCCCGGATTTGACCCGGAGCCCGGTACAAGACTCGGTCGCCGGATATGACCATCTCGGCGCCCGAGAAGACTAGGCTGACGGTCGGTAACCGGGGCAAAACCCGTTGGGTCAACGGTATCAGATAGCATAGATCCATAGCCCCTTGGAACACAAAATCCGGGTCGTTTAGCACTTTCAAGACCCGACCGGTTTGGTTCAAAAACTCATCTCTCAGAGCAGTGTAAGCCGGCCCGAGCAGGAATGTGAACTGCGTGCCAGAGTCGACCATTGTCTGACCCGCTCCCGTGTGGTCCGGGACAAACTCTGACTTCGGGATGGGCAACAGCTTACCCGAAACCTTAATCCCCTCAAGTTGGACCGTGTATGCTACCCTATCGAAATAGGGCAACGGGATCGACATTAGTACTAACGGTGTATAATTGAGAGGCAACACCGCCGTGAAATTGGACTCCCCGAGGAGTAGAAGGCCGGAGAAATCCGAACCCGAGATACAATACGAGAACTTGGGGAAGCCCATCTGAGAAACGAATGACAACGACCCGCGGTTCATACCCATCAACCCGGTGTTCTTCGAATCCTCGTCGGAGTTCGAGCTGAAAACCGAGTCCATACACCCGAAAACCAGACCCGGAAACTCGGAGCTCCCGACCCGGAACAGATCCGACGCGAGGTTCCCTTCCGACGAGGACATGTCCGCGTAGGAGAGCATCGCGTGGCACCGGTTGTTCGAGTCGCACGAAGCGGGTATCGTGAAGTCCCGGGTCCGCGTCGTGCAGGTGGGAGAGTTGCACGGCACCGGGTGGTAAGACACCGACCGGGTCGGGTCGAACGTCAACGGGTAACTCGGAGTCTTGTTGCAATGCAGCCACGTCAGCTCGCTGCCGGTGTCGATAACCATGGTGACGTTCTGTGGTGGGGTCCCCACCATCATAGAGACCGTGAGGCTTACGTTGTGGTGGAAGGGGAGCTTGTTCCCGGGTCGAGGGAACGACCCGGGAGGCAATACTTGGGTTTTAAGGGGGAGAATCAAAGATCCGGGTAGAGAAGGAGCAATGGAGACACAGAGTTGGGGTGCATTAGCGACCAGAAGAAGGGAAAAAAAATGGAAATAAGCTAAAGATGGGAACTTTCGAGGTGGGTTGGTTTCGAAATGGGTAAAGATGCTGACTTTAGGGTTCATGATTTTGAGCAAAGCAATTGTCTTTGTGGAAGTGAAGTGAAGTGAAGTGAAGTGAAGTGAGGAGGAGGAGGAAGAAGAAGATGGAGGGGAAGTGTTGTCGTAAAGGGGAATATTTTATTGGTAGTTCGTTTCTTGGAAATTGTGTTGTTACATGTCGGGAGATGGTTTAGTTTTTCTCATTAATTCGAATTCGAGATATCTTAATTTTTTGGTAAAAATCCACTTATATACTATGTGGTTTCATCTTTTGACATACTACTACCCTGTGGTTTCAATTTGTCTAACCAGGTGACAAATGTTTAATATAGTTAACAACCAAGTGACATTGAGTAACCAGAGTTAATTAAAACACGAGCCACATAATTATATTTTCCACGTGGCATGCCACGTCAATAATTTATTGACGTGTCATGCCACATCATCAACATAAGAAATTAAAACCAAAAGTATTTCCAAAAATTAAATTTCACCCATCCCTTCGTCTCCCTCATTTCCCTCCATCCCTCCCTCCCCCAATGTCACTTATCACCCAATTTCATTTATCACCCAATTTCATACCTCTGTCGTTCGTGGCTCTCAACTAGGAAGAAAGTAATTGAAAATCATCTTCGAGGACTCCTAAGGCATTAATTTTGAGTTCCTTTCACTCGTCTCCAACCCTAAGAAGGTGAATCGTCGTTGCCGCTATGGTTTTTTCTATTTCATATTTCTATTTTTTCTGTGTTTGATTTGTTGCTAAAAGTGAAACGGTGTCGTCTAAGATTACTATAAGATTCTGGAAGTGGACACGATGCCACCGACGGTGACATTCCCTCCAATTTCATACGTCAGTGGTTGGTGCTTTTCTCTATTGTTGAAGTAAATTGGGTTTTGAGTTTTATTGTTATGTATTGGATATTCGGTTGTTTGAATTAGGAAGTGATATTTTTTTTCTCATCTAGAAATGACACCCATATAAACAGAAAGAAGGGTGTGAGGTTAAACCTCTCTAATTGATGATTCGCTTGCTTTCCGATTGGTTGCTTTCTAACTGTCTATTCTGTTCACTTGCTTTTTGATTACATATTGTTGTCGCTTGTTTTGTATAATAAGTGCAGGTTGTCGATGGATGAAAAGTTAAATATTCTAGAAGAAGAATGGAGTGAAGAGAGTGAGGGCGACGTTGAAGAAAATGAGATGCAAGATAAAAATAAGGTTTAGTTGTGTAAGCGATGACATGGTAAACTATGTGGCATTACAAATGACGTGGCGTGTCACGTGAATGTCATTATGTATTAATCTAACTACAGTTAAGCAAATATCACTTGGTTGATAAATATATCAAACTTGTGTCACCTGGTCAGATAAATTGAAACCACAGAGTAGTGGTGTGTCAAAAGGTAAAACCACAGGGCATGTAAGTGGACTTTTACCTAATTTTTTTAAGTAATGGAGGAACAAACTCCTATATATAAATGCGAAAATAAAACATAATTACACCATATCCGTCTGGCATATCATTGTGATAGCTACTACTTGGTGCAGAATCTCCTCTTTCGAGATTGCGGCTGCAGTAAAACTCAGTAGAAAAATTAGTGGGAGAGAAATAGCACATTGATAAGATAAAAATTTGCTTTGACGTTGATACCGCTGAACTTGATTCTGCACCATCTATATTACTAGCCCTACAATTACATCGATACCCCTTAGCAAAATTTAAACAATTATCGTATCAGTTGATCTAGGAGAGACATTATATGGATATTGCGGTTGGAGGGTTTTTTTTCCTCTTGTTGGAGGTGGGCCCGGAAATAAATACAGATTTTATTAAGCACGTTGCCATGGTTTGTGCTTACAATAGCAGGAGTGGTCGCTGTGACCGGTGACGTTTTCTTTTCTCAGATCTAGAAGGCCGCTTTTCAAATCGCCGAAACTGTCCCCCTTCACAAAGAAAACCGCCGAAATTACTTTTGGATTTCAGCTCAAACGAGAAAATAAGATTTTAAATCACATAATATTTAGATATTTATTGAAATCTTTAATTAATATTCAAAATGAGTAACTGTTGGAGGACAAAATTTATACATACAATTACAAATTAGTAAAAAAAAAATGCTACTCTGGCACCGAACTTCGTAGGGATTTAAATAGAAGTAAATGTCCCTCGATTACCCATCCCAAGATCGCTTTCATGGTTGCTGACTTTTGGCTGGATGATTTATTTGGTACAATTGCCAGACTAGCCCACAGTATGGAAGATGTCTTTTGCCCTTTTTATCCTTCCGGAACGATTGAGATCAGAAAATGAATTCTATGATCAGATATGGTAATGGTGGATTCCGTATATAATTAGATGGGACATCAAATATTGACTTCAAACTTTATTTGCAACTTGGAGTATTATGTATTTTCTTAATTTTAAGCGAACTTTGATGTATTTTCTTGTTATTTTACTTTTAACGTTGCCGAAATTTTATTATGGACTTAGTGAAATTGTTAGGAATCCAAGGAAAACAAGAACACGAAACAGACGTAAGAAATTACGTGGTTCAACTTAATCCCTACGTCCACGGGAGAGAAGAAGATCTTTATTGATGAATTTCTGAGGCACAAAGCAATACATTATGGTTAGAACCCCTATTTATTTATAGGCAAACCATAATACATCCATGGAGTTTATCTAAGCCACCTATGAGTCTAAAACATAATCTAACTAAAAGTCTAACATAAAATCCAACTAAGATACAATTTCTTTGATTTTGAGTCATTCTTCAACAATCTCCACAATGGCTAGAAATCATCCATCAAAAGAACTATGAAACTCTACCCAAATTTCAACAATCTCCACCTTGACGAGAAATCGCCCCTTAGAAGAACCATGAAGTTCCACCCAAAATCAAATTGACTCCTCCTTGAACATTAGACACTCCGTCCTCAACGAAACCATCCTCAACGAAACTATCCTCCATTCTCTCCATCATTGTTCAACCACTTGGAGCAATCTTCCAAACTCGAGCATCTCCCGAGCTTGCTTGACGTATCCTCTCCAACTTCCATTGAACCTCAACTTGCAAGTTCACCTGCCGAAGCAACCTTGTGACCAATAAATATTTCCTATATTTTTCGATCACCCGCATGCTCCCCAACCTCGAACTGCTTCTCCGTTAAACTTTTTTACCTCAAACCAATGCTACGATCCATAGCATACAACATGCAATTTTTTGCTCCACCAAGTAGAATCCTTGACATGTTCCATACTTCACCCCTCGCTCTTGAGTGAGATAAAACTCAATTCGCATATGGTATTACCAACGGCTTCGTATTCCCAATGCAAAATCTACCCAACACTTTTGCTTTGCACGCACCTTTAGACAACCATAACGAGACCTTGCTAACCTTGTCTCCGCGAATTCCCATTCCAAGAACCCTCTTGGCTGCACTCAAACCATTCATGTTAAGACATTGCTCCCTCATATGATCTAACCTTATATGACCTAAGCATTTCCCCACTTCATCAGACCCATTGATGTGACTCCACCTACATCAATGTACCCCACTAACCTGTAGGTATTCTCTTTCATCCTTCATCCCTATCATCGTATCCTTCTCCACCTTTTTTAGCCTACCTTTATAACTATCACCGTTATAATCCAAGGTCCCTAACGAAAAGAGATTACCAGGATGCATTGGACTTGATGAGACAGAAAGCCAGTCACCATTCAACTCGTATGAACAAATGGCCATGGTTATAGATGTCGATCCCTCCTCGTTGTCTTGATCCCCAGTTCATCCTGGAGAGTTCTCTTCATGTGCACTTCTCCGCACTTGAAACCACTTCCATTGAACTTCTTTGACTCTGACCTGGTGGTAGCTCCTCATCATCCGCCAAGCACAAGCGAATCCTCGCTACCGCCTTGACCTCTAACCATTTTTACTCTTGCTCCTCCATCTTCTTAGGCTTCTTCTCTGAGAGTACGTTGACCATCCTTTGTTGGACCAGTAGTTCTTCGACACACCTTTACCATAACCCAAAATTTGATGAGCCATCAAATTTTACCAAGTCAAACTTTGCGCCATGACCTACCATACTTCGCTCCTAGCTCTGATACCAATTTGTTAGGAATCTAAGGAAAAAAAAGAACTCAAAATGGACACCAGAGATTACACAGTTCAGCCTAATGCCCACGTCCACGGGAGAGAAGGAGATATTTATTGATGAGTTTTTGAGCCACAAAGCAATACAATATGGTTAGAACCCTTATCTATTTATAGGCTATTAAAGGAAAAAATATACCAAAGTCCACCTCGGATCATCGCGGACCTCATTTGAGTACCCCAGGATCATCGCAGCTTCCTTGGGCTAGATCATCGTGGACCTCAAGTACGAGGGATAATCGCGGGCCTAAAGTGGTTTAGATCGTCGCGGGGATTGGCTGGACTGGATGAGCTAAGATCATCACAGGCCTTCAGAGGCTTAGATCATTGTGAGCCTCTTTGTGGCTTGCACCATTGCAGGAATTGGGCCACCCCGGATAGTTACAGGGTCGGATGGTCCTGGATTGTCACAGGACGGATGGACCATGGGTCATCGCGAGCCTTGGTTGGGCTTGATCGCCACACATTTCCTCTTTGTTGGATCATTGCGGGGAGGTGGCCAGGCTGAGTCATTGCGGGCCTAACACGGGTCGAGTCATCGCTAGCCTTAGATAGCTGGGATCATTGTGGGCCTCGGGTAGCGGGGATCATCACAGGATTCAGACTCCACTCACCTCGACCTGGATCGTTATGGGATTTGGGCCCGATCATCGCAGAGATGGACCTCCTCGTATCACCGCCAATATGGGCAAGGGATACCCCTGATCATCACAGGCCTCATCTAGGTACGTCAGTTTGTCCCGAGGTTGCCCAGCCCAGATCGTCGCACGGGTTGATGGGCCCAAATTATCGCGAGTAGTATTAGCTTGGGTCATTACAGGCTTTGCTTGTGGTAGATCGTCATGAGCCTTTATAAGGTCGGATCGTCGCGAGTCTTGTTGGGCTCTGATCGTCGCGAGTCTCGTTGGGCTTTGATCGTCGTAGGCTTTATTCAAGAAGGGTCACTGCCCAATACGTGCTACAGGGGAGAGGAGGTTTCGTGTTGGCATAGGACTCTAAAAAGATGAAAGCTCAAAGAGGCCAGGTTCAAGACGGACTCTATTAAAAATAACATTAAAAGAGGCTGAGCGTACTCGGATTCTCAGGAGATAGAGATAAGCTCCGGGGAAGGCGGGATATGCTCGAGGAATTGGGTAAGCTTTGGGGTCCATTTCAGACGAGAATAAACATTGGAAGAGATAGACTGCAAGGTCTTTGAGTCCAACTATGACACGATTTAGGTGGAGGCCGTGTTACTTTTTTCTCTATATAAGCAAGGCTTGGGATAAGGCAGAAGGAGATCACCAGATCAAATCACAAATATTTCTCAAGCTTTTAAGCTTTTTATCCTTAGTTTAGTTTAGTTGGTAGTCTCGGCTCCGGCCACTTTGTTACCCTCAGCGTTGGACCGACCTTGGGACAAACACTTTGGGCCGTCACGAGTTCGTTCCTGACGTTCTCACATTTTTTCACTCAACATAGGCAAACCATAATACACCCATGGAGCTTATCTAAATTATCGAGAAGTTTAAAATATAATCCAACTAGAAGTCTAACATAAAATCTAACTAGAATACAATTTCCTTGATTTTGAGCTATTCTTCAAGAAAAATTAACGGATTTGGGGATGGACCTTTTGAAATAAGTCGAAGAACTATTTATTTCTTAAATGAGTCCAGAAAATCTCGAAACTGCAAAACC
The DNA here is from genome assembly GCA_963995505.1 of Hypericum androsaemum. Classification (NCBI taxonomy): domain Eukaryota; kingdom Viridiplantae; phylum Streptophyta; class Magnoliopsida; order Malpighiales; family Hypericaceae; genus Hypericum; species Hypericum androsaemum. Next base: position 13,714,985 of record OZ023195.1, read on the forward strand.
GTGCTCGTTACATGTGATTTATACCAAACTGCGACATCGATAGTTTCAACTTATTTGGTTCCAATTTTGCGGGTTCGGTTTAGTTTTTCTGAAAAAACCGTGAACCCACACCAAACTCACTATTACTCATTCATGTGTGAAACCGTCCTCAAGCTCAATAGAATTTTGAATGTTCTACAAAATATAGTTTCTTCCACTTCTAACCTTTTTTGGGTGAAGTGGAGTGGCGAAACCCTTATATAAATAAATTAATAATTACATCCTAATTAGCTTTTTTTGAGAAACTCATCCTAATTAACTTAGAATTTTTTTGCGAAGTCATGATCGCCGGTTTCGATAAAATTCTTTTACAACAAAATTTAGTAGAAAAAATTGCGACATGGAAAGAGTACTTCGATAAGGTAAATCCTGCCTTTACATAAATATCGTTGAATCTGATCCATTGCTGCTATCACAAGATATACGAGTGTATCGAGACTTGACGGAGGTCCAGGGATCAAATCATAAGTATAATCTAGGTATAAATAATCTACTTTTTGAAAAGAGTGTATCGAGATTCAAAATTTTACTTGACAAATTGCGAAATTATTGTTGCTTAGATCAATTCTCGTATAATGTTGCTGGTATAGTACAAATGCAATAAAAACAAATGGAAGAATCACGTGCTATATGTACTGTGGGATGACAATTATTAATTTCTGTGGCGAGCCAATCGGTGCTAAAAAGGGGGTCAGCATTTAGCTAACAACAGTGGGATTCTTTGCACATGCGTTGCTCAATTGTTTTAAGGACAAGATATCGTGAATAGGGTCCCGTTAGTACGTTTGGTGAAAATTGCTGCCGGTGACAGGTACAATCACCCTTTTTTTAGAAATGGTGCTGCATAATCTTAAGTTGGGAAATCATGATACAAAAGAATTTACAATTTCGGAGGGGATGACGAATCCAATTAGGGGCACACTGGTTTAGACGCACACGAGTAGCCACCCAATTGGCAACTTTATTCGTCATCCGCAGAGTGAAACAAAACTTACAGTAGTGAAGATTATTAAGAACTAATCTAACCAAAAGAGTATCATTCTCAACTCTCCAATCAATCGAAAAGGAGTGACCATTAACAAAATTCACTACCACTTTGCAGTTTGAGAAGATTGTGGTCGTAGTGTTGCCGTAGATTTGGCTTTTCATTCCTAAAGTCATCCTGATTGATGTCACTTCCGACTCTACAGCAGAGGAGGCATGGAGAGTAAGACTGGCCGTTTAGGATTTGGCCTTCATGATTTGGCAATAGCTGCCACTCCTGCATTCACACAATTACTATGTTAGGAGCCATCGCAGTTTACCATCACCTCGCCTAAACGAGATGCAGTCCAAGCTGATTCTCTAGAATTATGATTAGGAACATGCATGATATGCAAATCTGTAGCCCTCCATTCTTGCCATCCTTGAATAGCCCGAACAGAGGACAGCAGAGGATTGAGACATTCTCCTTCGAAGATAGCTGCATTGCGGGCCTTCCAAACCTGCCACCATACAAAAACAATATGGCCAATAAGATTGGCAGCATGTTGATCCGGCAAAGATGAGCACATAGTAGAGAACCAAGGAACAAAATGATCTTGACCCAAACCATTCTAATCCCTAAAGGGTAGTGAAACCAAGTGGAACAAGCATGTGAGCATGAAAATAACATGGTTCAATAGATTCAGGTTCCAAACTACACAGAGGGCATAAATCATTTTGGCCTAAGTTCCGCCTCCAGAGAGCAAGTGCAGTGGGCAGGTACAATCTCTCGGAATTACCAAAATACCGAGAATCTAATGAGAGAGAAAAACTGATGAATCAGAACCGAGAACCAAAATTTTTTGAACTAAATTCAAAACTAAAATAATTAGCATTCGTATTAGTTTGTTTTTAGTCGCATTATTAGGCCTGTTGGTGTATGTGTGGATCGGTCATTATTTGTTTAATAAGTTAAATTTGTATTAAAACTCCCAAATCGTAAAAGGTAATTACAGGGTAATTATATTGTTAGTAGCTAAAATATATCGCCTAGATAACTAGAATACTAATAAGATTGTTATGTCGAGGCTATATCGTCCATTGGAGATTCTCTCCTACCTGTGTTACAAATTTTTTTAGCTCACCTTGTGATCAGTAATTTCTCGATTATACGCATCTTGGCATATATTACTTCTTTAATTTAGCTGAAAGAGCTTATACCTCGACCATGAAGATCCAACATTTGCAACTCATTTGCTTGGCCTTGTAGTAGTTGAGTATGCTAGTATCTACTACTATATTTATTGTTATTTTGTCTACCTTGTACTCCAATTCTCTTATTTAATGAAAGGCTTCTAAACTACTTGCTTAAGAAACTAATCACCATTTGATTTCAAACCAGAATCAGAAATTTGGGATTTGGATTCACTGGGGAGTACATAAAAGTCGTCCCTATGGTATGGATTAAATTTAGACCATTAGATTTGATCAAATTTTTTTTTATAGATCTGATGGTCAGAATCTGTTGAGGGTATTTTCGAGTTTTTATCCAAACATACTCATTAGGGTTCCACCATTTTCCTATATAATCCCACAAAAAAAAACATCATCTCTCTTTTATTCCCTCCTTCGCCCCCTCTTATCCTCCATCCGCCGCCCCCCCCCCCCCCCCCTAAAAAAATCTTCGAAACCCTAACCTCCGATGGTGGCCAGACGACACCGGAGGGGAGTCGATCTACGGATCCAAGTTCAAGGACGAGAATGTCGTGAGGAAGCACACCGGCCCCAGGATCCTCTCGATGGCCAACGCCGGGCCCGGCCAATGGCTCGCAATTCTTCATGTGCACCGCCAAGACCTCCTGGCTGGACGGCAATCACGTCATCTTCAGCGTCGATGGCCTCAACGTCGTCAAGGCCATCGAGAAGGTCGGATCATCTTCCGGCCACACCGTGAGGCCCATCTTCGTCGCCGACTGCGGCCATCTCTAGATCTTCAATCTCTCTATCTATGTCCTTTGAATTTTGTGGATCGTGGTGTGCTTATTTGTCATCGTTTAGGGTTCTCGTTATATTAGGGGTAATATCTTCTTTCGAATAAAAAAATTCATAGATGAACGATACCAATATTAAAGTAGAATGATACCAATATCCTAGAACGATGATACCAATATTCAAGAAGAATAAAACCAATACATTCAAATGGTATACCTTTTCACTTAGAATGGGATACCAATATTGGAGAAGATGAAAACCAATATCACGGTGGAATGAAACCAATATCATAGTAGAATGAAACTAATATCCGAGAAGATGGAAACTAATATCATAGTAGAATGAAACCAATATCATAGTAGAATGAAACCAATATCATAGAAGATGGAAATCAATATCATAGTAGAATGAAACCAATATCATAGTAGAATGAAACCAATAACATAGAAGAATGAAACCAATATCATAGTAGAATGAAACCAATATCTGAGAAAATGAAAACCAATATTTTCATACTTGTATTTCCATAAATTGTATTGTTTTGCTGATTTTTTTTAATTATTTTAATTATTTTATTTTTAATATTACCCCTATCCCTTTCAGTGGGAATTACCAATATTCCCACTGAATTTGAACCCAGAAATTTGATGTAGTTTTTTGGTTCGACTCAAATTTCGCTCAATCTAACTCATGAATGCAGATGTTTTGGGTGGGAATCTGACATTCATCTTTTAAAACTAATCTCGTCGCCTCTTGCTTTCCAAATAGGGACATTGTAAAATGTTCGGTTAAATCCATATATCCTCAAATGAGCTTAGATTAAGCATTAGGTTATTACAATATCGGTCCATCCGATTATAGTCATTAGTTGTGTTAGTTGATCGGTGGTCACCTCATTTCAAAGGAGTTTTTCGCATTTGAGTTGAAGTCCATGAGAATGCGATATTTTTGAGGACTGAAAACTCGAACACCCTACGAAGAGTTTTCACCGATGAGAATGGATCTATTTGACTAAATATATTGATCATATATAATGCCAAGTTGTGACAGAAATGTACAGGCAAAGATGTAGATGAAAATCCCGGGGACTTAGATCAACCCACCTAAATTTTTTTTGACAAAAAAAAGATGTAGATGAATATGTGAATACTAACAAATAACAGGATTGTATTCTCTTTAAACAGCCAAATCGTTTCACTTTTTTCACTAGCATCATTTTTTAGGCCCCTGGAAGGTGTCAATATGGGAAGTTTGCTTGCTTTCTCATCAATCTGAAGATAAAAATATCTTCACAGATAGACCAACTTCTAATGTTACTTCCTTTCAGACAACATTCTGCTGATTGAAGAGCATGTGCTAGCAAACCCGCTGATCGCTCCAAGGACGATCGTGAATATGCAAATGGCGATCTAGCAGCGAGAATTATCGGTGAAGTGAAACCTGGTAACAATTTTCTCTGTTGTTTTAAGCTGGAAAACTGAAAGAGGGAAGGGTGAATTACCTATAATCTTGATGATCTTCCAGTAGTATGCTGAGATAAGATGCGCATGGAACGATAATATGGAATGATAACGGTACTAGTTCCTGCCATTTCCTACCCTAAGCCCAAACGAGCCGACGCCAAAGGGTTCCCATCCAAATATCACAAAACGTATATGAATTGACGAGAAGGTCACGGTTCAATTCTTTACATGCGTATATGAGCTGACTTACAACAGAGTCCAAACATTATCAGGAACTCAGACCATTCCTATCGGAAAAGACAGTATATGTCTATAACGACAGAAGGTGAACAATTACAACAGAGGAGGATTCAGGGGGAATTTTTGTTCCTATTTATTTGTCAACTTGGTTGAGCTTGCCAGGGCCATTGCAGTTCTGACACAATCTGGGCCTAGTCCTTCGCGGCATTAGCCCTCAACGTTGCACCCGCCTTCCTCACGAATCCTACCCCGTCACACACTGGGCACATACCATATGATCCACATCAATACATTCACAAAACCCTGGTCAGGCAGGCACATATCCTGTGTTGGTTTGGTCCCGCAAGATATTTTCCGACGAAACAAACAGGACTTGAGTCGATGAAGTTAGACTTCCGTTTCTTTTCTCTAAAACATTTTAGTATTTAGAGGTATTACAACATTTGCAGTTGACTCTAGCTTGCCACTTTACAACTGGTACGGATATTCTCAAGGATTGTGAAGGCAGTCCCGAGCACAGCCACGGCAGCAGCACCGGCGATCAGGTAGGTGATGCCCTCGTAGGACACATCCCCAACTGTTGCAACCACGGTCAACGGCCTCTTCTGCGTCGTAGACCTCAAGTTCCAAGCTTGCAACATGGGAGCTAAGGATCTGGTTGCAGTTGGCCACGCCAAACAAGCTTGTGAAGAGGAGCCGATGTTGCCAGATGACGAGCCAGGTGGGTTCATATTTCTGGAAGGTCAATTTAGTTTTGACAAGGTTTCCAAAAGGTCAACTTTGCTACCCTTGCTTGAGCAAAAAGGCATCCCTAGACAACTGCGTTTCTCTGTCTAGATGACCGAGTTGTTTGTAATAAGATCAACATAGAGAAAGGTATGGGTTTGGGGTCGGTGACTGAATTGACCTGCAGCTAGTTTTTTGTACCGAGTGGGAAAGGTAGCCCGGTTGCAAGTATTGAAAAACGAATTGCGGAAATTTTCCGCAGTTCCACAATTCGTTCAATAATTTGCTACCGGGTTACCGAAAATGTGGAATTGTTGTTCAACCAGTATCATATACTCGACGTACATGTCAAGACGGGAAAATGAACCCCTGCATCAGTTGGCAAGAAATGCAGAGATTCTAAGCAAAAACAAGTTCCTGCAGATCATCATCTTGTTAGATAAGTTCCCAGTTCCTTCACTGGTTGGTTCATACACAGCATTTCACAGAAATTCAGTTCAAAAAAAAGAGATCGTAGAGTTCAAAAAGAAGTCTATCAAATTAGTATGCCAACTTCCCTAACTTTCACTTTACCCTGATAAGAACTCTATAAAAGCCAAAAGGAAGGCATATTAGAAGAGTAAAGCCATGAAGAAAGCAACCATTATATTCCACGAGCATGAAAACCACAGGAGCCAGGAAAGAAGAATTGGCTCCGACAATCATTCCAATAGAACAAGCACTACTTAGCATCTAGAATAGACATCTTATTATGCAGTTTTTCACTGTGTCAACGAACTTCCAATCACGATTCTAAGCACATAAAAGGTGACTAAACCTCTTCCGTAGGTTATCGGTGCATCTACGTCACCAACAGACAAGCATTAGTATCTGTTGATGCATCCACTTTGTTTGATCCTCCAAACAAAATTTTAAGCACATAAACTGACTAGTAGATTAAACAGAACGAACGTTAAGCACATCAACTGACTAGAGCCTAATTACAGAATACAGTATCAACTTACCCAATACAGTATCAATACGAGAGAGAATGCGCCAATGAGTACCAGTAGCATTTGCGTATATAAACGATCTCAGGGTTATGAGACGAACTATCATCCAACATTAAGCAACCTGCCCTTCTGAATAGATCATAAATACAAAATAAGACTGATCGCTAAAAATGACATAGAGCCATCCCGTCATGTTCGTACTCAAGAAGTTTAATTCTAAACTTCTTTTTAAGCACGAACAAGTGGTGGAAAGAACTTTCACCAGAACAGGTTTTCCATGGGAGAGATGGAACATAAACAAAGTGCAAATTAAGCATAGGGTCTTGAACATCAGGAAGATAAAGCAATAAAGCACAATTAGAAATTAAAGTATGGCTTAGTCAACTAGAGCCCCAAGTTATCTTCTACCTGATAAATTATTTGACACCAAAAGCCATAAGCAGTGGACAAATATGGACCCTTTGGTATCATATTGATTTCATTGTCTTCTCAAACCAAGGCGCCAGACATTCATGTCACCCACAGTTCCCTACTTATTGGGTCCCAGACAATGTTAAGAGACAAATGCTCGGGTGCTCCAACGTCCCATTCTCAACTGTAAGAATGAGTGTTTTGGTGCATCACTGTGTAAAATTTCCACAATCAAATAACCAATCACATGCTTCAAGAAGCATAAACAAATGAGGAAGATAAATGCAGCAAGCCAGGTCAGAAAAACTGATCTTTCCTCATGAAGCAGCTTATGAGCATTACAAAGCTACAACAACAATTACATTACAGATAAATAAAAATGTGTACATTAAACATCTTTATCCAAAACAAAATTTTAGTGCGACATTTTCAGTGCTAAAAGTAACAGTGGGGCAACCGCAGAAGAGGTTTGTACCTCAATATACCTTCAATAGTCCTTACAATCCAATTGCACAGTTTCCCCTTCCTCCTCTTCTTATTATTCGCCGTGCAGCAACCTCATACGATTCTTCACCCTTCACCAATACCGATCAAAATTTCTTCATTTGAAAGAGATGAACCGAGCAATTTTGCATAGTTTTCCCCAAGTGTTGTTATTTACAGTAAGCTTGAATCATACAATTTACAGGTACAGATAGTCCCTTTTAAAGGGGAAGCTTCAATCAATGGCCTCAACATTTGAAACGGTACGTCCATGCAGACCCCCAAAATCAAGAAAACACCAATTACCATCTACTATCATCTTCCAACCACGCCTCACTTTGTGGTCTTCTTGACGACCTTTCCAAAACAGCACCCGACCTACTCCTCCTCGACAAACTAGATCTGCTCCCAGACCTCCTCCCCATCCTCCCAAAGAACGAAAAAAAGCTCCTGAAAGCACGCCCAAATCCTCCCCCACTGCCCTCTCTGGACCTCCTACCACTAGGAACCCAAGCAACCCTCCTGGGGGCACCTGGTCCACCGCTTCCACCACCACCGGCAGCATTGAACCCACCATCCATCTCGGTGAAAACAACCGGCAATTGCTCCCTCTCCATTGCCCTCCTCCCACCAGTGAACCTCCCCACCGCAAACCCTCCCCCAGGCAACCTCCATATGGTCAGCCCAACCGTCTCCTCATCCGAATCAGGGGAAAAGCCCCGCGCATTCCCAGCCAAATTGGCATCAGTAGGCAGCTCGTGGCGACAAACCGGGCACGAATTCCTAAGCGAAAGCCACGGGAGAATGCAATCAGAATGGTAGATGTGCTTACAGGGCATCTCCCTGGCCTCGGAATCCAGGAGGAAAGCCTCCTTGCAGACTGCACAGTGGGACTCCGTGGACACGTGGATGTCCAGGATCTTAATCACCGGCATCGAGTCGATGGCCGCCTTGGAAGCAGGCGGATGATCCAGCCTCCCGACCCCGTTGATCTCCAGCTGCGTGAGCTGATCCAGCAGCCGGTCAAACCCCGACCCCATCAGGAACTCCGACATGCTCGCGGGGAGAGGCCGGAGCCCCGACCCCACCCCATCGTCGTAGAAAAGCTCAAAATTCGCCGGCGCCACCTCGTTCGCCGCATCCGGCGGCCCTCGGAGCACAATAACCGGGTTGAACGGGGACCGATCTCCGCCTCCCCGCCTGCTCCCGCGGCGAAACCTAGACGAAGAGACGGATCCCTCCCGCTCGGGCGGGGCGGGCGAGTCAAGATACATGGCCGCGGCGGGAAACCGCTGGTGGATGGGCGAACCCGAGGGGGTTTCCATCTCCTCCACGAACCCGGAGCCGCAATCCGGGCAGAGAATCGAGTCCTGGTTCGGGGACCGAACCCGGACCCGGATCAGCCGGTTGCATCGGTGGCACCAGAAGGAGGTGGTGGGCGCCGCTCCTACGGAAGCCATCACCAATCCAAAATCGAAGGCTCTCTCCTTTTTCTAATTAAGGGATGCCAAATCCAGGAACCTATCTTCTAATTTAATCGATTGTGAAATTGGGATTCTGGAAGTTGTTGAGGGCGAAATTTGTTAGAACGAAACCCTAATTTTTAGAGAGGGGAAAAAGGTTTGGGGGTGTGCTGGGTTAATGGTGGGGAGAGAGAGAGAGAGAGAGAGAGAGAGAGAGAGGGTATAAAAGCGATGGGCGCGGATCGGGGAAAGCGCGTCAAAGGGGAAGGAAGGAAGAAGGGGAGGAGGGGGTGGTAGCTTTTCGTGGTCTTTCTTTCACGGTTTATTTATTTTTTTGCGATTTTACCTGGTAATATATGTTTAATTAACATCGTAACAAGAAGTTATTTTTTATATTCCGTCGTATTTTCCCTCGATCTACTGTATCCAGTGGGATAATATTTTGGTCAAATTTGTATTCCTTGATTGAAAGACCAAATCTGTTTTTGTTTTTATTTGGCCGCTTGACTAATTAATTGGCGTTATTAAAATGTTAAAATAGGAGAACACATTGACGAAAACGAGTTAAATAGTTTATATGGTTTGATCATGCGTATTGTCAATTGTGTGAGGTACATGTCAACTATTTTCTAGCCAGTTTGACAATTTTTTTACAAAATTATTTATTTATTCACGCAAAAAATTACATTAAATAGTTCATACTTGCCGAAAAGGGACTAATTGTGGCCAACATTTTTGTGGCTGCGGCGATAGGCGTAAGGTGGAGGGGAGGAGTAGGGATGGCAATTAGATCCTTATTTTGAGGGTCTATCTTGATCCAGACTCGAAGGGTCTAAGACTCGTTAACTTTGATCGGGTCTAGATCCTGATTCTGCCCAGATCCTGATATTTTAAAAGGATAAGGGTATGTGTATGGATCTATAGGATCCTGCCCTGATCTACCCGAATTTTTTAAATTAATATTAAAATAATATACATGTATATTAATTATTAGACATAATACAAATTTTCAATTTTGTTAGTAGGTAAATATTTTTTATTAAAACAAAAGTTCAAAACAAAGGAAGCGCAAAAAGAAAGACAAGATAAAAGAGCCTGATATTTACATCAGTTATAACCCCACCCCGACCAAAACGTTCCCTCAACCTCAAGAGGTAAAGAAGAGGGACCTATAAATTCTTGTAGGCAATCAAGAAAGTGAGCACTGATTGATTGTGAATGATCTAGGCATCCGTCCAAAGGATCCACTCTTGGACATGAAAGAGCACAAAATACAGGAGAAGCTCATTATCGTACCTCGCCTCATTGAAGATAATACCATTACGAAGCAGCCACATGTCCCAAGTAATAGCAGAAAAAATTACAAACCAAATTCTCAATTTTAACTTACCCAACTTCAACTTTTTTTGATTTATTTTTTTAGTTTCTTTGTATTGATATGTTTAATGAATGAAAATGTCCCATTCATATTTGAAAACTATCAAAAGATAATTTAATTTTTTAAATTAAATATATTTAAAAAAATACGGACCCGCGGGTCGCCCTAAAATTAAATATATTTAAAAAAATACGGAACCGCGGGTCGCCCTGATCCTGCCCAATTTTTTAGGACCCAGATCCTGCCCGAATCCTTATTTTTAAAGAGGATAAGGGTAAGGATCTGGGTCCACCATTTAAAAAGAGGGTAAAGATCTGGGTCCTATAGATCTTACCCGAATTCTGCCCATTGCCATCCCTAGGGAGGAGTGAGCGGACTTTTTCCTCAAATGAATAAAAATATATGTATATATTTTTGAAATGGGTAGAAAAATACGTGTAGGGCTAAATTGTTGTTTGGGTATTCGAATGAATTCAATTTTTTTATTGCGCATATTTGAAAAATTAAACGACATAAAAAATTAACTCATTCAGAAGAACGATCACCAACTTATAAAATTTTATAATACTTTCCAAAAAATTGGAAAGAAAATTATAAAAAGGAGATGAACCCGTACTCGAGGTGTTAGTCTCAAAAGTGGAAGCGACAAGTGCTACTAGGTTGCGTCCTATGTTTTAATTTCTCCTCGAATTTACTTAAATATATTCAAAAATCCCCATATTTGTAAAATACACGTCGATGTCCCTCTAATTTGTGTTTATTGTATTTTCGGGTCCCTGATGCACTTTAGCAACTTTTTTTCATTTTTGTCAATGAAATGACCAAAATACCCCTAAATTTTTTTTTGACATCACCTCTTCTTCTACCTCTCTCTCCTCCAATCAACAAATTTCATGATCAAACCTTAGAAATCAAATTAAACCCAAAAACAGATCAAATTCTCAAAACCAAAATCCTAGAAATCAAATTCAAACACAATCGAAATCAAATTTCAAATGAAATCGCGGTGAGGGAGTTTCTTCTGGTGGGCCAGGGCCCGAAGCGAGCTGATCTGGGTAAGGCCCGTACCCGCGAAGGAGTTGCCTGCGGCGGTGCTCGCCTAACCCGAGGGAGAGCCAGCGCCGGTGCCCACGAAGGAGTTGAAGCGAGCTGAACTAGAGAGGGAGAGCCAGCGGTGGTGCCCGCGAAGGAGTTGAAGCGAGCTGAACTAGAGAGGGAGAGCCAGTGGCAGTGCCCGCGAAGGAGTTGAAGCGAGCTGATCTGGAGAGGGAGAGCCATTCTGAGAGAGAGAGAGAGAGAGAGAGAGAGAGAGGGGAATAAGGGGGAGGAGATGAAGAAGCGAGTTTATTTGGGATCTAAAACCACCGCCTGAGTTTCTTGTTTTTTACTTATTTTGGTGGGTTTTGAAAGAGTCCAATTTCAATGAATTTACTTGTTGGTTTCAGGGATTTTGATTCCGCAATCACTTCTGTGTTTTTGCATGTCCCGATCTGGATTTGGATTTGGTTGTAGATTGACGGGTTCTGGAATTTCGGGGCTGAGTTTGAACATAGAAAAAAGATGGGTTATTGATTTTTCATGAAGAAAAAGAGATGATGTCATCAATTTTTTTTAAAGAATATTTTTGTCATTTCAACGATAAAAAAAAAATTTATTGAGGGACCCGAAAGTATAATAAAAATAAACTAGAGAGACGTCGGCGTGTATTTTGTAAATAGAAAAGTTTTTGAGTATATTTAATCAAATTTGAGAGGTTAAAGAGTAATTTTCCCTTTAATTTTTCAATATTTTTTCTTTGCCATTGGCAGACGACCACCAGCCAAGTATTGCAATGTGGCAGTCGGATAGGCGAGACGACTAGCTATTGGTTCCTCTCCGTATATTTTTAAAAATTTTCAATCAAAATTTTACCTATTTAGAAATTTTCTAACCATTTAAAGAATATATAAAAGTTTTTTACCCATCTGAGAAAGAAAAAAAACTCAAGGTGGACTAGCTGCTCCAGCCTGCCGGGAGAGTGGGATAAGGGTGAGGAGAAATGTTTAATTTTTGAATTTTTATTTCATATCTTGTTATGTATTTTTAAAAAAATTTAATTAATTATTCAATGCCATATTTTGTATAATAAAAGTTACCCATGTTTGTAATTGTTGATTTCAATAATCTATTTGGAGGGATATTATTAGCGCAATGACTCGTTTAATATTAAAAAAATCTCGGTCCCTCTTCGGTCATCCAAGAACGAAAAAGATTTACCCTTCAGAATGAAAGCGATTAGGGGACAATGATGAAGGATTTCTTTTATTGGTGTCACGGCACTCACGGGCACATATCGGTTTTCGGGGGATTTTGAAAATGGCCAATAAGGGGTCGTATGGATTGAGTGGGGAGAATGGTTGTTCCACTTAAGGGCCTAACGTAAACTAATATTAGTACACATATAAATCAATATCATTTTATATGTAAATTAATATTACTTCTCATGCAAACCAGTATCATGCAAACCAATATCACTTTATGTAAACTAATGTCACCTGATAGGTTATTGACCATCAGATTCGAAGACAATCAAATCGGATGACTCAAATTTAGTCATCTCTGTATGAATATATTTTATATAATCCCCATTAAATCTAAAACCGGCCAATAGAAAGATAGCCGCCAAAGAATATCCCACGTTTCTGCCAAAATACGAAATCAAAGCAGTCTAACTATGGTCCCCTAAAAAAAAGCAGTCTGACTATGGTCCACTTGTCCAAGGTTACCGCTCTCTTGTTTGTTTCCTTCGTCTTTTCTTTTCCTTATCAATAGCTTTAGTTTTTATTCAAACCACCGTTATCAGAGTAAACATCTATTAGCCGAATAGTTTAGTTTTGGTTAAAATTTTGAAAGGTGAATTTAAAAAATAAATAAATATTGATATCAAAATGTTCTCTATAAATTAAATTCAAAATCTCGTAATTAAACAATAAAAACTCTCTCATCAACAATTAATAGCTTTAGTTACCAGTTGTTGATATGTAAAACCCTTCATAATGATGATTCGTTTCTTCGTCTCCTAGGCCCTTCGTCCCTCAGGCCGTGAAGCAAAGTAATTTTGTTCTCACACGGAGAGCGGGGCAGATGAGTGGTAATTTAGTAATTTTTATTTAGGGTTATTTTGATATTTTCAGTGGTCCCTCAGCGGAAGAGAACAGTGACCGAAATTCGTATTTAGGAACTAACCAATTTTATTTGTAAAATAACATGGACTAAACAATACTAGCATGTCATTTTTAATCAATTTTCTCAAACATTGGGTATGGATTGGGTACGGAATACCACTATTCTGAACCGTTTGGAATGAAGATACGCGGGGACTTTTTTGCAAATGTGTTAAAATACAGGGACCAAAATAAAAAAAGCCATGCACAAACACAGGCCTGATACAAATGCCATTATCACATAACTGCTCATGCCAGTATCACATTACTGCGCATACCAGTATCACATAACAGTGCATGTCAGTGAAACTTTTTTGCAAAAATGCTAAAACATGGGGGACCAAAATGAAAAAAACTATGCGTGCCATTATCATCAACGGGGACTTGCCGTTTTCACAAAAATAAATGATATTATCATATAACTGTACTTGTCATTATCACATAACTGTGTTTGCCATTATCACATATCTGCGCTTGTCGCTGTGGTCCCCATTCAGTCCAAACCGTTTGGAATCAATTCCTTCACTCCGTACCCAATCCAAACCCTCAAACATTATGTACCGGAACAGTGACCAGAATTTGTGTTCGGGGGATAAACAATACTAGCATGTCTTTTTTAATCAATTTTCTCAAACATTAAGAACGTATGACTATTTTACTCTTTATTTTACGTTGTAGGTTCGAAGTAGAGACTCTAAAAGTGAAACAATGAAAAAAATAATACAATTTCCACGTTTAATTGATAAATTGATGCCTTTTGTTCAATTAAATTGCGACTTTTAAATTAATTATAGATTACATGTAATTGCATTTGAATTATACAGAAAAGCAGTCATGATGTTGTAGTTTTATTAGTCTTACCATGTTTAAAATTAAATTAGTCATTCGATCACTCGATACAAAAATTGACTAATTTAATTTTAAATCTTTAGGTACCCAAAAAAAACTAATTTAGTTTTAAACATGGTAAAGTGGGATTTCGGCCCATTGGGCTGGAACCCCAAGCACTGCGAGCTACCGGGCCTAACCTCCGACATTATTGGGCTTACCTTCTCGAACCCGCGAGACGCTTCGGGAAGCACCCTACGGAACACTAAAAATCAAATCGAACCAACCTCTCCGGTTGCTAAATCCTAGTTCCCCCTCGCTCCCGTTACACATTAATTAGCTGTTGGAGCCCTTCGAAGTTGGAAACTTGGAAGTGAAAGAATGGCGAAAGAGGGACCCAACTGGGACGGGCTCCTGAAATGGAGCCTGGCCCACTCCGACGGCACCGGAACCGCCCGTCGCCTCACGTAAGCCCTTCGCCTTTACTTAAAACCCCACCTTTTGATTTGTACACCAACTCGTTTTCCTAAGGGTTTTGGGACGGATATGTATATTCCGACATGGTATTAGAACGGGTTGATGTTTTGGTCCAGTTTTGCTTGAGAGAGCGTGTCAGAAAATCCCATTTGGGTTGGATACCGAGATTCTAACATGATGATTCGATTTCGTTGTTGGGTGGTGGGTTTGTAGGGAGGAGGATAGGAGATGGTTCATGGAGGCGATGCAATCGCAGACCGTGGACGTGGTCAAGCGGATGAAGGAGATAACCCTCGTCATGCAGACCCCGGACCATGTCCTCGAGTCCCAGGGCGTTACCCCCGAAGGTGGGTTTGCCTTTTGGTTTTGTTGGTTATGGGTAATTTTTTTTGGTTTGTGTACTCAGATGGTGTCGTTTTTTTGTGTTTGTTGTTTGGTAGATATGCTGGATGAGCTTCAGGAGCACGTCGAGTCCATCGACATGGCTAATGGTAACGCTTATTGTGGTCCTTGCAATACCATGTTTTTCTATCCAGCTCGAACTATATCAGTTGGCGCTGGAATTGTATACCCCAATAGGTCTCCACCAACGTTGCACGATGGTGGAATAGAAGAACCACCATCGTTCAACGTTGGTGGAGTACCTGTTGGAGTATACAAAGACAATTCCTGTGCCAACATATATAGTTCGAGCAGGGTAGGATAGAAAGGAGAGTTATGGTTTGAATTCGAGACATATGATTATGTTAGATCGGGGCCTTACTAGCTCATCTATATGATGTGTGTCTTTGTGAGTTGAATGCCTTGGTGTTGCCCGGAATGGACTTGGTCTGATTATGTTTGGTGTGTTTGGTAGATCTCCATTCTATTGGTGGCTTAGCGCCCCTCCTGGGCTACTTGAAGAACTCCCATGCAAATATTCGGGCCAAGGCGGCCGAAGTTGTTACCACCATAGTCCAGAACAATCCACGGAGTCAGCAACTGGTTATGGAGGCAAAAGGGTTGGAGTCTCTTCTCGGTAACTTTATGTCGGATCCGGATGTGTCTGTTCGAACCAAAGCTCTTGGAGCAATATCATGTGAGTGTTACTTTATCTTCTAGTTACCAATACTAGGTTCTTTTGGCAGCCCTAGGGTTTGATGATACTTATGTTGTTGATTGAATTTCAGCTCTAATCCGCCATAACAAACCTGGGATTACTGCCTTCCGGCTGGCAAATGGCTATGCGGGCTTGAGAGATGCATTGGCTTCTGAAAATACGAGATTTCAAAGGTATCTTGCATCTTGTTGCCAAAGTGTTTTTTGATTGCCTAGACTTGTTGTTGCATGGCATATCTCTGCCTCCACTAATCTGTGCTAACAAAATCCTGCCTTCCAGGAAAGCTCTGTACCTTATCCAATACCTGCTGCAAGAAAACAGGTCGGATTGTAGAATAGTTAACGAGCTAGGGTTCACCCGTGCTCTGTTGCATCTTGCTTCAAGTGAAGATGCAGACGTACGAGAAGGTGCCTTACAGGGTTTGCTGGAGCTTTCCCAAGGCCAGAAGGATGGTAGCACGCCAAGTTCGAATGAAGACCTTGAGAAACTAAGGCAAATACTCGAAGAACGAATCAAAGGTATAACCAACATGTCAGCAGAAGATCTTAGTGCAGCTAGGGAGGAGAGACAGCTGGTAGACAATCTCTGGAGTATTTGTTACAACGAACCATCGTCTCTACGTGAGAAAGGGCTTCTTGCTATGCCCGGGGAAGATGCACCGGCTCCTGATGTTGCTAGCCAATACTTTGAACCTGCTCTGAGAGCTTGGTCCGCAAGCTTTCCCCCTGATAAGAGTTCGTCTACAGAGAAGAAACAAGCTCCTTTGCTGTTGGGAGCCGGGCCTCCTAGAGAGCCCGAAAATGCACAAGGGCCTCCAAATGCATAAGCCAATACCGATGATCGCAATGCCTCCGGATTAAGAGACGAATCAACATGATGTTACACCATTGGAGCCTTGACAAGTTACCCCTATCGGGTTTCGTTTCGTCTTTCTTCGTCCTCGTTGTATTTTCCGTTGTGCTTCCTAGTTCGCTCGATATGGAATTCCGAACAGTTTGTAACAATGAGTTAAAGGTTTCTATTAGCATGTAATCAAGAAGCTTTTCCTGGAATTCTTTCTGCAGAAGCCTATATATTGAACATCTTCGTAAACATTCAACACTTGCGTACATATAATTGGACATAACATTTTTCAGGCAACAGAGAAGAACAGAACTAGGTGTAGTCTGTGATCTGTCACTTAGGTGGGCAGAAAGTAATGACATAACGAGAAGCCCTGCACTTATTAAGGCTAGAAGAGTCATCAAACGCGTAGCTATAAGCCTTGGGGCAGATAGCCTTGAACAGGTGAGCGAAGAGCGTCGGCTTGCAGGTGTTCGGGTTCGCGTACTCTCCGGTGCAGCAATACTTCGCCGATTGCATAGCCAAGCAGGCACTCTTGCACCCCACAACTCTCCCATTGCTCTTCACTTCCAGTGCAGAAGGACAGCATATGTTGAGATCAACTTCACAGGACGCAACTCCGCACCCGATCCCGCCCCCGACAGGGGCCATCGAAACGGGCAAGTTGAAGCCGTCGACCAGGCTAACATCGTAGAAATGCAACGGCGAGGCGGACGTCCCTAGAGTCATCTCAACAACAGTGGCAGGAGGGAGGCCGCCAGTGCCGTGACAATGAAGCAACCCCGAGCAGTCCCCTGTGGCGCATGACCCCTTCCCACTCTGATCAAAGTTGCACCCCTGCCTTCCCCATATCCGCCCTGACCACTTCGCGGGCATGTCGAGGACCACCTCCTCGCCGCTCCCAAGCTGGAACCCGCCATCCCTCAGCGTGACGTGGCCCGCCCCGCCGAGCACTCCCGGCCATATGCTCTCATTGCAGTTGTTCACTATGATCACTTGCTCCCCACCTGCAAGTAGTAACCATCAAACATGCATTATAAAGAAAAACACCATGCTTCTACACAAGTAGAGAGAGACCATCAATTGCCTTACTTGTAGAGTGGAGGAAGCTGGCAAAGAAGCAGAGACCCAAGAGAGAGAAAACAGAACAAGGAGAAGCTAGTACTCTCATTGCTTCCAAGACAAGGTTATAGCGAGGTTCCTTCTAAATGGAGAAGTGGCTTTTATGGAGGTGGGAGTGTGGTTTCTTTTTGCACTTTTTTCTTTTGTCAAAGTGGTTAGAAGTGTAAAAGAGAGAGAATCTCTAAATAGAGCCCGACCTCCGTAATGTTCGACTCTAAAAACTTGAAAAAAAATTGTTTTTTTAAAAAGAGGAAAAAAGTTGTTAGAAGTGGCAAGTGGAGAGCCGAGAAGTTGGGGGAGTGAAGTGAAGTGGGGTTGATGATATTTGCTTAAATATTGCAACGGTTTTGTGCTTTATTTACTATTTATTTTTATAGGTAAAAGTATTTTGTTATTCTAAAAATATTTACATGGTAGTAAATATAGAGAAGTATTTTGTTGCAAAACTCCAAATTTTGGACACATTTAAAAACCGGTTCCTTAAATCTGCCAATTTTTTAGTTCGGTCAAATCAAAGTTTATTTTGGCTTATATAATATTCGGATACCCACCTGTTAGTATGATACATGTTCGAAATGAGTGAGACTTTTTAAAGAAGAGAAACCCTCTCAACAAGTATTTAACACTGCTACGCTCCCAATGACTCGGACTTAAAAAATCTTGATTAAGTTAAAATAATATTCTTACTAGTTGATTTAAATAGTGGTTGGTACAAACTTCAAACTAAATTATTGTTTAATGTTGTAAATTTTTTTAGGAGGTTTAATGTTGTAACTTCAAGTATATTAACATCACTACCCGTCACAAATTGTATCATCTTTCTAAATACATAGAAAGAATCAATCAGTTAATACTCCAAACAATTTATCTTTCATCTTCTAATTTGACACATTTACATTTTGTTTTTGCAATACTCTTTTTAGCTCTGGCTCCTGTAAAAGTAGGGCATCTATGCATTCCTTCCTTCGGACCGCGGTTTCCTGTCCTCGATCTAAAGCTAATATATGCATGTTCCTAAGAGCAAAAAGCATGCAATTTAAGATGGCATCCAACTTGATCTACCGGAAATCTACGTAAGCTAAGAACCTCTTTTATGATAAGTGTGATTCAGTTTTGTACCTTAGGGGAGGTATTTTATTTGCAATAATCGATAAAACCGTGGAACCTTCACATAAAAATGCAATTTATGTTAGAATCTAAAAGTTTAAAATAATAGATTTGGCCCAGGTGGGCCCTATGAGAATTTAGAAACTTGATCCAGAATAGTAGAAATAACTAGAAAATTATACTAAATCGATTTGCTTTATAAAAAGAAGATCTCAATGAACTTCTATGAAATGATAAATAGGTAAATGTGGCTTTCCATTATGGATAACAATGGTATGGCCAACCATTGTGGGTAGAATGGTTAATGCTCGAGATCAGGTTTCTATTATTTCTTTTTCAATATATATAAATTAATTCGTCACTATTATAATGTAGTAATTTCAACAAGTTTTCTCAAACTCGTTCAGATATCATGATATAATCTTTACATGCAACTCAAAATTTTAGGACAACGAAATAATAAATTTTCTACATTTATTTACAAGTTCATCACTATTACAACTAGCAATATAACAATCTTGGTGACACAATAGCTCTAATGTTCATTAACCTCCGTACTTTTGGCATCTTTTACGTGCCCATCTTTGGCGGAGATCAAAGCAAGTAATCATATGATTTGGGAATAAAAACCATATCGTCGCTTTTCTTTCATCTCTCTTCCTAATCAATTCAATAAGTAGCTTCTAACCCACAAGTAATTACAAAAAAGAACCAGCGTAATTAGGGGGAGTAAGGACAAACAAGTCTTCTCCGGGACACAAGCATTCCCTGGCTACTATCACTTTCAGGTTTTTAACTATATATTCAACTTCTATCATAAGTTTGTTCTTTTTTTTATTTAGCATCAAACAATAAATCTTTCAATAAAAGTTTCAGATAAAATAAACTATATAAGACCTACCATAATTTTTAATAAAATGTTAAGCATATTTACGAAGAAACCATCGTAAAATTTTCCGCAAACAAGGTGGGAAAGGCAAATGGATCACCGGGCCCAAGCTATGCAACCCAATATTAGCCCATTGGGCTCTTGTTCCAAAAAGACCGAAGGGTAAATAAGATATCTGAAACTTAACGCGGGCTAAAGTGGCGGTTAAGAAGACAAGGGTAAAAGGGGAATATCGTAAGGCGATTCTTCCTACGTGTCGTCTGAGAAATTTGTATACTTTTTCTGAGGGCGGTCCTTGGTGGGCCCAAGGGGGAGACGTGGACGCTGCTGCACCTACGCCCTCTCTCTCTCTCTCTCTCTCTCTCTCTCTCGCCCGCTCTTAAGGGAATTTGTATAGTATACTTTTTTTTTCCTTTTCTTTTTTATTGGGCGTTTCGCTTTCTTAGGATTTATTTCCGTTTTGGGGGTTGTACGTTGAGGTCATTGAAGGAGCAGGCAAGAGATAGGTTTTATCTTTAAATAAATGCCCTAGTGGCGTGTAATATGGCGCCCGACCATTGTTCCTTGGGCAGCTTGAGGGTCTCTTGGGGTGAGTTTTAAAGTTCCTTGATCAGTTGCCAATGCCCATATATATATCGAAACTGATTTTTTCTGTTCTTCTTATTTATTTCAGGAACTTTAGTAATCGCCTAAATTATATTAGATTAGTTTTACTAATTGATTTGGGTAAATCCTGATCCACCAGATATCCAATTAGTGAAATATCGACCGAGCATTGTCGCACCATCTGCTATTATCCGGAAAGATTTTCTTTTTTAAATTTCAAAAAATCTCCGTCGGCTCACATCATGAACATGTTCAGCCCCGTGCAGCAGGTAATCAATCCAGCAGCGAGTTTTTCTACTTTTTTTTAACCATTTAAATCATTTTTCAGGGATGCAATTTTTTTCGCACGAAACAATATTCCGGTAAATATGATTTGGTGTTGACAATAATGAAGCGCCGGAAGATGATGGCAGCCGCTGGATCAAGGGGTTGGTTGGAATGGAGGGTGGGAGAAAGGTTTCTCCGGTGGCCGGATTATTGTTACAACAAATAGAGGCCAAATTTTTACTAAAAGAGGTAAGTTGATGTGGTCATCATACTAAACTGTTTGAAACAACAACAGCAGCCAAATTTTTATTGATTTTGAATGTTATAAATCCAAAAAACCTTAATTTTCTACTTTCTAGTCAAATTAATTCGAAAATTTGTTTGTTTCTTACCTGCAACATTATAACCCCACAATATATCCCTAAAAAACCCCCCACAATCAAAAAGCCATTAATGGAAAGATTCCTCACTGCAATCACCAGAGAGAAGGAGAGTCTCATTGCTATTATTCAATAATAATAAGAAACATCCTGATGGGAGTCAAATTTTTGGACAATCTGAGTTGTTACTATGTTTAAAATTTATTACAAAATAAAATTTAGTAGGCAGATGTATCGTCTATGTGTGATATTCTCAAAAATGTTTTCAATAGAATTTCCGAAGAAACAAGAATGTCTTCATTATATATAACCCATTTTATTCTGTAGGAGGGTGTTCATCATCTTCAAGACGCCTTCTTCTCTTTGACTGCAGGTTTTCTTTGTTCAATCCATGTTCAAGGGGAGAGAGGTCCACCAGAAAATCCTTGACGTCGACTCGACCGGCCGCCGATGATGGGTTCGAACTTTCCCCCCACTCTCCCTGCCAACCCCTCGATGCAGCAGCTTCCACACTCTTCCGGCACTTCTTTATTAAAATCTACACCAAGTCATATGTTTCCGAAATGTTATTTCGCGCGACAAAAATTGCACTCTTGAGGTGTGATTTAAGTGGTAAAAACTCGGTACTTGGTTACCTGCTGCTCCGGGCTGAAAATGTTCATAATGTGGGCCAGCGGAGATTTTTCAGAATTAAAAGAAGAAAATTCTTCCAGTATGCACAATATAGCTGATGCCGCGACAATGCTTGGCCGATATTCCACTAATTGGGAATCTGTTACACCATAATTACCCAAATTAAATTGTAATACTAATCAAATAATTATTAGGCGTTTGCAAAGCTTCTTAATATATACCTAGCGTAGCACTGAGAAGCATGTCGGTGACCCGAGCAGCCAAGCCCATGTCAAGAAGAGATTGCAAGTGGTCAATATTTTTGTTGATCAAAGTCTCCACGAAAGAGTGAGGGGTGACTGTGTCAAGTTTCCATCCAAGGGTCTCCAAGACGATTGTCTCCGTCCTTAGGATTGTTGCTGGTTGAAATAAATACTCCAGGCCCTCCAACTTCATATCACCGAAAATTTAAAAAAAAAGATCATTTTTTATGATGTGGTATGCTCCAATTCAAATCGAGTTAATTCTGTAACAATTCGAATATGAGGTGCAATAAAAAATACTACAAAGAATTTTATTGAGATCACCTGTATTTCATGTTTTGATGGGGGATAGGTCTCGTTGAACTTTGTTGCAACTACTAAACATGTCACAGGGAGCAATTCGTGCATCAAATGTTTCCATTCCTGAAAATTACGACGCATCACATTAATAGGTGTTTTTTGTACATTTTTTTTGTCACAATATTGTTTATAGATTTAAATATTGTTCTGATGAAAAGCATTATATTGCTATAGAAGTAGTAATAAAAACCTATTGCGATTACTATGTCAAGATGATGGGAGTAATTCTGTAATTATCTTACCTGGCATTGAGTTATGGAGAAGAACCGGTCCAGGTAATTAACTGCGTTGAAAATTGTTCCCGTCGATAGATTAAGCCGGATTCCTGTCTGAGAGAGGGAAAAAAAAATCAAAGATGGATTGACGCAACCCGACTCAAGTGGTAAAAGACGAGAACATGTTTCAAATTGTACTTCAGAACCGGGTTCGAATTATCAAACCTTGACGAGCCACTGAACCGCTCTGAACCTAGGAACCAACAAGTTCTTAGACCGAAGGAGATCAACGTATCCGGGTCCGGGCATGTAAGCCGCTTCCTTGTTCAAGTACAAAGTAAGAACCTCCTCGTTTTCTTCCCTGCTGACTTGGTACAACGTTGTTGCACTGTCATGCAATTGAGGTTTTTCAACTTCGCCACCGTGCAATAATGGTGGTGGTTCTACTCCACCATCGTGCAACGATGGTGGAGTACCGGTTGGAGTGCGCAAAGACACCTTGTCCTCGTCGCAAAGCAAACTATCAATATCCATAGTGGTGAAGCTCAATTGCGACGAAGACCGAGAAGGCGAAGCAGAGCCCAAGTAGACACCTGATCATCTACTTATATATGTTGTGCGGGGATTGAAGTCTGAAGGGACGGGACCATTTGGGTTGCGATTGAATTGGGAAATGCAAGGGCAAGGGAAGAGTTCTGACACGAAAGATCATCTTTGGGATGTCGAAAAGTGATGTTGCGCCTCTTCCTAGGGCCCCTACGAACGCAGGAAGGGAAAGAAAACGAAGAATTACCAATTTCTTGGGGTACAAGAGAGAGGATAATGGACGTGGGTAGAGAGAGAGAGAGAGAGAGAGAGAGAGAGAGAGAGAGAGGTGTAATAGGAAAGACACGACCCTCATGAAGAGGGGTAAATGTTGCTTCCTCTGATATCCATATATGTTTTTTTTGGTTCTAACGGGTACTCCGATACATAGTGATCCGACTAATTTGATGTTTGATCTATAGGATATATATATATATATATATTAAGGGAAGTTAACCAATTTGGTGAGGGCACACGAGTATTGGGTAGTTTTAGGCTTAGCACGTTCCACATTAATGCTTGCCACTGGGATATATACGTCCCTACGTGAGGCGTCCAAAGGGCTTGTCTTTTTTGTTATATTTCTGTTATTATTGAATTAATAGCAGAAATGTGTTATTGAATTATTTAAATACGTCATATGGTAAAATTTTAATAAGTTAATAATCTCTTTAGAATAACATTTTTGTACTGTTAGGATTTTGATAAATTAATAAGATATAATTTGGGGGTATATTTTTATGTAAATTTATAGTTCCACCGATTTCGTAAATTAATAATCCTTCAATATCATTATCTAGTGTTTGCTTATTTTTAATGAAAATTTCAATGTACTACTGGGATTTCATCTCTAATCGTTCTAATTACATTTAAGAGCTTCGATTTCATCCTCTTAAACTTTAACAAAAAATGTGCGAAGAGGTTGCCACTATTATCGATTAATTAAAAACTCTCTAAATTAATAAAATTATATAGACATTTTTCTGTAATTTGTTTTAGTAAATCGTAATTAATTGTTTTCTAAATAGGGGGTTAGGTTCTGCTCATGTTTTTGATACTTGGGTTAGAGGCCACTTTTATTCCGTGGGTTGAAGGTCTGTTGACTTTGACTGAATCTATGGTAGAATATGAATATGAGTTTACTTTTAGATGTGGGGTCTAGGGGCTGTGGATTGGGTCAGGAGTGAAGAAAATCATTTCGGACGGTTTGGAGTGAAAAGGGACCGCGCTTGCATTTCCTATTTACGATACCGGCATGCCCCGGTTACGATACCAGCATGCGCCGTTATGTGATACCGATCTTTGTTCCAGCCCGTGTTTGCGACAGCGGTATGTCTCAATTACGATACCGGCCCGCGTGACTTTTTTCATTTTGATTCCCGTATTTTAGCATTTTTGCAACAACAAAAATCCCACGTGTCTTTACTCCAAACGGTTTGGAATGGCGGTATTCCGTACCCAATCCAAACCCGGGTCTAGGGTAGAGCATGAATCTTATAAATTTCTACCCTACCCTTACCCTTTTACCTTATTTTAAACTCTACCCTAATTATAACCTAAATAGTCCTAATATATATATTTATATAAAGAAAAAAAGGAAAATAACTCAAGAGACCTAACCTAGAAAAGTTCTAGGCAGCCGCATGGATGATTTTGTAGGAAGATAACTCAAGAGACCTAACCTAGAAAAGTTCTAGTTCTAGTATGGTGGTAACACGCACTTGTTGATGAGATACCATACCCACCTTGCAGAGCTTGCTGCTGCTGAAAATGTCCCTTCCTTATCGGATGCAAATGATGACCAATGGTTGTTGTTGCCAGATAAAGAGGTGTTTGTTTCATTTTATTTCTTTATATTTGTATTGTGTTCTTAATATCTGATATTTAAATTTTTTGTTCTTAATATCTGATATTTAAATTTTTTTAATCTGTTGTTGCAGCTTCTTAAAAAATTAGAGAAAATCGATGTTCGGATCAAAGACCTGAAATCCCTTAGAAGAAAGATCATGGCAGAGATTGATGATAGGAAAGGGAAGGGGACGGCAATGAAAGAGGACGGAGTAGGAGGGTGCGGAGAAGGGAGAGGCTGAAGTGGGTGAGGGAGTGGTAGGAGAAGAGGATGGAGTGGGAGATGGAGCGACAGGGGTAGAGGGAGTGATGGGGGAAGATAGCGATTTTGAAAATGAGGGTGCAGAGGTGAATGATCAATTTCCAACAGCGTCACGTGACAAGCATGAAATTGTGAATGATGTGTTGTCAAAGTTGAGGGCGAGAAGGCGGCAGAACAAAAAGGTAATTCCTTGTTACCAAACTATTTAATCATCACATAACAAATAATTTAATAATCACAGACCAAACCATTCAATCATAGCAGAACAAACTATTTAATCATAACAGAATAAGTCATTTAATCATAATAGATCAAACTGTTTGATGATTACATAACAAACAATTTGTTGTTAATATATGCTGTAACAAGCGATTCATATGTGGGAACTTAGGAGAGGCAAAAAGTATGATGCGGATGACAAACATGATGATCGAGATTATGCGCCTACTCAAACTAGTGGCGCCACTCCGAGTGAGGACATTCAGAGTGATGTTTTCGCATCAGTATCAAGCATGGGTGAAGACGCTGTTAGGAGTGCAGAGGTTCTGTCACAAGAAGTTGTTAAGGGGGTCAAAGAGGGTAGGGGGTCTGATCATCATCATCGTGATGAGAAAAAGGATGATGCACCTCGTGTTGGTAATGATTTTGATCCTCCATCTTTCTCATTAGGTTTTGAAGATCTTTTCGATAAATTTGCTGCCACACATAACGTTCACCAACCTGCTGGAGATGCCAGCCAGTCCAAAGAATCTGATTCGCAGAGCTTGTTTAATGATCCAATTTTTACACAATTGCTTTTTGCCCGGGTTGACGAGATTTCAGCAAAGCTAAACGAATCTGATTTGCAAAGCTTGTTTAATGATCCAATTTTTACACAATTACTTTTTACCCGGGTTGACGAGATTTTAGCAAAGCTAAATGAATCTGATTCGCAAAGCTTGTTTAATGATCCAAATTTTACACATTTGCTTCTTGCACATGTAGATGAGGTTTCAGCAAAGCTGATTGCTGGCAAAAAGGAGGAGATGGGTAATGTGGGTAGTGGTGATGTTACTGGTGCCCCGGGTATGATTATTTTAGATGAGCCGATGGTTCCTGATGTTGTAGGCAAGCGTACAAGGTATCGTAGTAAGAACCTGAAGACTTCTTTTACGGGTGAGAATAAGAAGAAGAGGAAGAGGGGGGATAAGAACGAAGGAGTGCCAGCTTCTGATGTTCCACAAATGGATTTTCCTTACCGTCGTACGAGGGGAAATAAGGACAAAGGAGTAGCAGGAGCTGATATTGTACCAGCAATGGATCCTCCTCCTTGCTCTAAGAAGGTGAAAAAGGACAAAGTGAAAGAAGTTGAGTGGACTATTCTGCATGAGTTGACCCCTGCCGAGATTGAAGCACTTGTAAGGGAGGTAAAGGTTAACAACCCACCTCCCAGATACAATAAGCATGTTAAAAAATTTGTTAATCGACCAGAGGCGGCTGCGGATGCGAAGAAAGTATTCATGGAGATGACGGATAATATGCATGATGTTATCTGGCAGTATGCAATAGGGATGAGACCAAATATGTCGTAAGTTGATTTGTGTGAACGTCATCGATATGTGGGTGGTTGTGCAATATTTCTTAGCTGTGTTTTTTAAATAATTTTACTGTTATGGCTTGCAGCGGGGAGATTTTTGGATGGGATGTTAATATCAGATTGGTGCGGGACGACACCGAATCTCTTGGCCCAATGATGTGGCTTTCATCAGCAGCTGTAGATTGGTATCTCAGATATCATCTCAAAGGCATGAAAACCCGTGGGGAGAATATTGATCGTGTGATACTCCCTATTTGGGTAGCGGTGAGTATCATACAATTGAATGATAACATTGTAAACCATCGGATGATATCTGATGCTTTTGTATATTATTTTTTTTGATAAATGATGGTAGGGAAGGTGGTTGAAACCTGACCATCCAAATGTTGATGGAATTGCCAACCCTCGTGTCCATTTCACAGATATTGAGAATACTGTTAATAGTTTTTTCCCTTTTCTGAGGAAACCTGAAGACAAGAAGCGCATTCTATATGTAAGTTTGATTGCAGTTATTTTTATTTTTGTAATTCTCAAGTTTTGTGTTGATTTTTATTTTTGTTTCTGTTTTCATTGACAATGGATCTTCTCATGGTTCCACGCTGATCACTTTTCTGTGTTCGTGATCGATGTTGCCTCAAAAGGTTATTTTGTCTTAGACAGCATGAATGTTAAACAGAGGGAGGAGGAGTTGATCAACCACGCACAAAAGATTTTTGGTCTTTTTATTTACTTTCTGAGTGATTTCAGAGAAGTAAATGCTGAAGAATATGAATTCAGGATCTTGCGTAATATTCTGAAGCAACCCGACAACCAAAGTTGTGGAGCATATGCGTCCCTCTTCTGTGAACTATACACCAAACGCTGGCCATTGAATGAGATTGATCCAATGTACGCAAGGAATTGGAAGACAAGTGCATTTCTCATTGAGCATAGGAAGAATATGTTGAAGACAATGGTGGTGCATCCTGATAATCTTGTGTTGCCATTGGTTGTGCAAGCCGCCATGAAATAGAGAGGGTCTAAAGGCAAGAAGAAGGGTGTTAAATGATTGTGATAATCCACAGTTGGACGTTGTTCCTGTTATACACTTTTTCGGTCGAACTATTGTTAAACATGCACCTAGTTATTATGCTAAACATATCCACGATTTATTCGAGTTGATATTACAGATCTACAGATTTTGTGTGCTTCTGATGTAATATAGCAAACCATTGCATGGTGTCTAATCGTAACATAGCAAACCATTGAATCGTAGCATAGCAAACTATTGAATCGTAACATAGCAAACCATTGAACCTTGAGAGAAGAAATATTAAATATCTTTGTTATGTTTGTTATTGGGCAGGAATGTTCAAGCCTATCGCTAAGTGTGTGTTCAATTCTATCCCCAACCCCCTCATCATTGTATTGTAAAAAAGTTAACCATTATATCAAATCATAGCAAACCATTAAATCGTAACCTAGTAAACCATTGAATCGTAAAATAATAAACTATTGAATCGTAACATAGCAAACCATTGAATCGTAACATGCCAAACCATTGAACCTTGAGAGAAGATAATTAAATATCTTTGTTATGTTTATTATTGGGCAGGAATGTTCAAGTCTATCGCTAAATATTTGTTCATTCTATCCATAAACTCCTTATCATTGTATTATAAAAAAGTCAACCATTATATCACCGTATAGCAAACCATTGAATCGTAACATTCCAAACCATTAAATCGTAACCTAGTAAACTATTGAATCATAAAATAACAAACAATTAAATCGTAACATAGCAAATAATTGAATCGTAACATAGCAAACCATTGAATCGTAACATAGCGAACCATTGAATCATAACCTAGCAAACCATTTGATTATTAAAGCACAGCCCACTGTATTAAAAGAGCACTAATGTCATCAATCAATGTATCCACAGTATCAGAATGCATGGGAATGAACATAAACATATAAAAAATCTTGTTATTGGGCAGGATTGTTCAAGTCTATCGCCAAACATTTGTACTTTGTCTTTTTATTCATCCGTCCAATCTCATTTTTACTCTTTATTCTATTCTTTGACTTCCTTGGATTCTCTCTCATCTTTAAAGTTTTGCCAAGTTGTTGAGATGTTGATGTTGATGTCTAAAAATCATCTGGTTGCGCTGATTGTGTTTGAGATTCTCTACGTTGTCGGATTTGATATCTCGCAGTAACAATTAGCTGTTCCAGAATATTGATATTCTGGGCATCCAATAAGGCTTTATCTGCCAACTCCAGCAGCTTGCATTTTACTTTATTGAAGCTTTCGTTGTTGTTACTTTTTTGACTACTTCTTAAAGGGAGCTCGGATTCCTCCAATCCATCCTTTGCTTTTACTGTCCACCTTTTCATAACATAATGGTTAGGCAGCTCTCTGAATTCTTCTTCTCCTAAGGATCTCAAAGCCCCAATGACTATTAATATGTGTTTGCAAAACAGTCCAACTGTTTATACAAACGGCATGTGCATGTGAGTATCATTTGTGACTTGTGAACCTGCACCATTCTCTCATCTATCTTAACTAAAGGGTCTTCCTTCGAAAGTGTGTAGACATTGTAGTGTCTAATGTGATCTGCACGTGGTATTAACAAAGACCATCTAATCATCGAAGAATAAATCATTTAAGCAGGTCAGAACAAACCATTAAATCATAACACAACAATCAGGGGCAGTGATAGAGCATACCCGTGAGATGTTGGTTATCCCATTGTAGCTCTATCATGTAGGCATCAGATTGATCGTATTGTTCCTGAAACTTTTCATACATGCAATGTGTATAGACCTCTGCTGAATTTAGCAATTGGTTGCATCTATTTTTGTTGTTGCGCCTCTTATCCTTGGAGTCATAGTCGGCCTTAGCTACTTCATACCTTCTGCCATCCAAAAGATGGTTAAAATGTGTGAAGAACTGTAGGAGGTTGTATTTGGGTTGGAGATACCGCCTTATAATGATGTTGAAGGATTCAACGACTTGTGATGTGACCATCCCAGTGGTGAAGTGTTGTTTAACCCATGCAGATGACCATTTTTTTCTTGATTTGTGTATTGTATTCAGCCATTTGTGTCCAACAGAGTTGAAACACTCTTGTATTATCAGATTCCATTCATAATTAAACTCTTCCTCATCGTCTAGCTCAGTTATCATATAAAGGAACGAATTTGCTACCTTAGATGTGTATAGATGGCTAAGATATTTCTTCGCGTTCTCTAGTATATGCCATGTACAGAGACAATGGTACGTATTTGGCAGCTCAGACCCGATGGCATTAGATATTGCTGCATCCTGGTCAGTGAAGATCGTTTCTGGTGCTTTGTCATTCATGCACCTTAAGAAAGTTTTGAACAATCATCGAAATGAATCTGTTGTCTCGTCAAACAGAAGAGCTGCACCGAAAATGCAGCCCATGCGATGGTTGTCATATCTAATGAATAGTGTTGCATGAGGTGAACAAATCATTCAATCAGAACTGAATAAACTATTCATTCGGACTGAACAAACCATTCAATCGAAAAGAACGAACCATTCAATCGCAACTGAAAAAATTATTCAATCAGAGTTGACCAACCATTCAACATACCTAATAGCCGATAATTTTTGTTTGTTCGGTATGTTGTGTCGAAGCAGATTGCATCACCAAAATATTTATAGTCCATCCTCATCCTTCTGTCAGCCCAAAAAATGTTTGCAATCCTTTCTTCACAGTCCACTTCTATATCATAATAAAAACACAGATTTTGGTATGCTTCTGTTCTGAAATACTCGAGCAGGGCAGTAGCTTCACCTCCTTTCATTGCCCTTTGTCTTCGACTGCCCAGATAGTTTTTTAGATCCACGTGAAGAAAACTAAGATGTTACTTACCTCCAGCAGTTGCTGCCATCAGCTCATAAGATGATCTTAGTGGGATACCTATTTGGTTATTTAGGTTAGCTATGTGTTGCTGAATAGGATTGAGAGCTCTGGCTAATCTGTGCATATGGGAACACGCCTCAGAGTGTAGCTCGTGATCATTATGTTCAACAACCCATTCCTATATATAATAAGCTGCTGTCTCTATCGAATAATGGAAATAAATCATTGCACGGCACCCAACTCTTTCCTCTCTTTGATCATAAGGCCGAGCATCTTTCTCTTTTAAATTCTTAGATGGCCGACGGAAACCCTCTTTGTTGCAGACGTATTTGACATAATATATGGTATTCAGGCCATTGATAATCTGTCCTCTCCTATACTGAGTACGCACACCAAATCCTTTTTGGTGGGCGTAAGAGTAGTAAAATTCTCGCAGATCTTCAGGGGTGGCAAACTGTTTTTCTTTCCAGAATTCTTCTTTTTCCAGTTGTTCCAATTTTGAGTCTGCATAAAAGGAAAACTAAATAAACAACTTAACTATAACTGAACAAACCATTAAATCATATCATGACGAACCATTCAATCGTAACTGAACCAACCATTAAATCATATTAGGACGAATCATTCAATCGTAACATATCAATCGTAACATAACAAACTATTAAATCATATCATGAAGAACCATTAAATCATATAAAATGAACCATTAGATCATATCATGACGAACCATTAAATAATAACTACATCTTTAGTATGAAGATGAGCTACGAGCTACAGGCTAATAGTCACCTCTCTGGGATTGGATAGATAAAGTTTCTGAACTGTGTTGATTTGAACATGCTATCTCGCCCGTTTGTTGCTCTGGATCTGCAAGAGTTTTATATTTCGATGTTGATTTTCAAAACGGATGGGTGTAGTTCGATGTAGGGGAGAGGGATGGAGGAGATCGACTAACCTTCAATGGTCGAAGTTTCTTGCTCTATAATTGGAAGATCCATTACCGTCTTTTGTGTTTCTTCTAGGATTGTTGCAGTAGTTTGTTGCTCTGTAATTTGAAGATCCATGGATGGTTGCAGTTCCAATCGCCGCGCCTTTTGGTGTGATCTAGGGTTTCTAATCTGCAGCTGGCGAGAAAATGGGTGTTTATCCTTTTTTGTTTTGATCCCGATGAGGAAGGAGGAATTGGATCCCGTAAAATCCACTTTGTCCGTTTTTTAAGCGGGGGGTTTCCATTTTGAAATAGCCACGCGTGTCGCAAGTGGTGTGGATATTTTGACCATAATACCCCCGCCGTCCGGGCCTTATAAACGTCCAGGCCGGTTCTGGATAATAGGCCCAGGACCAAATCGCGTCCCTACCAAAAGATTAATCTTCACATATTTGTTACATTATTATTATATTACATAACCAATTTGAAGACATCTTGAAGAATGGAATCTCAAAGCTTAATTAAGTTGTGATCCAACTTCTTTTTACTTGGAATTCTAGCCGAGGGCTACTAGCTCAGAATTTTTGTTTACATTTATCGACACGAGTGATTTTCTATCTTCTTTCAAAAAGTAATGGAACGTGGAAGCTTGTTTTTCATGTTTTTTGAAAGGAAGAACCTTTTACCATTTTACTTAAATTATAAAATTTGATGTTTCATTATTTCTTGAAATTTTTAATAAATATTGATGTGCCTATGAAATGTCTTGAATTTATAATTTATTTAAATTATACATATAAAATTACAAATTATGTTTAAAATTATTAGCAATGTTCTGCATTTAATTCAAGGGTCGGATCCCTGCCGACTTTGCAAATCCTGGAGACCCTGAGAGTAAAGAGTATAGATCTAATAATGAAATTTTTCGAAGGTCGATGATAAGATATGGATCCAGAAGATCCTACCTATACTCTACCCTACCCATCCCATCCCATCCCATCCCATCCCATCGTCATCACTAGTCAATCGGCGGTTACACCGTCACCCAGCAAGTGTGTTGTTTTTCAACTTAAACCCAGAATGGAGTTGGATAGATAGTTAATAGCGTTGATCGTCTTCACCCGAGTTGTTGAACTGGGTTCAGCAAGTGTGTCCCGTTTCTTTCTCGAATGGTAGCTTTTTACATCCAAGTAGGGCCCAACTCGGCTGAAGATGAATCAATAATGGGCTTCGTGATGGTAATAGTTACTGCTGGTCCAACAAAAGTCACAAAGAGCTGATTGTGCTGCATTTACTTTTCTTATAAAATTGGCTTGATGTTCATCAAATGCTCATCTTGGCTGCTGTTTTCTTTCACTATCACACATTACTACGCCGACAAAGTCGTGAAAATTCATTTCGTTGAGGGCTGATGATGGAGAATTTCAGCTGTTCGAGTTGATGAAGCTCATGGTCGATGTACCGGAAAAGCATCCGACAATGTTTAAGCTCATCCTTTAACATGTTTTGAGCTCATCTATACTAATTTATGAACAAATGAAGGCTATTGAGGCACCAAGACGAATCAAAATCTTCTCAATCATCGCAAACAACCATCAATACCCGGAGTATGATGAAACGACAGCATCCATTGTTTTAGCTGGGCATACAACTAACCATAGTTGTACATGCTGCGAGGCGTATGTCTGATCCACAACAGTCCTACTAAGTTTTGTAAAATACGCAGTCCGTGGAGGTGATTTCAAAGTTAATTACCTCCATCGGTAGCCGTACTCCTGATCAGATGGCTTCCTTCCCTCTGTTCACTCCTTTTCTTCACTGTAACTCGTAAGACGAAAAGCTGAAACCTGATCTTCCCTCATTGGTAGCTTTCAGCTCAAGTTTCTGAAATGGACTGCAAGTTTATTCAAGCAAATTTAGGGTGAGTCTGTCCTTATATTGTTTTCCCAAAATTTAAGTCGACATGTAATGCAAGTAATTTGGTTCAAGCATAATCGCAAAGGCAGTCACACGGCAGGGAGTTATTTGTTCAAAGAAAACATTGCAGTATGTCACCCAGGGGCCAAAGCATACGCGGGTAATTAACAATATGCAGTTAAGTGCAAGAAGATTTGGATATTCATTGTTTAAAGTACTTCGGCATAATGAGGGTGAGGACTACCTGCTGTTTGGATCGTAGTAGAAGCCATTGATGGATCCATCAGTGCAAGAGAAGCAAACATAGTAGAATCCCGCTATGGTTAACCCACAATCTGTACCGACATTTACAAAGTACTGCTCTTTCCATCTCTGGTGAAGGGGTATCACAGAAAAAGGCAAGTCACTTGCTGCAATTTGGTTTTCTAAACCTTTTCAAATGTACAAGAGTAGAGAGAAGTTACCATGAATATGTAAGGATAGTTACTTAAATCCAAGGATTTCCCACCATCAACCTTTACCTGGCTCTGCAAAACAACGGTATTTAACAAAAGAACCAAGAAAGCAAAAATGGAAGAAGCGATGCAGTTAACATAATACTGGAGCTCAGTCTCCCACCTCAAAAGGTGAAAAAGAAGGGAACTTTGACCAGTGCCTAAGATCATCCTCCGGCCTACATAAGATAGAGCAAACATTGGAAAAGAAGAGAGCAAACATTGATTATTGTTTTGTGCAATAAATGTTAATCCAAGCATAATCATGTTTAGGCAGTGGAAGATCGCGACATACGCTGCTTCCCATTTACCAGTGAAGAAGGTGTAATTCTTCCCATCTACAATCTCGCCCTCCCAAAAGGTTACCACCTAATACGAGAAGCATACCAAATAAACATAAAATCAAAGGGAAATAAAAATAGATACATGGCACTACCCGCAATTAATAAAATTTATCCATCTGTGAAAAAAGTTCAAAGACAGTTCCACTAACACCACCTTGAACACTCTCCCAACCACAAGAAAAACAAAAGAGGGCGACTAGTCGGTAACACACAGCATACCAATGCCCTCTCCACTCCATATTCTTAGTACAGAGTACCAATCATGCATTCGAAGCACAAACATTGAACCGCCAAAACGCTCAAAATTATCGAATGCAAGAAATCTAACAAAGGGTTCCGGTAGCAAAAGGGGGGTCATCATCCATACCGGGGTATCGGCCATAGGGACATTGAGAGCTTCCATGGTACCACACAAGTAACCATGTTCAAGATCACACCCGAGGATGCTCACATTAACCCGCCAAGCCTCGTCTTTTTGCAGGCTAGAAACGTTCTGGGTGCCAGAGAACGCCTGAAAGAAAAAACCCAACAATCAAACACACACAAAAGGAACAATAACAGGGTAGGCAACAACATTCTCAAACTGGTAATTCACCTGCCCAACGCTCAGAAGAGAGCAAGCTGGAGGCGACCCATTGGCTGGACTTGCACCTTCTTCACAACCCAGAAAAGGGTTAACGCTATTAGTTTCAATTGGGACCAAATTGTAGGATTCATCATCTTGCAACTTTCTAATTATAATTAATAAAAAGGGAAACCCTAAATCCCCCGGAAGTTTAGGGGATACCTGAGGCTTGAGAAGGCGAGGAGGTCTCAACAACTCTCACAGGCATGATCTTTTGTCTGTTCAATGATCTGTTTTGGCTCTCTCTTACCTCTCGAACAGAAAGTTTGTTGCTTCTATAATTGTCTTAATCCAGACACACGCGGTAAGTTGTAATGGATTTAGAGAGGAGTGGTGATTTCAACATGTATTGAGTAACAAAAATTCTATTGAAATTTATTTAGAGATGAATTGAATAATATTTAAGATTTTGTAAGTTTATCGAACTGACAAATTAAATTTAAATTACTAAAATTTCGTTCCTTACAAAAATGACAAAATTTTGTTTGGGAGGAAAATAAAAATTAGTATCGTCTAGAATCCTAGATTTTAGACCAACCTATTTAAATTTTTTTTTAAATTTAAATTTAGTTTCGATTCGTTAGTTGAAACCTACGAATTATGTAAAAAATATTAAAAAATAGGAACGCGTCAAGCGTCCGCCCGTCCCATATCGGCTGCCGTCCGTCATGACGGCTGACGCCTGTTTCCTCGGGCGTCGGCTTCAAGGTTTTGGAGACAAATTCTTTCGTATTATTCCACCCAAAATAAAATTCAGTCATTCAGATTGACTCCACGTTGAAACAGTATTGTTATGGTATTAATTGGTTGGATCGATTCAATTCTAGTTTTATTATTTATTGTATCATATAGTATTTAAACTCTTATTATATTTACTAATTCAATTTTGAATTAATAGTATTTTTGAATTATATTAAAGTGCTTTGCAGGTAGTTTGAATTCGAAAATTCTTATTTTTTTTATAAGTACATGAAAGCTCTTATTTAATATATAATAACTCCACTTAATCATCAATCTCTTCTATTAGTGCCGAGGAGCAGGTAAATGTCTTCGTCTGTATCTAAATTAAACTGGAGCACCCTTGTCTCTAATTTTTTTCCCTCCCAATTAGCTCCACGTTACAATAAATGGCTAGTAGCCTGAACTAATGCGTTGGATTACTAATAAAATATGGTGATAAATTAATTAGCAGAAAATCGGGACCAATGGACGTGAGAATCTCCTGCTTGTTTCATTCTCCTCTATCTTTGGTAATTATGTCATGTAATTATGTCATGGTCTAATGTTAGGCTTTGGATTGGGTACGGAAGAGTGAAGTAAATGATTTCGAACTGTTTGAAGTGGAAAGAACTGTGTTGGCATGTCCAGTTATGTGATACCGGCATGTCTTTTATGTGATACTGGCATGATCCGTTATGTCATACTGGCCGGTATATTTTCCGTATTTGCGATACTGACATGCCCCGTTATGTCATACTGACCGCGTAGCTTTTTTTATTTTGGTCCCTGTAGTTCCGTATTTTTGCAAAAAAACCCAGCATACCTTTATCCCAAACCGTTTGGAATAGAGACATTCCGTACCCAATCCACACCCCTAATGTTGAACCAAATCTCAAAGTTGACAATTTTTTTCAAACTCTAATTATTATAGATACAACATGTTAAATATTTATTATTTTGTCATTTTTCAAATATCATATCTTTCGAAAAATAAAAAATTGTCTCTATCACACATGAAGCTGATGTTTTGTAATAACAAACAAGGGTATTCAATTAGGTGGCGATCGAGACGATCAAAGTCGTTACAATTGGTGGGAATTAATCAGCTAGCGGCCACCTGAGAGGAGGGACTCAATTCCAGAAGAAGCACGAGAGTGGCTTAATCCTCTTCCACCCACAGAATTAGATGAATAAGAGATCCCAGAAGGATAGGAAATGGCGTAATCATCGAAACCTTCGTGGTTAGCGAACGCCAGCCCATTAGGTCCAAGCTCAATGGCCGACGTGAGCTGCGGGAGAGCCACATCCTTCTGCAGGAACTGGACGACCTGCCTCATGCTCGGCCTCGACTTCGCGTCGAGGTTCGAGCATAGGAGCCCAAGTTTCAGGACCAGCTCGACCTCGTCCGGGACGTAGTCCGGGCCGAGGTTGGGATCCCTGGCCTCAAGAATCTCCCCTCTGGACCAGAGGGAGTAAACCCAGTCCACCAATATCACGTCCTCGTTGGGCCCCCTCATATCTATGGGCCTCCTCCCACATGCCACCTCGAGCAGGAAAGCCCCGAAGGAGAACACGTCGGTGCTCGTCGTCGCCTTTCCTGTTCTCGTGTGTTCCGGCGCCAGGTATCCGAGAGTACCAACCACACGAGTTGTCTGCGGATCAGCCCCATGATCGTATAGCCTCGCTAGGCCGAAGTCTCCGAGCCTTCCGTTCAACTCTCCGTCTAGTAACACATTACTAGCCTTCACATCTCGATGGATCACAACCTACATCAGTAGGTACATAATTTAAACATAAGAACCCGAAAACTTTTAAGTATTAAATTTGATAATGTGGCTAATGTAACTGACCTGTTCCCATTCCTCATGAAGATAGAACAATCCTGAAGCCACTCCTTTGATGACTCTAAACCTCTGGCTCCAATTAAGGGTCACATTCGGCTGGTCGTATAGGTACTTGTCGAGGCTACCATTCGGCATGTAATCATATACCAGTATCAGCTCGTCTTTTCGTCTGCAGTACCCCAACAACTGGACCAGGTTCCGGTGGCGCAACCGGCCGATGCTCACTATCTCGGACACAAACTCCCTCATCCCTTGCCTCGAATCATGCGACACCTGCTTAACTGCGACCTCGATCTTCGAACTCGGCAACAACCCTCTGTACACCCTCCCGAACCCGCCCTTCCCCAACAGCTCCTTGTCCCTGAACCCCTTGGTCGCAATGTACAAGTCCTTGTACTTGAACCTCTGAGGAATGTAGTCCTTCTCCCAATCTTCGAGCACTTCCGCGAACTTCTTCCTCCTCCTGATCACATAACCAACGATCAACACCAAGCTCAAGGCCAAGCTCGCGCCAATCACCGGAAGGCCGACCGTTTTCCACTTGGCCACCTTCTTGGGCCCAACACGAGGCAATTTGGGCAATTGGGCCAAGTTTAATGATTGGGCCGGCCCATCAGTACTAAAGCTCCAGCCCAATACGTAATGAGACGTCAGGACAGATCCGGTGGCGGAGGAGAACCCTACGTACATAAAGTCAACCAAGTACGGCGACAAGTCAACCGCCAAGGACAAAACCGGAATTTCCGGCTTGTCTAAACCAAATCCCCCTAATGTCACGTTAAACACCTTCTTAACCCCGTCGTAATCCACCCACGCTTGCATCGGTTTCCCACTGATTAAGCTAAGGTTGGTGAACTTAGTTCTGGAGTTGTCCCAATACCCAGCGGGAAAAGACGAAACTGACCTCAGCCCGTTGATGTCGATCCCGACATGGTTATCGTTGATGTCCCCGAACTCGCTGGAGTAGATGGTGTCCAGCTCGACGGCGACCACGTGGTTGGTGGCGTTCCCGTTGTCGGAGCCGTTGAAGAGGCCGAGGTACTGGCTCGGGAGGGCTCCGGGGAGGCCACGTGTCGGGGCCAGCACGAAGGCGATCCCGTGGCCACTGAGGGTGGGGTACTGGGAGACGATGGCGAACACGAACGTCGCCGAGAAGGAAACGGCATCGCTTTGATTAGTCGGCTTGATGGCTATCGCGTTCGGGTAGAAGGCGTGGCCCGTTTCTTGCTTGGTGGAGTTGGTGAGCTCCAAAAGTCCGGTGGGCGTGACGCCGGCGATCCCGTCGAGCGTTAGGTTGTTGGCCGATGATCGGAACCCGTTGAAGGTGAAGCTGATGGCTTGGGAATGGGAGGGGAAGAAGGCGAGGAGGAGAGAGATTAGTAGGGGTAATTGGGTCTTTAGCCATTTTATGGTTTTCATCTCTCTAGGGAATGATTAAAGGGAGCTGCCGAGATTTTTGGCCATGGAAGATGGAGAGTATTGTATATAGACGAGAAAAGTCATTGGCTTATTGCCGCCGGTTCTAGTCGCCCACTAATTCGGACTCAGATCTCATCCTATAAATTGAGAAATTTATAAGATATAAATTTGTAGTTAAATATTTAACGTTACTGTATTTACAAAAATTTGTAATTGGAATTTATTGGCTAAACTAAGACGATTCTATTTCTTAACCAGTTAAGTTAAATGGCTATTATCTTTGACTTTTAATGTGAAGACGATAATTAAAGAGGGACAGGTGGGCAATTTAGTAATACTTGCGTATTTTTTGAGTGTGACCATTGAATTGCGGTGATAGCCCCGGATGTGCGAGTTGGGCCCGTTAAAGGAATAATTCTGATAAGGAAAATGATTGTAATGAGGAGACCAAATTAATGGACAAATCACTGTTTACGTTGGTCTATTTATGGTAGTATCCGAGCTAAATCAGAAAACGTCCCTAGTCAATTTGTAAGCCATTTAATTCATCCTTGTCATAAATAATATCGTGGGTACCTAATTGTCGGGTTCATTTAAAAATAATTCTACCAATATTTTTTGGTTTATAATGCTTCTTGTTATTTAGCGGTGAGTACTCATTCCAATAAAAGCGACCAGTCTACTCATCATACAGCAACTTAATAATTTATTTAACTCTTTTAAAAATGAAAACTTACTAATTTAATTTAGTATTTTCGAAGGTCCCAGGTAGCTTCCATATCTATTATATTTTCCCCTAATAAAATATCTATTATGTTTTATTAAACTATAATAAGTCAGATCGAAACCGTTGGTTGATGATGTGAGACCCAGAAGATTATCTAGAAATGGAACAATTATTAATGCGGCCATATGTTAGACCAGTCTATTTATTGGACGGTGGACCACATTAAAATATCCTCCAGTGATCCATCCTCCGAGGGTACCAGATTTAGTATTGGAGTAATGTGTTAGGACGCTTCCTCTACCCATGTCAGGAGAGAGAGAAAATTAAAAAAATAATAATAATATAGTACTAGGATATATATCGAATTATATTAGTACTGAAATATTCAAAAAATAATAATTAGGGAATATTAAATAATTTTTAAACCTATTTAGGAAATATGTATAATTTTTTGCCTATTTATGAAAAATATGTATATTTTTTGCCTATTTCAAAAAAAATCTCCGGTCTTGGAGGGCTACCATTTTATCATAACTGAACGAACCATTTTATCATAACTGAACGAACCATTTTATCATAACTGGACGAACTATTTTATCAAACCGCTTTTATCCGTGAGACTATTTTATCATAACTGGACAAACTATTTTATCCAACCCATTTTATCCCGGGCGCGGTCCCGATTTTTTCGGGACGGTTCCGTGAAACTATTTTATCATAACTGAGTGAACCATTCTAATCATAACTGAACGAACCATTCTATCATAACATGGCGAACCATTTTATCTCTCAGAACGGTCCTGAAGTGCTTTACACATCCAGGACCGAATCTACTCCCTCCTCCGAGACCCTGATGAAGATAATTATATATATTTTTTCAATCCTGGGTCAATAAATGCGTCCACGATAATTAGTAATGTTCAATGGAGTCTATTCTGTTATACACATTAATTAAATGATTTGAGAATAATTGGCTATGAATCGAATAAAATATGCAACCAGATCTCAAAGAATCCTTATAGATATACAATTTTCAACTTCACGGGGCATAATAAGCCAGAACACGCATCGACCCAGTGCCTTTGTCTTGTCGCCTTTGAATTTTTTTAGGAGACATCACACGAGGGAGGTACTGTCTTTCTCCTTATGGGCCTCGGAATTTAAAAAATCGGTCAAATGATAATACAAACGCGATGGAATAATTGTAATTTGGAAAGGAATCACGAAAAAAGGCGGGTAATGTTTTTAAAAAGTTGTTATTAAAAATCGAATACAATTAGGTCATGTATATGAATTTTCAAAATTTTTTTCGTTTGTAAGAGGAGAACTCAAATTTGTTTCTAAAATTTTTAATCTATTATCACTTATGACAACTTACTTGGAGTTGGAGTCAAATGTGGCAACTGTATCCACATAATTTAATCAAGGAGACGAAATTGCGTGGGGACACTTTAGAAAGAAAGGGTCCGAATTTGATACAGGGATTTTCCGTACCATCCGGAAAAAGAGCAAAAGTGTAAAAAAAATGACACATGGTGCGCGTCGGTTTGTGAGGTGGGGCCCGTGGGGTTTGGATTGGGTACGGAGTGAAGGAATTGATTCCAGACTGTTTGGAGTGAAGGGGGACCGCAGCGGCAAGCGCAGGTATGTGATAATGGCAAGCTCAATTATGTGATAATGGTATTTGTTTTTGTGAAAACGGCAAGTCCCCGTTGATGATAATGGCACGCGTAGTTTTTTTCATTTTGGTCCCCCATATTTTAGCATTTTTGCAAAAATGTCCCACTGGCATGTGCAGTTATGTGATACTGGCATGCGCGGTTATGTGATACTAACATGCGCAGTTATGTGATAATGACATTTGTATCCGGACTGTGTTTGTGCGTGGTTTTTTTCATTTTGCTCCCCGTATTTTAGCGCGTTTGTAAAAAAGTTCATGCGTATCTTCATTCCAAACGAATCGGAATAATGGCATTCCGTACCCAATCCATACCCGGGGCCCGTGAGGGTGGGGGTTGCTTGTTATGGAGGCACGTGGGTTGGTTTTTGGGGCACGTGGATTTTATTTTATTTTTAAGATGGGTTTCATTATTTTTAATAGAAATAATGGTTATCACGCGCCGTCCTTTTTTTTAATTATCTTTTGTTTTTTATTTTTATTTTTAATAATGGATATCATTTAAAATATATATTTTTATTATAAATATTTTTAAATATAAATATTAAATTTTTTTTGTCTTTATTATTAAATGTTAACTTAGTGTGTCATTTTATCACAATCAAGCATGTCTTTTATCATACCTGGCATGTCAATTGATCGTAACTAAACATGTCAATTAATTTTTTTATGTCCCTATTATTAAATATTAACTTGGCATGCCATTTTATCGTAACGAAACATGTCTTTTTATAATACCCGTGCATGCCAATTGATTGAGCCAATCATGCCAATTAATTTTTTTATGTTCCTATTATTAAATATTAACTTGGCATGTCATTTTATCGTAACAAATTATGCCTTTTTATCGTACCTGGGCATGCCAATTGATCGTAACCAAGCATGCCAATTAATTTTTTTATGTCCCTATTATTAATTAAATATTAACTTGGCATGTCATTTTATCGTAACAAAAAATGCCTTTTTATCAAACCCGAGCATACCAATTGATCGTAACAAAGATGCCTTTTTATTGTACACGAGCATGCCATTTATCGTAACCAAGCATGCCTTTTTATCGTATACGGGCATGCCTTTTTATCGTATACGGGCATGCCAATTGATCGTAACCAAGTATAACTTTTTATCTACCCAGGCATGCTAATTGATCGTAACCAAGCATAATTTTTTATCGTACTCGGACATGCCAATTTATCCTAACCAAACATGATTTTTTATCGTACTCGGACATGCCAATTGATCGTAACCAAAAATAATTTTTTATCATACCAGGACATGCCAATTGATCGTTACCAAATTGAACGAATTGGCATGCCAATTGAACGAATAATATAGTCACCAAAACTAAATGAAAGAAAACCAAATTAGACAACATTGCAATACAAATTACACCGATACTTTTTTCCAGAAAAGTAAATGTATATTTTATTAACTCCAATAAGTTCGCCATAGATATAAGTCTGAATGCTCGGCATCGGAGGCAAACCGACGTTAGGGATGGTAGGCAAATGGATGGGCAAGCTGCTCGGAAGCGTGGAGGTGGACTCGTCTCTGGCCGTTCTCTGTGTCGGACGTCTCATTGATCGAGCCCACCCCTTAGCTACTCTCATTTCTAGGTCGAGGGAGTTTCTAGCGAGAGACTGGGAGATTAAGTTTCAGCAAACTTGGCGCGAGGGCAACCGGGTGGCGGACGCCCTCTCCAAGTTTGCTCTGGAGCTTTCTTTTGATTATATTATTTTTTATGTCCCGTTGGACACTTGTATTGAGGTGTATTTGGATGACTCGTGGGGAGTTAGTTTACCCCGGTGTACTCGTATATCTCGTGATGTTGATGGCACGGAGCCTAGGGGGGATCTTCCTTCCCAAGTTGTTTTACCTAGTGACGGTACAAGGCCAGGTTATGCGATACATCAAACGTCAAGGGGGATCTTTCCTCCCAAGGTACTCTTTCCCTATCACGGATTTTTTTCCACCGGGTATTCTCGTGATAGGGTTTTGACGAGACCGGCGGTCGCAACCTCACAAGAGATCGAGAGGGGGCCTTGCACTGAGTAGGTTGTATTTGGCCATTTTGTATATATATTTAGGAGTTGTTGCCCCTCCTCCACTTCTACAAAAAAAGCTGCTCGGAAGCAGTGGCAATGTGGGCTTAGGGAGGGAAGGTTGTGTCGTGGTGAAACTTACTGGGATTGACTTGAATTTTGTCCCCAAAATCTCTAAATCGGGTGACGAATTCTAACTTCAAAAATTGGAGATTTCCTCCCAAATTCCTAATTCGACAATCGACGAACCCTAATTTTTTGATGATAACGGCCAGCGACTTCCCGAAGGACGTTCATGTTGTTCATGCCACAATTGAAGCAAGCCGTGTCTCACTTTTTGCTCGATTCAGCCAGTCTCTAGGGTCAAGAATGTCGAGCCAGCGTCGACGACGTCATTTGGGGGAGAGAGAGAGTGAGGGAGAGAAAGAAAAAGAGAACATGAGAAAAAGAAGGAGGAATGAGAGAGGAGAGAGGGGCGTACAAAGACGAAAATACCCACAGCGAAGCCTGGTCATTAGATTCCCCCAACGAAATTTTTGATGACGTGGATGGTTGGGATTCGTTCCCACATGGCACGGATTGGGCCTATTAGTGCCCGCACCAAATCCGAGGCTGGAAAAAATAGTCTGCCAACCTAATTAATTGGGGTTTTTTTTCTGAATGGTGTTACTATTCACCCTTTTTTGTGAAAAAAGCGTCCGATTTGAAAGTATTGCGGGGACGGTGTCCACGTGGCACGGACGCCGAAAAAAGTCGGATCTTGGACCAAGATCCGACTTTTTTTGTCGGATGACCAAGATCCGACTTTTTTAGTCGGATGATATATCCGACTAAAAAAGTCGGATCTTGGTCCAAGATCCGACCATTTTTCTCGGATCTTGGTCGATAGGCCATATCCGAAATCTGAATAGGAGATTTCGGATATGACCAAGATCCGACATTTTTTGTCGAATTTATCATATTGGTCCAAGATCTGACTTTTTTGGTCGGATCTTGGTCGATCATATCGCCTATATAATGGATACCTCGCAGAAGCCTTTTGTCATCCATACGAAGACGTCCTGCATACCACCATAGAAGACCCTGCCCAAAACCAGGTAAATTAATTTACTTTAATATTTTGGTATATATGTAGAGTTTGTTCATTAATTAAAAATAATTAGTATATTTTAGCTTTGAAATTATTAATTGTTTCTATTTTTTGAGTGTGATATCTGATTGTTTAAAATTTTGTGGGTGTATATATGTAGAGTTTGTTCATTAATTAAAAATAATTAGTATATGTTAGCTTTTGAAATTATTAATTCCTTATATTTTTTGAGTGTGATATCTGATTGTTTAAAATTTTGTGGGTGTGCGAATTTTATAAACTGACCAACCCCAATGGCCAGACCGGTTTAATGAGTCAGAATGGTCGGACTGGTCGGACCGATCGGGTCGGTCGGGTCGGCCCGACCGGTCAGATTGTGAATTTTTTCTTGGTAAATTCCGGATGGTCGAGTACAAAAAGTGACCACCCTGCCAGTCCGATTAAA
Organism: Hypericum androsaemum; assembly: GCA_963995505.1. Classification (NCBI taxonomy): domain Eukaryota; kingdom Viridiplantae; phylum Streptophyta; class Magnoliopsida; order Malpighiales; family Hypericaceae; genus Hypericum; species Hypericum androsaemum. Next base: position 13,759,828 of record OZ023195.1, read on the forward strand.
TTTCATCTGGTTCTTAAGGTGGTCTCGGACCAAAAAATTGATGGAGAAGAATGTATGTTTATATGATATTTTCGTTAATATAAATTATGTTTTGTGTTGCTAATATAGAATTGCATACTGTTTTCTTTTGTTGTAGTATTCATAATGGCTAACCGGGTTATAAGAATAAAGTTGAAATACGATGGAGTAATTTTCAACAACAATGAAACCGGTTTTGATTACCAAGGTGGTAGGAAAGAGAAGTTGAAGTTTCATGCAGCATTTGTTAGATACAATATCTTGCGGAAAAAAGTTAACGAAAAGATCCCAATAGGTCCAAATGAAGAATTTGGGCCATTGATATTTAGATGTCCATTTGGAAGAGGACAATTTGGTCCAATGTTTATTAACGACGATGAAGATGTTAGGATAATGCTGGAGACCATGATTAACTTCTTTAGACCAATGGTGAAGGAGATTAAGCTTACAATCATTGTGGAAAAGAGGGTTAATAATTACAACCCGTTTGTCGTTGAAGCTGGTACGTCAACGGGGATGGATGTTGCTCATGAACCAATATTTGATTGGTTTGAAAATGATCCTAGAGAGACGGGTCCATATGCCACATACAATTTTGATCTTGAAGACGAAGCAGAAGAAGTAGAAGACGAAGACGAAGACGAAGCAGAAGAAGACGAAAATGAAGCAGAAGAAGACGAAGATGAAGAAGAAGTAGTAGAAGAAGAGGAACAACAATACCGAGAACAACAATACGGTGAACTCGCTCTAACTGATCCCGGTGAACAATCATCGATGACTGTTTATGGTGAAGAATGGGATTGCGACCGAGCAATAGATGGAAGTTGTTCTGGTTTGTTGAAAGAGGGTACGATTTGGAAGAGCAAATTTGATGCAAAGAGGGAGATCGAGGCGTTCGTAATGAACGATGGGCGTGAGTTTGTCCGAAAAGAAACAAGGCCAGAAACTTTTTCTGTGAAGTGTAAAAAATGGGAGACTGATGATTGCAAATGGGAGATCCGTGTCTCACAGGAAAGAAGGGGCACACTTTTCAGTCCATGGAAAATCGTGAAACACACCTACCCACATACCTGTGGTCGCCTACGAAAGTCGCAGGATCATAAACAACTCACTTCTGCTTTCATTGCACAAATTATTAAGAAACGAGTAGAGGAACAACCAGAAATTCGTGTGGCCACTTTAAGGTCAGAGATCCACGACCATATGAAGTTTAGACCCTCGTATACGAAGACTTGGTGGGCAAAAGAGAAGGCGTTTCAAGATTTATGGGGGGATTGGCAAGAATCTTACAATCGCCTTCCGCAATGGTTTGCAGCATGCAAGGCAAATAATCCTGGAACTGTTGTTGAATGGGAATATTATCACACCCTCCCTGGTTACGTGGAAGCACTAAAAGTCGGCGGGGAGCGGGGAGCGGGGGGCGGGGGCGGGGGCGGGGGCGGGGAGCGGGGGCGGGGGCGGGGAGCGGGGGCGGGGGCGGGGAGCGGGGAGCAGGGGCGGGGGGCGGGGGCGGGGGGCGGGGGCGGGGAGCGAGCGAGCGGGACAAACGGGAAGGCGATATCGGGGACGGGAGTGTGAGCGACGGAAAAAGTCAGATTTTGGTGTTTATATGGACCGAAATCCGACTTTTTTTGTTGGATCTTGTTATAGTTATCCTTCGGAAATCCACTTTATACCGGACCAAGATCCGACAAAAAAAGTCGGATCTTGGTCATCCGACAACGGTCGGATCTTGGACCAAGATCCGACTTTTTTAGTCGGATATATCATCCGAGAAAAACGGTCGGATCTTGGACCAAGATCCAACTTTTTTCGGCGTCCGTGCCACGTGGACACCATCCCCGCAATACTTTCAAATCGGACGCTTTTTTCACAAAAAAGGGTGAATAGTAGCACCATTCAGAAAAAAAACCCATTAATTGTACATACACCCAGATAATGGTGAAACGGTCCTAATAATGGTTCGCCATCAGCTCGATTTTCTTTTTTTTAACTTTTTTTCTTGAAAAAAAATGTGTTTATCTTTATCATTGGATTCATAAGACATTAAATCAAGATTTTAAAAAACGACCCAGAGTGACCCTTTCTCACCTCTGGGTCATGGTCGGACCGGTCGGACCGATTGGAATGCCGATCGGATCGGTATTTTTATATTTTAAAAAATATATTTTTATTAATATTTTAATTACCCATACTCCACTATCCAGTCCTATACATCGGTTACTATTTCCAAAAAATAAGTAGGCACAATTTTTTCTCTCTTTTTTGACCTACCATAACTTTGAAATCTAAAAAAAAAGAAAACCCCACCAAAATAAAAAATTCGAACCCCAAAAAATCCTTATTTTTTGACCCACCATCAAGAAAACCATATTTTTCACTTTTTTGGGTTAAACCTTACCAACTGAAAAATACAGGGTCAAAAATTTAGTCGAACCACCTGGTCTGACATTTCTTGGGCAATTCGTAAGGTTGTCAATTTTTTGGTCAAACCCGATATGCTATTCATACTTGACTTCAGAATTCCTGAAAAAAAAAGCCCCAGCATGCTAGCACTACTCCATAAATTTATGGTTAGCACGTAGTGGAGTCTGCTTTGTTCGTTATTTTTTTCTCGTGAAAAAATAAAATCTAGTATGCTGTCTGTTCTCGTTACAACAAATTTCATAACAACCGGTATCCGAACTGAAAACCCAATAAGATAAGTCTTATTGATATCCTCACAAGAAGGGCACCTTCCACTACTTATTTACATCTTACAGAAACTCTCTAAACAGTGTTCCAGCACTTAAAATTTAGATTTGGTAGAGGCAGCTGCCATCGTCACTCCTAGCAGTTGGATCAAAGTTGCCAGCAGCCGGATCGGTGCAGCCTTCCGGTACAGGGACCCTCACTTGCTGAGCAGCTTTGCCTGCAACCGAACATCCAAAAGAAACGGAACTGATTAGCAAACTTATCATGATCATGTCCTCTATTCTCGGGTTCTCGCCATTGTGCAAGGGACTTAGGATCAGGGATCTAACCGTAGAAGGTTCCGTTCTGGATGGCGTCGTCGTTCGCATCTCCGAGAGCCGCCTCGCTCAAGTACTCGTCCGCGAGCTGCACCCTCTTCACGTTCTCCTGCTCTTGGACAAGCATGTTTCCATACTCGAGTAGCTTCTCCAGTGTCATTTTTGGTTGCTCGAAAGTTGGAGGGGCCTCCCTTGAGTTCACAAGCCTCCTGCCGACATTCTCTACTCCAATGCTCGCGACCCACTTTCTCACTTCGTCGTCGTACACCCTCGCCCTCAATGCACCGAAGAAATCTGCATAGAACAACCAAAGTGACACCTTGTTTAGCAACAACAACTTGAATGCTGTTAGAAGAAGGATGTGTTAGCGCCTTACCGATGGATTGTCCAGGGAAGGTGTCTACAAGCTCGACAATATTCTCCCAAGGAACATTGTCGGTCCTGAAGATCCCCGCGCACACACCAATCCGGTCCTCCCTAGTAGGCGCCCAGTAGAACTTCTCCATACGCCCGTCACGAATCAGAGGGGCATACAATGTGGAGAAGTCATTACCCGTGACGATGATGGGAACACGCGCATTCTCCTGCTTGTTGTACATGCCGGGAAGCTGCACATTGGTCGGGTTATCAGCGATGTTCATGAGCGTAGCATTCACCATCTGGTTGTTGACAGTGTACTGGGTAGTACCACCAAGCCGACCAGCTCCGGCATCTAGATCATTAATAAACAGACAGCACATCTTCCCTTTGGCGACGATGTCAGCTGCCTCGCGGTACCTCTGCCTAACCAATTTGGCAGGCTCCCCTGCATTTCCGCTTTCCAATTCTCCGGCGCTCATCATGATCGGGCTGCAAATTTAGTCATCGCCATATCAGTGTAAGATCAGTTCAATTTGAAGAGTTTAGACAGAAGATTCACTAACTTGATTCCCATCTTTGCAAAGACAAGCTCGCATTGGAATGTCTTTCCTTGACCTTTGCCTCCCCAGATACCCAAGATTAGAGGAACCTGTTACCATAAAACTACATCAGTTCGGTACGTGATCACGGATTCATTCTGCTCATCAAAAACATCTAAGCCTTACTCGCTTCGAGACCCTGAACGAAGAGAGAAATTTAACACAAGATACCACACTCTGACCTTTATGTTAGGCAGGTTCATGAAGTTCTTGGCGATGTGGACGACAAGCTTGTCCATGAAAGCCGGAGCAATGTAAAGACCATTGATGGTATTGTCAAGATTGTACCTATGCACAGAGCGATCCGAAGTCAGCAGCAACGAAACAACGAATCCAATCCGAATCGGACTAATCAAAAGACCATTAGATTAAAATGATCATCCAACATATACTCACTGACGAAGTCCTTGGCTAATGTAGTCATAAGAGCTCATAATGGCGTGGTGCGTCCCGGATCCCATGGGAGCTTGGAAGAGTGAGTCAACCATCCCTTTCCCTCTAGCAATGTCCTGCTGGTCGTCCGACGTGTCGGTGACGAGACCGCCCCACCGGTCCTTGCCCGTCTGCTTCTGCTCGTCGTGCTCGGCCCTGACCTTGAATGAACCGGATGCCACCGGCTTTCCGGTGGCCCTGGAGGAAGCTGGGTAGAGCTTCTTCCCCAAGAATCCAGTTCTTGGCACCGAGGGGCCCACGTTATTGCTCAGGTTTAACTGGAATTAACAACCACCGGATTTCATTGGAGGATAAAATCTCATGTCAAAACAGAAAAACTTAAAACTAATTCAAGTTCGAGGTGAGTACACGTTTGAAAGATGACAAAGTTTTCTAAACAAGAACTCAGCTAGATTGTTCCCCCGAAGCTATAACTAACCCGCTAGATAACCTCATTTCTTGCGATTCACTGCTCGCTTTGATGCAAGTTCTTTCTCTAGTCAGGCCACAACGACAAATACTCACAACAACATCGTGATCGAAATTGAGAACGAGTCCAGAGTGCACTCATGTATCAAGAATCTTTGCAATTGTAACTAGTTTCGGAAAATGGGTGCTTATATACGTTTAATTTTTTTTGGTAAATAAATTTTCATTATCAAATTTGATATTTACACTATAAGTCTAAGACAGGACTATAGAAGTATAGAATTACAAGAAAAGTTATACTAAATTAGTCTAGCTAGATTCGATAAAAATAAAAGTACCTGATTACAAATACTATTTGTTGCTCAGACCAAAATAACCATTCTTTGACGTAGGATAATGTTAATCAAGACTAAGACGGTAAGAACTACGAGACAAAAAGTAACGGACTTGTTTAAAAAGACAATGAGTAGAAGAAAGGGGCGGGAAGAAGATCACGGTACTGGTACTCTGATGGCGGTTCCAACGGTTGATAAGGAAGCAGCCATTTTGATCCAACGGCCGGGGGGGGACCAGGTCAGCTCTTGGACTTCGAGGAGGCAACTTGGGTCTCTGAGAGTGTGGATATTTGTTGATGGGAACGAGAGAGAGGGTGAGGTTTTTATGGGAGAGTGTGATGTTTAGTTTTGTTGGAGACTGTGGATCGAGGAAGGCGAGAGTTTCCAACGGCCACACAAGATAGAGTAGAGGATGTGGTTTTATTACGTGGCTGGTGAGTTGGGCGCGCATGGGAACTAATAATGGCGCCAACTGGAACTATAGCTATCACAAATGGACTTTGCCATTTTCTTGTATCATACATAGTATCTTTACGTGGTTAATTTAGATTGAGTCGGGTATTGATTTTTAAAAAGTGACAAATTAATTTGAAACATTTGTATGTTACTAATAATTAGAATAACTCTGCTGCTAGTTTGAAGATTATTGTTGTTAAATGCACTTTTACCAAAAAAGAGAGCCCATGAAACCAACAATTTGGAGTACTTTTTTAGGGAGAATAAGATGTTAGACGTGTTTGAATTTATAAGTTCTCTAGCTTTACGGAAGGTGACCAGATGTATTCGAACTAATGCACATAACGTAGAAGAAATTAACTATGTTGATGATTTAATTCTTGACAGACGTAATTATCTCGTTTAAATTTAATTCCTAAAAAAATGTTGGAGCTGATGGCGATGGGACAAGGTGTTTTAATTTCATAGATGGGACAATTCCCGTTATACTTAAAATGTTGTCGTTTCACATTATTTTCCTCGGTGGAGTGTCGTTTCCATTCATTTGGGAAGAGGCAAGAAATATCCATGTCTCCAGAAACTTCGCCGTTGCTGTCCTCGTCAGCCAGAAACTTCTGTTATGACAAATTCCCCCCGGGGCCCAGAACTATCTTTTTTTGGGTAGAAGGGCCCAGAACTATCTGGTTGAGAGCCAAGTGTAATTGCCAAAGTGGACGTCCATGGGCCACGAGCTATTGGGCTTTACACTTTTCTTAGAAAGGAGATGGAATTGGGCTTGATTTCCGACCTTTGGTCCGCAAAACATGTATGGGCTTTTCTAATGTCTTAGACTAAGATTTTCGAATATGCTAAACATTCATGCAGCAATATTAGAAAGATGTCACAATTTCAAGTATCGCCTAAGTCACAATAAAGGTCAAGATAAAAAGTACTCACAAGATAATGTAGCCGTGCAAAAGTTTTCTCAGACGAGTTAAGTAATATAGTAAAATTTTTGTAAAATTATCTTTTCTAAAGTGATAACCTCTCTAAACTGATAAAAAGTTATGGCCTCGAGTTGGGACCAGTGTTAAAATTAAATAATCCCTCTATCATGATAACTAATATTTTTTTAGAAAATTTTAGTACTAAATTTTGTTCCCAATTTTTGCATAAAGTGATATTTTTAAATAAATACATATATTTTACGAATTTGAAATATATTGTAACACATTAATTTTGTGTTAAACTTATTTATTTGATAAATTTTACATCATCATTCATTTTCTCAATCATTTTCGAATGATTTTTTGATCGTCGTCTTAGTGTAAGAAAATATCTCAATTGAGTGTGTCATTTGAATAATGTTATAAGTTCAAATTTTAGGTAATTTGTATATAGAAAAAGTTTTTTTTGGGTATTTACATATTTATTATTAAAAATTTTAATTTTAGTATTTTTGGAGAAAAAAATATAAACCTCTTTTAAATAATAAACTCTTAAAGTGATATTTTTTTCCGGTCCCAACAATATCACTTTACAAAGATTTTTTCTATGGTTCTAACGTTATACAAGAATTCTGAATCTGCTCAATATTCTATGATATTCTATTGTTCTAATATTCTAGATATTCTATGGTTCTAAAGTTTTTTTCTGTCAGCGACTTGTTTTAATGATTCCTATTGATGATACAGAAGAGGTATGTTATCGAGATTGAGCGCAGTATGAAAGATCTGTTAAATTGTGGATTGGACGATAGAAAAAACAAACAAGCCTTGGCCCTTTTAGATAGGAAAAGACAAAATTTCCACCTCTAAAGAAAAAAATTCTGATCACGTAAAGTTTAAATGGAGGTTTATTTATTAAAAAAAACTCGAATGGAGGGAGATTAATGGACAAGATGCGAAAGAAGGCACTGTAAAAATGAAATGGATGTGCACTGTAATGTTTATATACAAATGGAATATGTGCTCAGAAAACTATGTTGGGTATGGAGCCTGAGTACGAGTGAAGTGCTCGGGTGGCTCGAGTGAAGAGTCATGAGGATGGTCCAAAAGTTGATCGATTGGATTCGGAGTCCGGGGATACTCGGAGAATCAATCGAGTCAAGAGTCGAGTGAAGACATTGAGGACATCCGAGAGTCACGTGGCTCGAGTAAAGAGCACGAGGAGTCGATTGGCTCAAGTGAAGAGCCTCGGGAGTTGATCGATGTGATTCGGCACTCGAAGACGATCGCGTGGAATCAATCGGATCGAGAAACGGAGTCCGTATGCAAAAATGGCGACGAAATGAAGAAGTGAAGTTTTGGGCTGCCAACCCGGCGGCCGCCGGGAAAGGTGGCGGCCGCCAGCCCCCCGAAACTGATCTCGTTTCTGGCGGACGCTAGGTGATCCGGCGGCCGCCAAGCTCACGCGTTTGGGCATTTTTAGGGACAAAAATGCCCCTCCCGACTCCAAATAGTCCCCTAGGGTTGTGGGACTATAAATACCCCTCCATGGCCTCCAAGAAGGGCTGGCAAAGGCTGGCAAGAGTTGCCCACTTCTCCAAAGAGAAAGAGAGAAGAGGGAGAAAGAAGAAAGGCCTCTCCAAGTGAAGGAGAGGCCAAGTGCCCAAGAGCTCTCCAAGTGAAGGAGGGTTGTCCATGGCAAAGAGAGAGGAGGAGAAGAGGAGAAAGCTCTCCAAGTGATGGAGAGTGGCCCATGTCCCCCTAGTTGCCCAACCCATGTGATGGGTTGCCCTCCAAGTGAAGGAGGAGATGGAGAAGAAGAAGACCCGAGTGAAGGGTTGCCTCCGAGTGAAGGAGGTGGGTAAAGCCCAAGTCGAGGGCCTTACCAAGAGAGGGTTTAGCCACTCCGAGTGAAGGAGGTGGTGCTCTCCGAGAGAAGGAGAGTTGGCCCGAAGAGTGGGTGGAGCCCTAGCCAAGGGTGAACCCAAGTGAGTGAGCTCCCAAGAGTGTGGGTAGCCACGGCGAGAAGAGGAGGAGAGTGAGCCCAGCGTAGGCATCCATTATTGTAAGAGCGAGTGAAGCTCAAGCTGTAAGTAGTGGAATCTCTCCTGGCTTGGATGCCCCCGGAGGTAGATCATTGAGGATCGAACCGGGTGAACAAATTTTTGTGTCCCTCCTTGTGCTTTCTTTGTGCTTTGTGCGTTGTGCTTCTCATGTTTATCGTGGTTTGCTCGTATGTATTTCCGCTTGCGTTGATTGGGTCCACGGGGATGTGGGTTATTTCCCAACAAACTAAACATGTAATTAAGCTTCGGCAAAGAATGGCATGAAGATGAGACCAACATGCTACCAAGGAACTAGCTATATACATCGCCAGCCAGCCAGCCAGCGGTTTAAACTTCAATATCTTCGTCCACCCGCCGCCTCGGGGGGAAAAAGAACCTGCCGGAATCCCCAGAACGACGCTGTTTCTCGTGCATATACACATGGCTGAGCCCCACGAACAAGTCGACGACGGCCGCCTCCGCCTTCTCCAGGTCGGAGAAGTACAGCGTCTGGAGCATCCGAACCCTGGGCCGCACGTCGACGAACGACTGCTTCTCCAAGTTCCGCTCCGCGTTCCACTGCACCGTGTCGTGTGCCATGGGTCCCAGCCACGTCAGCATCCCCTTCACCCTCACCCTCCACCGCCCCGCCCCCACGTGGGTCCCATTCGTCCCCTCCGAGGAGCCACCGCGGAGCTTGGCCCTGATCTTCGCCTTCAGGCTACACGTCAGCCTCTGGTATATGTGCCCCCGAGCGTCGTCGGATATCCCCAGCGGCGCGTAGAACTGCTCCTCCGCGAGGATTACCAGGTTGGCGTACCTCAGCGCCAGCCCGGCCTCGCCCAGGGTACCCGGTGGCGAAGCCAGCCGAGCGGCACGTGCGATCTTCGGCGCGTGCCCCGCGGCGTAGCGGAGCTTCCAGAAACGACGCGTGTATCCGGCGCACGCGTGGCGGGAGAGTTCGATCCTTGGGAGGGAGGGGGAGTCCCAGAAAAGGCGGCAGATGCGGGTGAAGATGGCAAAAATGATGAACCCCATGGGCCCCACGCACTGGTCGTAGGTTTTGCTCCATAAGGACCGCCGCTTGAACTTCCGGACACGTCTTCGCTGCCGGGATATCCTGTCCTGGAAGTACCCCGCCAGCCGGAATTCGTCCGAGGGTTCGGACTTCCATGCGCGAACCCTGGACGACTCCATCTCGGCAAGGGAGTTCATCGCCGCGTAGAGCTCCGACGTGGCGGAGACCCACCGCTCCAGCCTCTCGATCGTCCTCTTCTCCGCGTGCTCGGATCCGGTATTCAGGCTGACGACAGCCCCGCTCTTGAGGCCGGAGTAGACCTCGTCGAACTGGCGGAGGCTTCGGTCGGCGCACTTCCGGGCTAGGCGGGAGACGGGGGCCGTGAGGGCTTCGAGCTCGTCCAGGCTCTCGGAGCAAGCCACGTTGAAAAGGTAGGCCCCGCCGTCGCCGTTGTTGTTGAGGAAGGCGACGCCGGGGGTCTTTAGGGTTTGGGCGAGGAGGGTGGAGAAGTTGCGGTCGGAGAGAGAGAAGTATAATGCGATGAGGCGGAAAATGGTCTTCGCCGTCTGGAAGGAGAGCACCTCGAGGGTGGAACATCCCGACCGGAGTAATTGGGACTTGATCATCATAAGACAACCCATATTCTGGTCGGGCCTGGTCTTGTCCCGACGTAGACAAGACTATATTTGTGTTTTTTCTGATCTACAGTCGAGTACTGTCAAATTTTATCTAATGATTGGTGTTCAAATTTTATCTAATGATGGTGTTAATTTTGCGTGTTATGTACGTGGGTGATTACGTGGTGGCGGTCTCTTGTTAATTGTTATGGCCTCTATTGGATAGGATTGGGATTAGAGTTTGTTAAATGGTGGCAACTGGGTGGAGGCGTACGTATGGTGTATTATGAGCATGGAGGAGTTGGGGTTTTACCGGATTTAGCTTACCAGATGGATTTTCTCTCTATGCGGTTTAACTATAAGCATTTTACACTTGTACTTTGCAATTTTTTTGGCGTATTAATCTTTCGTATCTAAAATTAAGCACTATGAAATATTAAGTGTTTTATTTACACGGTTTGAATTCTGAAATTTGCCTGAATCTTTTTCTTGATCCAACCAACTTTAAAATTGTCTTTTAAATGCAAGATATCCTGCAAAGATCTTGTGTACCCACGAAGGAAATCTTACATGTTATCCGCTAACTAATTTAAAACTATTTTTCACAAAAGCAATATTCTGATAACTATATACCATATCTTTGTATTCTCTCTTGTATTTGTTTTTTTTAAGATAATTTTTTTTACACCATGATATACTTGCCAGAGTTTGAACCTTGAACTTTCATGACTTTATATATACATTGTGTCGCTGGACTAAAATGCTCTTTGACAGCAATAGATTAGTTCTTCTCAATTATCAAGATTTATTTAACAATGACAAATTTAGTGTGGGACTTTAGGAGTTTTGGGGAAATTTTTGGCGTATAAATTGTGGAATTTTTGGTGTGTACTAGACAACGTCTATCATTGCTTAGTCCCGGTAGTCGTTTATCTAGTATCTATGGAGTTGTATTTCGGTACAGTTTGGTGTAATACTCTGGTATTTTTCTGAGAAGTAATATAATTTTTATCTTAAAAAAAATGAATTTAGTGATTTCAAAATGAACTTTATGTGAAGTCAAATTTATGAAAACTTATATGACAATTTATAATTTTGTTACCATAAACATGGCGCCATTTAAATAAATGTTAGAAATTCGAGAAAAAAATTTTAAGCAAGCAGGTTTTTTTAATTAAGGATCGACCTATGAGGCTAAGGGTTCACCGCATTTGCTTTGGGGGCGGGGTACGACGGAGAGTGGGGCACCGGTCGCCCAACTTATTGTCGTTCTCGCTAAATTTGTTGCATCTTCTTTTCTTCCTCGAGTTCCTGTCGCATTGTCTTTGTTCCTGCAAGGTCCTACAAAAATTTCAACAAAAGAATAGTGATATCTAGCTAGATGTAGGCAGAAAAAAGGGATCCGGCTGCCGCACAAACTTATGGGCCTGCAAAATATTATTAGCCTGATATCTGAATTGTCATTCCAGAAATTAATTGAAACCACAAACTCATAAAGACTATCTTTATCAATAAACATCCGATCAAATAAATAAATAATTTTTCTTTCATCAATATACAACTCAACCCAACTCATTATTTTACCATATTTATTTGTGACCAACCCATGACCAGGTCACCAAATAAATAAATAATTTTTCTCTCATATACATATTATTTATAATCAATTTATGTTTACATATAAATTGTAATAAATATACAAAAAATACATATTTAATTAATATAGAATTTTCATAATATTATATATATATATATATTTGTATAGAGAATAAAAAATTTGGACTATATTTATAGAAAATTAAAAAAATATAAATCTATATTTATAGAGAATTGAAAAATATAAAATTTAATAATAGGTTCTATTTATAGAGAATTAAAAGTTACAATTTTTATATTTTTATCGAATAATATTTTACCATGTATTACTCGCTTAGAGTTAAAAAAAATTTAAGAGGCTGGTAGCGTCAGGGCTGTCGTCCGCCCTTGCTCACCACCGGTGGCCTTTTTCATTTTATTTTTTAATAGTTTGGTTTTGTCTTATTGATGACCAGGTGTCACCAATAAAGATAGTCTAAGTGGATCTTTCGGTCAAATTTTCTTCTATCATCATAATCGAAGGTCGATTTTCAACCCGTATGACAAAGCCTTTGTAAGCCTTTGTTACTTTTGGGAGGCCAACATCCAATATAAATTGTCTAGAGACTGTCCCGTAACAATTGTTATGATCTAATATTTCAAAACCTTTGTAAGCCTTTCTCTAACAATTGTTATGACAAAACCTTTGTAAGCCTTTGTAAACACATTTTTAAATAAACATCTAATATTTCAGAATTAAGCATTGTTATGATCTATTTAACAGCGACTCTTAAATATATTTTTCTGTTCGTAACAATTGAATATTAAATATTTTTAAGAAAATCATGACGGGACAAACACAATTCCAAGCACTCAGAAAATGGTGATTGAATCCCATTTACCAAAAAAATAAACGGTGATTGAATCGCGCGTATATTCAATCTCTTATACTCTCCTTTCTTGAAAAAAAACTCATGATTCATATGGACTTTATCTAATCTATGCTATAGCTGCCTTTCGTAAATTGGCCCTTCCGGAAATAAATCCTCGTAAAAATCCGGCATTCTCTTGCCGTCCGATATCTACATGAAGTTTCGAGTAATCAATTTCTTGCCGTCCTGGTCAATTTCAATTTAACCCTCGAACTCCTCCACCTAGTCCCATGGGCCCTCTTAGAGTGGAAAATGCTTCCAATTAAGACTCTCTCTCTCCTAGGGAGGAGTCACACTTTCAAAGGGGCTGCACCCTCTGATCTTGACCTGGACCACGCTGTTCACTTCATCACCGCCGTTGATTACTTCGCAACATTGCCTCCGTGGCGCCTGCAATTTTGGGTCAAATCATTATTTACGACGTGTTAAACACTAAGTGGAAACAAATTTTCATAAACCAGTCCACCAACCATAGCGGACTATCCCCAAATAGCAGGAAAAGAAATTTTCAAATCAACCATATTATGATTCCCACCACGAATCACGCACAAAATTTTTAGGTAAGGGTTTAGAAATTGTTGGAAGTTAGCTAAAGTCAACCTATTTATCAACGTTGGATGTTGTTTTTCTTGTTTTCGCAGTTGAGTACTTTGTTTTCCTATTGGAGATTTTTTCATTGAATTTTACCGTAATAAAATTTTAATGAGGTATGCGGCTAAAATTTTATTGAAAATTTTTACACTCATTTTACATGTTAATATGATATTAACACGTGAAAAACTATTTACTATATAAAAATGACTATTTTATTTCAATAAATATTTAACATCGTTATATTATCAATATTTTCAGAAAGTCAAATTTTGAGAGTTGATGTAACTTGTTCAATGTTGAGTGATGTTAACTACTGTAAGTTGTACAAAGGAGAGAGGCGTCATTCATTTTTTTGAAAAAGTTCACTTAAGTACTCTGTAGTATTATAAAAAATTAAGTTAGTACCCTGTAGTTTAAAACGTATCAATTGAGTCAAACTTATTCCAATTAAAATTAATTAGAGGCCCGGGCAGTTGCCCGACCCCTGCTCGTCTTGCCCGAACCTTGTCCGGCCACGTGGACTAGCCACATCAGACTTTTTTGATGATGTGACGCCACATGGACATCTCCTCTCTCCTCTTTCCCCTCTTTCTTCCCTCTCTCTTCTTTCCCCTCTTTCTTCCCTCTCTCTCCTCCTTCCCCTCTCTCTCCTCCCCACATCCACCAAAGCTTTCCAGACAATAACTTCCAGACCAACCCATTCCTCCCAGATCTCAAATGGGTACCATTTTCCCCGTTTTGCTCTTTCTAATGTCACCACTACGACAATGTGTCGTTCTTCGCCGCAACGAGGGCCTTTTCTCCCCTTCTTCATCTGTCACTCCTCACCCGAGCTCGTCGGTGCGCATTGAAGCTGCGGATCCCACATGGCGGGGAGGAGGAACTTCCTCCCATGGGGCCCGTACGCGTTGAAGCTGGCGTCGGTGACCTTGGCGGTGAGGAGCTCGCCGGGGTACCCCGAGTACAACCCAAATCTACAGACTCTATGTTCCGGTGAAATAATTTAAGCGATGGAAACCATAATTGAAATTGATAACTCCTAATTCCACGAGCCCATTGACAAATTCGTCGATGGCTGACGTGTCCATTGAGGGCCTTGGGGCAGTTGAGGGTGATGACGGCGATGCCGTTTGGATGGACCGTGCCCTTGACGAACTCGTTGGTGGTTGACGCAAACATGACAGATGCGTGGAAGAAGCTTCTGGAGCGTTGGCCGTAGAGCAGGGCACGTGTTGTCAGCGTCTTTCGTCATCGGCGCCAGATAGGGAGGACATCGTTGGCGTCTTATTTATAACAGAATTGGAGCCGCCGCTGGTCGCAGCCATCTATAGCCGCCTCCGCCGGACCCGCGAAGATGAAACTGAAGATGTGCCTCTCTATCATCGCGGCATGCCATTGAGAAGCGGTTCTCGACGTCGATGAGGAGTGAGGATGGAGGACGGAACTTTGATAACGGTTCTAGTATCGTTTGCAAGATTTGAAGTGAACGTTTACCAAGGAAGACGAAGGAATAAAGTATACAATGAAAAAATAAAAATGAATTAATTAATTGGATATTGCGATGAAGGAGATTAATTAAGTCCGTAGAATGGAAGAGTTAGTTGTTTAATTTCATGATGAATTATGGTAATCGGGTACTACAACAATGGAAAATTCCACTTGTCAACGAGATGCTGGAGAGAGGAGACAAAACCTTTTGTTTTGGCTTTAGTACAATGATGGAGAGGGATAGAGGAGAGGGATGGGAATTGGGAAGGAGGAGAGGGGAGGGAAGAGGGTATCCACGTGGCGTCATTTGCTGATGTGGCTGGTCCACGTGGCAGGACAGGGTTCGGACAAGACGGGTAAGGTTCGGGCAGCTGCCCGGGCCTCTAATTGATTTTAATTAGAACAAGTTTGACTCAATTGATACATTTTAAACCACAGGGTACTGACTTGATTTTTTACGATACTACAGGGTACTTAAATAGACTTTTCCCTTTTTTTTGGACAAGTTAAACGCGTCATTCATCTAATGGGCGTGAGCCAGAAAAAATGAAATTTGGTTGGTAAAGTTTGAAATTTTATGTCGTCCTAAAATATTTCTACTCCTGGGTTAAAAATAATCTTGACACTTGCAAACTAAAATTATTGGTACGTAAACGACACGTAGCCTGGGACATCTACTTCATGCCAACGGCAAATTGTTGGACGGCGTACGGGGGTAGGCCAACATTATTTTTCATGTGGTAAAATGTGTTACTTTGAACTTTGTACTCTACATTAAAATCTTTATATTGTTAGAGAAAATATTAATTGATAGCATCTTAAGTAAAGTAAACTTAATTACTAAAAACGTGGTGTTTATGGAAGAAATCTGTTAAAAACCCTAATAAATTCTCGATCTTTTGGTAAATGCTAGGGACAAATTAAATTCAATACCTTTTTGGAGAAAAAGAATTATTGAAAGAGACGTACAAAAGAAAGAACAGACAAAGTTAGTGATCGACTTACCTTAGTCCAAACGTCAGGACTCAAAGTAGAGGTAGTGACATTGACAAATTGGACGGCCGAAACGGCCGCGTATTCCGGTCGTTCACATCTCGACTTTGACCCGTCACCTGCCAACCTGTACCTGGTCAGGGTCCGGCCGAAGGCCGGACTCTCGACCCCGTGTAGCATATAACAAACCGGTTGTTCGCACTCGTCATCGCTCACGGGCTGGGTGTTGAACGTGAAGGGACCATTGCTCCAACTCCTCCACGTCTGGAACGTCATGTGCGTGGTCTCGAGGTCCTTCGACGTGATCAAGGACGGGTACACCTGGACCGTGTAGCCCCACGAAACCGAAACGGACCAGTTCCGGGTCAGGTCGTAGCAATAGCTGTGCTGGAGGGTCCGACCCGGATCCGTTTCGTAGGCGGAGGAGAGTTTCTTGAGGGAGTCAACCTGGGTCAACCCTGGAAATATTGGCTCCACGGCGTCCAAGTGGTGGAGAGAGACTAATGGTGCAATCGGGTGAGCCGCCAGTAGCCCGTACGGGTCCCCCCTAATATCAACCTAATTAAACAATTACCAAAAATTAATTAATCAATCACAATGTGTTATTAATTTCACCTTCTTTAAATAGTTACATTAAGTATTTCATATCCCTGTAATGGTGTTTTATCTGTAAATACGATAATTAATGTTAATTAAACCGACAACGAGTAATCAATTAATCAAAATGTGTTATTTGACATGAATCAAAGTCCAACCTTTTAATTATTCTATCGAACTCGAACTCGAACTCGAATAAAGATAATTATATATACCTGATGGAAACCGAGCTCCTTGGTGAGAGGGACACCAATCTCGCTGATGCAGCCCTGGACCTTCTGATCGGACCCGTAAAACGACGCGTACCGGTCAATGCAGCCGTCGAGGATCCTCACGAGTTCCTTGGCCAACGGGTAACTGACGGCGAACCCGCCGCCGCCGTAGCCCATAGTGTAAGAGTGTATAACGTCCTGCTCGACGCTCTCGGAGTTCCCGCCGACGTAGTACATCTCCCGGTGGTCGTACTTCCGGAGGACGGCGAGGAGGTTGTCGAGGAAGAAAACGGTGTCGTCGTCCCCCATGACGAACCACCTGACGTCATCCAGGCCCACCTCGAACGCCTCCTTGACGATGCGCGCCATCCGGATGGCGGACCGCGACCCGTACGAGCACGTGTAGAGGAACCTGGATGTGTCCCCGGAGATTTTGTACGGCGGGGAGGTTGCCGGCCACGTGGCGTTCGGCGGGGGCTCCTCGTCGAGCCACACGTACCCGCGGGTCACCCCCGGCCGCCACCAGAGATCCGAGTACCGCCGCCGGTCCTCCCACGTGGCTGCTGACCCGCCAATTCCAAACAGCACGTGGGAAATCCCCGTCGGAGGATCCGCCGGCATGACGGCGCCGTTTCGGATCGTTCCGGGTACGATCGTCTCGACTCCGGACCGGGAAAAGGGTTGGGAGTAATAGAGATAAAAGACGGCGGCGGTTAGGAGGAACACGAAGGTGGGTTTGATGAACACCGAGACGACGTCGTTGGGTATAACCTTCGGGAAGAAGCCCGGGAATTTCTTGACCTTGGAGTGCTCCTCCATTGTTAATGTCTTGAAGGATCTGTTTTAGGTTTTCTTTGTTTTCTTTGAGTTGACGAGAAAACCGAAGGCCCGAGAGGAGTTTTGTACTTGTAGCTGTAGGTCTTATTATGCGTTTCTCGCCGGTTTAATGGCTGGTTTCTCTCTCTTTGGGGTTTAAAGAAAAGAAACGAAGCGATAGGAGGAGTCGGTCCAAATGATAACAGATTTGGTTTCCGTCTTGAGTTCAATCATATAAAAGATATTATTGAGAAATTAATAAGTATTTAACAGTATTCTCACTCTAATATAAAAATTTTAGAAACGACAGTGGTCGGAAGGAAAGTGTTGTCGTTTGGTAGGGGGAACGAGCAGTTGACCGGATCCTCGACGTGCGGTACATTACGTTTTGACATGGGCGCGAGGAAGCTCTTATTTGTTTGTTTGTTTTTATGGAAGCCACGTAATAATGTATCTATTAAGTTAATCAATTTAGTTTAGAATCAAAAGTTAGATAATGAAAGGTAACAAAGATTAATTTATTGAATTTTAAAATATGTGTATTTTTGAAATTCGAATTCGATATTTGTGTTTACAATTTGTATCTTTTATTTAATTTGTTTTCCCTTTTGGGTTGAGGTATGAAGTGGTGGGATGAATTAGGTGAGAAGCCGGTGACAAATGCGGGTTCTGTGACTGATGAGGGATAACTAATTTAAAAAAGTGTTTTTAAAATCTTAACTAATTTAAAAAAGTGTTATTAAAATCTTAACTAATTTTAAATTGTGGGATTTCAGATCAACTTGATCTTCAGTTTGTTAGATTGATCCCGATTCATTTTCGTTTGAAAAGATTTTTTTGGAAAATAACTTTTTACGAAGTAAAAATGTTATTAAAATCTTAACTTATTATCCTTTTCTCTTTTGTGTTATGACTTATTTTCCTTGAAACACATCTTATCTATTCGAGACTTGTTATTGGCATCTTTCTGAAATCGCTAAATTGCTTCAGACACCAAAAGCTAAAATCTCTGAATTGCCAGGTCCTTCTTCCATTGAAATTTTATGTTGTTTTTATTAGCCATATTCATTGAGGTTGAAAAGGATTTGACCCTTTTTTTAAATCATATTTGGACACTATAAGCAGATTAATATAAGTTCGAGTCTGTTACGATATTTAAATTGTATCAATTTTTTTAATAAATATCTAATACTAATACATTTCAAAAAAAATCAAATTTATAATCTCTTAATTAAATTACAATCACTACTATCTTAAATTAATAGAATTTGCATTTAAGGCTATGTTATTTTAGGTACAACAATTTTCTTTTGGAAAGACTTGGCCCAGAAGGAAACCATCATGTTCATGTTTGTTTCTGGCCCAAAAGTTATGGACTCATCTTGATATAAAAAAGCGGGCCAGCGTCTTCTATCTGGCCCAACAAGACAATTTAATAGTTCCATACATGGCGCTCTTCCTGAGCAGTTTAATGAGAGAAGTATTTTTAGAAAATTACTTATTCATTGGCCAACCCATATGAATAGATTGGTTGAACATATCTCCAGATATAACAATTTAATATATAGAGAAGAAAGTGTTGTTGAATTCTCCGGTACCGTAGGTATTGCCGTAGGGATGGCAGAAATACCCATACCCTGAGGGTCGGACCCTACCCTTACCCTACGGGTCTAGAGTATATTGACTTTGACTGGGTCTAGGGTAGGGTATGAGTATGTGTCCATGTTTAGAAGTAGGATCTAGGGTATGGTATGAATCCATAGTTAGATCCTGCGGGTCAGACCCTACCCTTACATTTTTACCCTATTTGAAACCCTACCCTAATTAGACCCTAGTTAGACCATAATGATAATATATATAATATATTTTATGGTTAACTTTAACATATTTATTATGTTATTACACAACCAGCTTAGAAGATGCATGAATGATGGATTACTAGAAGCCGACATTCTATATTTTTCTTTTGTTAAATTGTTCATGTACTTCAAATTTGAAAAAAATATCTTGTACTATTGAAATTAAATTGCAAAATTTGATCTTTCATCAATTTTCTATTGAATGTTAATGTGTAACATAGTAGATATCTTGAATTTATTTGAATTTTATATAAAAATTAACTTTTGATTAAAAAATATCAAAATGTAGAACGTTAAAGGGTCGGAAGGGTCTTCAAGAGGGTAGGGTATGAATCTAATAATAAAAAATTTGTAGGGCCGAGGGTAGGGTATGAGTCCAACTAAAAAAACTAGGGTATGAATAGAGTCCTACCAATACCCTACCCTACCCTACCCTACCCTACCCATTGCCATTCCTAGGTATTGGATTGCGATAGCAACCTCATCAAAATCATGGTACGATAAAATTCAGAGGGAAAAAATCGTAACAGGTGAACATAATCCAAAACCTTGAATAAAAGTAAGTAAAACAGCTGCTTACAGTTTGTTATTGCAGTTCATCACTCACTTCTTTTACAAGAATCTCGCCTTCACTATCACTCAATTTTTTTAGTTTCTAAAAAAATATTCTCCTTTCATACTTGGCTTTTCTGGTCAAAGATTTTATGACGATTGGTTTCGGTCACTGTATATTGTTATATTTACGGCCTTGCCAATGAGAGAGCAAACATTTTTGACAGATGTTTTGTTTGCTCGGTGAATTATATTTTTATTTGTACACCGATTCCTGCATTTTTTTATAGGGAAAATTACAGTTAGTATCTTGTGATATCACACTTTTCGCGATAGGATCATGTGGTTTAAAAACCATCAATCAGGTTCAAGTTATTTAAAAATTTATCAAACATACGGTTCAGCTCAGGCCCGAACGACTTCTGAACCTAGCTGGACGGCCACGTCACACAAAATCTCCTAATGTCTTGCCAAGTAGACTCTTGGAAAAGTATCAAAATATCCCAAATTTAAACTCGGTAAAAGTGGCAATCCTAACCCTTCGTCTACCTTGAAACCCAAAAAAAAACCCAAATCACGTATATCTTCTACCTAAACTCTCATCTTTTCTCCTCTGTTAGTAATTGTTGCGTTTCCGATTATAGGGCGAGGAAGAGGGAAAGAAGTGTGGGGAATTGTGGTTCAAGGAGAAGCTTCTCTTCACCACCCGGATCTTGGCCCTCCGACGCGGCAGTGCCTGTGCTTGCCATCGTCGATGTCGCTGAGCTTGTCGGGGTCGTCACTGGCGTAACCGGGGGAGAAGCCTCGAGGTTGAGGTTTGGCAGGTACGGAATCGATGAAACTCCCGTGGGGTTCTTGGGGGCAGGGGTTAGGATAGGTTAATTTTATTACTCCTAAAAAAACCAAAACAGATTCTGCATTTTGATATTCATTTTTGCATGATACAATTTTGGGATTCGTATTAAGTTCGAAGTTACAGTCACGTTTCTCAATAAAAAACTGTTGCAGTGCGAAAAAATCATGACGAGAAAAATAGTACCCGAGAATACTGCCAGACTTGCAATTGGCCCTACAGGCAATTGTCCTGGAATGCAATTCCAACAGTCTCTGGTTTTCTATCAACTTGCGCCTTCTTTTGATTTGCAATTCTATAACAAGGTGGCACTACTAGAGCCTTTTCTCGGTGGAGAAATTCTAGGGATAAGTTTATTTTAGTACCATGTAGTTTTACCTGTTTCGCCTGAAGTACCATGTGGTTCTAAATTGGTATTTTAATACCTTGTGGTTGACCACATATTTTCCGGGCAGGTCCAGGGCAGCTACCCGTCCAAACTCGCCCCAAAACGACGTTGTTTTGAGATGACGTGGAGGACACATGGCGGATGACTTTCTTAAGTTAAATGTGTAGTATGACAAATTACCTAAACAATCCCTGACCTCCTCTATCCTCCTCCTCCCTCTCTCACCCTCTCTACCTCCTACTCTCTTTCTCCCCCTCTCTTTTTTCCCCTCTCTCTCCTCCGGCGAGCCGCCCTCCTCCCCATTGTTACTGTTCCCGTCCTCCCCGCCGCCAACCCTAGCGACGTAGCTGAACCCAACGTCCTCCTCAATCCTAAGATGCGTCATCCCGATGAAGTGAACATTAACGGGGACCAAATCGAGGTCAGAATCCACGTCGGAGAACACCAGCTGATCGCCAGCAGCAGCGTCCCCGTCGGGATCTAGGTAGCAAACCTCCCGGCCCTCGGGGGAGATCCTTATCCAGAGGAACGACGTCTTGAGCATAAGTTTACTGCCAGAAGCTTCGGGACCGGACAGGTACCGCGGGCCCTACTCGAAGAAGAGAAGCGCATGGGATCAGGAGTTGTGGGGCCCGAAGCATTGCCAGAAGCCGAGGAGGCAGTCCCAGCGGTGGAGGGTGGCGTAGAGGAGCTTGAAGGGGACGCGGTTGCCGGCGATGCCAAAATCTGACGGACTAGATGTGTTCTTTTTGCTTCAAGTTGATGGGGACTGTGCCTACTCCAAAAGGTGACATTTTCTAGTCTTTTGGAGATGGAGCTTTGAAGAAGGTGAGGGGAGATAGGAGGTTGAAGATGAAGGAGGAGGAGAGAGAGAGAGGGAGAAAGAGAATAGGAGGTGGAGAGGGTGAGAGAGGGAGGAGGAGGATAGAGGAGGTCATGGATTATTTAGGTAATTTGTCATACTACACATTTAACTTAAGAAAGTCATCCGCTACGTGTCCTCCACGTCATCTCAAAACAACGTCGTTTTGGGGAGAGTTGGGATGGGTAGCTGCCCTGGACCTGCCCAGAAAATAGGTGGTCAACCACAGGGTACTAAAATACCAATTTAGAACTACATGGTACTCCAGGCGAAATAGGTGAAACTACAGGGTACTAAAATAAACTTATCCCAAAATTCTATGGTAGTCCCTCCATACAAAATCACTTGATGACTTGATATGTACCCACCAATAAAAAAGTGCCAAGTAAATTTGGGTCCAAACAATTAATTAAATGACTAGGATATGTAGATATGGAAGCTAAATCAAGTATTATTGTGACATAGATTAAAAACAAACAATTTCCCAACTAAGTTTTCCATTTCAAGAAAAAATAGAATCAAGCCATTAATAAAAATATATTCAAATTTTCTTATATTTTAATTTTCCAAAAAAAAGGCAACATCATCGATTCATTTTAATCAGAAGGACTAAGCATTTTTTATATAAATATACATTATTTACAAAAAAAATTCATAGCTATACCAAGTAGCATTACTTTACAAATTATTAGTTATATAGTAAAAAATTACGTGACACAAATATGATTATGTTATCTTATAGTTATGTAGTTTACTTGACTAAATATTACGTGATTATAGATATTACCTAGTTATAATATCAATGACGATATCGTTAAAAGATGTTGGCCAATAAAATAATTGTCTTGGTTAATACATTTTTATAGTAAAGAAATACACAATTTGTGTACAAGAAACATTCGTCCTAACGATGATCTATCAATCAACTGATTTTTTCTTGTGTTTCTTCTTTTTATTTTAATTGAACTTTTAATTCGTTTATAAGCTTTTGACTTTGTGGGAACATGGTCTAGCATCAAAATTATACATTCTTCCAATGATTATTGACAATTCCGTAAATTTTTTGTTTCTTAACGATAATAACTCAACAATTTCGTGGTGCCAATCGATGAAGTTGTAAATTTTTTTTAATTGGAATATAATAAAATTTGAACACATTCCTTTTATTAATAGCTTGGTTCTATCTTTTCTTGAAATGGAAAATTTTGTTTAGGAAATAGTTTGTTTTTAACCCATGTGACCATGTTACAATAATATTTGATTTAGTTTTCATAAGTACATATCCTAGTCATTTAATTAATTGGTTGGACCCAAATCCACTTGGCACTATTTTATTGATGGGTACATTATACATACCAAGTCACGAAATTTTTTTGTTCTTGGTGAGTCAAGAAACCTGCCGAGTACTAATTTTCGGCCGAAAAACCTGCGAGTATTAACTCTACTGAAACCCAAATCAGAGATCTTGCAATCATATTTAATTATAGACAGAATCTGCATTTCTCTTTCGAAAGGAAAAAAAAGTATTAATATCAAACAACAAGATCTCGAAAGTTTATTCTAGACCTAACTTAACTAAAATGTCTCGAGTTCGAATGATTGACAAATATTTGTAATTATATGAAAACAAGATAGTAGGCTTGCACGCCAATGTGGTCGTATTAATTCCCTGGTGGTCGTGCCTTAAATACATATGCTTTTATTTTATTTTATGAAATATGCGAAACAGCTAATCTTACACAATTTCGGATTGAAAATAAATATATGAGAATCCCAACAAGAATACAGTTTGCCCTTTTTCTTATTAAGATAATTAATATGAGCCTGTTCCTGAAGATCATCTCCTCTCTGGAGTCTGGCCTATAAGATGTTACAAACCTCTTCTATCTTTCTTTTTGAGAAGCAAACCTCTCTTTCTTGGTACTTGAGAGCAAAATTCTAGAACCTCCCTCCCTATCCCTGTACCAACACTTAACTAGGGTTTCTCTATCCAGTCAAGTTCTAGTCGATAGTTACCGTTTCAAAAATTTATACCTTTTCAATAAATAAAAAGTTACCGTTACACAACAAAATAGTACCAACACGAATTGTTGGGAAATGGAATTCCTTTTCCGCAGTTTAGATTGAGAAGGATTTCAGACTCCTATTTTTTTATAAGTAAAGTATTATTATCCGTCGATTTTGGGCTCCTGCTTGTTTGGGGTGTTTCGGGAAATGCTTGTTTGTGTGCCTGGTTTATAGTGTTTTAGTGTGTTTGTCTAACGCGGTGGATGCGTTTAATATGTGTAGTACACACCGATTGAAGCCGCTGGGTGATAAGAGTGCTGGTTAAGGTTAAGACGGCGGAGGGCGGTGTCTTGCTTCCCACTGATGCACGGAGGAGATGTGGATGCTGTTGTTGTTGGTGTACAATTCTCGTAAGGTTTGTTTTCATGGAACCGAATGTCCAAGCTTGCTTTTCTTAACATCTGCGTTGTGGAAATGGAGTGGGGGGTGACATGGTTTTGTGCTTTGTGCAGATTGGGACTTAGGAGTGTGTGGTTTTTTTATTTGTGCATCTTCCCCGTGCTTTTTTCCGTAAAACAAGCTCAAAATGATTCACCGAGGGCGACATACAGCATGCTTTTGGCTGTGGTGCTGGCGGAGGGATGCCGAGTCCCTCCTCACGGGGAATCCCTTCCCTTATTATGTCACAGTTAGGAGTGAGCGTTTGGTTCGACCCGATCCGAACCGCTAGATTCGAAATCCAAAAGGTAAGGAAAAAAAGACCCAAACCTAACCATTCATTTCATTCTCCGGATCCAGACCCGATCTGAACCAAAAATTTTGATTTGGGTCCGATCCAGACCCATAACCCGAACAAAATATGTGTCGTCTTTTCTCTTACACTCCTACTTGGATGTGCACGCCTATATCTTAAGAAATTATGAGCAATTCAAAAAAATTTCAAAGTAATCTACGTACTCTAATCATAATCTCATAAGCAAATATAAAAAAAACTAAACAAGTGACAAATCCATAAATTCCAAACATAAAATAAACAAGTGACACGTTTATAAGTTCTAAATATTAAGCAAGTGAGAGTTAAATAAATTCTAAACATATAAAATCAAACACACGACAAGTCCATAATTCAGATTATGAAACAAGTGATAGGTTGAAACAACAAGCATTACTCCAAAGTTCCAAACTTGAAAAATTAGGGTAGGGTATTAGGTCGAGTATGACTAATTTGAAAATTTGTAGTTCGTTCTGGATCTTTGCGGTTCTTTACAAAGAGATCCGGACCAGATCCGAAAACTATTTTCCTTAACAAATCTGACCCGAACCAAACTAAATATTTTTTTGGTCCGGTTCAGAACCAAAATTTTGGTTCGGATTGGGACGGTTCTACGATTTTTGGTTTTTTGCTCACCCCTAGTCACAGGCACATAAGTTTACTCGAGTCCTAACGGACCGGATTACTCCACTACTTCTAGAAACAAGGTTTTAGTCTCTTGCCAGCGACCCCGTAGGGCTTCGTCAAGCTCAACCTAGATGGAACTTCAATGGACAATCTGGGGCCTACAAGTGCTTGACTCGGGTGGACTTTGGGTGTGCGGCCTCGCCAAGGACATCGGGGAGTTGTGCTTGCTTGACCTTAATCTTTAGGGCGCGAGAGTTACTTGAGGAGGATTGAGAGATCGACCTCCAGCATATATGGCTTGTGGGCAACCGAATGATTCACACGCTCTCGGAGATTTCATATGACTACCTTGTGTATTTGATGCACCATTAGCTTCTTGTATTAATGTGTATGCTCTTGACTTACAGGGAGTTAGTCTCATTGATGTACTCGCAAGTTTTGTGATACGGATGACTTAAAATCAAGTTTAGCTATATCAACTTCAAGATGTGTTTTTACCTTGTTGAAATATTTTTTTCCTCTCGCTGATTTTTCTCACTGAATTTTATCTGATAGGATTTTACTTACCAAAAAATAACAAATAAAAAATCATATATTTTATTAAATACTATGAGTGTTTTGCCCTTTAATAAATTTCATTAAAATCCTAAATGGTACACAAAACAAACTGTTGAGGTACAAAAATAATCTCGGCATTGTCAACATATCTCGTGTTTTTCGATGTGGCAAGACCGTCTCTGATCTCTCGTCTAGATGGACTCGATCTTTGCTTAGCATTAAGATGGACCCGGTCATTGTTTGGCGTTGAGATAGACTTGACCATTGTTAGGCGTTAAGATTGGATCGATCTTCCGCTGGTTTTGTCCACATGTCCAGAGTGCGAAGAGTATGATAGTTCTCCAAGTGGATGGTCTGGTCTCTAAGAGGACAGTAGACGATTTGCCTCCAAGTGGACGATGGATGGTTTGGTCTTCAAGTGAGCGGTCTCGAAGTGACCGGCGTGGTCTCAAAGTGAGTGGTGTCGTCTCAGAGAGATCGGTGTCATCCCGAAGAGACCGGTGATTAGTATCGTCTCAAAGAGGCTGCTTACGGTCTTGAGTTGGGTAGAAACCCACAATAGTTTTCTCTTGGTCGAGAACTGATGACGGTCTTCCAATGATGGTCTCTCCTTGGTTGAGACCGGTGACGGTAGACCACCTCGGTTTATTATCCTTGGATACCAAATATTCATTTTTGGTAAATTAGCCGTAACTTATGACTCAAGTATTGGATTAAGTTGATTCTTTCGGCCATGGAAAGATAAGAGAAGGACCTATAACTTTGTAGTTCACTACTTCTTCATATTCGAGGCATAGCAACGTCAAAAATTTACATCAAGGCGAGTTTGGTTGGTCCGTCCGCCTAGGTAATGTTCTTCGCAGAAATACACATAACTTTTTATTCAGAGCTCGGATTGAGACAATTCAAATTTCTGTACGAAGCCAAGACATAGATCTACGAATTTATAGTTTGTTATATCTTTGGATTCAAAGCAGAAGAAGGTCAAAAATTCAGGTCAATCTGGGAGGATGATTTGGTCCTCAAGGCGGAAACCCGGATGTATGCTTTGAGCTACAAGGTGGGAGCCCGGATGGGTGGTTTGAGCTACAAGGGGGAGCCCGGATGTACACTTTGATCTACAAGGCGGGAGCCCAGAAGGGGCACTTTGGTCCTCGAAATGGGACGTCTGGGTGGTCGTCTCGGCCCTTGAAATGGGATGTCCTCTGGTTGGACGCCTCGGCCCGAGAAGCAGGATGTTTGAAAGGGCGCTTTGGCCCATTAGGCAGGAGCCCGATAGGGCACTTTTGGCAAAGATGGTTATGTCTGAGTTTGAAGAGCAATTGAGGCTCGGGTTTGGAGTTTGGTTCGTCCGGGCTTGATGGCATTGAGTTTCAAGGCGGGAGAATTTCCACTCTGGACCTCGGATTGGGCCCGACTTGTTTCACCTCCCGCTATGTACTTATAGGCGGGAGGACGAGTGGCCCATTAGGCTTATAGGTGGGAAGCCTCCCGACGTGTTTTGCTTCAGGCTCGAAGGCGGGAAAACGTGTGGCCCGTTGGGCCGCTCGGTGGGCTTTGAGGATGGAGGTAGTAGGTACCGCCTTATTTGTGAAGGCGGGAAGCCAACTTGAACTTTATAGGCTGGAAGGTAATTTTGGGCTTATAGGCAGGAAGATGATTTCAGGCTTATATACGAGAGGATGGTGTCAGAGGAGATCCTGGCCCGACGTGTTTTGCTTCGGGTTTATAGGCGGGAAGGCGATTTCGGGCTTATAGGCGGTAAGCTCACTTGGTCCTTATAGGCGGGAAGCGATTCTCGGGCGGATACCATTGGGCCTTTACAGGCGGGAAGCGAACATTTTGTTATGGTCCTCAAAGCGGGAAGCATTTGGTTGAGAAGGCGTCAGCTTGGGCTTGTGTTGAGTTCGCTTTGGGCTCAAAGGGGGTAAGCTGATTGGGCGATGACGGGCTTAAGATGAGTTTTTGCATAGAAGGTTCGAGAGGGTCAAGTCGGCTTATATTTTCCTAAGTTGAGCCGGGATTTTCGAGATTCGGGCAAAATCTTGGGTCACAGTTGCTTGGTCAGCACGATCGGGATATTCCTATTTTAGGACGGGATTTGTTCATTTGAGGAAGACGGCTTGAATTTTCCTATTCCAAGCCGGGTTGATTAGGAAACAACATATTCGTTCGGGACGAGATTTCTTGCCCGGGAAGGATGGAGCTAGGTCAAGACGTGCTATATAAAGGGGGCTCGGGCGACGGAGAAGAGGATCACCAACACATCAAACAAAAACATCAAATATCTTCCTCCTATCTTTCTCTTAGCTTAGACTTAGTCCGTATACCTTTTCCTCCTCCGTTAGGCCGACCTTAGGACGACCACTCCGTATCCGTCTCAGGTTTACTTGACATTCTTGTACCACTTTTTCCGCAACACAAACATTTTATTTTTCGTAAAAGGCTCGGAGAATTAAAACATATTGTTTTTTGGTAGCCTAGTCAATTTTGTCGGTGATTTGGACTTACCGAAATAGGTCATCTCCGACAAGATTAGATTAGATAAGATCGATTCGGGCTTATCAATTCAATTGTATTTCATGTCCAAGAATAGTTGGTTTAGTTTCACTTTTTTGAGACGTAGGTAGATCTTATTAAATAAAAGAATATGTGTCCCCAAACCACACATCCTTCAAGTCCAAGTTGTGCGGTACCTTCTAAAAAAAAAACGTGTGCGGTACATTCTAGACCATAAAGACCAAAAAAAAAACCCCACCTTTAGGGCCCAATTCCGGACCTGACGGCCCACCAACAAGTTCTTTTGTCTTCCCCATGGAATTATCCAGAAGCAGAGGCTAAAGTTGAGAAGAGAGCACTCTTCACACCAAAACCCGATCCATGCATATAGAGGCCAGCTTGCCACCCAACCAACTTGGCTCCGATTGACTCTATCAAGACCTTGGTAAGCAAGCACCTTCCAACCGACTCGCCTGCTGAGGTAAGCCCACCTGACAACAGATTCTTGCTTTTCCATAACCTGATACACACAAACTAGTTAGGAATAGGCGATTCTGATCCCGTTAGCTCGTAGGAATAGTTTAACTACAATAGGGATCTATGTAAACAGGACATATTATTGTACGACAGAATCTAATAGGTAAAATATCATCGAATTTTTATTCCCACGTATCTATCTATTCGGGAATATTTTACTGCAAAGATCTATTTTGCTTTTAATGAAATTACCAAATAAAACTTGTAGCCTATCCGACGGTGATTATATGAATATCCAGGGACTTCCAAGAATTATTATCTGTTATTATTTTATCGTTATTTATCATTGTTATTAAATACGTGGTCTGACCGGTAGTTCGATCGGTCGGACCGTAATTTGGTCGAGAGAGCGTACCGGGTTTGGCCAGAAAACCGCCAACCTTACTAACCGCCCAAAAAATGGCCAAACTGGGTGGTTTGACATAATTTTTGACTCCGTTTTTTTCGGTTCGTAAGGTTGAACCAAAAAATCAGGATTGGCCAGATATTTTGACCCAAAAAATCGATCAAACCCTAATAAAAAAGAGAAAAATAATGTTTGGTCGGATTTTTTTTAAGGATTGCAAGGTTATTGTGGGTCAAATAAGAAAGAAAAAGTTCAGATTGTGGGTTAGGGGTAATTAAAATATTTAAATAATATATTTTTTAATATATAAAAACGTACCAATCCGACTGGCAGTCCAACCGGTCGGACCGGTTAAAATACGACTCAGAGCCGAGAGCGGGTCGCTCTCCTGGTCGTATTTGAAAACCATGTTATTTATTAAAGTTGAGGGCTTAAGGTTTTTCTTTTAATGTATTGCGAACCCTCAGAACAAGAAAGAGCCGCGCTGTATTGCACGCATATTAAATTAAAGTCAATTTTTTTTATCGCAATTGCCTTCTGGTTTAATTGCATAGGAATCTACTATTTCTTGTAATAGCATTAATATCAGGTACTCTTTTTTCTGTTACGTTTTTCTCCACGGGATTTTACCGCGATGAATTTTTTAGTGGGACATGTAATTGCAACCTCGTACCTAGTTTATGGTATGCAGAAATTCCACTAACTATAGTGGCGAGTAATACGTAAATAATTCTAATATTAATAAAATCTTAACGGTTTAAAAAAATCATACAGATATAATATATAATTTTTTTTATTTATACCATCTGAAATTTTATTTAATGGACTAACTAATCCAGATTTATTATTGATTATTCACAATATAGGACATGAATAGGTTATATTGTCGACGCTCACTGTCAAATCTAATGAATTACGAAAACCAACCTCATATTTATAAAATACAATTACAATAGAAAATACTGTTGAACATGAGTTATAAACTAGTTATAAATTTGGGTCTATACTAACCTTGAGAATACTCGAACTCCCTTCACAATTTGGAGGAGAATGAATATTAATAGAGAACCCGAAGGCGGAGGGAGTATACATAAAAATTCGCAAGGACATGTGGCATAATTATCGTGCAATAAAGTTTTTTTTTAGTTTTTGAGAAAGCAGCTCGTGACATAATACTCCGCAATTCTGCACTTTTAGTGTAATCCGGGTTAATATTAGGATAGGATAATATAAATAGCGAATTTGTTCGTCATTAGTTTTTTTAGTGTGTGGCACTGTATCACGGCGATCGAGGCAACTCTTTTCTTAATTATCATTTTCTCATCAAGTTTTGCTACAATTGAGTTTTTAGTGAGACATCGGTTGCAACCTTCGTACAATCGTACGAGTAGAGTCACCGCTTGGATGGGGGAGAGGACCATTGAGGCAGGGGAAGGGAATGTAATACCCTACTCCGTTAATCATATTTATCCAACTTAAGTGAATTATACTTAGTTGTATTGACGTATTGAATTAGTTTTGGAATAACATTGCTATGTAAATAGAGTGCCAAAGATAGTTGGAAGAAAAGCATTTGGTATCTCGGACTACCTCAGATATGCTAGAATAACTTGATCATAAGATCTTCATTTGGGATTCAAATGAGAGATTCAAAATGGTATTGAAAGGTAAGATATGGACCTATAAGTTTTGGAAAGACATGGATTTGTCACGCTAGCAATTTGGACTAAGCATATCAAGTGGATAACAACACATTGTGTTGTCGATTCTTAAAGTGCTTTGGTTGGATTTCTTGGTGTTTATTTCAATAAGGATTCATGTTCCTACACCTTTACAAAGTGTGTATAGACATGGTTTAGTCTTCTAAGGATTTCTAGATCAAGCTCAACAAGTCTACTCAAATAGTTCTCAAGCTTTATGAAGTTAGTTGGACAAGTTCGGACAGCACTGATACGTGCTCGGTAAAATAGACATAACAGTCTCAATTTTGCTCCAAATGGTACAAATAAATACGATTAAAAAACTAGACACATAGGCCTACAATTGACCAGAAAATAATCTTGGATAAAAAACATTGGAGATCAGTGAAAAACGGGGATCAAGGTGCTGCATCCTGATTGGACCCCATGAAAAAGGCATCCTATCACCTTTCACCACTTGCAAGCTTATTAGAATTAGCTAAGGAGCTGAATCATGTTGGTTGCTTACTCACTTAGACTCTTTTTAGACTCAAAAACTTAAAGGAAGAGGCAAGAAACTCCGAGACTCATCCACAAACCGAAAGAAAAGAAAAAGTAGAGAGCGAGCTAGAAGAAATAGAAAGAAGCAGGTGAAGAAAGAACGACATGGTAAGTTATTTTCGGATTCAAATTGGACTTCCATGTCTTCATGAAAGTTGTAGAGGACTCAAAGAGTTTTCTAAAGCTATATTATTTGTTCTATTTGGATCAATGAGTCAGCGTAAAATTGGTTTTGAACAACAGTATCTATTTACAAATGAGCTTATGCAAGAAAAAGTGTTTGGTAAGCCTACTTTGACTCCAAATTAGACTTTGGTGTCTTCTTACAGATTGTTTAGGAATCAATTATCTTTCCAGAACTATAGCATATGTCCTTTTTGGATGAAGGAATCACCCTAAAAACCTTATTGAAAGTCGGATTGACTGGCTGGTTCAGGATTGAGCGATGTTCAAGAGTAAAGGCTTGGTAAGTTGATTCTTTGAGATGCTAAGTTCATTTTTGGACTTTCTGTAATGATGAAAGAACAGAGCAGTGGTATATTCATGAATATATGGGCTTAGTTTTGGATCATATTGAGTTATATGGGCTGCTTGCCGAAGTTAGAAGTGACTGGGCTTATTTTGTGTTCAGTATGATTCACTTGGCAAAACAGATTCTTAAGGTCACCTCTGGTCATGAACTATTGTTGTTTGGATTATTTTTACATGTGAGTTAGTTAATAATGGATCAGGGATTGAAAGAAATTGAGCTACTTTGATGGCTTTGAGCCATTTCAGACATTGTTTCTCAATTGTGCATAGGTTGTTGTTTTTAAGCATCAGAAGTAACTTGCTTTGAGAAGTGAGGAACTGACCTCATTTTGTAAATTGGGATTGATGCATAGAGTATATGAGGTTTCCTCAAGGTTCTTGGTGAAGGAAACAATCTTGGAAGAATGGTTGGATGAAGGTCCAAAGTGACAAGAGAATAGAATAGGGAAATGAGCATTCGTCGAGCGGTCTTCAATTGTGTAAGCATATAGACCATGACAACTTTGGTTTGTTTGGTACATGTGCATGTTTCAGATCTTAAATATTTATGTCTCATGCATATGAGTTTTGTCTATGAAGTGGTCATGTGCTTATGTGATATGTTTGGCCTTACTTGTATTGGTTTGTGAAGTGTGTAGCATATGTGTATAGCTAGTTAGAGAATATGTGTTTCCTAGCTTGTGGCTGATTTGTGAGGGTGTGACATGTCCATTTCTCTTGGATATGGTCTTGGACCTTTGGTTATGTGATGGATATGTTATGTTTGTTTCTGGTGAGAAATAGACAGGTTTTCCCGTGCTAACCGGGGATGTTAGCCTATGTGCACATAAACTGGGGATATCTTAGTTTACTACTATAAACTTAATATGTGATTATGACTGTTAGGATTTTATTTGTAAAATCTAAATGTCCACCCATGATTTAATGTTTATCCATATTATATCCCAATATTAAACAGAGAGTTCTTTTAATTCTAAAATTACGACTTCGTAATAACTCTAGAGACGTGAAATACAATTGCTGAATGCACAGTATATAGTTTGTGGGATAAAACCACACAAGTTGTGAATGTTTTAAAAGAAATGCAACGATTTCTTTTATAATGGGTACACGATTGTTTTTTCCCTTATAAGGAAGATGGACATTTTGGCTTATGGGCCGGAGGAAGTGAACTGAAGCATTGGGTGCTTCTGTCGTCTTTCTCTCCGAAAGAAGATAGAAGCATGGCTTCTTCTTCATGTCGTGAAAATCACCGTAAACACTCTATAAACCTCTTGTGGTATTTAAGTCCGTGGAAATTAACTTTGCTTCGATGAAATCGTGAGTAAAGTTACTAGTGACGAACTTCCATTACAACGATCCTGAAAAACACTCGAGTTGAATCTACACTTCAAGAGGTAAGTACATTTAATTTATTAGCTTTTTGGATTCTTGCAATTTTGTTTATAATTATGATTACAAACTGCTTGGATCTTTCAATGATGATGGAGATCTGATGGCCATGTTGATATCCCTGTATTGGAGAGGAAGTGGCTCATCTAAACCTGTTTAGAGCTCACCATTTATTTGACTATGTGATTATGTGCTATATGACAAAGTTCTTGATGGTATGGAACGTCATGTAGTTTGCCCATATTTGTGTGTGTGTGGTCATAAGATTAGTATACATATTAGTGTGCGTCTTGAATGATGTGAGACATAGTTAAGTTCTGCCTCACATGTGTATTGAACATAACTGATATGTTATGTTCTATCTTCTTACGAGTGTTTCTAAGTACTCACCACTCTCACCAGTTTTGTAGGTTCATTTATATGGTTTTGTATTCATCCGGAGATAGCTTTGTTGATGTCAAGTCCATTTGTTTCTTCAAGACTTGCATTAATTCTCAAGCTTCCGTTTTGCTCATTTGTCTAGTAGCTCCGTAGCCACAATGTTCATTTTGATCTGGGATAAATGAAAAGAATAATTCCTAGAGATTTTTTGAGATTGATGATTTTTTTTAAAATTAAAATATGTTTGAGGCTAGACTCGTTTTGTGTTGTAAACGGGTTAGGGTCTAGCGTCAGTCACCGACCTCAGATTCGGGTCGTGACAGGGAACCAATGTAAATATTATTAAAATAATTACATTAAGATATATTAATAAAGAGAATTTACCTATAAAAACAAATCTGTACTTTTAGGAATAAAGAAACTTTCTGATACCAATGCTATCATTAATTTCCATCCAACTCTTCAATGACCATTTTAGTGGAAGTTGAAGTACATGCACTGCGAAACTATATAGTAACAAGAGAGTAATGAAACAAAGCAGACTTCAATCAATCATTTATTTCCCTTGGATAATGTTGTGATAAAATAATTGACTGATTTGTTTTACCCTGTGTTAATTTATTCACCTATGTCTGACCATTTCTTTGTCCTTTTACATCTTATCTTTCAGTCATTTGATTAGCTTCTTGGTGGAAACTTTGAGTTCATATTGATACTTCGAGTTAATACTAATTAGTTTAGAGTTAATAGAGTTAAACCGGATACCATACGGTATTTTTTATGCTCTTCACAGGAAAGTTTAGAGTAAGTTAAATATGAACAGAATTGATATTAAGAAGTCGAACGTCTATGCGGTGAAACCATTTTGTGTTATTAATTTCATCCCCTAATCAAAATTTATATATATTGAAAAATTCACGGAATCCTTTTAAGAAAAGAGGTAAAAAATAGAGAAAAACTTCACGAGAGTGCAGAAATTCACGAAGAAGCAGATGTCCAAGAAGATGCAGTGTATTGACTTCCAAAATAAAAGATGATGCAGCGTGATACATGTGGGATTACAGAATTCACAGAGATATCCGATGAACACCCAAAAAAATGCGACAATTTGAAAATTTTACTATAGTCACAACGCGTATATGTCATCAAGCAACATAACTCTCGCAGAAAATAGCTTCTATTACATTTTAATTAACAAAAATTAAGCTCATCGTGTAACTTGATATTTTTCATGGTCTCGGTTGTATCAGAATATAAATCTCCTCAAAAATTGAGTCTATTTGGGAGCCAGGGATGGAAAATTGAGCTAAAAGAGAGAGACAATTAAGGAAAATAAAAACAAAACAAAAATAGAAGAAGAAGCCTCTATGTTGTATCTGTTACCTGGCAGATGGGCCCTCATTAGAAACCTGATCTAGTGCTCTTCTTCGACGTCGTCGTATCATGTGGCTCGGGCCCTAACCTAAGTTCGAGGTCAACTAACTCCCCCTGACCGGAAGAAGAGCTACCACCACCACCACCTAATCCCATCTTCTCTTCACCAATCTTGGCATCCAGAGAAAGGGTCACCCGCGAAACTTCTTCGGTACCCGGATCGATATCCCTTTGATCTGCGCCACTCACTGCCTCGTCACTACCCGGTCTCTTACGGGATGAAACGGATACCTTGTCTTGATGATGATGATCATGGCTTGGTCCGGCCGCGGAGTGAGTATCTTCTTCTTCTTCTTCTTCGGAAGCTGCAGCTTGCCTGAGCCTCGCTCTGTCTCTCCTGTGGATGTTCATATGCCCTCCTAGCGCCTGCGCGCTGGAGAACCCTCTCTTGCAAAAGGCACACGTGTAAGACCTTCCCCGACCCGAATCACCTTGATCATCGAAATCCAAGGGATTAAACTCCATAAATATGCTGGCCTAAAATAGGAACTAGCTATAGTTGGAGTCTTGGAGAGGAAGGAGACCAGAAGTAGAAGCGGTCAACTACTTGGTGTTGTGGTTTGGGTTTCCTTCCAGGAGGAGGATGAGGAGGTTTTATTTGAACGCTAGATAACTTGGTCGTTGGAGCGATATCCATTTTTTATACGGAAATGTTTTAAAACTCGCAGTCCGATCAGAAGTATATGGTGATTTGGCTGTTAATGATGATGACGAACATGTGCTTGGGTTTCCTATTTATTTCAAGGTTTAATTTCAGAAATTAACTACTGATAGTAGAAAACATGCTTTTCATCGTTTCTTCAATATGCCCGTTGTTTGGTAAGGCTTACTGGTCAGAAAAAGTTTGACATAAATTTTTAGATACATTCGAAGGTACGCCTATCTCGAAATTCGATTGTCCAAGACTTTCTGGCCTATCGCAATAAGAGATTGGATCAAATTTTTAATATTGGCTGGAATTTTTTTATACATATTCCTCTTGATAATCAATTATTAATCTCGTCTTTCCAACTCCTTTCACTATAAAATAAGATTTTACTATAGTCCCGACTTGTTGATGGCACAAGGCCTATAAAGAATGACGAAGGTTTGGGTTCAAGTGACAGCTATAATATGGTGCACAAAATTATCTATAAAAAACTCCATCTTAAATTAATCAGGACGGATCACCAAAATAATAATCCAATTAGCTATTAGACCTTCCATCCACGTTGAGCTAGACTTCGAGGGCAACCCCAATAAGTATGCATCCGTTTGCTATTGTGAAGAGTTAATGTTAACAACGCTTCTAATCCGAAGACTAATCACCGCGCAGCAGATTTTAACTTCTCGGTTATGGTGGAGACGTCTTCAAGGTATCAATTTGTATTAATTAATTATTACGTGAAAAATAAGAGAATCAAGAAACGGAACTTAACTATATATTATATGCGGACTTTTGCTACTTCAATGTATTTGTGGATTTTATTGGCTAAAGCCACCTACTCAATTACTTATAGTATTTTATTGGCTAAAGCCACCTACTCAATTACTTCTAGTTCAATTTGGTTCAACGTGTTTATTATGCATTTTACCGACAAAGCTATAGCCTAACCTATAATCTATATATTATGATGATTTTCTTGAATTCGTAGATGTAAATATGACAACCAAATCATATATGTTATCTGTTATTTATCTTTTGTATTTCTCTTATACTATTTATTATGAATGTTTAAATATTAATGTTTTTCTTTTGTTATATATGTTTTTTTGTGCGAAAGGTGGTCACTTTTGGTGTATGGCCTTTCTGGGTCGTAGTTGACTTCACCATGAGTTTGATAATTTATATAAATCCATTAAAATAATCTGACTTTCTATTGGGTCAAACAAATTATTTTTATTTTAAAAAAGAGTAAAATAAAATCAGGGTCCTTTACCTTTACACTTGATGTTCCATCGATCTGTACGCTGATTTTAATATATATATATATATATATATATATATATTTAATTAATGATCTATTTAATTAAGTATTAATAATATCCGGCTGTTCAATTTCATTCACCAAGTTCAGATGGTCCTTACATAATTTATAAACACTTTTTTTCTTACGGGTTTTGGTGTGGTAGGGTTTTGAAGAGACTGACAGTTGCAACCCTGTTTTGCTTTATGCCAGGAATACCACACTAAGTAGGTCATATACCCCGATTCAGTTTGCTACCGCTGGTTAGTTGGTCGTCTTATGCACCTCACATTACGCGGCCGAACATTGTTTATGCTGTCAACATCCTTAGCCAGTTCGTTGAGAAACCAAGTGCACCTCATGTTCAAGTCGCACATCGCGTGCTGAAATACTTGAAAACGACCCCGGGACAAGGAATTCTGCTCAATAATTCGGCCAACATGAATCTTGTTGCCTATTGCGACGCTGACTGGGGCGGATGCTCGATGACTATGCGATCCCGTACTAGTTATTTCATATCTTTTGGCGGCTCCCCCATTTCCTGGCGCACTAAGAAGCATCTTGTTGTGGCTCACTCCTCTGCCGAAGTTGAATACCGTGCAATGGCTGTCATTGTAACTGGAATTTTGTGGCTTCGATGGCTATTCAAAGACTTGGGTGTTTCATTCCCTCGTCCTACTCCACTATGGTGTGATAATCAAGCAGCTCTTCATATTACTATGAATACAGTCTATCACGAAAGGACCAATCCGGTGAGATTGCAGCATCGAAGATTTCGACTACTTATAAGCTAGCTGACTTGTTCACTAAGGCGCTTAGTCAGGATTGCTTCACGGAACACACTCGCAAGTTAGGCTTGTTGGAATATAAATATAATCTCAATCTATAACCCAAGATCTCATGTAAATTATCAAGACAGACTTAATACGGAAGCGTACTTGAATCCATAGCGGAGAACTTGATCGAGGAAGATGGGTCAGCCTTCCAGGTTATGACGTGCCTTAGAGAATTATTTTAGTTTTCTCTAACCTAATCTCAATGGGGAGAATAGTGTGGCGGCATGTCTAACCCGGGGACCATAACCCTACTTATATAAGGAGAAAACCCGTATTCTTGTAAATTACGATTTTTCCCATAACAAAACCGTAATCTACCTAATGTCTCTACACATTAAAGGCCACACCCTATTAGATACATTAAAGCCCGAATACTTATTTAATCACTTTCGAGTGGGCTCAACCGAACATGACAGCCCATTATATGATTATTTCACATATAAGTCCAATGTTGGATTAAGGATCCAACAATCTCCCACTTGAGCTATATGTGTAACCTTATAATCATGTAATAGATACCTTATTGAGCTCATTTTGCTGTCATTACTGAAATACATCTATAACCAATCTCGTCCATCAATCATATCAACATAGGATCAAAGAAGCCTTTGTTACATTCATTTTCGTAACTCGACCCAACAATGATCACAATGCGATATAATTGAATGACATAGATTATGATGTGGATGCGTAGCATAAAAATTTCATGTAATGTGACCTAAACATGTCTATTTCTAACTGGTCCAACCTTAAAACTTTAGTGAGATCAACCAAACAAAATCAGAGTATGGATAAAAACTACAAACTGTATTTCTGCAGAAAACAACCTCAAAATATCCATAAACTAAAATAACCAAAACATATCCATCAGAACATCCAAATTACAAACTCCCACTAAAACTAAATATCCTCAATGAAGACAACACCCATACGAGCTGTATGCTCATGAAACATTTTGGGTTTCAATCCCTTTGTAAGCGGATTTGCAATCATAGAGTTTGTCCCAATATGTTCTATAGACAAATGACCATCCTGAATTCTTTCTTTAACAACTAGGAACTTGATATCTATATGCTTTTGACTTTGTAGAGCTCCTATTGTTATTAGAATACATGACTGCGGACTTGTTGTCACAATATAGTTTGAGAGATTTTTCAATGTCTCCCACTATGCGCAGTCCAGTGACAAAATTTCGCAGCCACACTCCTTGACTAGATGCCTCATTACATGCTATGAATTCTGCTGCTATGGCAGAAGATGCTGTAATTGACTGTTTAGCACTCTTCCAGGAGACTGCTCTTCCAGCAAGCAGAAAGACATAACCAGATGTAGATTTCATGGTATCTTGGCATCCAGCATAATCAGAGTCAGAGTATCCAACGACATCAAGTTGATCTGACCTCCTATATGTGAGCATGTGTCCTTTTGTTCTCTGTAAGTACCTCATGACTCTTTTGACTGCTTTCCAATGATCTAATCCTGGATTACTCAAATATATACCCAACATTCCTGTAATGAACGCAATATCCGGACGCGTACAAACTTGAGCATACATCAGACTTCCGACTGCTGAAGCATATGGAAACTAATGCATTTCTTCTTTCTCCAAAGCATTCTTATGACACTGTTCGAGACTAAACTTGTCTCCCTTAGCCACAGGGGTATCACCTGGTCTGCAATCTTGCATGTCATATCTCTTAAGAACCTTTTCGATATAGGTCTTTTGTGATAATCCAAGAATACATCGAGAACGATCTCGGTATATCTGAATTCCTAAAACAAAAGAAGCATCACCAAGATCTTTTATCTCAAAATTCTTAGCTAGAAATCTCTTGGTGTCATGCAAAAGCTCAATATCGTTGCTGGCAAGCAAGACGTCATCCACATACAAAACCAGAAAAATATGTTTGCTCCCACAGAACTTATCGTATATGCATTCATCAACCAAATTCATCTTAAAACCATAAGAGCTAATTACTTGATAAAATTTAAAATACCATTGTCGAGATGCTTGCTTAAGCCCATAGATGGATTTCTTAAGTTTGCAAACCATAGACTTTGGATCTCCAGAAACAAAGTTTTCTGGCTGCACCATATAAATTGTTTCCTCAATGTCGCCATTGAGAAAAGCTGTTTTAACATCCATCTGATGCAACTCAAGATCCAAATGTGCCACTAATGCCATTATAACCCTAAAAGAGTCATTCGAAAAAACTGGAGAGAAGGTTTCTTTATAGTCAATACCTTCTTTTTGTGTGAAACCCTTTGCAACAAGACGAGCCTTATATCTTTCTACATTACCCTTCGAATCCCGCTTGGTTTTAAATATCCATTTACAACCAATAGGTTTCGCTCCTTCAGGCAACGAGACAAGATCCCAAACGTCATTATCCTTCATAGATTTCATCTCTTCATTCATGGCATTTATCCAATCTAGAGATTTAGAACTTTCCATGGCCTTTTCGAAGTTGATTGGATCATCTTTCTTTACGCCAATGTCAAACTCATGTTCATGGAGAAATACAAGATAATCATCTGATAATGGATTCCTCCTTTCTCTAGTGGATCTTCTTAATAGCATAGGTTCTTGAGGTGGTAGAGCTTGTTCATCAAGAATGATTACCTCATTTTGAATGGGAGGTTGTTCGACATTCTCCTCTTGAGGTTCTGTATTTCCTTCTTGAGCAATGACAGGTATTAAAACTTGCACATTGTCACAAGAAATATTGGGAATTGTGCTTGATTCCTCCTCAAAAGAAATGTCCCTTACTTGATCTTCCCCCCCAAACTCAACATCCTCAAAGAACCGGGCATTTCCCAACTCAAAAATTGATCTAGATGTGGGATCGTAGAACTTATAACCCCTGGATCTTTCAGAGTAACCAATAAAATAGTAGCTAACCGTCCTTGAGTCCAGTTTCTTTTCATTAGGCCTGTAAGGCCTTGCCTCAGCTGGACATCCCCAAATATAAAAATGGTTCAAACTAGGTTGTTTGCCAGTCCAAATTTCGTATGGAGTTTTGGTTGTTGCCTTAGTTGGAACTCTGTTCAGAATGTATGTTGTAGTCTTTAGTGCCTCTCCCCAGAGCGATTCAGGTAAGGTAGAGTGAGAAATCATACTCCTTACCATGTCCTTAAGTGTTCTATTTCATCTTTCAGCAACACCATTCATAGCAGGTGAGCCAGGCACGGTGTACTGTGGGACGATACCGCATTCCTCTAGGAATCTAGCAAACGGTCCTGGACGTTGTTCACCTGAACTATCATATCTACCATAGTATTCACCACCACGGTCAGATTTGATACTTTTAATCCTTTTGCCTAGTTAATTTTCAACTTCGACTTTAAAATTTTTGAACACGTCCAATGACTGTGATTTTTCACTTATCAGATATAAGTAGCCAAACCTTGAAAAATCATCTGTGAATGTTATAAAGTATTATTGACCATTCCAAGCTGGTGTTGGAAATGGCCCACATATATCTGTATGGATTAAATCCAAAGCATCCACAGCTCTATTGGCTTCATATCTTCTTTGATGGGTTGTCTTTCCCTTTATACAATTAATGCAAATGTCAAAATCTGCATAATCTAAAGGGTCTAAAATTTTGCTTGACACTAATCTTTCTATCCTCTTTCGAGAAATATGACCTAACCTTTTGTGCCATAGCGAAGCCGAATTCTCATTTGTCAGTTTTCGCTTATGAGGTTGTGTACTTAATTGTAGGGACTGGTTATATGAAGCGATTATATCGAATGAATATAGATTATCGTAAACTGACAAAGATTCAGAACCAACCAAATTTGAATCATGAAACAAGCTGAATTTTCTATTCCCGAAAGAGCAAGAATAACCAGATTTGTCTAATGCGAGAATAGAAATCAAATTTTGTCTAAATGACGGTACCACAAATGTTTCCAAAAGATCCAAATAGTATCCAGTCTTTAACAATAATCTAAAAGTCCCTATCGCTTCAACCTCAGCTGACTTGCCATCGCCCACATAGATGAGTCTTTCAGCATCACTTGGCTTTCGGCAATTCAGGCAACCCTGCATAGACACACTTACGTGAGTAGTAGCACCAGAGTCTATCCACCAAGTGTGTCCAGGCACCGAAGTTAAATTAACTGTAGTACAACCCAAGTTAAGAAGCATACCTTTCTTAGCACGTCAAGCATTATAATTAGTGCACTGCTTCTTCATATGTCCTTCAGCTTCACAAAAGAAATAACCTTTGCCATCAGCTTTCTTTTCTTGTTTCTTCTCTGGTGCTGTGTCTGCAGCATCCTTCTTCCTTTTCTTGCCTTTGTCCTTATGGGCAAAAGCAACATTAGCAACATTTGTCTTATCTAACTTCATCCTTTCCTCTTCCTCGACACAATGAGAGATGAGCTCATTCAGAGATCATGTCCCTTTCTGACAGTTATAGCTCACCTTAAATTGACTGAACTGTGCCGAAAGAGATATTAAAACAGATGAACCAACACTTGAGGGCTTTCAGCTTTGAAGTTATGTGAGACATCTCCATGATGTACTCCCTGATGTTGCCTTTACCCTTATACCCCATTGAGATAAGGTTTGTCAAGAGCGTACCAATTTCATCCTTTTCGTTCTCGACAAACTTTGTCTCAATATCGGCAAGGAATTCCTTAACTGTCAGAATTTCTTCTGACGTAGTGTCCCTAAATGCCTCAGGAATGGCTTTCTTTATGATCATCATGCACATCCTGTTTGACCGCTCCCACTTTTCCATCTCCCTCTTTTGTTCAGAGGTACTCTCAGCTGTTATAGCTGCAGGGCAATCAATCCTTATAGCAAAATCCAAGTCCATAACACCAAGAACTATAAGGATATTCTCCTTCCAGGACTTGAAATTTGTGCCATTTAGCATAGGGATCGAATTAATGTTGGCAGAAATATTCGCAGGATTATTCATAGCTGAATCAGAGAACATTAAAAAAAACTCACATTAGCTTTAAACTGAAATAGTAATAAATTCAAATAATTATATATCCCATTTCAAGATATCGAACACTCCATTAATATTTTATCTTTGGACAAAATACTAACTTGTAAGTGATATCTTGCTGTAGTAATTTAACATTGACAATAAAGACATGTCAAATAATAAATCTTCCTTTGGGCCGATTTATTATTCACATGCAAAACAAAAAATTATCACATGTTCATCACCACACTAGTATATGCAAATCAATAATAAATATTTATTTTCCTTTGGGCCGATAAATATTTACAGAAATTGCATATACACAATCTTTTGTATTTTATCATGAATCAATTTTCATAATAGAGGTCGCTTTGGCAAACATGTTGCGTCAATTGATCCACTTTAAAATATATATAATTACTTTATATTTGAATTTAATACACAAAATATACCGATGTTCAAGAAAATACTGAATAAGCCATACATAATGTAATAGCTTTTATTTTCCTTGAATTATATGCGTACATGTAACTTTCACACGGCATCACTAATTAATATCAACAACAGCAGCGATATTATATTATAACGAATAGTTCAAGAACATGTATACAGTACATTAATCTGAATCCATACAGAGAGCCCACAATCTTGAACTACGTACTGATCAATATTATAAATAGATCGACATCATGATCATACCCATACATTAAAACTGAATCCAGTGGAATTAAATCATGCGAGATCAAATAATCCTACCAGATCAGATCAGTAACATTCGACAAAACTTAATCCTTTTCTGATTTATGGCTTTCTTCAATCAATTTCTTGATTTTGCTTTTCTTTAGATCTAAATCCACGAGAGAAACATAAAACAGTTTCCTTCGTGACAAAACCAATTAATGAATCGACAAAATTGTAGCCAAATCAAGTTGCGACAGCGACCAAAATTAGGGCTTGACGAAAAAACTGACTGAATCCAAGAATTATCATAACGATCTTTAATCTTAATAATGTAGCATGAGAGGCTCTGATACCACTTGTTAGAATATAAATATAATCTCAATCCATAACCCAAGATCTCATGTAAATTATCAAGACAGACTTAATACGGAAGCGTACCTGAATCCATAGCGGAGAACTTGATCGAGGAAGATGGGTCAGCTTTCTAGGTCATGACGTGCCTTAGAGAATTCCTTTAGTTTTCTCTAACCTAATCTCAATGGGAAGAATAGTGTGACGGCATGTCTAACTCGGGGACCATAACCCTACTTATATAAGGAAAAACCCTTATTTTTGTAAATTACGATTTTGCTCATAACAAAATCGTAATCTACCTAATGTCTCTACACATTAAAGGCTCACACCCTATTAGATACATTAAAGCCCGAATACTTATTTGATCACTTTCGAGTGGGCTCAACCGAACATGACAGCCCATTATATGATTATTTCACATATAAGTCCAATGTTGGATTAAGGATCCAACAAGGCATTATTAATCTCCACGCTCCAACTTGAGGGAGAGCATTGGA
The DNA here is from genome assembly GCA_963995505.1 of Hypericum androsaemum. Classification (NCBI taxonomy): domain Eukaryota; kingdom Viridiplantae; phylum Streptophyta; class Magnoliopsida; order Malpighiales; family Hypericaceae; genus Hypericum; species Hypericum androsaemum. The sequence goes on from OZ023195.1 coordinate 13,804,382, forward strand.
GTTGATTAGAAAATGATATATTGTGTTCTAGTTCGATTAGGCAATACGAGATTTTACCCTGGTTAAAATAGAAAGATGTATATTCGCTAGCTTGTAAATCCTAATCTTAGCATCTTGTATAACTTGTATATATATGTAATATACAAGCAAAATATTTACAACTGAAACACTCTTTCTATATTAATATATATGCCTTTCCCCAATAAAGGTGGTCCTTACATTATATATAAACACCATATTAGCATACGGCAAACCTCAAGTACTTGGCTTTATTCTAGTGTTTGATTCTCCAAACAACCAAAATAACTATTTCTCTTGGCAGTGTCTTGATAACATTTTGTATATTAGCAATTCGAATATGTGAAGTTTGTTCATGGGACCCGAAAATTTGACTGCTTCCGTGTATAAAGTTGTTTTACCTGAATTAACAAATTTGAATTCGATAAAAGACGGGGTTTAGAAAATTTTGTGGTGTAACATAGTGATAGTGGAAGCGAAAATGAAAAATAATATGAAAGTTCATGTAAAGAAATTGCTTGTGATAATTTTTCCTAGTTCGAAAGAGGCATTATACAACATCTATCAATTTATGGTTGTTCGAATGACAGAATTGAATGTATGAATATATCGTTGCTCGATCAAGAAGAGAAGATTAAAAAATACGGCGTGATATCAATAATCAAGTATTTTTCTAAACAATTTGTATGCTGAGCTATTTAAACTAATAAGCAAACCCTAAAATAATATAAAAGATCTAAAAGTGGGGGTCATTCTCTAGTGAATACTAGTTTACGTTTATCATTGATTAGTTTTGATAGCCGTATTTTTAGTACATTTGGTTATGTACTTAAAGTAGTTTTGGTGTAAACATCCTTGCTGCTCTTTTGGGAGATAATATAAATTTACATATAAAACAAATCTAAAGCTAATAAAAGGAAATAGGAAAAAATTTCAAGATAACAAACTTCGAAATATTAAAAATCCAACTAAAATCATAATTGGCTACGTCAATTTGCCTTACCCCTCCCTAGTCGAGGCGGCATGTTTCTTACCCTCTCGGTCACAAAAAATGCCTCTATGTTGTGCAATGAGACTATCTATTTATCTATCTCTTGGCTCGAAACGAGAGGAAACGGGTTTGAAACGGAGTTGATATACATTTAATTAACTCTTAATTGATGTTATTTTCCGACGATTAACTTATCACATTATACGTAGATCACGTTTGAGCTAACCTAGACGTCCAAGAGTTATATAGTGATTTTTTTAAACGTCCGACATCACCGTTGTTGGAACTTAGGTGGGGTCAGATCAGATGCAGCTAAATTTTAATCTTAGTAAAATTCGCATGATAAGGTGACGAAATAGGCACGAAATCGACACTTCTCTCGTTGATCTTGTGGGCCGGGAAATAAAATACCCAATTCCTTTGCATGCCTCGTCAACCCTACCAACTATGTTTGCTTGTTCTTCTGCAATTCCGTATATCCTCGGCCGTCCAAAATTGATGACTAAATTTAGGGCTTTTGATCCGACCTGAAATTGGAAAAAAAGAATTTATATTTTTTATGATCCTGATGCTTGTACGATATTGGTCCCGGTCTAATAAGAATGAGAGGCCGAGATGAGTACGGTAGTAGTTTATATCAAGGGATTTGACGTCTAAAGAGAAAGAATTGAATAATTCCAACCTGCATAACTTTCTATATCTCATAACAAGTGTAATAACCCAATTTTTTTATAAGTAAAATTTTATTATTCCAAATCAAATATTATACCGAATTAATCAAATGGACACAATACTCCTTAGATTTAATTTTATCAAGAAATAACTCGCCAAAATAACAAACAATTACACTTTTTATTGTTACACACATTAATATTCGTAAGCACATATCGTCTGAAGAAATACACCGTGCTAATATATCTAATTCTAATTAAGTGTGGCACGAAAATTATTCTTTTGCCTAATTCTCGACATTACCAGCTTCTATTATCTTAAGCCAATTCATTTTTAGAAAATCCTGAAACTTTCTCATCCCATAGTAAAATATACTCCTAGCCTCGGCATGGGATTTCTCCTTACATTTGATTTATATAACTACGAAAATTCTCATCCTAAGATAGACTCCTATTGCGCCAAGAATATAACCCGATTCTATGGCAGCTAACATACACGAACATGAATGACTAAATATATTTAACGGTTAATATCTGGGCATCTTTTTTATATTCATTACAAACTTTATTTACTAAGGTAAATTGTCCCTTTACGATTGCAATCAATTAAGTGGCCGCCCTTTGAGTCGATGGATGAATTGGGCCATTGAGAACCTTACTACGTTGATGGCGCAACCGACTATTTCGTCACCTCCCGTATGAAATTGACGGATAATTAAACAATGTTTAATTGAGATAGATCACGAGACACGTGGAATTAAAGTTGTGGCCGACTAACCGACAGAAAGAAATTAAATAGGGACACAAGCTACTCTTATTCTCTTTTTTATTTCTGTTTGTCTCGCATTGAAAGTTCATACATGTTTTAGTCATGTCTCTATATATAACAATAAATATATTTTAACACCCTCGATTAATGTTATGAATGTTTCAATCTAGGGTGAATTTTGAAAGGTCTAATTTTGTAGGACTAAATTACCCATAAGTCAAAATATTCTCAATATGTTTTTTTTTCAACACGCACTTTCAAACAAAACTTTTTTGGATCGAAGTGTTCACACAAATTTGGTTGCACTTAAAATGGATTGAAATGAATAATTGTGTGACAACAATAAACCACGAGATCTTGTTGAGAAATAAGATCGAAACGAGTAAACCACGAGATACAAGAATTACGTGGAAACTCCAAGACGGGGAGAAAACCACGGGCAAAGGAGAGTCGTCCACTATGTGAGTCCAATCGGTTACAAGGCCTCCGTGAGGGTTCTCTCTACCTCACAACTCTTGACTAGTACAAATAAGACCTAGGCATAGGCCGTATATATATAGGAGACTAGTACTCTATTCTGATCAGGAAATAGAGCCCTACTCTAATTAGGAATTTGGAATAATCCCTAACAAATCTCCACTTTGGACCAAATTCTATGACTCCAACTTCAACGTTTCTCCACCTTCTCCACCAGCCCCTAAGGGCTATCAGCATCAAGCACGAACACCTACCAAGTCCAAGCAATGCTCGAACTTAGTACCAGAAAGTGGCTTCGTCAACATGTCTGCAGGGTTGTCATTTGTACCCACCTTGCTCACAATAATGTCACCTTGAGCAACATGCTCCCGAATGAAGTGGTACCTCACATTAATGTGCTTTGTCCTCTCATGATACATAGCATCCCTCGTGAGATGGATAGCACTTTGACTATCACAGTACATTGTACTAACCTGCAGCTGCTCACAGATCTCACTAAAGAAACCTTTCAACCAGATAGCCTCCTTCACACCTTCAGTTATAGCCATGTACTCCGCCTCAGTGGTAGACAACGCCACTGTGGCTTGTAGACAAGCTCTCCAACTGATAGCACATCCTCCAAGAGTGAAAACATATCCAGACAAGGACCTAGACTTATCAAGGTCTCCAGCATAATCTGAATCAACGAAACCAATAACTTCATTATTGGTGCTTCCAAACTGTAGACACACGCCCTTGGTACCCTTCAAGTACCTCATAATCCACTCCACTGCTCTCCAATGACCTTCTCCAGGATTTGCCATAAACCTGCTAACGACACTCACAGCATAGGCCAAATCCGGACGTGTGCAAACCATAGCATACATCAGAGAACCAACAGCATTGGAGTATGGAACACCAGACATGTAATCGACCTCAGCAGCTGACTGTGGAGATAAGGCAGACGAAAGCTGAAAATGTGTACCAAGAGGAGTACTCACAGGATTACCAGTCACATCAAACCTGTCAAGTACCTTTTCAATGTAACTCTCCTGGCTCAGAAATAATTGCCTTGCTCCTCTATCTTTGGCAATCTCCATGCCAAGAATCTTCTTAGCAGGACCCAAATCTTTTATCTCAAACTCGCTACTCAACAGAACTTTGAGCTTTCTCACCTCTCCTTTGTCACTGGCAGTAATTAACATGTCATCCACATACATGAGCAAATACACTTGGGAACCGTCGCGTAGCCTTTTCAGGTAAACACAACTATCATACTTGCTCCTCTCATAACCATGAGAAATCATAAAGGAGTCAAACCTTTTATACCATTGCCTCGGAGACTGCTTAAGGCCATACAGGGACTTCTTCAACAAGCACACATGGTCTTCTTTGCCTTCAACATAAAAACTCTCAGGCTGTGCCATATAAATCCGCTCCTCAAGCTCTCCATTCAAGAAAGCTGTCTTCATATCAAGCTGTTCAAGCTCCAAATCCTGCATAGCAACAATACCAAGAAGAGAACGAATCGAGGTATGCTTTACAACTGGTGAAAATACCTCATTAAAGTCCACACCAGGAATCTGACTATATCCTCTAGCCACTAGCCTAGCCTTGTATCTAGGCTCTTCAACTCCAGGTATACCATCCTTCTTCTTGAATACCCACTTGCAACTGACAACCTTCTTATCATTAGGCAGCTTAGTAATCTCCCAAGTCTTGTTCTTGTGAAGAGATTCAATCTCTTCCTCCATAGCAACCAACCATTTAGCAGAGTCTTTCGACTTCACAGCATCTGAGTAACTAGATGGTTCTTCACAGCTATCAACTTCTTCTGCCACATTCAAGGCAAAAGCAACAATATCAGCCTCACCCAACTTCTGTGGAGGCCTGATAATTCTTCTAGGCCTGTCTCTAGCAATAGAATACGCTGTCTCCCTCTCAACTGTGCCAACATTCTCAGCTTCATCAAACAACCCACCATGAGTAGGACCATGGCAATTAACATCACGGAAGGAACTCGCTTCTGCATCAGCATCAAACTCCACTTGCACTTTTGACTTTTGCAAGTCCACACTTGGAGCACTGGAAACACCAGGTGAAGAAATATCCTCCCTCTTACTCAGCATGTCTGTCTCTTTGAAAATAACATTCCTACTCAACAAGACCTTAGACAGCTCGGGACACCACAACTTGTATCCCTTCACTCCAGAAGCATAGCCAAGGAAGATACATTTCACAGATCTTGGCTCTAACTTGCCATTATTTACATGAGCATAGGTAGGACACCCAAATATCTTCAAATCAGCATAATTAGGAGGATTTCCAGACCATAATTCTTCAGGTACCTTGCCATCAAGTGATGCATGAGGTGAACGACTGACAAGGTGACAGGCAGTGGAAGCAGCTTCAGCCCAAAATGACTTAGGCAAACCAGCATTTGATAGCATACAACGAACTTTCTCCAATAAAGTTCTGTTCATTCTTTCAGCGACTCTATTCTGTTGAGGTGTACCAGGGATTGTCTTATGCCTGACAATACCCTCATTCTTGCAGAACTCATCAAATCAACTAGAGCAAAACTCCAATCCATTGTCTGTGCGGAGATGCTTGACATTTCTCCCAGTCTGCTTCTCAATCATAGTCTTCCACTGCTTGAAAGTGACAAAGACATGATCCTTGTTCTTCAAGAAGAACGCCCACACCTTCCTCGAATAATCATCAATAATAGTCAGCATATACTTGGAACCATTCTTTGTTGCAACTTGAGACGGTCCCCAAAGATCAGAATGAACATAGTCAAGTTTTCCCTTTGTAGTGTGCACACCTTTCTGAAAACTGACTTTCTTCTGCTTGCCAAACACACAGTGCTCACAAAATTCCAGCTTCCCAATACCCTGTCCACATAATAATCCTCTCATATTCAGCTCGGTCATGCCTTTCTCACTCATGTGACCAAGTCGCATATGCCACAATGAGGTATTCTCAGAATCTGTCAACGAGCCAGATGCAGCAGCAGCAGTCCCTGTAACTGTAGAACCCTGCAAAACGTACAGATTTCCAACCTCTTTCTTTGCCTTCATATGCACCAATGAGTTCTTACTCACACGAAGAACTCCACCTTCTCCGGTATACTTGTACCCCAATGTATCAAGAGTACTCAGCGAAATCAAGTTCCGCTTCAAATCAGGGATATGCCTCACATTCGTCAAGGTTCGAATGACACCATCATGCATCTTGATTTTCACTGTGCCAATACCAACAACCTTGCAGACAAAATTATTTCCTATGAGAACATTACCCTCCGCACGTTCATATGTTGAAAACCAGTTCCGGATAGGATATATATGAAACGTACAAGCAGAATCAAGGACCCAAGCAGCATCAACTTTAGACTTCCCATCAATCACAGACAAAAGGTCTCCATCAGATTCTTCTTTCTGAGTGGTGGTGGCAACACTAGCACTGCCGCTATCAGAACTTTCTCCTTTCGGAGCACTGGACTTTTTGCCCTTCTTCTTGTTCTTCAACTCCGGACAGAACCATTTAATATGCCCAACCTTATGACAATTGAAACAAGTCTTATCCATGTGCCTTGACCTTGATGTGCTTCTGCTCTTCTTCCTCAAACCAGACTTAGCATTCCTCTCCTCAGATCTCCCTCTCACGACCAAGCCAGTCCCTTGGCTATTTTCAGAAGAACTCACAGTGTGCTTATCAATTCTCTCTTTCTCCAAGAGCGAATCATGAACATTATCCCAACTCAGAGTATCATGGCTGAACAACAGAGTATCTCTGAATTGCTGATAAGAAGCAGGCAACGAGCACAATAATAATAAAGCAAGATCTTCATCATCATACTTCACATCCAGAGTTCTAAGATCAGCCACTATATCCTTTAATTCATTAAGGTGGTCATGAACAGACTTATCTTCTTACATCCGGATAGAAAATAGTCGTTGCTTCAAGCACAGTTTGTTGGTCAAACTCTTGGGCATGCACAACTTTTCAAGCTTTGCCCATAATGAGGAAGCTGTTGTCTCCTTCAACACGTCCCACAAAATATCATCTGACAGATGCAACTGGATCTGACTCACAGCCTTACGATTCTTTGACGCCTTCATCGCAGCATCCCAAATCGAAGGCATCGACTTCTCATCGAGTAGAGTCTCATCCAGCTCTAAATGTGTCAGAATAGCGCGCATCTTGACCTGCCACAAAGAAAAATTAGTTTTTCTCGTCAACTGAGGAATCTCGTACTTTATCGAAGTCATCCTGAAACCACTCGAACCAAGAAATCTGCCCAAAATAGGTTAGAAAACCAAAATCAGCCAAAATATTTGACTTTTGGTCAACCAGTCAAACTGTTGACTGGTCAAACTGTTGACCAGTCAAATGGTTGACCAAGTCAACTCGGGAATAGGGTTTTTTTTCAACCCAAAAAAAAAACTCCATCTTTCTCTCTCCCCAAATTGGTTACTGTTCACGATTTTTGTGTGTGTGTCAATACTCGAATACTCGAAACTCAGATCTAGCTCTGATACCAATTGTTGAGAAATAAGATCGAAACGAGTAAACCACGAGACACAAGAATTACGTGGAAACCCCATGACTGGGAGAAAACCACGGGCAAAGGAGAGTCGTCCACTATGTGAGTCCAATCGGTTACAAGGCCTCCGTGAGAGTTCTCTCTACCTCACAACTCTCGACTAGTACAAATAAGACCTAGGCATAAGCCGTATATATATAGGAGACTAGTACTCTATTCTGATCAGGAAATAGAGCACTACTCTAATTAGAAATTTGGAACAATCCCTAACAGATCCTATAAACTAATTATCTCTTATACCTGGGGTATAAAGCATAGTTTTTAAAAATATGGTCCGAATAGTAATCGGACCGGTCGGACCACAAATCATTCGAGTTATCAGCCCAAAAATAGTGGTAAGGACGGAAAGCAAATGAACCAGATAAATTCTGGTCAGATTGGGCGGTAGGATCAGAAATTTGATCCAAAAATTCCGGTTCGTTAGGTTCAGGGCAAAATTGGACAAAAAAACATAATTTTTCCAAATAACTACCGACCACAAAACCTAATTTCACCAAAATCATCAAATGAGGGAGACGAAAGAAAGGAGAAGGTGGAGAAAGGAGGAAGGAGGAGGGCTGTCGGAGTGAAGAGAAGAGGAGGGCGGCCGGAGGTGGAGAAAGAAGGAGGGTAATGAAGAAGAAGAGTGAAGAAAATAACGGAGAAGAAAGAGAAAAATAGTTGAAAAAGAAGAGTGAAAAGGGGAAGAAGAAGAAGAAATATTGGGAACAGATATTTAGAAAATTGGGAAGAGAGAATATGAGATTTTTTTGAGAGAAGAACAGAGAATATGGGAGAAAAAAGTATTATATACCTTCGGAAAAAAAAAGTTAAAAAAGTGACATTTACATACTTGGGAAGACAAAAAAAAGGTTACATATTATATTAATACCGAGGAGAGAGAGTGTCCTAGGAGAGTGTGTAACCTTTTTATTTTTTCATAGTGGAGTCTATACTGGAAGGTTCTAGGGTTTAGGGTCGTACCTATCCCATATAATATATATAATGAAATAAAAATTCTTGGTCCGACTAGTGGTCTGACCGATCAGGCTAATCGACCCACGACTCGAAGAGCAGAGCGGATCGTTCTCTCTGTCGTTTTTTAAAACAAGGGTATAAAGAAATGGGTTGGCACAACGAATGACCTACACAATTTGCAACTATATTTGAGATGGGAGGGTGTTTGTTCAATTGTGAATTGTCAAAGGGGTTATAGTATCTTGGATATACCCTAGCTGCCATCATTACCTAATTAATTGTGACACTTTACAATGGAGGAAGGAGTGGGGGACAACTTTGATTTTAAATTCGTAATCATATAAACTATTTCTCCTGCCAGTCAAGATTACTAGATCAGGACACCAATCATTTTCCAGAACAATATTTTTTCTTGTACTTATTACGTGGTCTAGTTGGGGACAAGATGAGCTTTCCCTTGTAAACGCAAGGCAATTATAAAATCAATCTCGCTCCCTCGCAATTTATGAGATTGGAAACTTCGCATCAATAGATATCCCGATACCGTGTAATTTCAATGCAAAACTTGGTATTAGAATACGATCTTAAAGTAATGGGCCGAAGGGAAAAAACATTTAGGAAACATGGCCCAATCTGGTAACATAAATGGGCCTGAAGCCTCCACAAGAAACGGGCCTGAAGCCCAAAAGTGTGCTTTGGATATTAAAAAAATTTGGCCCACCGGTCTAGCAGGCTGTCTCTGCACCTTTTTTTGGAACAGTTGGGGCCCAGGCTGTAATAAACTAGATTGACACGTGACTGCGACTAGGAGTCTGCATTTGGGATATCCTGATTCCAAATACTTACTGAATATTCGAATACCGAATTTCAAAAAATCTCATAACGATCCTGATTCCGAATTTAATTTGGTATTATATCGAATATCGAATTAAATTCGGGATTGAGATCGGGATTTACCGAAAATACCAAAATTTTTAGCAAAAATTATAATTCAAGCATAATCTCATACTATTGCCTACTGCTTGCTGCCGAAAATTCTCAAAGGATTTTGAAGGGGCAATCAAACTCACAACCAAGAGAGAAGGAATTTAATCTATTCGATTTGTAAGCATAATCTCATACTATTTAAAAGAGAGCTTGGGAATTATTGGGCCAATCAAACAGAAACTTAAAAGATAATCTCATACTTTTAACTCGAAAGCAATAAAGCAAGAAAGAATCATCCTTTGAAGCAACAAAGCTCAAAATAAGAAATCCCCAAATTTGAAATCCTAATTTATTTTAAATTCGAAATCCTAATTTATTTAGAATAACTGGGAGTGAATTGGCTGAGACTTGGCAAGAGGTCGAGAGGGGTGGCACGGCAGTGGCTGCGTCGGTGGTGGTGGCTGGCCACTGGTGGAACTTGGGAGAGAGGCTGATAAAATTTCAAATAATTTGGATCGGTTGATACTCTTTAAACCACAATGACTGAATACAAAAACTGTAATACAATAGAGTATTAAAGTATAATTTTTCTTTTCTTCTATGATCTAAATAGGTGACTTTCAAAATATCGATCTAATGTTTGCACGGAGCCTAATTATGGAACGAGGTCAAGTGAGAATAACAAATCACATCATGTATTTTCACTTAAACATTGTTAAATCCTATATATCCGGTCTAAAGTAATAGATTTCTAGTTTTTCAAGCACGTAAATATATAATATACAACAAGTACCACACAAAATGATAATCTAACAAAGTGATTAGGAGCTGAAATTGGAGAAATGTCATTACAGAAAATCTTCTTGTGCGTGGATCCACGGCGAGAAACAGAGAGATAAACTTACCATTACAATATAATTTTTAGAGCAAATTACCTTTAGCTCTTTGGTGTTTTGACTCCCGACCTCTCGCATCCCTAAGTTTTCGAAAATAATTTTACCATCTCTCGTGTTTGATTTTATTATACTTACGGGTCCCTCGCTGATATCATTAGTCGTTCTATTAATTTTTTAATCCTAAAATAACTATTATACCCCTGGATTTGAAAAGGAAATCATTGCAGTCGTCTCCTACCTTTCCTTGGACGACTCTTCATCTTCTTCGGTGCCAGCTTTTCCGGCCAAAAAAATACCAACCCTGGAAAACAGTCTTCTCTCCGCGACCACTTGACTTCTTCCTCCTCTTTCTCTATTCCTTCATACCTCTGTTCCCTTCTCTCCTGCACCGCTCCTCTTCTTCGCCCTTTCCTTTTCATTCCCAAAACAGACAAATCCAACCAGAAGAATCCACCACAATTCTAGCTTCTAAACAAGCAAACAAGACGATCATTGAAACAAAAATCCAGTAATGGCTAGAACTTTAAAGATGCAAGCCAGTCAATGGGGAAGGATAATTGTAGGTGGGAATTCAAGCTGGGTGTTGCGGCTCTGACACGGTCGTCTTCTTTCTTGAGAACGCAATCGACATGGACCCAAGCTCCTCCTAACCGGACGTGGACGTTGGGACCCAGTTGTCGTCGATGAAGAAGAGGCCCTCGTCGCCAGGTAGCCTGGTCCGACCTAAGAACCCCCAGCCCACTCTCCATGTTCTTGAAGTACTGGTTGTCGAACTCGCTCGTCGTACACGGTGCCGTTGCTCTAAGGTCGTCAGTTTTGCAGGTTGCTGCTGTTGCTCTAGAGCATTCGCGACGCCGTGCAGAGGTTGAAGACGAAGGATTTGGTGGAGGGAGGATGCTGCCGTCACCGTCGTCGAAAAGCTTCATCGGACGACAGCGGGCGAGGTGGTCAATTTCTGGTTTTTGATATTGTTTGGCAGTCTGCGCCGGAGATATTTTTTTTGTTTTTTAATAATTTTTTGTAAGGGTATAAAAGGGCATTTAAATAATTTTACTGACAAAAATAAAAAAATAGGCGAAAAATGTCAGCGAGGGACCCAAGAGTATTATAAAACCAAGCACGGACGATGGTACAATTATTTTCGAAAATCTAAAGACGCAAAAAGTCGGAAGTCAAAATACCCGGGACTTGTAAATAATTTGCCCTTATTTTTATGGCATTGCAAAGCGTGAAGCACTAAGCCCGAGGTTGGAAAACTCTCCCATACAAAATAGGGATTTTTTCTCAATTAGGCAAAAAACATACTTATTTTTCTTAAATAAGCAAAAAGTTATATATATTTTCAAAATAGGTTGAAAATTTTTTTAATATTAAATTTTTTTGAAGAAGGCGCCCTCCCAAAACATAAATTACTTAGACGATAATCACAAAACAAGTATATAATATCGAATATTATAGTAAGTGCATTAAAGGAAACATATATAGTAGTCTCAAATATTACAATAAAAGTGCTTGATTCTTAAATAATAACAACATATAACAATTAATTAAAAAAATTTGAAATTAAATAATAAGAGAACTAATTACAAATTTATATGGTACATAGTCAAATTTTCATACCTAATAAGATAATTAATTAATTTTTGGAATAATATAAATGCAGAACCAATTAATCAATTAGAGACCAATTTTTAAAATTAAATTATCTAATTATATATTTTTTATAATAAAGTACATGCTATTTCTCTGAGATAATAACGGTTCCGGTCAAAAATATACTGTCCGTTCTGATTTTTCTTCACCCTTAAAAAAAATTCTGATTTCAATGGAGGCGCCATGCCAATTCGGCTTGGGAGGGCATTTTTTTAAAAAATTTTAATATTAAAAAATCTTTCAACCTATTTTGAGAATATGTATAACTTTTTGCCTATTTAGAAAAAATATGTATGTTTTTTGCTTAATTGAGAAAAAATTCCTACAAAATATACCTGTTGGAGCGGAAAATTACTCGTTCTAAAGATCGTTTCTGACGTTCTACCACAATTTATTTGCAACAATACCTAATTAAAGTTTACACTATCTTGATTATTATTCTTAGTTAAATTTAAACATTTTTTTTCTCGGTTCATCTAAATCGCTGTTGTAAATATACCCATTAGTTGTGAGAACAGTCAATAATATTAAATAGATGCTACCTCCAAACAACCATCCCAATTACTACGGGGAACAATAATATTCTTTCTCGGGGCAAAAATTCCCTCTTTCTTTAAACAAGCAAATTTGGAATTACCCAAGGCTGAGAATAACTTATCAATTCTATCGCTTATTCCCAAAATTGTCTCCTTAAAGAAACAGAAAAACGACATCGCTTGGCCATGTGCACTTCTGCCCCTAATATTACTTCATTAAAACTCTCCTCTGTACACTTCCAGGCCTCATTAATTGTCAAATTTTTATTACCAAACAGAACCTATCGAACTCATATGACCTAAGCAAAAGACAGGCCCCGACCTATCTCGTCTTCTATTACATACTTTTACTGAGTTTTAGATTGACGGAGGATAACATAAAAGTCGTCCCTACAGAGAAAATTTCGTTTGGACCATCAGATTTTATTAAAAATCGTGTCTAGAGATCTGACATTCATAAAAAATCGTGTCTATAACTAAAATTACTTAATCCATTTCAGTAGGGACAGATCTTCTACCCACCGAATCCAACCCCTTTCACTGATGTGGGAACTTGGTGGAAATCGGTGAACAATCTCGCTTTCCCTTCTTGGGGCCTTTTGAATTTAATTACTCCACACATGCAACATCTGTCACCTAATCCTAATTAGTTTAACTCAACTGAAAAATTTCAAGTTCGAGCTCCGTTGAGGTACTACCGCTAACATATGATATTATTTGAGATCTTGATAACTTAAACTTATATTATAAGGTATTGGGTGACTTAGAAAAAAATTAAATTACCATCATTTGTTGGAAAACTGTAATTGGTGGGTATGTAGCATTTAATTTCTTCCGTGTGAAAGCTCAGTCTCTCGCTTTCCCTGAATTAAAATCTAGGCAAATTTTCTATTTTATGCGTCCTCGGTACAATTAGTACAAACACCATCAAGGACTGGTAGAGATCAACCTCTTCTTTGCGCTCTTTTTTAGGGTAACTTCAGTCTCAAATTGAGAACAAGAAATTTTTTGGTGGAAATCGAGAACAAACAAGTTGGAGCAACATGACATGACAAATATAGGAAACTATGGCTCCTAGCTAGGATTAGGGTTACCTTATGTATATATAGGGTTTCATAATCAATTTCTTGTAACATTCTCCTTACTCTTCATCATAATGAAATCTTAAACAACATACCTAATTCTTTTGGCATATGAGCTTATTAATATAACCAATTTAATATTACACACCCGATAGAAGAAAGTGCGTAGACAGCGCCTGCGAATCGTGATGCGATAATATTCCAAGTATGAATTTAATAGCCTAGCTGTACCATACTATATTTTATGATTTTTTGCTCAAAAATAAATTTATGAATATTTAAATGGAGTGATTCCTGGAGTTGGTAGCAAATTTTTTAGGGACTATATGCGTAGGGCACACGAGACAAAACAATAGTTGGAGGAGGTGGAAAAGCGGTAGAAAAGCACACAAGCAAATGGCATTATGTGGGGGAAGAACGTATTAATTGTAGCTAGTTGCATTAATCGAGCTGATGACGATGTATAGCGCAAAGAAAAATTGGGAGAGCTTTGTTACTACCCGACTCGAATTAGGATTAGTCGATTCATAGAGTATAGATATCAGATGGTATCAAAAGACAACGTTAAAGGAAAAATTATATATTGCTAGGGCAAGTTCCATATATAAATACAAAAATAAAATACAGTTACATCATAAATAAATATCATACTCGTACCCCAACCTCCTAACTGAAGAACCTCTGGCACATTATCATGATAACCAGTACTATTTCTATATGATGTGAAATCTCCTCTCTCGAAATTGCAGCCGTCTGCTTCAGTAAAACCCTCCTGCAATAAAATTCAGTGGAAAAAACTCGCAAGAGGGAAAAAGCACCTTGGCAAGGTAGTAACCCACTTTGACGTTGATCCCGTTATACAAGATCTCGCATGATCTGAATCACTAATCTTACGAGTACAACGGAGAAGGCTAACTCCTCGCAAGTCATCTAAGTATACACTGATACAAAAAACTAAGAGAACATTAAATACAAATCGTCAAAAGAAATCTCCAAGCTCCATTTATCCGGGAGAAAACTTACGGGTTTGTGCCTTTTTAGTGGGTTAATTTAGTAGTTGTCTCTGATGGAATGTCAGTGAGGTACTGAATGGGGAAAATATGTTAACCAGCTCTCATGAGACTTCATGCAGATTCTTTTGTTCATATTAGTTTCTCCACCCCTTAAACACGACAAATTTTTTTAAGGTAAATTTTTATACCTAGTTATATTTGTATAGGACTGAACTCTGAAATCTTGCCAATTTCTTTTAAAAAAGAACTCCATCAATTCATACTACACCTTGCTTAAACCCGACTAATGATCATCGATAATTAATCTCACCGGTTGATTAATGTTGATTTGATTGACCCTCTATCTCTATACAAACGCACATCAGATCACATTTTACCTATCAGAAAAGAAAAGGTACAAATACATCAGACTCACTAGCAGACATATTTGTGCGTGTTACGCAGAGGAGTTACTACTTAGCACCGAGAATTATGGGCTGGATACGAAAATTGTTTTTCCTTAAAGAATCAGAAGTTAATCTTAATTTAGCAGAGTTGTAACATACTGGTGTCTAATTTCTTCTAAAGGGGTACTGGTGTCTCATTAATATCTACGTTTTGTATGGCGAATCAAAGATTTTGTATGAATATAGTTGCAATATTTTTGTGAAGGTGCAAGGAAAGAAGCATTAGAGAAACTAGGAATCTTTGATTGAAGCGAATTAGAATGGATCTGACGGTACTTGGAGATCAAGGACCGTGAAAAGTTCCTGCTTAGAATATTTCAATGGTCTGCCAACTGTTGTTTGGAGGGATATCATCGAAATTATCAACAACAAAAATTTCATAATTTGTAAATGTTGAATAAGAACTTAGCCAACGAAAAATTTGACCATATGATCAGAGTTTTTTGACAAGTACATTTTTACAATTACGTTTTGTGTCATTCGGACAATTATCCTTCCAAACAAACATAGAAAAGAAAGGATATAGGGTAAAACAAATAACCAAGTTTACATGGTATTTGGAATTCTTAAACTACTTGAATTACCTTAGGCACGTTCAACGCCTAGCCTGAGTTCCAGATCCAATTCCTCAATATTGTTATTAGACCTGAGGAAGAAAGGTAGTACTGGATCGGTTCGCCTTCTCTTGCAACCCTTATCAGGTTCCTCCTCATCCTCGTCCTCATTATCTGATACGTTAATTGGCCGAGCTCGTCGAATGACCAAGTTCAAGCTCACGGATAAATCTGTTTTCAGATGGTCTACCTTAGACCTACACCTTGATTTATCATCATCAACATTATCTCTTGAAAGGTTCTTCTTCTTCTTCTCTTCTTCACCCAAGTTTAGAGGCCAATGGCCCCTTAAAGATCCAGGACTGAGTTCCTCTTCTATGATTGTTGAAGAACTCAACAAAGGAGCGGTTTTCTTGGAGGAATTCTCTTCAGTAGTGGAAACCCTAGAAGGAGAGGCAAGTGAGGGAAGAGCACTAGCAAGAAGATCAGAACTAGGGTTAGGGTATTGGATAAAACCCAAAGACGAATTCGAAGAAGTACTAAAAGGGTAATTCTGAATGTGATCATAGCCTTGAAGGTTAATCTCCATTTTCTCGGTGTGATTGAAAGTTGGAGATTGTTTAAGCCCAGCCCGGTCCCTCCTATGAACATTCATGTGTCCTCCTAGAGCTTGAGCTGACCTGAACTCTCTCCTACAGAAAGTGCAAGAGTAGGACCTTGGAGGCCAGCAACCACCAAGACCACCGGCTGTATCCTCGGCGAAAGCTTGTTCTTCCCACGAGGACTCGTGCGACGAAAGGTTGTTGATCGGTGCTTGTTTCCTCTTCGTCCACATCCAGTACCGAGTTTGTTCCATGGCTTTAGCCCTAGCTAGCTATATTCCAGGGATTGGAATAAGGCAAGGAAGTGAAATGGAGAAGTTATAGGTAGGGGAGGAGGGAGATGGAGGGGTGAAGAAGCAAGTTGCTTGGAAGGTAAAACTGTCTTTTCCTGGTTGTCGTTCTGTGGTAGACTTCCAACACACGGTGCACTGCCTAACGGCACAAGACGTTCATGATTTTATGGAGTCCAAGTTTCAATTCCTAATGGCAGAGCATATTTGTAGATTAGTCACACTATTGAAAATTTTCGAATATATAAACCATCATCATGTTTGTATGTGCTTCGTCGTCGTTATAGCTCTCTCTGATACATAGAGCATGTCTTGAGATTTGAGGTTAACTTTTCTTACTCGATTAAATCAAACATAACCCAGTAAATATTGTCCTTTCCGAAACGTGTAACTTTTGTCTCGCAGAAATAAAATACAATGGAGCCTAGTTTTTACTCAGATTCGTGTGTTCTTTTACTTGATATTAAAAAATCGTAGATCTGTCTTATTGCTCGTCCAAACAACACTATTAAGAGTGTGATCATAAAGAAATTAATCAAATTAAGAAAAAAGCTAGGTTATCGAGATCCAATCCAAGAGGCAAGACAAAATAGATAAAATCTTGCACTAAATAATACATGGAAAGGACTTAAACTCCCATTTTATATAGATTTTTATCGTCCCCTGTATTCAAACACTGGTCAATCCACACCTTACACTTTCGAGAACTCCCTTAACTTGCGATTAAATGCAGTATAAAGATTGTCTTGTCTTATGAGATTCCACCAAACATTGTCTTCGCTATTAACATGCTTCCAGCAGACAAAAAAGGAATATAAAAAATCAGAAGTCAAAAAAAGAATATTAATTATCCCACTGTAAGTGATTGTCATTTTTAACTAAACCATGACCCATGAATGAATACCACGTGATATGATACTGGATGACCTGAAAACAATAAATCTTCATTGAAAAAGATTGATGCTGGTATATACTAATGTTTTAAAAAAATGATGAAATTTGTACATGGCAAATCTGATTTTTTTTTAATTTTATTGAAATATCTGCAAGTTAATTTAATTTTTTACTTTCATTCGATTTTTCATATTTTTTTCGATTTTCAATAGATTTACTTTCCGTATCATATGTTACTTAGTTAAAATTTTCCAATTATTATCTCCGACGTAGTTGTCGTGCATTACTTTTTTATATAAATAAAGTTGTATTACTGCTTAGAAACTGTTAATATAGATGTCCTAGAGACAATCGATATAAAGATATTATACTTGATGACATTCAGTTATATTATTAATGTGTATTAATAATGTTTGGCATTACATAAATGAATATAATGTTTGATTGTTTGCATATATTCATGTTTATGTTCCCATGAACTAGTGTTGTCATTGAGAATGTGGGATCTCAGATGACTATGCATGTAGTTCTTAAAGAGCCACAATCAATGATCATCGAGAATGAGATATCGATGATGCGATTGAGATTGGTGTGCGATCTGCATCATATCCTTAGAGGATGTAGTGGTTCTCACAACTACGAGATACTAGGTATTTCATGATGGATGCACATATACTTTGGAGAGTATTGGCATACCCGACCGAGAAACTGTTTGGTGTATTCTATTTACGTGTCTACGGGAATATCGGTTTGTGGAGTAGTGCAATAGTCCTCCGACTTGAGGTCAATATGCACGACATGTACGGAGTGATAGACTTTGACCATGACCAAAGCTTGCACTCCTGATGGGGTAGATACGGCATGTGTTGGGTACATCACGAAGTGCATGTGCGTGGTAGTTGAGACAAGAATAGGATTCATTCCTCAAATAGACTTGGAGAGAATATTTGTCTTCTCATAACTAATTGGATCATTAGTCATTGGCCAATGCACGTCACTTTTAGAATGATGTATAAAAGTGACAACATGATCAATTAGTAGAATGAGATAATATGATTAAGTTATTTGAATAGACACTTAATCATGGTCAAGACTTAATCAAGTATTCGTGAATGAAAGGACTGTATTACTGTGAGCTTCACATTACAGGTAGTTGCAGTATCCTCGCAACGTACCTCGTATGTTGAGATTGTCTGGTCTATTGTCAAGGGTTCGACTAAGACCATTAGTTTGACTAATCGCTTGGCATGTGAGGGCCTATGGGTCACACAGCAAGTAGTATTAGTTTACGAATTGAAATTAGTTAGATTAAATATTAATTTGATCAAGAATATTTATTCTATAGAGAAATATTATAATTATATTAGATAGAATTATAATTGTAATTATTTAATTAAGTTGAATTTAATTAAATACTAATATGTATAGTAAAATCTATTAGATGTTGTACATATTGACTGGGTCAAGAAAATAATAGAATAGGCTTGGAGGCCCAAAAGAGAAGTCAATGTTGGAAGCCGCTAAGGGCTTCCAACCTTGCCTCCTGCGAAACCTACTCCTAAAAGGGTAGGAGTTGGTTAATTATTTTACTATATATATATGTATGGGTATCAAGGGGTTTTATATAGAAATTCATTAACCTAGATACAAGACACATATTTTCTCTAGTTTTTTCGATAAAGAATTCTCCTAGCGAATTCTCAAAGATTTCAACTGTCAAGGATATCGTAGATGAGGACTACGTGGATACCATAGTTGAGGATTCGATCTACAAATGCACTGTAAGAATTCTCTAACTATATTGTTATCCATTTTATGTTATACTGCCATGATCAGGATTCGTGTTGGTAAAAAATTTTATCTTCCGCTACTACGAACCTAGGGTTCGTATTTATAAAACCCAACAAAAACTACCAAAGGTCATTACACCGGTTGTACCATGAGTATAGTACTCAAGTAATAGATAAACACATATCAAAGCCGTACTATAATAGGTGCTATCTAATTACAAATTCTCAAAATATCTTCAAAAGGTCGGCCTAACCACAAGACCATCCCCATATTTACACCAAAAGCAAAAAGGATCCATAATTAGTTGTCCTACTTTACTAACATGTATTAATCATATTATTGTTTGGGGTCAGGATAAGTGTCGGTAAGGTCATCCTCAAAAAAATCTAATTATTGTAATGTACGGCAGCGTGGATGTGGCGGGAGAAATCAATGGATCGCTGACGTGGATCTTTTTGATTGGCTGGTTAGGCGCGCGGGAAGTTGAAAGAAATTGGCGGGCTGAATAGTTAGAATCAGATGTAATTGGGCTCATGGGCTTATGATGGACCCTGGGCCGGGAACTATAAGTAGAATTGTACATAGCTACAGTGGGGATTTTTGGAACTTTTACCAAATTGCTAATAAAAGCAGTTACCTTCTTCCTCTCCTCTTTTTCTTCTTCTCTCTCTTTCTCTCTTTCTTTTACCAATTCCGCCATTAATCGTCCAAGCTTGGACTTTACATGGTATCAGAGCCTCTCGTCCTCGGATAGAGAAGCTAATGCCTCGAAAGAAAAACATGGATAATTCTATTCAAGGTGCTATCCAGAACTTGGGCAACCAAGTGGGGGTTCTCGAGGAAGAGAATGGGGTGCGTCGCACCCAACTTGAGGAGCTTCGCGACCATTTCAATGACCGTTTTAACTCGCTGGAGGCTACGTTGAAATCTTTCATGACTGCGATGGGGAAATCGCCGATGGTGGAGAGGGATTCCCCTTTGCTTCCCAATCCACCGAGGAACCCTTCTACAGGGGAAACCAGTGGGGCGCGAACTAAAGGAGTTCGTCCTCAAGGACAGGCCTCGCCAGAGATGGTGGCGTCAAGGCTAGGGTTTGAAGGAATTGTGGAAGTGAACCAGCGCCACCGTGCAACGGAGCGTCAAGAAGTTTTGCAGGTAACCTCTGGACTGCTAAAGATTGATATTCCCTTCTTTTCTGGTATAAACCCTAGGGCCTGGGTGCGTAGATGTGAAAAGTATTTTAGGGTTAATCGTACTTTGGAGGAGAAGAGGATTGATGTGGCTAGTCTTTACTTGGATGGCATAGCGGACATTTGGTATCTTTCGTGGATCTTGGATCATCGAGATGCTAGATGGGAAGAATTTGTTGAAGCAATCTATATGAGATTTGGGGATCGTGGGTATGAATCTTTGGTTAAGGAATTTAACCAACTGAGACAAACTGGTAGTGTTGAGGAATATGTGAACAAATTTGAGGAATTGAAAGGTCTGATGTTGTTGGATAATAGGCACCTTACTGAAAAGTATTTCACTTCGAGCTTCCTTGCTGGTTTGGAAGAAAATATCAATGCCATGGTATCTACATCAAGACCCAATTCGTTAGCTGAAGCAATTAGGTCAGCTAGATTGAATGAGACTGCAATTTCTGCAATGTTCAAGCATAGGGGAAAAGGCTTGGGTAGTAATGCGGGTAGTGCGTATAACAAGAGTGTTAGTTACTCCGGAGGAAGTAGAAGTAACAACAACAACTTTTCTGGTACCAAGAGTGGAAGTGGGAGCAACAGTGTAAGTAGTAGCAATAATAAAGTTGGAAGGAAGGAGCCTACCTGCTATACTTGTGGGGATAACTGGTTTAGAGGGCATGTTTGTGCCAATAAGAAGAAGCCAACTCTGAATTCAATGACTTGGGAAGTACAAGAAGAGTTGGAAGATGAGGAGGAACTGTTAGATGACTGGAAGAGTTCGAGGGGTGCTGCAATTATCTCACTCCAAGCTGTAGAGGTGGATAATAACAACCAGAGTAGAACCTTGAAGGTGAAAGGAAGAAGTCAGAACAAATCACTCTTGGTGCTGTTGGATTCTGGAAGTACATTTAGTTTCATAGATGACAACATTGTTCAATCCCTGTCCTTAAATTCTGAGTCAATAGCCCCTGTTGTGGTTACAGTAGCCAATGGTGAAAAAATGACAAGCAAAGAGCAATGTAAGAACTTCCGGTGGGAGATGGGTGGTCACAAATTCAACAGGGATATGAGAATCTTGAAGTTAGGGGGATATGATATGGTTCTTGGTACAGATTGGATGAAAGGAGAGAAGCCAGGCACTTCAGTTGAGTTTGATTTTTGGGAGATGAAGGTTATAGTGAAGAAGGATGGTCAGTCTACTGTACTTAAAGGTATGTGTGAAAAAGATGTCCATCAGCTTCAATTGATGAGATCAGATGCTGCAGATTGTGCCTCTGCAGACTGTTACTACATGAGGTGTGAACAATTGCAGAAGACAATGACCAAGAACATAAACGGTCAGATTGAGGAAGTGTTTTGGTTTGCCGAAGTAGTTGAAGATGTGAAACAAAAGAAAGATCAATATATAAAAGCAAGCAGAGATTATTGGCCAAATTTGAGGACATATTTCAGGAGCCAACTGCTCTTCCTCCTCTTAGATCTTTTGATCATGAAATTACTTTGGTGCAACGAGTTAAGCCAGTAAGCCAAAGACCTTATAGGTATCCCTATTTCCAAAAGACAGAGATTGAAAATCAGGTCAAAATTCTTCTTCAAACTGGATTCATTCAGCCAAGCAAAAGCCCTTTTGCCTCTCCTGTGCTTTTGGTGAAAAAGAAAGAAGGGACATGGCAAATGTGCATCAACTACAGACAATTGAATAACATCACTGTGAAAAACAAGTTTCCCATCCCTATGATTGATGACCTACTTGATGAATTGCAAGGAGCTACGGTGTTCTCCAAACTTGATTTGAGATCTGGCTATCACCAGATTAGAATGAGGAAGGAAGACATTCCTAAAACAGCCTTCAGGACTCACCATGGGCACTATGAATTCAAGGTAATGCCCTTTGGCCTTACCAATGCTCCTGCAAGCTTTCAAGCACTTATAAATTCTGTCTTTGGGGAATATTTGAGGAACTTTATTTTAGTATTTTTTGATGACATATTGGTTTATAGTAAGACTGACGAGGAACACATTGAACACTTGACAATAGCATTGGAGATCTTTAGACAACATATGTTTTTTGCCAAGTTGAGCAAGTGTGCATTTGGTGCTAGTAGAATTGAGTATTTGGGACATGTGATTACTGCAGCAGGGGTGAGTACTGACCCCTCAAAGATTGAGGCTATGGCAAACTGGCAAGTGCTTAGAAATGTGTCTGATGTGAGAAGTTTCTTAGGATTGACAGGGTATTATAGAAAATTCATTAAGAACTATGGTTTAATTTGTAGACCATTGTATGAGTTAAGGAAGTTGATGACAGAGGCACCAGTTTTGGCATTACCAGACTTTAGTAAACCTTTTATTTTGGAAACTGATGCTTGCCAAAGAGGAATAGGAGCAGTACTGATGCAAGAGGGGAGACCTTTAGCCTATCTGAGTCAAGCATTTGGTCCTAGGAATGAGGGAAGGTCAATCTATGAGAAGGAATTACTCGCAGTTTTGGCAGGTGTTGACAAGTGGAGACCTTATCTTGAAAATGGACACTTCTTTATTAAAACAGATCAATCAAGTATCAAATACTTGCTTGAGCAGAAGGTCAATACAAGCTTACAGAAGAAAGCTATCTCCAGGTTATTGGGTTTAGACTTTTCCATCCTGTATAAAAAAGGGAAAGAAAATATTGTAGCAGATGCACTCTCAAGAAGGAATCACACTACAGAAGGAGAAGCACCAGGAGACTTGCTCATTTTGATAAATACTGTGATTTTTCCCAAATGGCATGTTGAGATCATTGATTCTTCTCAGCAGGACACTTTTGCTCAAGAGCTGCAGACCAAGTTATTGATTGATGCAAGTGCAGAACCAGATTACAAGTTGAGTGAAGGCATTTTGAGATTTAAAGGCAGAATATATGTGGAAAGTACTGGTGCTTTACGAGCTCAATTAGTGGACGAGATGCATAAATCTGCCATTGGTGGACACTCTGGGATGGTGGGAAGTTATGAGAGGATTAAAAAGCTTTTCTATTGGCCTGGTTTGAAAAGAGAGGTGCAAGAAGCAGTGGCTAACTGTACAGTATGTAAGCAATGTAAGGATGAACAAGTTGCATTCCCTGGTCTACTACAACCTCTCCCTATTCCACGACAGGCCTGGCAAGATATCACAATGGACTTCATTGAGGGTTTACCTAAAATCACACAGAAAAAATATCATATTAGTGGTGGTGGATAGGTTTACCAAGTACAGCCATTTCTTGGCCCTCTCTCACCCCTTTTCAGCATTGCAGGTTGCTAAGCTCTTGTTGGATGGAATTTGCAGACTACATGGTGTGCCAAGGACTATTATTTGCGACAGAGACAAGATTTTCACAAGTAAGTTGTGGCAAGAACTTTTTACCTTACTGGAAACAACAGTTCAACTTACTACAGCTTATCATCCACAAGGAGATGGGCAAACTGAGAGAGTTAATCGATGCCTGGAGACCTATCTGAGATGCTATTGTTTTGAGAAACCTAAATTGTGGTACCAATGGTTGGCTTTAGCTGAGTATTGGTACAATACCAACTACCACCAATCTCTCCAGATGACACCCTTTGAAGCCTTGTATGGGTATTCTGCTCCTGAACTTCCAGGATGGCATGCACAATCAAGTGCCATTCCAGCAGTTGATGATTACCTTATAACCCGGGCAACTGTATTGAAGGTTATCTCTGCTAATTTGCTCAGAGCTCAGAGTCGTATGAAGGTTCAGGCAGATAAGCGACGTTCTGAACGTGAGTTTAATGTTGGAGATTGGGTGTACTTGAAGTTACAACCGTATAAGCAAACCAGTATGGCATTAAGAAGGAACCTGAAATTATCTGCAAAGTTTTATGGGCCTTACGAGGTTGTACAAAAATGTGGACAGGTAGCATATAAATTGGCTTTACCACGAAGTAGCCTTATTCATCCTGTTTTTCATGTTTCTCTGCTGAAGAAAGGACTTCCACCAGCTGCTGAGGTTATGCCAGAGTTACCAATTGTAAATGGAGAAGGTGAGATTCATGTGCAACCTGCTAAAGTGATTGCAAGGCGAAAGTTGCAGAGGGGAACTCAATTGATTGACCAGGTTTTGATTTCTTGGTTTAATCTCAGTTCTGATGATGATTCTTGGGAGGATTGGACTGACATTGGTGCTAAGTTTCCCACATTTGCGGCTGCTTATAACCTTGAGTACAAGGTTAGTTGAGGAGGAGAGTTGTAATGTACGGCAGCGTGGATGTGGCGGGAGAAATCAATGGATCGCTGACGTGGATCTTTTTGATTGGCTGGTTAGGCGCACGGGAAGTTGAAAGAAATTGGCGGGCTGAATAGTTAGAATCAAATGTAATTGGGCTCATGGGCTTATGATGGACCCTGGGCCGGGAACTATAAGTAGAATTGTACATAGCTACAGTGGAGATTTTTAGAACTTTTACCAAATTGCTAATACAAGCAGTTACCTTCTTCCTCTCCTCTTCTTCTTCTTCTCTCTCTTTCTCTCTTTCTTTTACCAATTCCGCCATTAATCGTCCAAGCTTGGACTTTACAATTATTTTATCTCTTATGTCGATCCAACGGGATTATTATTTATTTCATTTTAAGAAAAATGACAAGGACAAAATATAGGTACCACTGTACCGCTTTTAACAAAAAATATTACGAGGACAAAATTAGTTGCAGACGTGCTTCTTAAGGAAAGGGTTAAATTTATTTGTATTATGTGTATTATCTAGGAAACACCCTGAATTATAGAAACATGCAATAAAATTCCGAACTATGCTCCATATAAAATATTTAAATTGAGAAAGTGTTGAAGACATTTTGTGCTAACATATGCGCACATATACACATGTAAATACACATTTACTTATAAAAACATGTATATACACGTGTAATTTAGAATATAGTCCGTGTGAAATTTTAGTTAGAAATATTAACATTATGAGTAGAAGAAATACGATTAGATGAGAAATTTTACGAGGTCCAAAGTATGTCACACTCATTCTATATAACTTGTATAAAGGTTATGTATGAATGCACTAAAATTCGGTAGTAAGAATTGTGTTGTCCTTTCTAAAAATGTCCAGATACAAAGATAATTTAATATGATAATTTAGGTACGAGTCGATGTCTCTAGTCCACACGGCATGGGCTGAAGCATTTGACTGGCATTGAAGAAACTTGAATGTCCTTACGGACGTTATCAATCTGAAGAGATATGGATAGTGTAGGCTGAAAATAAATCCTATTTTGTTTTCTATGAGTTGATAGGTCGATTTCTACTATTTACGAAAATAAAAGAACATTGTTTAGGAAAGAACAAAATCAATGATGTTTAAAGTGCCAGAATTTAAGTCAACTCCAAAATTTAAATTCATAGATGATATATTATTAATTAACCCAAATTTCAGACTTAGAATTTGGTTTAACATCTCTATCCTTGGCCCTTGAAAGCCTAGAAAACGATTGGTACTATTATTGGAACATAAAGGGACCTTCGTTGCTTCTGAAGTCAAAATTGTTTTATATTTTGGTATTTAAAAATATCATTATCGAACACTATTTATAGATAACTTTCTAAATAATGTTTTTTTATTCAAAAAACTTGAATACAAAACCTATAAAAGAATCTAAGTTCATTTATCACTCGAACGAGAGGAGTTAAAACTTGTTTGGAGTGAAAAAACATTTGAAAATACTCTTTTCCCATACTTCTAAATTCATTCGAGAATGAGTTTCCAATAAGCTATAAAGGATTCTTTAATTTACCGGGCATTGAAATATTTTTATTTATAGGCCATGAAATATACTTGTAATTTGTACCAACAGAACTTATCAAAAAAAATTGTACCAGCAGAAGGGATGCTTGATGGGCTTTGACCAATTTATCCATATTAACATAATGTCTAAATATGATCCAACAGTAATATAGTCTAAATAAAAGAAATTCTTTCCAACCGTATAGAATCGAGCACCAGCGAATCTATTTAATGACTTAATTATGTATTTTTATGTAAAGTTCAAATTAGAATGGTCCTTAAAACCATGGTTTTAAAAAATGACCCGGAGGCCGACCCGGGTTTTCTCCCGTTCTCCGGGTTGGCCGGTCGGACCAGGCGAACCACCGGTTGGACCAAAATTTTTTATTTTTAAATATTTTAAATAATATATATATGTATGTTAAAATATACTTATTTTCCATACCAAAAAAAATAGACTTAATTTTTTATCTCTCCACTCTATAAATCTACTTTTATTTATTTATTTATTACTTTATAAATTTGTCAAATCAATTTTTTTCCTCAAAAACCACCCAAAAAAAGTCAATTTCGCCCATTTTTGTACTAACTAGGTTTAACCGGTCAGGATGGACCTCAAAATCGGCCGGTCCGACCAGATTTGGTCCGGTCAGTACAAACCCCGGTCAAAAGCCTAAAAGCGACCCGGTCTTGTACCCATTTCACGGTCCAACCGGTCGAACCACCAGTCGGACCGCGTTTTTTAAAACCATGCTTAAAACATTCAAGTTCCATTCCTCTCATTTGGTCCAACATAAGGCCTTTTGGGCTTGGCTTATCCAACCCGGTAACGAAACCAAGCGGCTTAGGATGGCAGCAATTGTGTAAAAGGAGAAAGTTGCTTAGGAAGCACCAGAATTAATCCAATTGATAAGAAACTTAGATTTTTAAAGAAGTCTTGGGTATAAACCTCACGGATGGAAAATACAGCACTGGGAGAGTTATCCCTATATACGAAAATGCTCAACTCTGAAAATCAGATAATTCACCCGAAAAAATTGCTCAGGAACCATTTAGGACTGGATGCAACCATGAAGCATATAGAGCACTAAAAGTAAAATCCAAGAAGAGAAGGGTCTTTGTTGCTGCAAGAGACTGGTTATAGCCAACAAGAGAGTTGCTAATAATTTCTAATTTCAGCACGGGAGGAAACCAAGTAAATAGCAGGAGAATCTGATACGAGAGAATCCACATCCAGGAAACAATGTTTAGAAAATCCTAGACTGGACTACCCATCTGCAGGATAAATGGTTGAGAACTTCTAATTTAATTTCCACCATGAAGTTGTCACAGTGAGCAAGTTTTCAGAAAGATCACGCACCTTTTCCTCGTTCCGGGAGAGGCTGAAGAAGAGCGCTCTGGATTGCCCGGAACTTGGTCGGATCCACCTACATTCATTCATCCGCCTGGGCTGCACATCTCAAGCATACAAGAGAGAAACCAATGTACCCAAACAAGTTCCACAAAGAGATATATAGAACGGTCTAGGAAACGATGTTTGCTAGTTCATTCATTTGTATCCCAAACCCCTGTAAGTAAAAGATCACGCGATTTCATGCTACAGAACAACTGAAGGTCCAGATAAGGAAGCCAATTGAGAATGAAGCATTTGACATCGGTTCTCACCGAGCTAGGATCAAACTAGAAGAAAAGAGCACGGACAAGAGCGGTCGGTTTAAAGTTTAAACAGAAGTTCATAAGACAGTTCAAAAACAAACTGCAGCTTTTCAGCTATGAGCAATGTTCCCTAGTTAATGCCTCACTGTTAAAATCTACTCGAGAAACCTCGACAAGGCTATAGGCCGTCCTCTCAAACGAAGCCCATTGCGCCAAAGCTCCACAATCCGCCACAAAACCAAGAACGTGCGAGAACCTGACACCACTAACATCATGTTAGGATCTCCAATTCGACCCAAACGCACCGTAATCATAATCATCGAAGGATTCTCCCCAATCCCCAAGCTACATCACATCAATGCCCAACCGTTTCTCTCATTAAACAAAGGACACGGTCAACACATACTCGGAGCAAATCATTAACATGAGATACACTAAAAAGAGACAACATCCGCAAATTAGAACATAGCCGACACGAAATCCAACCCTAAATTTTTCGGATCCACCAATACCCTCACCTAACTACACGCGATGACCTAGGAGGGGGCTAGTCGCGGCGGAGCTCCTTGACGAGGGCGGCGAGGGACTCTGGGTTGAGGCCGAGGTCGCAGAGGGCGATGAGTATCGAGAGGGTGTGGCGGTCGAGCCCGGTCTCCAGAATGTTCGACATCTGGAACGCCAGCTCCAGGGATTCTCTCGCCGTACGCGCCGCTTCTGAGTCCATCCCTCTCTCTCTCTCTCTCTCTCCTCTTTTCTTCTGGATGGGTTTTTGGCTTTCCCTGTTTTGGATAAATCTGATGGATCGGGACGGAGGTTGCGAATTGGGCGGGGCCGTTTTTTTTCCAAAAGTTTTTAGTTGTTTGTTCCTCTCGAGTTTTTTTTTTTAATCTGATCCACCTCACTATATTCACAGATAAATACAATCATTTTTCAGCATATTTTTTCAAAACATTATACCTCGTTAATATGAATATTCAAATTAAATCACTTAAATTTTTTTAGAATACTATAACTAAAGAGTACCACGTTAATACTATTTAATTTAATTTAATTTACAAAAAATGTAACACATAGATGTGGTTTACCACCATACAAATTGAACGCACGTGCTGATTAAGAGTAAATAAGAGTATAGGGATAATTATTATCTTCCAGTGCTTACAAAACTCGAACTCATAAATTCCGAGCACCCAAAAATAAACGCTTTTTTTCTTTTCGGTTTAAACGAAACACTTGTTCTTTGGTCTCGAAGAAAAGAACGATTGTCCGACGTGAATGTAAGTGGTTGGTCCTAGAGAACGGCAAAGGGGAGCGTGTCGGGAACCCGGTTGTCGTCGAGGTAAATAGAATTTCCCTCCGATCTTCCCTCTCCTTGGATTTCATCTGTCCGGCATGCGTTTGCCTCGATTCTGGATGTCCATTTGACGACAAATAGGTTTTAATTTGGTCGGCTAAATTTTTCGTCCGGAAATGCACGGTTTTCCTTGTCCCCATTAAATGTGAAAACTTTTAGGATAATCTTTCCACAATTATGAATTTTTTGCTTCATATTCAATATTTGAATATCTATTAAATCGATTAATTTAGATTCAAGTAATATTGAAAGTGACAAAACTCTTTCATGTTTTTTTTGGTGATACTGGTGCTCTTCCAGGTATTAACGTTGTTGAGTTTTAATGTTTGAACTCGATACATATTGATTATACTTTATCAACTTCATCACTTGTTGGTTTGAATGTTTGGTGATCTATACAATTATAATTTTAATATAAAAAGTTAAGATTTTATTACTTAATAATCTATGATGGATCAAATATAATTCGCTACTGTTAATTTTATTAAAAATCAATAATCATTATACTACTATGAAATTATTCAATGAAACATCCAAGTCCTGATTAATTGTTTGTCCTATTAAAGATATTTAACTCGAGACATGCATAGAGGGACACTCCCGATAGTTGCGTTTCTTTATTGTATACTTTGGACGGTACAAATTAATATCATTTCATTGTATTTTATACCCACATTTATGACTTACCTTATTGTTCGTTATTGGTTGTCGCCGGACACCAAATTTGTCTTATGCATATAAAATACCAGTTCAAACCCACCACCAATTATAGCTAGGGCTACTTGGGCTATAGTTTGAGCTCCAAAGGAGAATAAGTGAAATACCGGAGGATGGCCGGACACATAAGTAGAGAGGTCCGGTGGTCTCTAAACGGCACAACTGCTCTTGTCACCGGTGGAAGCAAAGGAATTGGGTCAGTTCTCTCTCCGTCTCTTCCCCAGTGTTACTGTTTGTTATAAAAACTAACCCCAAGATTGGATCGTTAAATAGAAAGAGTTTTGTTATCATTCGTAACTCTAGATTCGAATTAAAATTAGTCGGTTACGTAAAACTCAGCTAGTTTCGACTCTCTCACCCAATGTTATTGTTTACTATCATGACTACCCGAAGAAATTTAAGATTGGATCTTCAAAAGAGAAGAGTTTTGTGTAACGATAGATTAAGTAGAACTTAGGTGGCTTTGATTTTCTCACCCAATATTATTGTTTGTTATCACAACTAACCTGATGAAATTTAAGATTTTTTGTAATGATAAATTTTTACACAATGTATACACTAGCAAGAATTTTGAACTCTAAATTTTTTTGAATTAATGCCTTATGGCAATGAAATTTAAGATTGCATCATCAAATAAGTGTTGGAAATTATTCGGGTACGGAGGATAAATGTGGTGTAGAGTAGCACGAAACTTCAAGGATTTTTCAATTCTTGAAGAGCAATAATTCGACCCTCCGAATAAACTTCGCCAGTACAACGGGTCATGAATTATCGCCCTCAGGATTCAATGAAGCTTTAACTCCGACGTCGAGTTCAAGGTTTGTACTACCTTCACCCGACAAGAACACACTAGAATGATTTCTGATAATGCTTTGGAAGAAAATAATGTAGGAAGGTTTTGTAATTCTTAAGATAATGAATGGAAAATAAGACCCGCTATTTATAGAGATTGACACCAGCTTTTGATGCCCTTTTATCACCTAAGAAGTTCTTGAAACAATCTTCAAAGGTGGCTAGTGGGAGTGGTTGTGTCTTTTCGAGTTTGAACTCAAAAGGCACGAATTCAAACTTGTGCAGGCTAGCCTGGCGCCCGCCGGGTTCGAACACGCTCCACAAACCCGGCGTCCGCCGGGTGTGTAGCGCCCGCCAATATTTGAATTTTCGCAGGCACACCCGGCGCCCGCCAGGTTCAAGTATGCTTCTCAAACCTGGCATCCGCTGGGTGTATGCCCGCCTCCATGTACCGTTTCAGGTCGATCCCATTATCTCTTGTCGTAGCGATCACATTATGCAAATGCAACATGATTTGAAAATATCCAACAATAAGAAGAATTTTGTCTAGAATATAGATTAGTTGGTTAATTGAAATTCAAATAGTTGCGATTACTTTTTTGGATCGGTTTTTTGGCTTGGTAAGATAGCAATTTATCACTGCCAAGTAAAATTGCAGGTATGCAATAGTGGAAGAGTTGGCGGGGTTTGGGGCTAGAGTTTATACTTGTTCACGTAACGAGACAGAGCTAAACGAGAGGTTAAGAGAGTGGGAAGGAAAAGGTTTCAAAGTAAGTGGATCGGTTTGCGACTTGAGCATTAGAGACCAAAGAATCAAGCTGATGGAATCGGTCTCCTCTGCTTTTGATGGGAAGCTCAACATCCTTGTAAGTAATTTAGTCAATAAAATTAAACATTTTTAAAATTTTCTGATCAGTAATTAGTGGTTTCTCTTTTCTTCCGTATTATAGGTTATAGTTGAGATTTGTTGTTCTGAAAATATTCAAAATGACTTATTACTTAATATATTTTATTTAGAAAGGTTTAATTTAGACTAACAAATACTTAGATCAATTCATGAGAGAATTGTTACAGCTTAACCTATAAATCATGACTTTGAGTATTTGAAAATACAATATTATAAATTATTTTCGAAGAAAACGTTGTCATCTTTAAAAAAAAATTATTCAATTTCAATTTGGATCAGCTGATAGAATTCTAGATAGAACTTAATACCTGCCCCAAGTGGCCCAGACTATTTATGGAAGTTCTCCCAGGATATTACTGGAAGGGGGCAAGAAAATTGTGCATTGACATAAGATAGAGAAATGTATATTTTAGATGGAATAAACGTATTATTGTAATGAACATATATTAATTAATATTGTTCGTTTATCACTCTATTCGAATGTGGACCACCTGAAATGACAAGTAGATCATACACATGTATATATTTAAATTTCTGATATTTAATATCAAACGTTATTCCAAAGTGCACGTTTGATATGGCCTTTTTTTTGTCAGGTGAATAATGCGGCGACGTTAGCTTTGAAGAAATGCGTAGATTATACGGAGGAAGATTATTCGAAGATAATGGGGACTAATCTGGAGTCTCCTTACCATATTTGTCAACTTTCCCACCCTCTACTTAAAGCATCTGAAAATGGGAACGTTGTGTTTGTCTCGTCAATTGCCGGGGTCGTTGCCTTGCCTATGTTATCGGTCTATGCAGCCTCCAAGGGTGCGTTACTCACTAATTACCTTAATATTATTTGGCGATGATTAATTACCTTAATATAGCATTCAACGTTATTTTTAGAATAATAATACTCTGATTAAATGTTGAGAAGGGGGCAGAAGTACTGGGTCTTAATTTAGATTTTTTTTCAAAAATATTTAAAAAATAACAAAATACTTTCATATAGGCCCAATTCTAAACTTTTTAAACAGTTTTATTAAAAAAAATAGTAGGTCGCCTATTTTGGGACACTGCCACATGGCAAGGAGAGGCAACATATCGGATCCATTTTTTTATAACAACTATATGGTAAAAACTTTACCAGCATGTAGCTTAAAATTTATGGGCATGATATAGAATTTTTAATATAATAATGTGACGAAATGATTTGGTGGCATATATTCTTTAAATTATGTATGTTTCATGGCATTTGAGAAAGTTGAATAAACCCAAAAATCCCGTTCAAGAGATGTTTTGAATTGGACGCTTCACTTCTAACATTAGCGAACCTTTAAAATGTAATGTTTGCTTTTTTTATAATTAGATTTTTTTACAATTAGAGTTTGAATCGTGATTACTATTTTTTTGAGAAGGGATATGAAAGATGTTCAATTTTACTTCTCACCCTATTTTCTCTTATATCATTAGAGCAAGTGTTTATTGATAATGTAATGTTTGAATATAGATACACAGATTTGAATTCTTCACAAACTTATGCGACCTTTTGTTTGGATTTAATTTTCAGGGGCGATTAATCAATTGACAAAAAACCTGGCATGTGAGTGGGCAAAGGACAAGATCCGTGTAAATTCCGTAGCACCATCGGGCATCAAAACATCAATGATCGAAAATTATGTAACGTTTATTTTACTCAGCAATCTTTATATATAGTATCATTTAGATTTGGATTATCTCAATAAAATTATAGATTAAAAAATATTATTTCTATCGTAACTTTTGATATTAATTACTAAATTAATATTTATAAAATAACGATAATATCTTTATTTTCTATACAGGACCCAGACATTATCAAGGAATATGGCGGTGGATTTACCAAGGCCCCAATTAGTCGTTTTGGGGAGCCCAATGAGGTCTCTTCTGTCGTGGCTTTCCTCTCCCTTCCGGCTGCTTCTTACGTCACCGGCCAGGTTATTTGCATCGATGGAGGACTCACAATTACTGGAATCTAAGATCAGCCACTTAATTATCACCTGAATTTTTTATAAAAAAGCAAAATATTTGGTGTTTTGGTTGTACAAGACCTTTTCGATTAAGTTTCGATTATCATATTGCTAATTTTGGGTTAACCAAAATTATGCGCAAAGGGGATTAGTCGGAGTAGTATTTTGGGTTAACCAAAAAATATGGGCTTTTAATAACTAACTGGGCCATTAATGGGCTTTCTTCCTGGCTCGACCCGAACCCGAAGAAAATGCTTCTTTTCCTCCCCCGAATCTCCTCCCGCGTCAACCCAATCTCTTCTTCCCCGAGTCGGCGAGCTCCGTTCTCCTCCTCCACCGTCTCAATTCTCAAAACCCTCCCCATAACCTTGTGATAAACCCTAATTAAGTTCTAACGAGGCCGTAATCCAAATCCCTAGGGATTAATTAGAAAGATGGGGAAGAAGCAGCACAGTAAGGACATGATGTACATAACGAAGACGAAGTAGGAAGGACAAGGACCTCCGTATCCCTTTCAAGCGCCTCCATCTCTACTGCTCCGCGTAACGCTTCTCCTCCCTTTTTCTTCGTCTTCCCTCCAATTTTTTTATAATGATTCTAATTTGATATTAAGACGAGTTCATCCCATAATCTAATTTCGAGATTGATAGCGAACAAAATAATACCACTTTTAGGAGTGACAATAGATAAGATAAGGATCCATAAGATCCAACACGAATCCTAAATTTAGAGGTACAATTGCGACCCTACCCTAAGGATCTAAACCCACCAGATCCGTAGGCAACAAAATTTAAATCAAAATTCATATCTCACCAATGACTTATAAAATAATTTTCACAAAGTTAATATCTTACGAGTGTCACATAAAATATAGAGTTTATGAAAAAAAATATTCATGTTAATTTAGATTGTATAGTTTATTAGGGTATAGAAATTGTTATTAACAGTAATACTTGCCAAGTCGGCCAATACCCATGGTTTTAAAAAACGACCCGGAGGTCGACCCGGGATTTCTCCCGTCCTCCGGGTCGCATGGTCTGACCGGTCAGACCAAAATTTTTTATTATTAAATAATTTAAACTAATAGATAAAAAATAATATTTATTATATATATGGTAAGTTAAGTAGACCCACTTTTCTGATCTCTCCTCTCCCCCTAAACTTTATTTATTACTATATGTAGGGTAGGTTACATTAGACCCACTTTATTTATTTTTATATAGACTTGTCACATCAATTTTTTTCCATCCCAACACTTTTTCTTTTCCTTCCCAATAAATTTTCTACTCCTCGAGACCCCCTCTTATATTTTCTTGGAAAAGACATTTTCCTTTCTCAAAAAAATTCCCTCATTCCTCTTCCATTCTCTCTCTCTCTCTCTCTAATCCCCCTTTCTCACCTTCCAAAACCCACGGCCATCACCATACTCCCCAACCAAGAAAAAGAATAGACAGTAAAACTCCATGAACAAGAACCCAATATATGTGCATATGGAGAGATTTACCTGCGGGACGGGTGAACTGGACTCAGATCGTAGGCTGGACGAAGTCGGAAGTCGGGAGGCTTGGAGTTTGTGGTCGTGGGGGTGGACGATGTCGGGAAAAATCGCTCCCTAATTTTTTATCCAGAGGTGGTGTTGTTGCGAGGGGATAACTGGAGAGTGGAGAGAGAGTTAGGGTTCCTGGATTTTTGTGGGAAAATTCGGTAAATATACAGTTTTGCCCATTTTTTTCTAAGCTCTCGTACAAACCGGTCCCGGCCGGTCGAGACGAGATTCAAATTCGTCCGGTCGGGCCGGATTTTGACCGGTTTATACAGCACCCGTGTCAAAGGCCAAAAACGACCCGCTATAGCTACCGATTCGCGGTCCAACCGGTCGAACCACCGGTCGGACCGCGTTTTTTAAAACCATGCCAATACCCAAAGGCATAATAAAAACGCGATTTTTTTTCACCTGCAGAACAAGAAACGAAATTAACTATTAACCGACGCCTCTTCAGCTCTCGCGCTCTCTCTCTCTCCTCTCTCTCTCTAACCCTGAAAGGGAAAAACCCCTTTGGAAGAAAAACCCACTGTGTGCGAAACCTGAAGAGTTCCACTCTCTGTAAACTGCAAAGCGATGGTGAGTTCGTTTAGCTTCCGATCTCCACAATTAGGGTTTCATGCACTTATTTTTTTATTCCTCTTTTTTTTTTAAATATTATTGTTGTGATTTGGTTGCTTCCTCTACACAGCAAGACATTAGGAAATGGTTGATGAAGCCTCACGAGAAAGGCAACAGGAACGCCCCGGAGAAGGTTCCGGAACCCGAACCGAAGCCCGAAACCCCCGTGAGTTTTGCTTTGAATTTGGTTGTGGACGGTTATTTTAGGGTTGGGTAGGTGATGCTGGTTGTTAATTTTACTTGTTCTCGATGTGTTTAGGCGCGGGGAGGTGCTGATGGCTCGGGTAGGAAGAAGACTAGCAAGTACTTTGCGAAGGACAAGCTGAAGGGCGAGGAGGAGCTTCCCGGCAAGAGGAAGTTGCAATGTGAGGTTGAGCAGGTCGTGAAGCCCCCTCCCTCGAAGAAGGCTCACAAGGTCGATGTTGAGGATAATAATGATAGTGACGACGATTTTGTCATGCCGGATAAGAAGAAGGCTGTTGCTGATGCTACTCCCAGTAAGAGACTGAAGAGTGGTTCGGGCAGGGGAGTTGCGAAGAAAACCGTGAAGGATGAGGAGAGTGACGAGGATTCTGAGAAGGGCGGTGGTGACACGCCTAGTAAATCTGGTGCGAGAGGTCGTGGTGGTAGGGGCGCTGGTAGGGGCAAGGGTGTAGCGAAGAAACCTGTGAAGGATGATGAGAGTGATGAGGATGATGCTGAGAAGGTCGATGACACGCCTAGTAAATCTGGTGGGAGAGGCCGTGGTGGTAGGGGTGGCGGGTCTGCAGCACCGACTGGTGGAAGGGGAGGCAGAGGTGGTGGACGTGGTGGGTTTATGAACTTTGGGGAGAGAAAAGATCCTCCTCACAAAGGTGAAAAGGTAAAGGTTACTGACCTTTTTTTGTTGGGATTCAACATCCTGAGTGATTTTTTAATTTTTTAGTTGTTAATTATCTTCTCTGTTGTCAGGAAGTTCCCGAAGGCGCTCCTGATTGCTTGGCTGGTTTAACTTTTGTCATCAGTGGAACACTTGATAGGTACTTGTCGTCTTGTGTCT
Organism: Hypericum androsaemum; assembly: GCA_963995505.1. NCBI lineage: Eukaryota > Viridiplantae > Streptophyta > Magnoliopsida > Malpighiales > Hypericaceae > Hypericum > Hypericum androsaemum. The sequence continues at coordinate 13,841,112 of OZ023195.1, forward strand.
TCTTGATAACGTTATTATAATTGGTCACATCTCCAAGTACTTGCGATGTTCATAAATTTTGCTCCTTGGTCAGTTGAGACTGGGCATTATTTTACTGTATCTCTTCCCCCATGTTATGGCGTTATATTTTCTTCATTGTTCTTGACTTTTAAGGTAGTTTGGAGGAGATTTTGCAGCATCATGTTTAATGATCCATTCAATTAAATGTTTGACACTGTTTACAGTTTAGAAAGGGAAGAAGCAGAAGACTTAATTAAGCGGCATGGAGGTCGTGTGACTACAGCTGTTAGCAAGAAAACGGTCCTAAACTACTATTTCTTGCTTGCTTATATTGGTCACATCCGACATTTCTAGATCTAAAGGTATAAAGTTTACTTGCAGAGTTATCTTTTATGCGATGAAGATGTTGAGGGAAGAAAATCTAGCAAAGCCAAAGAGCTGGGGTATGTTGCTTCTTGGTTGTAACGATTATCCAGCTTAGTTCCGTATTTATTTGTCAGTCATTTGTTTACCTGATGCAGTACTCCCTTTCTCACCGAGGATGGATTATTTGATAAGATTCGGTCCTCGAAGCCTTCGAAAACTCCTGTTCAAGAAGAATCAAAGAGCCCTGCTAAAAAGCAGCAGAAGACAAGTCCTCAGAAAGCTGAGAACAAGAGTATGTTCTTTGAAATTATTTGCAACTATTTTAAAATAGAATTAAGCTCTTCCCATGCAGCTTGTTCTCTAACTTCAATTTATTTTCCATGCATGTCATGTTACTTCCTCTCTTTCATATTTTCAAGCATCGGAAAAGTAGTTGTGGCTGCATTGACTGATGAGACTTTCTGGTAGCTTGTACTCCCTCATGGTGTGCATGTTTGAACAAGGGATGTCATTGAAAGTAGAAAGTTGTTTATTTTCCTTTCCGCTTCCTTTCACATAGAGAGTTGGTAGCATGTTGATGATAAAGGAGAAATCTGTATTTTGTTGCAAGGTGTGGGTTTGTGATTTTTCTAGGGCCGGTTTGTGAATGCTTGAGCATTGCCAAATTCTTCCTTTACCTTTATGTTAGTTTACAGCAGTTAGAATAAGTTCTGTGCATCCTGTTTTCTTGGGTAGGCAACTTGGTAAAAGATGCAGCTCCTAAAGGTTCAACAACTAGGATTCTGCCTGAAAAACTGAGAAAGCAAAGTTCTGTTCGGTCTAGTTTGACATGGACAGAGAAATATAAGCCAAAGGTTCCAAATGATATCATTGGGAACCAGTCTCTGGTATGGTTGCTTGTGGCATCTCTCAATTGTATATCTTATTAGTTTAAAGTATAAGATTTGGATGCGTTCATCTCTGTAATTATCTTTAGGTCACCCAACTGCACAACTGGTTGAAGAACTGGGACGAGCAATTTTTTGATTCTGGTAAGAAGGGGAAGGGGAAGAAACAAAATGATTCCGGTGCTAAAAAAGCAGTGCTTTTAAGTGGGACACCTGGAATAGGAAAAACAACATCAGCAAAGTTGGTCAGTCAGATGCTTGGCTTCCAAGCCATTGAGGTTGCATATCTCTACCTGTCATACTTTATAAACATGCGAGATCTCTGATTGCTTAAGGTTCTAACATTTTGCTTCTCAATTTCGTTTCGGTCAAGGTAAATGCCAGTGACAGCCGCGGTAAGGCAGATAGTAAGATTTTTAAGGGAATAGGTGGAAGCAATGCCAACGGCATAAAGGAACTTATCAGCAATGAGGGCATGTCATTTGAATTGGATAGGTGATTACTACTAAAATATTCTTTTTAAGCACAGTGGACAATGGTCCCTTGATTTTCTGAAATGATGAATTGTCTCTGCAATTGTAGGTCAAAGCATCCAAAGACAGTTCTGATCATGGATGAGGTAGATGGGATGTCTGCTGGAGACAGGGGTGGAGTCGCTGATCTTATAGATAGCATAAAAAAATCAAAAGTTCCAATTATCTGCATATGTAATGATCGGTTTAGCCAAAAGCTGAAAAGTCTGGTGAACTACTGCTTGCTTCTCAATTTCAGAAAACCAACTAAGCAGCAGGTCAGTGGTCTTTTCTGACGTGAAGGATTTATTTTCTGTCTTGCAGTGATGTAAGAGTAACTACCATGTTGCTGCTTTTCTGCCAAATTTGAATTAAATGTCTGCTTTGGAGTAACCACAGACTGTCACCAAGGTTGTTACTTTGTCTGAGTGAAGTGCATGCAGTTTTCCTTGGTGTCGATGGTCTATAAGATGATGTCGTGTACCTAAAAAATGAAATTGGAACTATCAATTTTGATGTCGGAAGCTAGCATTTGCATCTTTAGGAGCAAATGCTAAAGGTGGTGAACAAAAAACAGAGAGTTTTACTCACTGGCAGCTAAAGGAGAGAGTGGATATCAAATATGGGCAATGATATGAGCTAATTCATCTGTGCAAATACATGTTTCTTCCTTTAATCTTATTTTAGTTGAAGAGTTCACAAGCATATATTGAGATGAGATTCCACTGTTGAATTTCTCTTTTACTTCTAAGGATGTTGATGAAAGTGTCTGGATCATGTTGTTCCATTATCTAATTGCTTCTGCTTTGTGATTCTATTTCTAAAAGGTATACCAGTAGCTGGTCTTGTTCAGTTGATAGCTTAGATGTGACCTATCGTGCAAAATTCAATTGATTTTGCATGGTAATTTACTGATCTTTTTCCAACCATTGTTCTCCCCGGAATATGATAACAGCTGCCTCCTTTTACTTCAATTACTTAGAAGTGTTTATTCTCGACTCCACTTGGCTGGTTATGAGTTTGAAAACTCTGTCATTACTTTTGACAGATGGCGAAGAGGTTAATGCAAGTTGCGAACGCAGAGGGCCTTCAAGTTAACGAGGTAGAGCCCGCTCTCAGTTTAGTGAATAATCTTCATGCATTTTTCTACTGTTGATAGGGACCGTCTTAAGTAATCTTGGCAACACCGACTTTTATGTTGCTCCCCAGATTGCTTTGAAACTTATGTCATTGGTGACTGTTCAAAATTTGAGTAGGGTTTTTTTCTCCAGTTTATCTGCATTAAATATTAGATAAAATACAGTGAAGGACCTTAGTTAAACAGTTAGAAGATAATTCATGGTGAGAGTGTAAAGCAAAAGTTCAAAGTAGTTTGTCACAGTACTTCTCCCTTTTCTTTTCATCTGTTCGCCTGCGAATGTGCAGAGGTATTAGCAAACTGCATCCCGTTAACTGTACCATTTATCATCACGAGTAGTACTCTATGGAGGGTGAGCTGTAAAGTATTAAATTTAGCCACTGATGTTGGGAGTGGTCATTTATTGGAATGTAAAGAACGAGGACTGACCATTACGAACCCTCAAAACCATATGGATTCTGTGCATTGTCCGAAAAACATATAATGGGATCTGTTGAAATTTTGACGAAGGAGAAAATGCTAATCCTTTGTTATTGTGCTCATTTATAGATATGCCATTCCAATTTAAATAAGTAGTTGCTTGTTCCTATTTTATCCTTTGGTCTGTACCGATTTTCTCTCTCGTATCGAACCTCTCTGTTGATTTATATGGTTTTTACCAATCTATGCTTGAGTTACCGCCATTTGATTCTTTATATTCTTGATACCAGATAGCTCCTCTCTGTTGATTTATATGGTTTTTACCTATCTATGTTCGGGTTACCACCATTTGATTCTTTGCATTCTTGATACCAGATAGCTCTGGAGGAACTTGCTGAAAAAGTAAATGGAGATATGCGCATGGCCTTGAACCAGCTATATTATATGAGTCTATCTATGTCAGTGATCAAGTATGATGATGTAAGGCAGCGTCTTCTCAGCAGTGCAAAGGATGAAGATATATCCCCATTCACTGCTGTTGACAAGTATGATTTCAATGTCACATCTTGACATTTGGTTGAACTGCCTCCAAATTTTTCCTTAAGGTCTTTCTTGAGAATATCATCTTCATGCGAAATTTATCAGCATGAAGTGGTTCAGATTGCAGTTACCTTGAGGACGGGGCTGAAATTTTTCTTGCATTTAGCTCCCTTGGTCTGACCAGCATATTTTTCTTACAAAATTATGATTGTTCCTTCACGCAATGAAATTGACATGTAGGTTGTTTGGCTTCAATGGAGGAAAGCTGAGAATGGATGAACGCTTGGACCTCAGTATGAGTGATCCAGACTTGGTCCCACTTATTGTTCAGGTTCTTTCCTTGCATTAGTGACTATTCATTTAGCAAGAGTGAAGTGTTCCAAAGAATGTCATAGAAAATAATCATGCATCCTGATGATATTGGCAACTGATCTTTCACTCATAGACACAGTTTGATCTGAACTTGTTTGTTTCTTTGTGATTATACTTGGGCAGTTCTGCCTGAATGTCATTATCAATTATTCTAGTCTAATCATGTGATTTTAATCTTGAAGTTGGGTTGAGTGAGTACAATAAGATGTTTCAATATTTTCCACTTACTGAACTACAGCGATTAACCTGTCCAGTTACTAGGGTGAACTCGGACCAGTTCTCCTTGGGGAATATCTGGCTGCATTGGTCTGAATTCTTTGGATGGAAATGCCAAAAAGACTTTCAAATTGATTTATTCTTCTTGTGCTCAAGATTTTTCTGAGCAACTCCTTGCTCTAGTTATGTGATTGAATTGCCAAACTGAATCCGTTATTCTAATTAAACTCTTAACAGGAGAATTACATTAACTACCGGCCAAGTTCAATTGGGAAGGATGAAAATGGGATAAAGCGTATGAGTTTACTTGCCCGTGCCGCTGAATCTATTGCAGATGGAGATATTATAAATGTGCAGATTAGAAGATACCGGCAGTGGCAGCTATTTCAGAATGGTTCAATTGCTTCTTGTATAACTCCGTATGTTTCATCCCTTGAGAGCCATTGAAGTTCAAATCCTCTATGGGCAGTCAAACCAACTCTCATACGAGCTCCTTATTTTAGTTTTACCTGACTCTCCTTTCCTTTTTACAGTGCTGCACTATTGCATGGACAAAGGGAAATACTTGAGCCGGTAATTTTGGATATGCTTCCTTACCCGGATTTGAGCCGTCCCGCTGTTTAGTTATTTTGTTAATGCCGACTCTAGTTTATGTTATGTCACCTGTCTTAAATTGTTAACATAAACAATTTGGATAATCAACCCGTTGGTGCTAGCGTGCAGACATTCAAATCTTATCACAGAATTAAAAACAGAAATTATCCTAGATCAATTGCACTGAATTGCTTGTATATATTCTGGAGTTAACTTCAATAAATCTTGCTTACCAAAATCAATCGACAGGGATAACTTTACCAGGTTTTCTGATTGTCCTCTTTTTTCTGCCTGGTGTGATTAACCAGGGAGAACGCAATTTTAATAGATTTGGTGGGTGGCTGGGCAAGAATTCAACTACAGGTAAAAACGTGAGGCTCTTGGAGGATTTGCACTATCATCTTCTTGCTTCTCGTGTTTTGAATTTGGGCAGGTAACAAGTTCTTCTCTGCCTTATTTTCATTGCTATGTCTCAAGTACAATGACTAATGATCGGCAAGCTTAATTTTATTGGTGGAACTTTCTTATAGCCTCATTTGAATGATGCTCCAGTTCCATGTATCAAGTCTGACAAGAAAATTGGAAATAAGTAACAGAAGGGATTCTTATCCCATCACTTGTGAATACCTGATTTCATCCGCATGCTCTTAGTTAATTGTAAAGATTGTACTCCTGTCTCACCTACCCCAATCCCCAAGACAGGGTCTGAGTTCTTTTCATGTCGTGTGCAAATACTGAAGGGAAACAAATGTGTAACACAAGTATTTCTTGATTTCACGCATTCTGTTTAGATGAAACTGTTGTGGTTTTGCATTTTGTGAAAAAAAGGCTAGCTGTTCTTATTCTAATGAATTGTTCCAAGTTCATTGGATCTTTGGTTTTACCCTGTGCAAGCTGATGTTACATCTTTTTTTTTTGGGTGGAATGATGTTACTATATCTAGTTTCAATTGATGTGCAGGGGGGCTCTACGACTTGACTATCTTAATCTCCTCCTGAAGCGATTAACCGATCCTCTTCGGGTGCTTCCTAAGGTTTGGAATATAATCTTTTTACATAATTACCTAAAAGTAATGCACATGTTCATTGATGTTGGTTGAATTGCTTTCTATTACACCTACTACCAGTCTAATGTTTCATTCAAATCATGTCTGATGTTTCAACCACTGAAAGTTCCTTGTTGTGGTCAAACGTCAAATGGGGAAAAGAAACCCTTTGATTGAATTACAATGGCTGCCTGGTGTTCTCTCTCTTAATTCGCTGATTCCTGACGCCCCGAAGATAACTGATAGTGGTATCCTGTCCCTAATAATTAAGAAAACCCAAGGGAACGGAACAGTTCGAGAATGGATCATTAGGATGATAAAATAAGATGCCTGCATGATATTGAATGTTTTCTGTGATGATCATGTATTAGGTTTTTTTTTGTTTTACTTGATATCTGTGCTTTTCCCGGGAAATCCTAAGATGCTTTCATTTGGCGTACCTATCAGGATGAAGGTGTTCGGGAGGTTGTGGAGTTCATGAATCTGTACTCCATAAGTCAGGAGGATGTTGATACTATCGTGGAGCTCTCAAAATTTCAGGTGGTTTTCTTTGTCATATATTTCAGATTGTTCGTGCTAAACTTATTTACAGAACTTCTATCAGCAAATTTTGAGGTCCAAAAATGCTTCATATGTGTCAGGGGCATGCAAATCCACTAGATGGCATACCATCAGCTGTCAAGGCAGCTCTAACAAGAGCGTACAAGGAAGGCAGCAAATCAAAGATGGTTCGAGCTGCAGATATGATACAACTTCCAGGGATAAAGAAGGCTCCAAAGAAGCGTGTTGCAGCAATGTTAGAACCACCTGTTGATGGTGTTGAAGATGAAAACGATGAATCACCTCCCGAGAATGAAGAAGGAAATTTGTCCGACGCTGAGGACTTGGGTAACCAATCAATTTTGACTTTTTATATCCCTAGATTATAGCATTGTTAAATAATACTTCCCTTTCAGACATTAATACTCGTTCTCAGTATATGCCGAAATTCTTTTTCTTCTTGCTTTCAGATGGTGCTTCTAATGAATCCAAGCTTCAGTTAGAACTACAAAGCCTGAATTCTAAAGGTTCGTTATGGTGCTCATATGGTTCTCTTTTATTCGGGCTGCCATTTAGATCTGTATTGCTGTACTCGATCGCTTGTCGACTCATTACATTAGAAAATGTTAGTGTCTATACAGCGCATCTAGAGAAATGTTGTTGATATCTTTACCAATATACCTGCAGGAATTCGGGTAGAAATGGAATTGAACAACGCAGCAAAGTCAAGTGCGAAGAAGAAGACACCAGCGGGTAGGGGAAAAGGCGGCTCCGCTCCTGCGGAAAAGAAACCAGCAGGCAGAGGTAGAGGGGGAACCGGATCCTCCGAAAAGGCAGGAGCCAAGCGAAAGAGATGAGAATGTAGTTCGCTCTACTCAACTACTCGTCTTAAATTGCCCTAGTAAGTCTGCAACCTAAATGCCGGCCTTTCCGTTGGTTGCCAATTGAGAATGGAAAGCAAAATGCTGCATTTTATCGATTTTGTTGGGCAGTCCGGTAGCAATCAATGTCCATGGTTGCCTCGTCGGCCAACGTTTTGTGGATGCAAATTCTTGCTCATGTTTTCTAAGACCTTTGTGGAGTTGAAGCCCTCGTTGGTTGGTTGGTAGGGTGGACCCAGAAAACTAGAGATTGCAATCCACGAGTTGAAGCTCCAATTCAGAGTTGGTAAATGATTTGGATATCCTTCCAAAGGTAAAAAATATTATTTAGAGTGTCAGTCTCGAAAAAATGTTGATAATACTAGATTCTGAATTTCAGAATTTACGTTCAAAAAATTTGAAGCAGCAAGACAACAGAATGGATACATTGCTGCCAGTATCATGGGTAAAAAGTAATCGACTTTTAATAAAGTCTAAATAAAAAATTGTGACCAATACAATGAAATCTTAATCATTAAATGTGTTAAATCGAATTCTTCAAGATTCGAAACCATGTTCGGCCTACAATAAAGTAAATTTTGTTGATAATACAAATAATTTGCATAAATAAAATTTTACTTGTAAATTTTTTTTTATAAATATGCATCTTGGATAAAAGCAAGGTTCCAAACTTAATAGCTGTTTCCATGTGTACATTGTTGTAAGGCTATTTTTGTCCATTAGAATATCTATTGTTCTGGGCCCGATGGATCACCAAGTCGTAGTCGAACTAGATCTTGTCGGATTTAGAATCAGCCCGACCTCTTGGACTCTAGTGAGGCGATTCGTCTCTTTCTACTTTTTTTAGATAATATAATGTTTATACCAAAATGATGAAACATTTTTCAACCGAAGATTTGAACTAATGGACTCAATATTTATAAGTACAATCCGGATAATGACACGTTATAGTCTTTGACTGCGGTTTCCTCAGATTGAGTTGAAAACAATCTTGGAAACGTGACAATTTTTTCTTAATTTATCATAAAAACTTTGAACTGAACTAAAACAAGACCATTTTGATGCATATCGACCAACTTCAATTAGTCAGTAGGTCATCGTTTGACAAACTTAAGGTATGAGTGGACATACCAACACAAGGTGAGTAGTATGGTAACGAGTCCTACATCGTTTCTCAGGAGTTGATGGGTCAATTCCCACCCATTGCGAAAATGACAAAATTTTGTTTGAAAGGGAAAAAAATAATGCCATCTAGAGCTCCGGAGTTTATGCCCACTCACATGCATGCATTATACCTAGGAAAGCCACGTCCCAAACAAAATCACTAAACATCAAACCGCTAAAAACCCAACACTAGAAACCGTTTTGGATTGAGTGGAGACAACATAAAAGTCGTCCTCACGGAGAGAATTTTGTTTAGACCATCAGATTTTATTAAAAATCGTGTCTACAGATCTGACAATCATTAAAAATCGTATCTATAAGTATAATAATTTGATCCAATTCAGTGGGGACAACTCTTGTCCCCACTGAATCCGAACCCCACTAGAAACTCGGGAGAAATTAATTGAAGAAGATGGCCACAGAAGCAGAGAAAAGGTGGTCTCTTGAGGGAAGAATTGCTCTCGTCACCGGCGGAACCTGAGGCATAGCGTAATCTGTTTTAAGAAAAATTAACCCTTCTTTATGTTAGGATATGTCGAGAAAAGCGAATGGTAAAAAATTGGGCTTGGCCAGCGGCCGCTAGCCCCCTAGCCCTCGCTGGGGGGTTGTTACAGAATGTGTGATTTCTGAAAGCCCAGCGGCCGCTGGGGTGCACTGCGAGATTTTTCCTGTTTTGCTCGGACTCTTGTTTTGGACTCCTAGGACGACCTAGATAGATTTCTTGTACACCAAGGGTTCGTCCATTATATAAGGACGTGTCACCCAAGAGTTTTGTATGACTTTGTGACTCAGATCCATCAATAAAAGTTCTTCTTTCTCCCAGTGGACGTAGGCATTAGGCCGAACCATGTTACCTCTTGTGTCGGTATTCTTTGTGCGTTTTGTTCTCTTGGTTGTTGAATTCCTAACAAGTGGTATCAGAGCTAAGGTTGGAGGATGACGGACGGCGCGGAGTTTGCTCTTGTAAAGTTCGATGATTCTTTGAATTTCGGGTTATGGCAAAGGCGTGTCAAGAATCTTCTCGTACAATAAAGGATGGTCATCGCGCTTTCGGAGAGGAAGCTCGAGAAGATGGAGGACCAAGAGTGGAAGGAGATGGGGGCCAAAACGGTGGCGATGATTAACTTGTGCCTGGCGGATGATTTGATGTATCACGTTATGGATGAGGAGTCACCAGCTGAGGTATGGAAGAAATTGGAGGCAAGGTATATGTCTAAATCTTTGTCGAACAAGCTCTATCTTAAGCAAAAGTTGTATGGGCTTAAGATGATGGGGGGCTTGGATTTGGGCCAACACATCAATGTTTTCAATAAATTGTTGAGTGATTTGAGAAGGGTCGATGTGAAGTTCGAGGAGAAAAATAAGGCATTGTTGCTCCTGAATTTCTTACCGGCTTTCTACGAGAATTTGGTTACAAACTTGACTTGGGAGAAGAAGTCCCTAGTGTTGGAGGAGATCACAAGTGCTTTGCTAGGGTTTCATCAAAGGAGAAAAACTGGCGATGAACGAATGGAAGGGCTGGTTGTGAGGGGTAGCCATGGTGGTCGTAGTGAAGGAAAAGAAGAAAGGGAATCCAAGTCGGGGTCAAGGAGGTTCAAGGGAAATTTCTTTGAATGCGGAGAAAAATGGCATGTGAAGAAGGATTGTCCAAGAAGAACTCGGGATCGCGAGAGAAAAGGATTTTCCTGTTTTGCTCGGACTCTTATTTTGGACTCCTAGGTCGACCTAAATAGGTTTCTTGTACACGAAGGGTTGGTCCATTATATAACGAAGTGTTACCCAAAGATTTTGTATGGCTTTGTGATTCGGATCCATCAGTAAAAGTTCTCCTTTCTTCCCGTGGCGTAGGCATTAGACCGAACCACGTTATCTCTTGTGTCCGTGTTCTTTGCGCGTTTTGTTCTCTTGGTTGCTGAATTCCTAACACTTCACTCTTATTAATATATGTCCAAAAAATTTAAGTTAACTACCTCAAGTGTGTAATTAGGCGGGCAATTGTGTAAGATTTGGTGCAACGTTGCACACTTGTTCTCGGACCGAATCACAGCTGGACGAGTGCTTAAAGGAATGGGAGACCAAGGGAATCGGGGTTACGGGGTCGGTATGCGACGTGAGGTATCTGTTAATTTTTATAAACATGAACCTCGGGTTCGTAGAGCAGAAATTAAAATTTTTTAGCAACACAGAATCTGATCATGGCAGTATAACATAAAATATAACAACATAATTAGAGAATTCTTACAGTATGTTGTAGATCAAATCCTTAACTATAGTATCTATGTAATCCTCGTCTACGAACACATGTCGTATCTACCCTGTCAGGAGTGCAAGCATTGGTTATGGTCAAAGTTCATATATCCATACATGTCGTGCGTATTGACCTCAAGTCGGAGGACTACTACACTACTCCACAAACTGATACTTCCGTAGACACGTAAATAGAATACACCAAATAATTTCTCGGTCGGACATGTCAATACTCTCCAAAGTATCTGTGCATCCATCATAAAATACCTAGTATCTCGTAGTTGTGAGAACTACTACATCCTCTAAGGATATGATGCAGATCGCACACCAATCTCAATCGCATCATCGATTTTCTATTCTTGATGATCATTGATTGTGGCTGTTTAAGAACCATGTTTATAATCATCTGAGATCTCACATTCTCAATGAAAATATTAGTTCATGGGAACACTAACATGAATATATGCAAACAATCAAACATTATATTCAACAAGTGTAATGCCGAGTATTATAAATCAATAATACGAAATAACTGAATGTGATTAAGTACAAATGTCCTTACTAGGATTATCTCTAGGACATATATACTAACAATCTCCCATTGGCCTAGAGCCAATCACCCATATGTCTAACACCAAGATTCTCAAAGTGTCTGGCATGCTTTTGAACACTAAGTGGTATGGTGAAAGGATCAGCCAAGTTATCCTCTGTGGAAATACGTTCTAATTCTATTTTCTTTCTCGCTATGATCTCTCGGATCAAGTGATAGTGCCTTTGTACATGTTTGTTTCTGTTGTTGGATCTTGGTTTCTTTGCTTGTGCAACCGCACCAGTGTTATCACAATACATCTTTATTGGTAAACTGGCACTCGGAACTACCCCTAGTTCTTTCAAGAACACTAAAATCCAGACAGCCTCCTTCGCAGCTTTTGATGCAGCTATGTACTCAGCTTCGGTTGTTGAATCTGCAATCGTATCTTGCTTGAAACTATTTCAGCTCACCGTTCTGCCATTGAGCGTGAAGGCATACCCCAATTATGACTTAAAGTCTTCAAGGTCAGTCATGAAACTGGCATCAGTAAACCCAGTTACCACAAATTCTGGCTGTCCACCATAGACTAAAAAATATTCTTTAGTTCGTCTAAGATACTTCAGAATGTTCTTAACAGCAACCCAATAAGGTTCTCCTAGATTTTTCTGAAATCTACCAGTGATGCTGATAGCGTATGCCACATCGGGTCTAGTACAAGTCATGGCGTACATGATTGATCCAATTGCAGATGCGTATGGGATACCATCCATGTACTCGATTTCTTCTTCTTCAGAAGGACAATCCTTCTTAGACAGCTTAATCCCACGATTTGCTGGTAGAAAACCTCTCTTAGAGTCTTCCATTTTAAAACACTTCAGTACCTTGTTCTTGGTGATCTGGAACTGTTTGGTGTTATGTCTGGCGCGACGAGAATGTCGCGTATTTAAGAAAGGGTGCATGTGATACCCCAAAAATAATACGTTCTATCTGAAAGCTTTAAGTGATTTGATTGTTACTATCTATATCAACAAGGTGCACCTTCTTTTCTGGCACACATCTTGAGAGAACTCCAAGGTTAAACATCTTTGTCCGGGAGTAGGATCAGGATAAGTGACCTCATGGGAAGTTTTTGGGATGCGTGCGAGTGAGGACAAAACATGTTAAAAAAATCTGTGTTGGTCTGTGGAGATAGTTGGTCAGATCACAGGGCATTACATATGTACACACGCGCGATCATTTTAGATGTTAACTAGTTACCAACAACATATTCGTGAAAATATATGCGACCGTGCGATTATTTTGATTCTTCTAGGAGCCATGGAGCAGATCACCAAGAACTTGGCATGTGAGTGGGCGAAGGATAACATTCGTGTTAATGCAATTGCGCCTGGGTTCATTGATACCTCAATTATAGGTGATGCAACGGTAAGTAACAACACAATGTGTTATGCTTTAGAAACATACAACAATTGGGTCGTAACTTTGCATCATTGTTCTTGCAGGCAGATCCGAGGGTAACCGAATTTCTTGAATGTCAAGTAAACCGTACCCCTCTCTTCCATCAAGGAAAGCCGGAAGAAATTTTGTCAATTGTGGCATTTGTTTGCTGTCTGCATCGTCATTTCTCACCAGTCAAGTTATTGTCGTGGATGGAGGATTCACTGTCAATGGTTTTGGCCCAGAAACTAGGTAGGCTAGCCCTTAATTCAAGTTTCCTACGAGGAGGGGCAACCATACGGACGGAAGCGGGACCAATAAATTGATGCGAGGTCGTTGAAGTATGTAATGGTTTTCTAGAGTGGTTTTGGTTTTCTTGATGAGGTTTTTTGGTGTAGCTACGCATGATCTTGTATTATAGAGTACGTATCCATTTATTTTGTGTGTGTTTATTCTCACCAAAGCATTATTAGAGTAAGAAAATCTCGCTTCTACATTGGGAAAAATATGGCATATCGGCTGTAGTATCGCCTCTTGCCTTGTCAATAGTCTATGTTTTTTTTCCTTGAAAAGTGAAAATAAATTTCTAACATGACCTAATAATTAAACTATGGCAATAAATATATCATTCATTTGTCAATAATATATGTGAACGTTAGTCAAACGGCGCTAGGACTTCTACATTTTAAATGTGCCTGGTGTTACTAATTTATGAACGTTGGGGAACTGGAAGGTCAGGTTTCTATCCTGCGCAGGGCGTGCGACTCTGATCAAGTCGGTGGTGCAGGCGATCCCCACATACGTGATTAGCTGTTCCTCCTCTCGCAAGACACCTATTAGCGGATTGAGATGAGATTATGTGACTTTTTTGGGGTAGTATGAATGGGGACAAATGCTACACCGGAGGAGTTGGGCCAGTCTATGCAGATCTAAGAAGGAAGGCGGCCTGAGATTCCAAAAATGGTAAAGTTTTAATACGGCTATGGTGGCAAAGCATGCTTGGAGGCTTATATGTTCTCCCTACTCACTGACTGCAAAAATATTTAAAGCTAGGTACTTAAATATGATTGTATTTCTCTCGTGTAATGCTTGATTGAAAACTGTACAATAGCAGCGTGATTGTATATAGTTTCGGATTCAGTGGGGACTGCATAAAAGATGTCTATACGGAGGGGACTAAATTTGGGCCGTCAGATTTGATTGTCTTTAAATCTGATGGTCAATAGCCTATCAGGTGATATTGGTTTGCATGTGAAGTGATATTGGTTTGCATGCGACTGGTTTGCATATGAAATAATATTGGTTTGCATGTGAAGTAATATTGGTTTGTATGTGTAATAATATTAGTTTGTGTTAGTAGTCTCTATCGGTGGGGACAAGGCCCCACTGAATCCGACCCTTATTTATACATGTTGTACAAGTTATGTCCGGTAACAGAAGGAGTGATTCTCGGCAATGAATCAGCAGTCAGAAAGATATGGAAGGTGTGATATGCTGGATAAGGAAGGCATAACTGCGGGAGAGAATCACGGGACAGCTGGCTCGACTGGAACATTCTGGAGCAATCTAGGTACATCTCCTTTAGTACTTTCCTAGATGCTCTTTACTGGAAGTCTCGGGTGGCTATAGGCCAAGGCATGACTGGCGAAGTATATTAGCAGGTTTATCACTACTAAAATGAGGGTTGGAATGGAGGGTGGGAGATGGGACCTCTATCAATGTGTGGAACAAATACTTGTCAACAGGACACCCTAATAAAACAGATTTCTAGGGGTTGATCGAGGTCGAAGCTATTCGATTCTATGAAGATTTCTTAGAGGTCAATGCTATTCCCCAACCGAACAACACCTCAGAGCAAAGGGGATTGACAGTCGCCGCCAATTGGGGGTGTCAAATTGAACTCAGATGCTGAGATAGTAGAGGATGGTTACGGGTAACTGAGTGCGGTGGCTAAAGACTCGAATGGTAGGTTTATCCAGGCTGTCGCACGACATATCTCGGGAGTCGCTCACCCGACTTTACTTGAGGCGCACAAAGTTCTCTTGGCCCTGGAGTTATCCTGGATCATGGATATTACAAGTGTGATCGTTGAGTCGGATTGCCTTCCTATTGTAATAGCTCTTCAACGCAAGCACCTGGACCGCAGTGACCTCTCGCTGTTGATCCAGGATTGTCTGAAGGCATCGGTGCACTTCACGAAGGTGCTATTCCAATTCGCACGAAGGGAGGCCAACCAAGCTAGGACCGTTTGGCACACTCAATGGGTTGGTCAGTTATGATGTAATGGGTTGCTTAGTTATGATGTAATGGTTCGACACCTTATGATGCAATGGGTCGCCCAAAATGGCGTCAATTTTTTCCTGACACAAGCGCATGGTTGGTCAGTTATGATACAATTGTTCACTTATGATACAATGGGTCGCCCAATTATGATGCAATTGGTCGCCCGAAGTGGTCCCAATTTTTTCGGAACACGCGCTGATCGCCCAGTTATGATGCAATTGGTCGCTCGAAGTGGTTCCAATTTTTTCGGAACACGCGATGATCGCCTTGTTATGATACAATTGGTCGCTCGAAGTGGTCCCAATTTTTTCGGAACACGCGCTGATTCGCTTAGTTATGATGCAATAAATCGCCCAGTTATGATGCAATAGGTTGAGTTCAGGACGATCCTAAAAATAGGGTTTCAAGACCAAATCCGGTCCCAACCAAGCTGCCCACTTCTTGGCCAAATCCTCCATTATTTATGATGCTCCTACGCTTTATCTTAATGTCTGTCCGATAAAGATCGATGATGTGTTGCTTTCGGACAACTGTGGTTTGACTACTTGATCCAATGAAATGAAATATCTAATGAAATGAAATGAAATATCAGTTTATCCTTAAAAAAAATAATTTTTAAAGAACGCTGGGATTTTCCACCTAGGAACCAATGGCGGCGGCTCGGTCTTTTCGTAACAACCGCCGGTCAAAAGTTAGGTGGCGGGAGTTGTTAGAATCTTTAATTTTTAGCATAGTTTTAAAACGTCTGACCGACGGTCGAATCACTAATGGGACTGTACATAGAGTTTGGCCAGAAACTCGCTTATCTTACGAATCGTCAAAATTTGGTCAGATCACACTCTTCAACTTGATTTTTTGACTCGATCCGCACGATCAGACTGTATTTTTTCAAACTAATACAAAATAAAATAAAAAAATTGTATCACATGCTAGATTTTTTTCAAATCAACAAAAAAAGTGGACTTCATATGAAATAGATTTCGAAATATGAATTTTGAAACCTATATTTTAGCTATTTGGTCTGTATATTATTTTATAATAGTAAAATTTAGTAATAAAAACGTACGGTCCGACTGACGATTCAATCAGTCAGACTATTGACCCAGAGTTTTGATCAAAATTCGAGTCGGCCTCGGGGTCATTTTTTAAAACGTTGAAAAGCGCAAAACTTATAAGATAATAGCTATGTGAATTTTTTACACTTATAAATAAGTCTAACAAAGTTTTCTTCAATGTGGATTAAACCGAATCATGCAAGGACTACAATAAAAAAGGGATGAACATGCTCTAATACCATGTTAGAACTTTCATATTAAACTCAAAACGTTAAGACAATTGATATGTGAATTTTTCAAACTTAAAAAGAAGCCCACCAAAATAATGTGATAATGCAATGAGAGATGATGCAGTAGTTTTTTTTTGTAGGTAGATGCTGCACTAGTTACAGATGAAATCCTAATAAATCATACTTATTGTGAGATTTGAATAAATTGGACAATCTCTTGAAGTCTCATATATTTTAAATACGTCCTAACAGAAATCAGAAAATTTAAAAACATCATCTCTTTCTCAAACTTCTCTCCCGACTGCTAAATAATTATAAAATGCGTCATTTTGAAGACTTAGGATAGCTGCCCGAATCGTCAAGTATCATGCGTTAGAAATCACAGTGAACTTTTTGATGCATTTTAAACCACATATTTATTTATGTCTAATCGTCAAACCACGTGGTATTAAAGTATACTTTTCTATTTTTAAATATATATAAGTATGTTTTTTTTCTATCACACTCCAATTATTTTAACACATGGTAAATCTGTTGGCACATGAGACATAAATAAATTCGTGAATTAAGTTTTATGTACCAATTAATTTAAAATTTTGTGTTGCACACACACAAATGTCCCAACAATAATACCCATTATGACATAACTCCGGGCTACAATCCGGCGGTCCCAATGTCTAGACCTGACCACGGTTCGAATTTGGACGAATTCGAATCGAATTTATTCGAATTTGAATTCATCAAAACATTAAACCGTATTCAATTCTTCACAAGACGAATCAAATACGAATTATGAATTTTCGAATTAGAATCGAATTAGAATCGAATTCAAATTCGAATTAATTCTATAATTTTAATACTTAATTAAAAAATTCTAAAACCTCTAATCGAGGTAATATAGTTGGTCGGGATTTTTTCGGACCAATTCTTGTTGTCGTCTTTCCGCCTTGGTCCAATCGACGACCAATGCTTGTGCCTCCAAAGATTGCGGTGTCATTGAGTACCGGTGTTCATCCAAAATATTACCTCCTGCGCTAAATACTTGTTCCACGGCAACCATCGAAACCGGACAAGCAAGCAATTCTTTTGCAACAATTGACATAACCGGAATTATTCTAGATGGTTGTTCCACCATCCTCGGGGCCTTTTTTGGTTTTTCATTAACAATCTTTCCGTAAAACTTAATTTTTTACCTTGTGAGGGAGAGGGAGTTGAATTCATTCCCGGTTTTGAATTCATATTGTTTACCACAATAATTACATGTAATGATGAAAATACCTTTTTCTCCGGTAGAAATTTTTGTGAAATGCTTAGTAAAAAGTAATGAAGGTGGTCTTTTTACCTTTTGTGGATTGTTGAATATTGAATCAACACTTTCCCGTTGAGCTTCATCATGGACGTTCATCATTTCTTCTGGAATAGGATAAGTAGAAATCGGTGAAAAATCTGATTCAATAGAATCGTGATGTTCCACACGTTTTTCCTTACCCCTATTTGCTCTACTTGATGACATAATTATATAGTAATATGAGTAAATATATGAGAAATATGACTAATATATCTAATGACTAATTAGTAAACTTGAGGGAGAATGTATATAGCTTAAATTTTTAATAAGAGAAGTAGAGAGTTGAGATTGGAATGTGTAAAATTTGAAGAATAAAATGTGGTATTTATAGAGTTTGGAAAAAATATTGAATTAAAAAAAAACAATTTAAAAAGGACAAACAGTGAAAAAACAGTAACCTGGGTATTAAAACGGTAACAAAAAAAAGGGCAGATTCTAACGGTAATTTTCCCTTCGCTGACGCAGACAGTGATGTCATCAATGACGCAGGCGATGACGTCATCATCTTTTAACCAAAAAATAAAACTCCCGCCCCCCTTTTTAATTTTTTTTGTGGGCCCCACCTCCCCCGCCCCCCAATTTTTAAAAATTCCTTCCCTCTTCCCTCCCGTTCCCGATCCCATTCCCGCCTCCCCCACTTTTTTTTAATTTATTTTTTAACATATATTATTATATTATATATACACGAATTCGATACGAATTCAACTCGAATCGAATTTGAATTAAATTCGCCGGTTCGACGAATTATAAAAATCTTGAACCATATTCAATTCGTATTATGACGAATTCGAATCCAATTTTGGACGAATCGAATCGAATTTTTTACGAATCGAATCGAATTTTTTACGAATCGAATCGAATCGAATCACGAATATAATTCAATTCATGGTCAGGTCTACCAATGTCACAAATTGAACGTGAGCTGCTGCTGCCATATGGGAATACCACGTCCGCAAGCCACATAAAAAAATCATCAATCAGATTAGAAACTTGAGAAATTAATCGAAGACCCAATAAATTGGGACTATTTGGTTTTCGTAATTAATTGTTGATGTATTCATGGACAATAAATAATTATTTGAGATTAATTTTACTAAAATATAGTACACCGACTGAAATTATAATTACAAATAACTAATATATTATAAATAATTCAAATTAAGTAAAATTTTAAATAACATATTAAATTAATGGCTGTGTTCTCTGTCATACAAAAGGACCGACTAGTCGTGGCTGAATAGTAGCCCCGGTTTTCACCAACAACAAAAAAGTTGCCCAGGTGTCTTTTCAGCCGCCTTCTTGGACTGTAGTTAGGTGATATTTATCACTTCTTACTTTTCCCCTGCAAAACAAATCAATATTATCGCTTTTTATTAAGTGTGATTTTTGAAAAATAGTAAAATAATTTTAATTATCAATATTGTTGTATTAGAAAAACTTCAAATTTAAGATATTGTTATTAAATGGAATAACTTTCATCAAATGTTGTTCTGGTATAAATAAGTCTCAACTTTCAATAGTGTCAGATATTCATTGTAAAATCTTTTGCATCTGTAAAAATCCCACGTGTCCAAAGGTATTGCTCACTTGATCGAGAAGAAAATGAGATGTTTCTTGTGATCGAAAAATCTGGACAATTATAGGAGACCTTTGTTAAATGGAATAAGGTTACTTTGCCAAAAGATCTTGAAGGTTTAGGAATTGAAAGAATCATTATTATGAACCAAGCACGGTTGATCAAGTGGATTTGGCTCTTCATTAATAATAATAGCTCTCTATGGGCTAGTATTATTGGCGGAATTCACAAATTCAGACCTTCCCATACCTTGTCTTACCCTCTTGCAAGCTGCAACTAATATCTGCGAGGCCGTTTCTTCCCCTACTGCAGACATGTTTTTGGCTGGCATCAAGTTAAAGGTAGGAGCAGGTGATAGCTTTAAGTTTTGGCACGATCCCTCAAGAACTTGTTTCCGCGCCTGTTCATGATTTCTAATCACAAGGATGCACGGATTAATGATTGCTACAATTGCAATGGAGACTCAAGGGGAATCTTTCCTGGTCAAGATCTCTTTGTGCATGGGAGGATATCCAGTCACCTCTTTGCAAAATCAAATTCAATCAAGCCGCCTCCTACGCAATACAAAAGATCAATATAACATGGCAACACGATCTTGATGGAGTATACATAGTGAGTTCAATGAGAAAGATGGCAAACTCGGAGACACACTCAAGTAATCAAGCCACCCAATCTCTAAATTGCATCTGGAAGCTGAAGATTCCACTTAAAGTTCAATGCTTTTTGTGGATTGATTTCCAGGAGAGGCTACAAACATGAGATAACTTGATTAGAAGTCGTGGATTGGCAGAGTGGGATTGTTTGTGTCCATTGTGCGGGGATGAGGACAAATATGTCCCCCCCATCTTCTACTCCATTACAAATTGTCAAGGAAAATATTGAGTTTTTTCTCCAGGCTAATTAGAATAAGTTGGTTTTCTACGTTTTCTTTGGCCGAAGCTTCTGATAGTTGGTGCGGCTTGTTCAAAGGCATGATGATGCAAGAAATCGGTCTGGCCTTTTTCAGGACAATAACTTGGAGAATTTGGCACACCAAAAATAAGGCGATCTTTGATGAAGAGACTCCGTTGGTGGATTTGGCGATTAATCGGGACCTCCTCCATGCTCGAGAATGGCTAATATGGTCAAACTCAATCAAGACTCTATGTAATCAAGATTTAGTCTTATATTTTGACTCGCACAAATTAAATTAGCTTGAATTATGGTACTCTTGCTATTATTTGGGCTAATTTGTTTGGAGTTTATGTAAATATGTAAGTATCTTGGAGTTTAATACAAAGAGTTTATTGATAAAAAAATTTAAAAAAAATCTACTTGGTCCAATCTGAATTAGTCATCATGCTGCATATCAAATAGTATTAAAATCTAATTTGGCCTCTTTAATAAATAATAATATTTTATTAAATTCATCGGAATTTTAACTTCTTCTTATCTTTTCTATTGGTAAATTTGAACTTCATTTTTTTACGTACTTGGACCGACTTGTAGGTGATTGTTAGACAAACGTAAAAAATGAGTGGACATGGTTGCTGCTTGCTGCTTCAACATTGCAGATTCTCAAGGAAAATAATGAGTTTTTTTCTCCAGGCTAATTGGAATAAGTTGGTGTTTCGTTTTCTTTGGCCAAAGCTTTTGATAGTTGGTGCGGCTTGTTCAAAGGCAGGATGATGCAAGAAATTGGTCAGACCTTTTTCGGGCAATAACTTGGGAAATTTGACATACTAGGAATAAGGCGATCTTTGATAAAGAGACTCTGTTGGTGGATTTGGCGATTAATCGAGTCCTCTTCCATGCTCGAGAATGGCTAATATGATCAAACTCAATTAAGACTCTATGTAATCAAGATTTAATCTTGTATTTTGACTTGCGAAAATCAAATTAACTTGAATTATGGCTCACTTGCAATTATTTGAACTAATTTGTTTGGAGTTTATGTAACTATGCATCTATCTTGGATTTAATACAAAGAGTATTGATTTAAAAAAACCCTAAAAAATTTCACTTGGTCAAATCTAAATTAGTCATCGATGCATATGTGATAGTATTAAAATCTAATTTGGCCTCTTTAATAAATAATAATATTTTATTAAATTCATCGGAATTTTAACAATAACTTATCTTTTCTATTGGTAAATTTGAAGAACATTTTTTTACGTACTTGGACCGACTTGTAGTTGTAGGTGATTGTTAGACAAACGTAAAAATGAGTGGACATGGTTGCTGCTTGCTGCTTCAACATATATATATATACATCCATGTCCCAAACCAAATCACTAAACATCAAACCGCTAAAAACCCAACACTAGAAAACTCAGGAGAAACTAATCGAAGACTATGGCCACAGAAGCGGAGAAAAGATGGTCTCTCGAGGGAAGAACTGCTCTCGTCACCGGCGGAACCCGAGGCATAGGGTAATTTCTCCTGTTCAACGAAAATTAAGCGCTCTTTTCTCTGTTTGCAAGTGGAATTAAGTAAATTAACTACCTTAAGTCTGTAATTAGGCGGGCGATCGTGGAAGAGCTGGTAAGATTTGGGGCAACGGTGCATATCTGTTCTCGGACCGAATCGCAGCTGGACGGGTGCTTGAAGGAATGGGAAATCAAGGGAATTAAGGTTACCGGATCGGTCTGCGACGTTAGGTACAGAGACCAGTGCCAGAGGATGATGGAGACCGTCTCTTCTGTCTTTAATGGGAAGCTAGACATACTTGTAAGCTTCCTATCTTTTTGTCTAGATAAGGCGTCGAACTCTAGACATTTTAGTTAAATTATAATGTTACCCTCACCAGTTGATATAAATGTTTATCGGTAGCTTTTGTGTGATATCTTAATTATAATCTTAAGATATCCAACTTCCAAGCTAGCATGGTTTTTTTACTGGAGGTATGAACTTTCGGACTACAATCTAAAATAGTGTGGGGATAAGTTTCAGAAAGAGAGACGGGGGAGAGAGAGAATGAGGTCATTTTTAAAAAAAAATTTATCTTCCGGAGATTTTTTAATTTTCAATATTTTGGTTGGGATACGTTTAAATTATTTAATATAAGTGAGAAGGGTATTTTTGTCTAAAATTATTTCTGGTCGGCTAAATTCTGGTGGGAAGGAAGGAGCAAACAACTGAATGTGTTTTGCCAATTTTCATATATCCAAACAAGATTGTATGAATTCATTACAATATATTCCTTTACTCGATTTTGCTTTATGAAACTATACTTTTGTCTCCCATTTCTCAATCCATCCGTAGTTTTTAATTCTTAATTGTCTCTTCTTAGATCAATAACGCCGGTTTGGTACTACCGAAACATGCCCTGGACATCAAGCCGGAGGACATCGCAACAGTAATGGGAGCCAATTTCGAGTCGGCATTTAATCTTAGTCAACTCTCTCATCCTCTCCTCAAGGCATCAGGAAATGGTTGCATAGTGAACATCTCCTCCATCTCTAGCCGCATAGGTTTTCCTTGGAGTTCAATGTATGCAGCGTCAAAAGGTAATTAAATCATTTAAGCTTGACATATATGGGCATTTTATATGTCAATTAGTTTTAGACGAAATTTTCGCGAAACTATTATCGAGTTTACTACATTAGTGGATGCATGTTTTTTTATAGATGTGAAAAATTCACCCACCAACTTTCATGTTTTAAGAGCTAAATTGGCTAAAGGAATGAGTCATAATTATTACGGAGAACTCGCGTGCCCGAGTGATCTTGTGCTATTGGTTTTGGGTTGCATTGAAGATTCTAACATTGGATTGGAGTGGGTTGATCTCCGTTGTTGTTCGCACGATCCTCGTGTTATGGCACGTTGACGAAGTCAAAGCCTGTATAAACTTTGGGTGTTTGTTTACAAGTGTGAAAAAATCATCCATCTATTACCTTAATATACCTTAATTTTTTGGTTGAAAGGGAAATTATAACAAATATACGTGACCGTTTCACTTGTTTTGACTCTTAATTTTGTGGGTCTACTATTTTGACTTTTCAGGAGCCATGGAGCAGATCACCAAAAACTTGGCATGTGAATGGGCGAAAGATAACATTCGTGTTAATGCTGTTGCTCCGGGGATGATTGATACCTCAATTATGGATTCTTCAAAGGTAAGCAACAAGACATTATGTTATTCTTTGTTAATCTAATATCCTTTTTATAAACTACGTAGGATGTTAAAATAGTCGTATTTGATTAACGTCTCAAAATTCTACCCAAAAAAAAGAGAGAGGAAAAAGTCCACTTTAGTACCCTGTGGTATAGCCTAAAATTATTTTAGTACTATGTGGTAAAAAATATCGACCAATCAAGTCATACTTATTCCAATTAATTTCACTTAGGTCAACATGCAGCTGTCCTGAACAAACCCGTCCAAACAACATCGTTTTATGTATGACATGGCATGTCATGTCCAATTTTGTTTGATACATGTACACATGAGGTGGCAAGATGGTAAAATATACCAAAATGATCTCAAATTTATTGATACTTGTTCCAAAGTACTTATTATTTATAATTGTTTTAAACCGCTTATATGAAGGAACCTCCTGCCATTAATATTCTCAAGAAATCAAAATCAAGAATCCAGATCGAAATTATAAAACTGAGATCAGAATCGAGAAACCTAGATCGTTTAATTTCACTGAACCTCATGGCTTCTTCTTTCCATCGAATCAAGAGACATAGATCGTTCAAGATTTAAACCCACCGAAATCAGTAAACCTAATCGTTTCCACCGAACTTTATGACCTCGTCGTCGTCATTTTCAACTGTACACAAAACTTTAATTCCAAACCCAGATCTAAACCCATCGAATTTTAATTTCAACTGTACAACGAAACCAAAAAATGTCGGAAGCCAGCGTGTCCTCGCAGAAGGGCCTGCTCATGTCGTTCTCCTCCTCATGGCGTTCTGGGCGAAGCTCGTGAGTCGTGCCTTCGCCAAACTGAAGCCCAACCGCCGCCGTCGAAGAGGCATCGAAGGAGGAGGCGGCAGAGGAGATTCACGGCGCAGGTGCAGGCAGGGGAGGAGATTGGAGTTGGGAGACCGTCGGGGACAGGGGAGATCTCCTCTGGGTAAGGGAGTCGGCCGGAGAGAGGGAGAAGACAGTCTGGTTCTTCCGAGAGAGGCAGCGGAGATGAGGAGGAGAGAGAAGGTGAAGAGGAAGAGGAAGGAAGAGATTTGGTTTTTTTTTGTTTTTTTAAAGGGTAAAACTGTCATAATAAAATTATGTTTGACTGATGACAAATATAAATAACAAGGTACTTTGGAACAATTATCAATAAATTTGAGATCTTTTCGGTATTTTTCCATCTTGCCACCTCATGTGTACATGTATCAAACAAAATCTGACATGGCATGCCACATCATACATAAAACGACGTCGTTTGGACGGGTTGGGTCCGGGTAGCTGCCCGTGGACCTAAGTGATGTTAATTGGAATAAGTATGACTCGATTGGTTAGTTTTTTACCACATGGTATTAAAGTAATTTTAGGCTATACTACAGGGTACTAAAGTGGACTTTTTCCAACAACAAAAATTAAAGTCTCAAGATGGTAAAGTTTTCTACTCTTTGCATCTCATGCATTGATTGAATATCGTCTCATGCGTTGTAGTTGTTGTTGCAGGAAAATACAAGTTTGATGGAACCTGTTGAATGTCTAGTAAATAACACTCCTCTCCTCCGTCAGGGAAACCCTGAAGAAATTTCGTCGGTGGTGGCGTTTCTTTGTTTGCCTGCTGCGTCGTTTCTTACCGGTCAAGTTATTATCGTGGATGGAGGATATACTATCAATGGTTTTGGC
The DNA here is from genome assembly GCA_963995505.1 of Hypericum androsaemum. NCBI lineage: Eukaryota > Viridiplantae > Streptophyta > Magnoliopsida > Malpighiales > Hypericaceae > Hypericum > Hypericum androsaemum. Next base: position 13,866,289 of record OZ023195.1, read on the forward strand.
CCGGGAATTAGGAACACGACCTCTTAATTCAAGTTTCCGGCGAGGAAGGGCGAGCCGGACCAATAAATTGCAGCTAGTCGCGATGGCGGAGAAATTAATTGTTTCTCCTTCAATTGGAGAAAATGGTGCATCGGCTGGAGTATCAACTCCTTGTTTTGTCAAAAATATATATGAACAATAGAATCGTGCCAACGAGGAAATTGAAGTATTTTAATGGGTTTTTAGGGTTGTGTTTGGGGGTGTTGATGGGGTTTTCTGGAGTAGCTAAGGTAGTTCTTGTATTATAGAGTATGTATTGAGTTTTTTGTTGTTGCATATTTCGTCTCATGTAAACGAAGTATAATCTGTTACTGGAATATTATCGTAGTAGTAAAATATCAATTCTTCAGTTGAAAAAAATGGCGTGTCGGCTATACTTTTTTGTTGTTGATAAGTAACAGATTTTATATAATAAAAATTAGGGCAAATTACCTTCACATCCCTTAGGGTCCCTGGATTTCGGAAAATGATTATTCTGTCCCTAAGTTTTGATGATAATAGACTCTCGGGTCCCTGGAGCCGGAATATTCTTTTTTCTCCGGCGAATCCTCACTTGAAAAGATAAAAATGCCCCTCCCACTTAAAAAACAAAAATTCCCTTTCACCTTCTTCCCCAATTCATCTTCAACCCCAACCTTGAAAATATCAAATCCAAGTAGCCATCGAATCCATAATCAGATAAGAGCATCATCTTCAACCTCTGGCAAGAATGCTCAATTATAATTAACCAACGTAGAACAAAAAAACCATGAAACTAATGAATCTCAACAAAAAAATTAACCCACATCCAATCTGAAAAATAGGGATGAACCCTAATCACATGACAAAATTAAAAAAAAATCCAGATCTAAAACGAAAATTTCAAACATTTGTCGGCATTAACGAGAACTTGTTTGATTCCTCGTCCCTGTCGTCGTTGATACTCGACGACTGCCCCGAGATCCATCCATAGTAGCTGCAACCGGGTTGATGTTGGGAGGACCCCGCTGTGAGCGATGGTGACACCGGAGAGAAGCTTCTCGAGCTCCTCTTCATTCCTGATGGCCAGACAAGTGCCTCGGGATGCCGATGGGGAACTGGAGCCCCTTCTCGGAAGCTGGGCGTAGCGGCCTTTGTTAAGGAACCTTCTGATCCTACCGACGGGGAATTGGAGCCCTGCCTTGGACGACCGGGTAACCACCTTTTTCCTGGGCCCACCGCCCTTCCTCCCTCTAAATCCCTTCTTCAGTGCTGCTGCGTCCATTGCTTCAGCTTCTTTCTTGTGAAGTGGTAAATGGCTTTTTTTTACAAAGAATCGGAAAGAGAGAATTAATTTGGGTGTTGAGTGGGGAGAAGCTCCTGGGAATTAGGGTTTCGATAAATTGAAGCAATTGAATTTGTCGAATCCTTAATTCTCTTCACTTGCTAATTTAAACTCCAATTGAATCTAGACAATTTTTGGATTTTGTTCTATGTGAGTTTAATTTTCTTCCGCTTTGCTAAGTAGATTTTTTTTAGTGGGAGGGCATTTTGGTCATTTTAAGTGGGGGTTCACCGGAGAAAAAGGAATATTCTGGCTCCAGGAACCCAAGAGTCTATTATCATCAAAACTTAGGGACGAGACAATCATTTTTCAAAAGTCAAGGACCCTATGAGAAGGGTGAACAAAGTACATGGACGTGAGGGTAATTTTTCCTAAAAATTATATACATATGTACAAAAAAATGGAAACCCAGGATGATCCCTACCCCATTGAACAAACCCAGGACTACAAAACCGCTACTAGCCATCGTGTATAAGGGAATCCAAGTACATCAAAACATCATGACCATAAAGGTCTCTAGTAAACCCATCCATTCTCTAATCTGATAGAGAATAGAATGTAAAAGAAGTTCTCGGTCGTACCTGGCACTCTTAAAGATAATGCGATTTTGCAAATCTTAGATACTCTACATGATTGCGCCAAAGAGAGCATACTATACCTGTTGGAATTGAATGATAATTCAATGTGAGGCCCAAGGTGGTGGCCCAATATGGTCCAAAGTGGCATTACCACATTGGAAAACGCAAGTTAGACTCCCTTCCCCAACGCCTATAAATAGGCCCCATGTCCTCATTTACATTTACTCTACTACAATTGCATATCACTTCTTTTAGCTTTTGTAGTATCTTCTCTCTCCCTCTCAAGAAAGTTCTGAGTATCCGAAGGTTCACCGAGACTTTAAGGGTCGTTGTATTTCGAACTTGAAGTGCAAAGTCGTTGTATCTTGAAGACGATTGTCGTAGGCCGTAAGCATTGAATATGGAGACATCTCGTCTTACGGATAAAGAGAAACTCTTTCCTCGACTTATATCCTAATCAAGTACAATATAATCCTCCGATACAACAATCATAAGACGAGATTATATGTATTTAAAGATGGCATCATCAAGCACTACTGTAGCACCAGTCCTAGGAACTGTCCACGCCGAAAGGCCAGCAAAGTTCAACGGTACCGAGTTCAAGAGGTGGCAGCAGAAAATATTGTTCTACCTAACAACGCTTAACCTAGTGCGGTTCTTGAAAGAAGATACCCCTAAGGTGGAGGAGGATGAGAAAGATAAACAAAAGGTCAATGCTCTGGAGGCTTGGACTTATAGCGACTTCCTATGTCGTAACTATATCATAAATAGATTAGACGACACCCTCTACAATGTCTATGCAGTAGCTGAGACTGCAAAAATATTATGGGATTCCCTGGAAAGAAGTACAAGACGGAGGATGCCGGGATGAAGAAATTCATCATCGATAGGTTCCTCAACTTCAAAGTGGCGGATTCCAAGATGGTCATAGATCAAGTGCAAGAGTTACAACTAATTCTGCATGAGATCCATGCCGAAGGAATGCACCCAAGTAAATTTTTCCGAGTGACAGCAATGACTGAAACGCTACCACCCATGTGGAAGGGTTTAAAGAACTACCTCAAGTATAAGAGGAAGGATATGGGCCTTGAGGACCTGATTGTGAGACTAAGGATTGAGGAAGATAACCGAAAGTCCGAAGTCAAGAGCAACAGGATCAACTCTGAAGCAAATGTACATCTCGCAGGAAATGGCAAGAAGAGGAAAAAGCCCGACAACAAACTGGAGAAGCAAGAACTAATGAAAAAGAAGTCCAAAAGGATCAAGGGTAACTACTTCAACTGGGATAAGCCCGGTCACATGACAAAAGCTTGTCGTCTACCAAAGAAGGACAATCGTGATCGTGAGAAGACGAATTTGGCTAAAGACCTGTCTGAGTAAGTTCTATCCACCGTGGTATTTGAAGCCAATTTGGTGGATAACCCAAGAGAGTGGTTCATAGACACAGGGGCAACCCGCCACATCTTCTCAGACTTGGAGATGTTTTCGACCTATGTCCCGATCACCAGATGAAAGCTATTTATGGGTAACTCTGCAACTTCCAAGGTAGTTAGACTGGGTAAGGTAGTCCTGAAGCTGACCTCTAGCAAAGAACTAACCCTCAAGGATGTGCTGCATGTCCTAGACATCCGCAAGAATCTAGTATCCGGCTCCCTGTTAAGCAAAGCTAGGATGAATCTAGTTTTTGAGGAAGATAAATTTGTATTGACCAAAGCTGGTCTATTTGTAGGAAAGGGTTATCTAGATAGGGGACTCTTCAAGATGAATGTAATGATTGTACATCGTACCTTTGAGGGCCAAAATAAAGTTGTTAATTCTTCTTACTTGGCTGAGTGTTCTAACCTATGGCATGATAGATTAGGACACGTACATTTAAACTCACTAAGGAAGTTAGTAAGTTTAAATTTATTGCCTAAAATAGAGTTTAACCCAAACGATAAATGCGAAGTATTTGTTAAGGCAAAAATAGCCAAAGCACCTTTCCATTCAGTGGAAAGAAGTACTACACTTTTAGAGTTAATTTGTACCGATATTTGTGATATAAAACACGTGCAAACTAGAGGTAAAAATAAATATTTCATCACATTTATCGATGATTGCATAAGATTTTGCTACGTATATCTTTTGAAATGAAAAGACGAAGTTCTAGAAGCCTTCAAAAGATATAAGAATGAGGTTGAGAATTAACTTAGCAATAAAATCAAAATGATTCGAAGCGATTGAGGGGGAGAATATGTAGCTCTATTTGAGGAATTCTGCCAACAAAATGGCATTATCCATCAGACAACTACTACATGCTCACCTCAATCAAATAGCGTAGCTAAATGCAAGAATCAAACTCTCAAGGAGATGATGAATGCTATGTTGATTAGCTCGGGCTTACCCCAGAATATGCGGGGGGAAGCTCTGCTCTCAGCTAACCATAATTTAAATAAATTACCACACAAGAAAAGGGACGAAACTCTATATGAATTATAGAAAGATAGGAAACCTTCCTACAGTTATCTGCAAGTGTGGGGGTGCCTAGCTAAGGTAGAAATACCTCCACCTAAAAGGGTGAGAATATGACCCAAGATCGTTGACTGTACTTTTATCGGCTATGCGTACAATAGTAGTGCATACCGATTTCTAGTGCACAAGTCAGAAAACCCTGACATCAATGAGGGAATGGTCACGAAATCAAATAATGCAACATTTTTTGAAAATATCTTTCCTAAAAAGGAAAGAAAAGAAGCAAGCTCTAATAAGAGAACTTATGAGACTGCATAAGGTTCTGATCAAAATGCTCAGGAACCTAGACGTAGCAAGAGGGCCAAGGTAGCCAAGTCTTTTGGTCCAGATTTTCTGACCTACGTATTAGAAAATGAACCCAGTACAATCCAAGAGGCATTATCTAATCCAGAGAATCACGGGACAGCTGGCTCGACTGGAACATTCTGGAGCAATCTAGGTACATCTCCTTTAGTACTTTCCTAGATGCTCTTTACTGGAAGTCTCGGGTGGCTATAGGCCAAGGCATGACTGGCGAAGTATATTAGCAGGTTTATCACTACTAAAATGAGGGTTGGAATGGAGGGTGGGAGATGGGACCTCTATCAATGTGTGGAACAAATACTTGTCAACAGGACACCCTAATAAAACAGATTTCTAGGGGTTGATCGAGGTCGAAGCTATTCGATTCTATGAAGATTTCTTAGAGGTCAATGCTATTCCCCAACCGAACAACACCTCAGAGCAAAGGGGATTGACAGTCGCCGCCAATTGGGGGTGTCAAATTGAACTCAGATGCTGAGATAGTAGAGGATGGTTACGGGTAAGTGAGTGCGGTGGCTAAAGACTCGAATGGTAGGTTTATCCAGGCTGTCGCACGACATATCTCGGGAGTCACTCACCCGACTTTACTTGAGGCGCACAAAGTTCTCTTGGCCCTGGAGTTATCCTGGATCATGGATATTACAAGTGTGATCGTTGAGTCGGATTGCCTTCCTATTGTAATAGCTCTTCAACGCAAGCACCTGGACCGCAGTGACCTCTCGCTGTTGATCCAGGATTGTCTGAAGGCATCGGTGCACTTCACGAAGGTGCTATTCCAATTCGCACGAAGGGAGGCCAACCAAGCTAGGACCGTTTGGCACACTCAATGGGTTGGTCAGTTATGATGTAATGGGTTGCTTAGTTATGATGTAATGGTTCGACACCTTATGATGCAATGGGTCGCCCAAAATGGCGTCAATTTTTTCCTGACACAAGCGCATGGTTGGTCAGTTATGATACAATTGTTCACTTATGATACAATGGGTCGCCCAATTATGATGCAATTGGTCGCCCGAAGTGGTCCCAATTTTTTCGGAACACGCGCTGATCGCCCAGTTATGATGCAATTGGTTGCTCGAAGTGGTTCCAATTTTTTCAGAACACGCGATGATCGCCTTGTTATGATACAATTGGTCGCTCGAAGTGGTCCCAATTTTTTCGGAACACGCGCTGATTCGCTTAGTTATGATGCAATGAATCGCCCAGTTATGATGCAATAGGTTGAGTTCAGGACGATCCTAAAAATAGGGTTTCAAGACCAAATCCGGTCCCAACCAAGCTGCCCACTTCTTGGCCAAATCCTCCATTATTTATGATGCTCCTACGCTTTATCTTAATGTCTGTTCGATAAAGATCGATGATGTGTTGCTTTCGGACAACTGTGGTTTGACTACTTGATCCAATGAAATGAAATATCTAATGAAATGAAATGAAATATCAGTTTATCCTTAAAAAAATTTTTTTTTAAAGAACGCTGGGATTTTCCACCTAGGAACCAATGGCGGCGGCTCGGTCTTTTCGTAACAACCGCCGGTCAAAAGTTAGGTGGCGGGAGTTGTTAGAATCTTTAATTTTTAGCATAGTTTTAAAAAGTCTGACCGACGGTCGAATCACTAATGGGACTCTACATAGAGTTTGGCAAAAAACTCGCTTATCTTACGAATCGTCAAAATTTGGTCAGATCACCAAAATAATGTGATAATGCAATGAGAGATGATGCAGTAGTTTTTTTTTGTAGGTAGATGCTGCACTAGTTACAGATGAAATCCTAATAAATCATACTTATTGTGAGATTTGAATAAATTGGACAATCTCTTGAAGTCTCATATATTTTAAATACGTCCTAACAGAAATCAGAAAATTTAAAAACATCATCTCTTTCTCAAACTTCTCTCCCGACTGCTAAATAATTATAAAATGCGTCATTTTGAAGACTTAGGATAGCTGCCCGAATCGTCAAGTATCATGCGTTAGAAATCACAGTGAACTTTTTGATGCATTTTAAACCACATATTTATTTATGTCTAATCGTCAAACCACGTGGTATTAAAGTATACTTTTCTATTTTTAAATATATATAAGTATGTTTTTTTTCTATCACACTCCAATTATTTTAACACATGGTAAATCTGTTGGCACATGAGACATAAATAAATTCGTGAATTAAGTTTTATGTACCAATTAATTTAAAATTTTGTGTTGCACACACACAAATGTCCCAACAATAATACCCATTATGACATAACTCCGGGCTACAATCCGGCGGTCCCAATGTCTAGACCTGACCACGGTTCGAATTTGGACGAATTCGAATCGAATTTATTCGAATTTGAATTCATCAAAACATTAAACCGTATTCAATTCTTCACAAGACGAATCAAATACGAATTATGAATTTTCGAATTAGAATCGAATTAGAATCGAATTCAAATTCGAATTAATTCTATAATTTTAATACTTAATTAAAAAATTCTAAAACCTCTAATCGAGGTAATATAGTTGGTCGGGATTTTTTCGGACCAATTCTTGTTGTCGTCTTTCCGCCTTGGTCCAATCGACGACCAATGCTTGTGCCTCCAAAGATTGCGGTGTCATTGAGTACCGGTGTTCATCCAAAATATTACCTCCTGCGCTAAATACTTGTTCCACGGCAACCATCGAAACCGGACAAGCAAGCAATTCTTTTGCAACAATTGACATAACCGGAATTATTCTAGATGGTTGTTCCACCATCCTCGGGGCCTTTTTTGGTTTTTCATTAACAATCTTTCCGTAAAACTTAATTTTTTACCTTGTGAGGGAGAGGGAGTTGAATTCATTCCCGGTTTTGAATTCATATTGTTTACCACAATAATTACATGTAATGATGAAAATACCTTTTTCTCCGGTAGAAATTTTTGTGAAATGCTTAGTAAAAAGTAATGAAGGTGGTCTTTTTACCTTTTGTGGATTGTTGAATATTGAATCAACACTTTCCCGTTGAGCTTCATCATGGACGTTCATCATTTCTTCTGGAATAGGATAAGTAGAAATCGGTGAAAAATCTGATTCAATAGAATCGTGATGTTCCACACGTTTTTCCTTACCCCTATTTGCTCTACTTGATGACATAATTATATAGTAATATGAGTAAATATATGAGAAATATGACTAATATATCTAATGACTAATTAGTAAACTTGAGGGAGAATGTATATAGCTTAAATTTTTAATAAGAGAAGTAGAGAGTTGAGATTGGAATGTGTAAAATTTGAAGAATAAAATATGGTATTTATAGAGTTTGGAAAAAATATTGAATTAAAAAAAACAATTTAAAAAGGACAAACAGTGAAAAAACAGTAACCTGGGTATTAAAACGGTAACAAAAAAAAGGGCAGATTCTAACGGTAATTTTCCCTTCGCTGACGCAGACAGTGATGTCATCAATGACGCAGGCGATGACGTCATCATCTTTTAACCAAAAAATAAAACTCCCGCCCCCCTTTTTAATTTTTTTTGTGGGCCCCACCTCCCCCGCCCCCCAATTTTTAAAAATTCCTTCCCTCTTCCCTCCCGTTCCCGATCCCATTCCCGCCTCCCCCACTTTTTTTTAATTTATTTTTTAACATATATTATTATATTATATATACACGAATTCGATACGAATTCAACTCGAATCGAATTTGAATTAAATTCACCGGTTCGACGAATTATAAAAATCTTGAACCATATTCAATTCGTATTATGACGAATTCGAATCCAATTTTGGACGAATCGAATCGAATTTTTTACGAATCGAATCGAATTTTTTACGAATCGAATCGAATCGAATCACGAATATAATTCAATTCATGGTCAGGTCTACCAATGTCACAAATTGAACGTGAGCTGCTGCTGCCATATGGGAATACCACGTCCGCAAGCCACATAAAAAAATCATCAATCAGATTAGAAACTTGAGAAATTAATCGAAGACCCAATAAATTGGGACTATTTGGTTTTCGTAATTAATTGTTGATGTATTCATGGACAATAAATAATTATTTGAGATTAATTTTACTAAAATATAGTACACCGACTGAAATTATAATTACAAATAACTAATATATTATAAATAATTCAAATTAAGTAAAATTTTAAATAACATATTAAATTAATGGCTGTGTTCTCTGTCATACAAAAGGACCGACTAGTCGTGGCTGAATAGTAGCCCCGGTTTTCACCAACAACAAAAAAGTTGCCCAGGTGTCTTTTCAGCCGCCTTCTTGGACTGTAGTTAGGTGATATTTATCACTTCTTACTTTTCCCCTGCAAAACAAATCAATATTATCGCTTTTTATTAAGTGTGATTTTTGAAAAATAGTAAAATAATTTTAATTATCAATATTGTTGTATTAGAAAAACTTCAAATTTAAGATATTGTTATTAAATGGAATAACTTTCATCAAATGTTGTTCTGGTATAAATAAGTCTCAACTTTCAATAGTGTCAGATATTCATTGTAAAATCTTTTGCATCTGTAAAAATCCCACGTGTCCAAAGGTATTGCTCACTTGATCGAGAAGAAAATGAGATGTTTCTTGTGATCGAAAAATCTGGACAATTATAGGAGACCTTTGTTAAATGGAATAAGGTTACTTTGCCAAAAGATCTTGAAGGTTTAGGAATTGAAAGAATCATTATTATGAACCAAGCACGGTTGATCAAGTGGATTTGGCTCTTCATTAATAATAATAGCTCTCTATGGGCTAGTATTATTGGCGGAATTCACAAATTCAGACCTTCCCATACCTTGTCTTACCCTCTTGCAAGCTGCAACTAATATCTGCGAGGCCGTTTCTTCCCCTACTGCAGACATGTTTTTGGCTGGCATCAAGTTAAAGGTAGGAGCAGGTGATAGCTTTAAGTTTTGGCACGATCCCTCAAGAACTTGTTTCCGCGCCTGTTCATGATTTCTAATCACAAGGATGCACGGATTAATGATTGCTACAATTGCAATGGAGACTCAAGGGGAATCTTTCCTGGTCAAGATCTCTTTGTGCATGGGAGGATATCCAGTCACCTCTTTGCAAAATCAAATTCAATCAAGCCGCCTCCTACGCAATACAAAAGATCAATATAACATGGCAACACGATCTTGATGGAGTATACATAGTGAGTTCAATGAGAAAGATGGCAAACTCGGAGACACACTCAAGTAATCAAGCCACCCAATCTCTAAATTGCATCTGGAAGCTGAAGATTCCACTTAAAGTTCAATGCTTTTTGTGGATTGATTTCCAGGAGAGGCTACAAACATGAGATAACTTGATTAGAAGTCGTGGATTGGCAGAGTGGGATTGTTTGTGTCCATTGTGCGGGGATGAGGACAAATATGTCCCCCCCATCTTCTACTCCATTACAAATTGTCAAGGAAAATATTGAGTTTTTTCTCCAGGCTAATTAGAATAAGTTGGTTTTCTACGTTTTCTTTGGCCGAAGCTTCTGATAGTTGGTGCGGCTTGTTCAAAGGCATGATGATGCAAGAAATCGGTCTGGCCTTTTTCAGGACAATAACTTGGAGAATTTGGCACACCAAAAATAAGGCGATCTTTGATGAAGAGACTCCGTTGGTGGATTTGGCGATTAATCGGGACCTCCTCCATGCTCGAGAATGGCTAATATGGTCAAACTCAATCAAGACTCTATGTAATCAAGATTTAGTCTTATATTTTGACTCGCACAAATTAAATTAGCTTGAATTATGGTACTCTTGCTATTATTTGGGCTAATTTGTTTGGAGTTTATGTAAATATGTAAGTATCTTGGAGTTTAATACAAAGAGTTTATTGATAAAAAAATTTAAAAAAAATCTACTTGGTCCAATCTGAATTAGTCATCATGCTGCATATCAAATAGTATTAAAATCTAATTTGGCCTCTTTAATAAATAATAATATTTTATTAAATTCATCGGAATTTTAACTTCTTCTTATCTTTTCTATTGGTAAATTTGAACTTCATTTTTTTACGTACTTGGACCGACTTGTAGGTGATTGTTAGACAAACGTAAAAAATGAGTGGACATGGTTGCTGCTTGCTGCTTCAACATTGCAGATTCTCAAGGAAAATAATGAGTTTTTTTCTCCAGGCTAATTGGAATAAGTTGGTGTTTCGTTTTCTTTGGCCAAAGCTTTTGATAGTTGGTGCGGCTTGTTCAAAGGCAGGATGATGCAAGAAATTGGTCAGACCTTTTTCGGGCAATAACTTGGGAAATTTGACATACTAGGAATAAGGCGATCTTTGATAAAGAGACTCTGTTGGTGGATTTGGCGATTAATCGAGTCCTCTTCCATGCTCGAGAATGGCTAATATGATCAAACTCAATTAAGACTCTATGTAATCAAGATTTAATCTTGTATTTTGACTTGCGAAAATCAAATTAACTTGAATTATGGCTCACTTGCAATTATTTGAACTAATTTGTTTGGAGTTTATGTAACTATGCATCTATCTTGGATTTAATACAAAGAGTATTGATTTAAAAAAACCCTAAAAAATTTCACTTGGTCAAATCTAAATTAGTCATCGATGCATATGTGATAGTATTAAAATCTAATTTGGCCTCTTTAATAAATAATAATATTTTATTAAATTCATCGGAATTTTAACAATAACTTATCTTTTCTATTGGTAAATTTGAAGAACATTTTTTTACGTACTTGGACCGACTTGTAGTTGTAGGTGATTGTTAGACAAACGTAAAAATGAGTGGACATGGTTGCTGCTTGCTGCTTCAACATATATATATATACATCCATGTCCCAAACCAAATCACTAAACATCAAACCGCTAAAAACCCAACACTAGAAAACTCAGGAGAAACTAATCGAAGACTATGGCCACAGAAGCGGAGAAAAGATGGTCTCTCGAGGGAAGAACTGCTCTCGTCACCGGCGGAACCCGAGGCATAGGGTAATTTCTCCTGTTCAACGAAAATTAAGCGCTCTTTTCTCTGTTTGCAAGTGGAATTAAGTAAATTAACTACCTTAAGTCTGTAATTAGGCGGGCGATCGTGGAAGAGCTGGTAAGATTTGGGGCAACGGTGCATATCTGTTCTCGGACCGAATCGCAGCTGGACGGGTGCTTGAAGGAATGGGAAATCAAGGGAATTAAGGTTACCGGATCGGTCTGCGACGTTAGGTACAGAGACCAGTGCCAGAGGATGATGGAGACCGTCTCTTCTGTCTTTAATGGGAAGCTAGACATACTTGTAAGCTTCCTATCTTTTTGTCTAGATAAGGCGTCGAACTCTAGACATTTTAGTTAAATTATAATGTTACCCTCACCAGTTGATATAAATGTTTATCGGTAGCTTTTGTGTGATATCTTAATTATAATCTTAAGATATCCAACTTCCAAGCTAGCATGGTTTTTTTACTGGAGGTATGAACTTTCGGACTACAATCTAAAATAGTGTGGGGATAAGTTTCAGAAAGAGAGACGGGGGAGAGAGAGAATGAGGTCATTTTTAAAAAAAAATTTATCTTCCGGAGATTTTTTAATTTTCAATATTTTGGTTGGGATACGTTTAAATTATTTAATATAAGTGAGAAGGGTATTTTTGTCTAAAATTATTTCTGGTCGGCTAAATTCTGGTGGGAAGGAAGGAGCAAACAACTGAATGTGTTTTGCCAATTTTCATATATCCAAACAAGATTGTATGAATTCATTACAATATATTCCTTTACTCGATTTTGCTTTATGAAACTATACTTTTGTCTCCCATTTCTCAATCCATCCGTAGTTTTTAATTCTTAATTGTCTCTTCTTAGATCAATAACGCCGGTTTGGTACTACCGAAACATGCCCTGGACATCAAGCCGGAGGACATCGCAACAGTAATGGGAGCCAATTTCGAGTCGGCATTTAATCTTAGTCAACTCTCTCATCCTCTCCTCAAGGCATCAGGAAATGGTTGCATAGTGAACATCTCCTCCATCTCTAGCCGCATAGGTTTTCCTTGGAGTTCAATGTATGCAGCGTCAAAAGGTAATTAAATCATTTAAGCTTGACATATATGGGCATTTTATATGTCAATTAGTTTTAGACGAAATTTTCGCGAAACTATTATCGAGTTTACTACATTAGTGGATGCATGTTTTTTTATAGATGTGAAAAATTCACCCACCAACTTTCATGTTTTAAGAGCTAAATTGGCTAAAGGAATGAGTCATAATTATTACGGAGAACTCGCGTGCCCGAGTGATCTTGTGCTATTGGTTTTGGGTTGCATTGAAGATTCTAACATTGGATTGGAGTGGGTTGATCTCCGTTGTTGTTCGCACGATCCTCGTGTTATGGCACGTTGACGAAGTCAAAGCCTGTATAAACTTTGGGTGTTTGTTTACAAGTGTGAAAAAATCATCCATCTATTACCTTAATATACCTTAATTTTTTGGTTGAAAGGGAAATTATAACAAATATACGTGACCGTTTCACTTGTTTTGACTCTTAATTTTGTGGGTCTACTATTTTGACTTTTCAGGAGCCATGGAGCAGATCACCAAAAACTTGGCATGTGAATGGGCGAAAGATAACATTCGTGTTAATGCTGTTGCTCCGGGGATGATTGATACCTCAATTATGGATTCTTCAAAGGTAAGCAACAAGACATTATGTTATTCTTTGTTAATCTAATATCCTTTTTATAAACTACGTAGGATGTTAAAATAGTCGTATTTGATTAACGTCTCAAAATTCTACCCAAAAAAAAGAGAGAGGAAAAAGTCCACTTTAGTACCCTGTGGTATAGCCTAAAATTATTTTAGTACTATGTGGTAAAAAATATCGACCAATCAAGTCATACTTATTCCAATTAATTTCACTTAGGTCAACATGCAGCTGTCCTGAACAAACCCGTCCAAACAACATCGTTTTATGTATGACATGGCATGTCATGTCCAATTTTGTTTGATACATGTACACATGAGGTGGCAAGATGGTAAAATATACCAAAATGATCTCAAATTTATTGATACTTGTTCCAAAGTACTTATTATTTATAATTGTTTTAAACCGCTTATATGAAGGAACCTCCTGCCATTAATATTCTCAAGAAATCAAAATCAAGAATCCAGATCGAAATTATAAAACTGAGATCAGAATCGAGAAACCTAGATCGTTTAATTTCACTGAACCTCATGGCTTCTTCTTTCCATCGAATCAAGAGACATAGATCGTTCAAGATTTAAACCCACCGAAATCAGTAAACCTAATCGTTTCCACCGAACTTTATGACCTCGTCGTCGTCATTTTCAACTGTACACAAAACTTTAATTCCAAACCCAGATCTAAACCCATCGAATTTTAATTTCAACTGTACAACGAAACCAAAAAATGTCGGAAGCCAGCGTGTCCTCGCAGAAGGGCCTGCTCATGTCGTTCTCCTCCTCATGGCGTTCTGGGCGAAGCTCGTGAGTCGTGCCTTCGCCAAACTGAAGCCCAACCGCCGCCGTCGAAGAGGCATCGAAGGAGGAGGCGGCAGAGGAGATTCACGGCGCAGGTGCAGGCAGGGGAGGAGATTGGAGTTGGGAGACCGTCGGGGACAGGGGAGATCTCCTCTGGGTAAGGGAGTCGGCCGGAGAGAGGGAGAAGACAGTCTGGTTCTTCCGAGAGAGGCAGCGGAGATGAGGAGGAGAGAGAAGGTGAAGAGGAAGAGGAAGGAAGAGATTTGGTTTTTTTTTGTTTTTTTAAAGGGTAAAACTGTCATAATAAAATTATGTTTGACTGATGACAAATATAAATAACAAGGTACTTTGGAACAATTATCAATAAATTTGAGATCTTTTCGGTATTTTTCCATCTTGCCACCTCATGTGTACATGTATCAAACAAAATCTGACATGGCATGCCACATCATACATAAAACGACGTCGTTTGGACGGGTTGGGTCCGGGTAGCTGCCCGTGGACCTAAGTGATGTTAATTGGAATAAGTATGACTCGATTGGTTAGTTTTTTACCACATGGTATTAAAGTAATTTTAGGCTATACTACAGGGTACTAAAGTGGACTTTTTCCAACAACAAAAATTAAAGTCTCAAGATGGTAAAGTTTTCTACTCTTTGCATCTCATGCATTGATTGAATATCGTCTCATGCGTTGTAGTTGTTGTTGCAGGAAAATACAAGTTTGATGGAACCTGTTGAATGTCTAGTAAATAACACTCCTCTCCTCCGTCAGGGAAACCCTGAAGAAATTTCGTCGGTGGTGGCGTTTCTTTGTTTGCCTGCTGCGTCGTTTCTTACCGGTCAAGTTATTATCGTGGATGGAGGATATACTATCAATGGTTTTGGCCCGGGAATTAGGAACACGACCTCTTAATTCAAGTTTCCGGCGAGGAAGGGCGAGCCGGACCAATAAATTGCAGCTAGTCGCGATGGCGGAGAAATTAATTGTTTCTCCTTCAATTGGAGAAAATGGTGCATCGGCTGGAGTATCAACTCCTTGTTTTGTCAAAAATATATATGAACAATAGAATCGTGCCAACGAGGAAATTGAAGTATTTTAATGGGTTTTTAGGGTTGTGTTTGGGGGTGTTGATGGGGTTTTCTGGAGTAGCTAAGGTAGTTCTTGTATTATAGAGTATGTATTGAGTTTTTTGTTGTTGCATATTTCGTCTCATGTAAACGAAGTATAATCTGTTACTGGAATATTATCGTAGTAGTAAAATATCAATTCTTCAGTTGAAAAAAATGGCGTGTCGGCTATACTTTTTTGTTGTTGATAAGTAACAGATTTTATATAATAAAAATTAGGGCAAATTACCTTCACATCCCTTAGGGTCCCTGGATTTCGGAAAATGATTATTCTGTCCCTAAGTTTTGATGATAATAGACTCTCGGGTCCCTGGAGCCGGAATATTCTTTTTTCTCCGGCGAATCCTCACTTGAAAAGATAAAAATGCCCCTCCCACTTAAAAAACAAAAATTCCCTTTCACCTTCTTCCCCAATTCATCTTCAACCCCAACCTTGAAAATATCAAATCCAAGTAGCCATCGAATCCATAATCAGATAAGAGCATCATCTTCAACCTCTGGCAAGAATGCTCAATTATAATTAACCAACGTAGAACAAAAAAACCATGAAACTAATGAATCTCAACAAAAAAATTAACCCACATCCAATCTGAAAAATAGGGATGAACCCTAATCACATGACAAAATTAAAAAAAAATCCAGATCTAAAACGAAAATTTCAAACATTTGTCGGCATTAACGAGAACTTGTTTGATTCCTCGTCCCTGTCGTCGTTGATACTCGACGACTGCCCCGAGATCCATCCATAGTAGCTGCAACCGGGTTGATGTTGGGAGGACCCCGCTGTGAGCGATGGTGACACCGGAGAGAAGCTTCTCGAGCTCCTCTTCATTCCTGATGGCCAGACAAGTGCCTCGGGATGCCGATGGGGAACTGGAGCCCCTTCTCGGAAGCTGGGCGTAGCGGCCTTTGTTAAGGAACCTTCTGATCCTACCGACGGGGAATTGGAGCCCTGCCTTGGACGACCGGGTAACCACCTTTTTCCTGGGCCCACCGCCCTTCCTCCCTCTGAATCCCTTCTTCAGTGCTGCTGCGTCCATTGCTTCGGCTTCTTTCTTGTGAAATGGTAAAGGGCTTTTTTTTAAAAAGAATCGGAAAGAGAGAATTAGTTCAGGTGTTGAGTGGGGAGAAGCTCCTGGGAATTAGGGTTTCGATAAATTGAAGCAATTGAATTTGTCGAATCCTTAATTCTCCTTCACTTGCTAATTTAAACTCCAATTGAATCTAGACAATTTTTGGATTTTGTTCTATGTGAGTTTAATTTTCTTCCGCTTTGCTAAGTAGGTTTTTTTATGGGAGGGCATTTTGGTCATTTCAAGTGGGGGTTCACTGGAGAAAAAGGAATATTCTGGCTCCAGGGAGCCAAGAGTCTATTATCATCAAAACTTAGGGACGGGACAATCATTTTCCAAAAGTCAGGGACCCTATGGGGAGGGTGAACAAAGTACATGGACATGAGGGTAATTTGCCATAAAAATTATGTACACATGTACAAAACAATGGAAACCCAGGATGATCCCTACCCCCTTGAACAAACCCAGAACTACAAAACCGCTACTAGCCATCGTGTATAAGGGAATCCAAGTACATCAAAACGTCATGACCATAAAGGTCTCTAGTAAACCCAGCCATTCTCTAATCTGATAAAGAATAGAATGTAAAAGAAGTTCTCGGTCGTAGCTGGCACTCTTAAAGATAATGCGATTTTGCAAATCTTAGATACTCCACATGATTGCCCCAAAGAGAGCATACTATACCTGTTGGAATTGAATGATAATTCAATGTGAGGCCCAAGGTGGAGGCCCAATATGGTCTAAAGTGGCATTACCACATTGGAAAATGCAAGTTAGACTCCCTTCCCCAACGCCTATAAATAGGCCCCCCTGTCCTCATTTACATTTACTCTACTACAATTGCATATCACTTCTTCTAGCTTTTGTAGTATCTTATCTCTCCCTCTCAAGAAAGTTCTGAGTATCCGAAGGTTCGCCGAGACTTTAAGGGTCGTTGTATTTCAAACTTGAAGTGCAAAGTCGTTGTATCTTGGAGACGATTTCCGTAGGCCGTAAGCATTGAATACAGAGCAATCTCGTCTTACGGAGAAAGAGAAACTCTTTCCTCGACTTATAACCTAATCAAGTACACCATAATCCTTCGATACAACAATCGTAAGACGAGATTACATGTATTTAAAGATGGCATCATCAAGCATTGCTGTAGCACTAGTCCTAGGAACTGTCCTCGCTGAAAGGCCAGCAAAGTTCAATGGTACCGAGTTCAAGAGGTGGCAGCAGAAAATGTTGTTCTACCTAACAACGCTTAACGTAGTGCAGTTCTTGAAAGAAGATGCCCCTAAGGTGGAGGAGGATGAGAAAGATAAACAAAAGGTCAATGCTCTAGAGGCTTGGACTCATAGCGACTTCCTATGTCGTAACTACATCCTAAATGGATTAGACGACACCCTCTACAATGTCTATGCAGTAGCAGAGACTGTAAAACTATTATGGGATTTCCTGGAAAGAAGTACAAGACGGAGGATGCCGGGATGAAGAAATTCATCGTTGGGAGATTCCTCAACTTCAAAATGGTGGATTCCAAGATGGTCATAGATCAAGTGCAAGAGTTACAACTGATTCAGCATGAGATCCATGCCGAAGGAATGCACCCAAGTAAATTTTTCCGAGTGACAGCAATGATTGAAAAGGTACCACCCCTGTGGAAGGATTTCAAGAACTACCTCAAGTATAAGAGGAAGGATATGGGCCTTGAGGACCTGATTATGAGACTAAGGATTGAGGAAGATAACCGAAAGTCCGAAGTCAAGAGCAACATGATCAACTCTGAAGCCAATGTACATCTCGCAGGTAATGGCAAGAAGAGGAAAAAGCCCGACAACAAGCTGGAGAAGCAAGAACTAATGAAAAAGAATTCCAAAAGGATCAAGGGCAACTGCTTCAACTGCGATAAGCCCGGTCACATGACAAAAGATTGTCGTCTACCAAAGAAGGACAACCGTGATCGTGAGAAGACCAATTTGGCTAAAGACCTGTCTAAGTAAGATTTATCCACCATGGTATTTGAAACCAATTTGGTGGATAACCCAAGAAAGTGGTTCATAGACACAGGGGCAACCCGCCACATCTGCTCAGACATGGAGATGTTTTCGACTTATGTCCCGATCACCGGATGAAAGCTATTTATGGGTAACTCCGCAACTTCCAAGGTAGTCAGACTGGGTAAGGTAGTCCTGAAGCTGACCTCGGGCAAAGAACTAACCCTCAAGGATGTGCTGCATGTCCCAGACATCCGCAAGAATCTAGTATCCGGCTCCCTGTTAAGCAAAGCTAGGATGAATCTAGTTTTTGAGGAAGATAAATTTGTATTGACCAAAGCTGGTCTATTTGTAGGAAAGGGTTATCTATACAGGGAACTCTTCAAGATTAATGTAATAACTGTACATCGTGCCTTTGAGGGCCAAAATAAAGTTATTAATTCTTCTTACTTGGCTGAGTGTTCTAACCTATGGCATGATAGACTAGGACACGCAAATTTAAACTCAATAAGGAAGTTGGTAAGTTTAAATTTATTGCCTAAAATGGAGTTTAACCCAAACGATAAATGCGAAGTATTTGTTAAGGCAAAAATAGCCAAAGCACATTTCCATTCAGTAGAAAGAAGTACTACACCTTTAGAGTTAATTCATTCCGATATTTGTGATATGAAACACATGCAAACTAGAGGTGGGAATAAATATTTTATCACATTTATCGATGATTGCATAAGATTTTGCTACGTATATCTTTTGAAATAAAAAGACGAAGCTCTAGAAGCCTTTAAAAGATATAAGAATGAGGTTGAGAATCAACTTAGCAATAAAATCAAAATGATTCGAAGCGATAGAGGGGAAGAATATGTAGCTCCATTTGAGGAATTCTGCTAACAAAATGGCATTATCCATCAGACAACTGCTACATACTCACCTTAATCAAATGGCGTAGCTGAATGCAAGAATCAAACTCTCAAGGAGATGATGAATGCTACATTGATTAGCTCGGGCTTACCCCAGAACATGTGGGGGGGGGGGGGGGGGGGGGGGGGAGGGAGCTGTGCTCTCAGCTAACCATAATTTAAATAAATTACCACATAAGAAAAGGGACGAAACTCCATATGAATTATGGAAAGATAGGAAACCTTCTTACGGTTACCTGAAAGTGTGGGGGTGCCTAGCTAAGGTAGAAATACCTCCACCTAAAAGGGTGAGAATAGGACCCAAGAACGTTGACTGTACTTTTATCGGCTATGCGTACAAGAGTAGTGCATACCGATTTCTAGTGCACAAGTCAGAAAACCCTGACATCAACGAGAGAATGATCACGGAATCAAGGAATGCAATATTTTTTGAAAATATCTTTCCTAAAAAGGAAAGAAAAGAAGCAAGCTCTAATAAGAGAACTTCTGAGACTGCATAAGGTTCTGATTAAAATGCTCAGGAACCTAGATGTAGCAAGAGAGCCAAGGTAGCCAAGTCTTTTGGTCCAGATTTTCTGACCTACGTGTTAGAAAATGAACCCAGTACAATCCAAGAGGCATTATCTAGTCCAGATGCTCCTCTGTGGAAAGAAGCTATCAACAGTGAGATAGAGTCCATCATGCAAAATCACACATAGAAAATCGTAGATCTCCCACCAAGTTGCAAACCTTTAGGGTGCAAGTGGATCCTTAAAAGGAAATACAAAACTGATGGATCAATCGACAAGTACAAAGCTCGATTGATAGCTAAGGGGTTCAAATAGAAGGAAAGATATGATTACTTTGACACGTATTCGCCGGTCATAAGAATCACACATATTATAGTACTCATAGCCTTTGCAGCACTCTATAATCTTGAGATACATCAAATGGATGTAAAAATAGCTTTCCTAAATGATGAACTTGAAGAGGAGATTTATATAGAACAGCCTGAAGGGTTTGTTGCCCCCGGACAAGAGCAAAAAGTACTATTTACAATGGTAAGTCTCGACACATCCGTAGGAGACATAACACCGTTCGATAATTGATCTCGAGTGGTGTAATCACCATTGATTATGTGAAGTCCAAGGACAACATAGCTGATCCTTTGACGAAAGGAATCAAAAAAGATCAAATGTACAATGTAGTAAGGGGAATGGGGTTAAAACCCATACATTAAAGAATGTTCATAGCGGTAACTCAACCATGATGAGTGGAGATCCCACAAACTTGGTTCAATGAGACAACTAAGTTATAGATGGTTTAGATGATCAATTGGAACTCATCCTATTCTCAGAAGCTGCCCAAGTATTAACCTGCAGAGGTGTGGTAAGGTTAAGTGTCTATGATTTTAATAATTCCTATACCAGATAAGGGTGGAGTATGGCTGGATACTCCTGATAGAAGATCACCTATATAAGTGTGAAGTGAGGCCGCTTCAAATAAAAAAAATACTTATGAATCTAAGATAGGGTCCATGCCAAAAGGACACAATGTGAGAACCAAAGGATATTGGAGCTATCATTGTGTAAATATCATTGTCTTGGTTTACATAAAAAAGCTGACCAATTCAAGACATTGCGTTCACTGAGCAGCAAGTAAATCTGATGGCATCTTACTAAAGAAGGTTCAAAGCCATAAGCCACCTATCTCGATGCAATAATAACTCGTCGAAACTTTTCTTAAAGTGTCAGCATGCATTAATCATCATTCATATGGGGGATTGTTGGAATTGAATGATAATTCAACGTGAGGCCCAATATGGTCCAAGATGGAGGCCCAAGGTGGTCCAAAGTGGCATTATCACATTGGAAAATGCAAGTTAGACTCCCTTCCCCAACGCTTATAAACAGGCCCCCATGCCCTCATTTACATTTACTCCACTACAATTGCATATCACTTCTTCTAGCTGTTGTAGTATCTTCTCTCTCCCACTCAAGCAAGTTCTGAGTATCCGAAGGTTTGCCGAGACTTCAAGGGTCGTTGTATTTCAAACTTGAAGTACAAAGTCGTTGTATCTTGGGGACGATTGCCGTAGGCCGTAAGCATTGAATACGGGGCAATCTCCTCTTAAAAAGAAATAGTCAAACTCTTACCTCGACTTAGATCTTAATCAAGTACACCATAATCCTCCAATACAACAATACCTTCTCTAACATTATACCCCTCACAAGGGCCCTCCAATACGCAAAAAAGAGAGAACATTTCTACTGACGCACCAGTAACGGCAATTCTCCTTGCAAGAGAGTTTTAAATCCACCAAGAGACACTACAATGGAGAAAAAGGTGGACATCCGACTCATTGAAAATTCTGCACAAAAGACAGAGGATCTCTCATGCTTCAAGTTTGTTAATAATGTATGTGAACATTAGTGTAATGCACTAATAATAGATGAAAGCTTAATAATTAAATGTAAAAATGTATGAAGTATTATTTATAAATAAATCATATTTATTTTTGGGATTATAATAAATCATATGTATGACGTGCTAATGGTCGGGAGGTGTTTGGAGGGAGACTGTTTTTTACTCTATACAGTAAAATCTTTGTAAAGTGATCACATCTAAAGTAATAACCTTTCTAAACTGATAAAAAGTTTCGGTCCCAAGTCAGGACCAGTGTTAAAATTTAATAACCCCCCTATCGTAATAACTTATACTTTTTCAGAAAATGTTAGTGCAAAATCTCGGTCCCAATTTTCACATAAAGTGATATTTTTGAATAAATACATATATTATACATACTTTACAAATTTGAAAAATATTTTAAGATGCTAGTTTGTGCTAGATTTGCTTGTTTGATAACTTTTACATCATCATTCATCTTTTAAATTATCAAAAAATGTCCTTGTAATGTTTACCTTAGTTTGGTAAGTGATATACCACTCTATCAGCGTTGTTTCCATAAAGGTATCTGAATTTTGGCATTTTGAACTTTCATTTAAGGGACCAACATTGAGTAATTTTGCACTGCGATGAAGAGTATTGGATATGGTACAATGGGTGATATTGAAATTATGTTTATCCTAGAGCCATTGTTGAAGACTTTTCTGACGAACATTAGGGTTGTCTTTTTTGTATTGACATAGTTCTTTGCGGATCTTGTTGGTCATGGTACCATGGGGAGATTGTTTAAGAGCCATAGATATAAATGCTATTGATAAATTTAGAGAAATCTATTCTAATTTTTAAGTATTTTTTGGATGAAAGTTTTATCATAAATAAATGTTAATAAATTATTTAGAAAATTTTAAAAAATATATGAAAATTTACTATATAATTATGAATATTATTAACATATTTATTGGAGACTTGAAAGTCATCAAAAAAATAATTCTAAATAATTTATAATTTTTTGGTTGTTTGAATACAGATAAAATAAATTTTTGGTAGTAAATGTAAACCTCTCTTATGTAATAACATCTCTAAAGTGATAATTTTTTTGGTCTCAACAATATCACTTTAGAGAGGTTTTACTGTAGTTTGTTTCTAATTTTTTAAATGACTTCTTTTTATAAAATATTTATTAGATATTTTGAATTTTTTAGTTAATAAATTATGTGCGCATGATTTAATATTAATAGATAAATTGATTGGTGGGTGAGAGTTACATTTCGATAAAATATTTTTGGAAAAATTACTCTCAAGTCTCTCGGATTTGCTTAAATATACTCAAAAGTTTATCATGTTCACAAAATAGGTTCCTACGTCCCTTTAGTTTGCTTTTATTATACTTTCGGGTCATTGGCGCACGTTAGCAGCTCTTTTTTTTCATTTTTGTCAATAAAATGATGAAAATACCCTTAGGACCAAAAATAAAAAATCGATGATGTCATCTCTTCTTCTACCTTTCGCCAAACCATTGAATCTATATAATGTAAATGCAACGGGACCAATTCCAAATCAGAGCACTTGCACTCGAAGGGTTGGGCATCAACATCAGAAGTTTCGAGGTTTAACTGCACAAGGAAATCCCTCATCGTCGAATCTCGAGGTTGAATCAGAGCACTTTCAACCGTCCACACCACCACCGTCGTTGTTTTCCTCTTAGCGGTCAACGCGGAGATCAAGATGCGGGATGCCGGTCCCTCGTACTCCATCGAACTCGCTGAGCGTCCCCACTGCCGTTGTCGTCTTCCTCTTGGCGGTCAACGCGAAGATCAAGATGCGGGATGCCGATCCTCCTAGACGAGTCGGTCGCTGAGAGAGGAGTCGGTCCTCTCCGATGTCTGACCAACAAGACGCAGTCGCCGACGAAGATGAACCCGTCGTCGTTGCTGTCACTGACTAAGAAAAAGGTGCCGTCATCGTTGCCTCATCAATCAAGAAGAAGACACATTACGAACCCCACCACGTCGTCGACGCCGGCCTCGTAGAGGTCGTTGCCTCGTCGATCACACTCCATGGAACTGTAGCTCATTTCGTCGAGAGCCGTCGTCGTCAAAGCCACTTGAAGATTGAACAGAACTTCACCCGTCGTCGTCGGTAGTCATCTTGATTGGGCCGGAGAAGGAAAAAAAAATTTCCAATTAGAATTGGGGATTTAGAGGAGAGGGATAGAAGACGATATCAATTAATAACACAAAGATGATGTAAGCAGTTTTTTTTGTTCTAAGGGTATTTTTGTTATTTCAATGAAAAAAAAACGTATTTAAGGACCCAAAAGTATAATAAAATCAAACTAGAGAGACGTAGGAATATATTTTGTGAACATGAGGGACTTTTGAGTATATTTAAGCAAACTCGAGGGACTTGAGAATAATTTTTCCAATATTTTTTCAAAGAGAAGGAGACAAATTCCATTGAATCTGTATAATGTAAATGCAACGGGACCAATTCCAAATCAGAGCACTTGCACTCGAAGGGCTGGGCATCAACATCAGAAATCTCGAGGTTTAACTGCACAAGGAAATCCCTCGTCATCGAATCTCGAGGTTGAATCAGAGAACTTTCAACCGTCCACACCACCGCCGTCGTTGTTTTCCTCCTAGCGGTCGATGCGGAGATCAAGATGCTGGATGCCGTTCCCTCGCACTCCATCAAACTTGGCGAGCATCCCCACCGCCGTTGTCGTCTTCCTCTTGGCGGTCAACGCGAAGATCAAGACGCGGGATGCCGATCCTCCTAGACGAATCGGTCGCTGAGAGAGGAGTCGGTCCTCCCCGATGTCTGACCAAAAAAATGCAGTCGCCGACGAAGATGAACCCGTCGCCGTTGCCGCCACTAACTAAGAAAAAGACGCCGTCATCGTTGCCTCGTCGATCAAGAAGAAGACACATTATGAACCCCACCATGTTGTCAGCGACGGCCTCGTAGAGATCGTTGCCTCATCGATCGCATTCCATGGAACTGTAGCTCATTCCGTCGGAAGCCGTCGTCGTCGAAGCCAGTTGAAGATTGAACATAACTTCACTCGTCGTCAAAGCCACTTGAAGATTGAACAGAACTTCACCCGTCGTCGAAGCCACTTGAAGATTGAACAGAACTTCACCCGTCGTCGTCGTCGGAAGTCATCTTGATTCGGCTGGAGAAGAAAAAAAAAATTTCCAATTAGAATTGGGGATTTAGAGGAGAGGGATAGAAGACGATATCAATTAATAACACAAAGATGATGTAAGCAGTTTTTTTTGTTCTAAAGGTATTTTTGTCATTTCAATGACAAAAAAAAAAACTCATTGAAGGACATAAAAATATAATAAAATCAAACTAGAGAGACATAGGAATATATTTTGTGAACATGAAAATTTTTTAAGTATATTTAATCAAACCCGAGAGATTTGAGAGTAATTTTTCTAATATTTTTTCAAAATTTTTTTTGTTGGAGACAGTAGGAGGCGATTTTCTCATCCACCAATAGCCCAGCTACGGCGTTGGATTCGGTGCGGGATTTTAATAGGGGTCCCGCACCGAGCAGGATTAAATATGGTCTGCCGATCTTGTCCGTCGATTAAATATGGTCCCGCAGCGCAGGGGCATTTTCGTGTTTTACTCTCTCCCCCTTTCTCCTCCCCTTTTCCTCATCGCTCTCTCTCTCTCTCCCCTGTTCCCATTTCCTCTCCCTCATTCTATTACCCCCAACCTGGCCGAAGACGTGCTCCTCGAGAAGGCCGGAATCTTCGTCATCGACGGAGACCTCGACGACACTGCCCTCCTCGCCGGCCGACTTCGACCTGTGCTTCTCTCCCCTAGGTCAGTATCTCCACGGCAACGACTTCTCCCAGCGTCGCGCCTGGATCCCGGTGGCGACGACGAGGAACCCACCGCGCGTGCATCCCGGCGGCGACGACGGCATCGTCGTCGCTTCTGGTCTGAGACGATGTCACTTTCCGGTATCGATCGAAATTGAAAATCAAATCTACAGAGGTCGTTGTCGCAAAATTCACCTGTTCGTCGTAGCTTTTTTGGGCGTTGCCGGAGTTGATGCTTTTTGAGTGTCCTCGCTGACTTTGATGCTTTTAGGCGTTGCCGTCGTCGCAAAATCCTCTGTTCGTCGGTGTCTCACGTCCTTTGTTCGTCGCTCACTATTGTCAATGGCACAGATGTTTTGCTTTTTTCTACTATTTTTTTGGTTATCGTTTGCAATTTTTTGTTTTTTTAATTGATTATGTTCTTGTTGATTCTGTTCTTATTGATTCTTGTTGATTCTGTCCGACTGTGGCAGTGTAATGTTAATTTTATATTTTTTAAATTCTATATTTTGAATATATTTGGTATAAAGTTGGATGTTGTATTGTGTTTTGAGTCAAGTGGCATTTTTGTCCCATTATTTTGAAATTCATCACAACTTTAGCGGATATGAAAGTAGACATAAGTTGTTCCAGTTAATTAAAACGCGCGTTAAAAAGGTATGCTTGATTAAAAAAATATGGTATGTCCAGTTATGTTTAAATGAGTTAATATTTTTTATTTGATAAATTTGTTAAATTAAATAAATAAATAATTAAAAAGGCATATTCAGTTATGTTAAAAAGGTATGCCCGACTACGATAAAATGACATACTCGATTATGTTTAAATGTCATGCTGAGTTAATATTTTATATTTGATAAATTAGTTAATAAAATAAATAAATAATTAAAATTGTATACCCGATTAAGGTAAAAAGGCATGTCCAACTACGATAAAATTGTATGCCCAACTACAATAAAATGACATGTCCGGCGTCCATGTATGTTTAGATAGCATGTCGAGTTAATATTTCTTGTCTGATAAATTGGTTAATAAAATAAATAATTAATTAAATTACGTATCTGGTTATGGTAAAAAGACATGCCCGACTACGATAAAACGACATGTCCGATTATGTTTAAATGACATGCCAAATTAGTATTTCTTATATGTTAAATTAATTAATAAAATAAATATGAAACCAATTTATATTTAAAAAAGTACAATGATAATAGACTCTTGGGTCCCTAGAACCAAAATATTCTATTTTCTCTGGCGAACTCCCACTTGAAAAGACAAAAATACCCCTCTCACTTAAAAAAATAAAAAATTCTCTCCTCATTTCATCTTCAACCCCCAGACCCAGCCCATCTTGAAACCTTCAAGTCCATTAATTAAAAAAAAAATCAATATACTCTTTCAGAAAAAAAAAACAAAAATCCTACAAATCTACTGCCCATGAACTTAATTGTTCTCAAGTGTGCCATTAGAAAATAAAAACCCACGGAAAAAGAAAGTGAACAAACGACAAGAAAAAAGGACGAGGAGATCAGATTTACTACTACTACTAACATAATTACTGCTACTGTGGCCACCACTACAAGTTTCAAGCTTCTCCGCCTTTCTCCAAGACCTCATCAAGAGTCTCGATCATCTCAATCCTCTCACTCTCTTTATCTCCATTACTGTCATCATCTATAGTTGAAAAGTGGGTGAAATTAGTTAGCTAGGGTTTTCGCCGATTGGAGCCCGGAGACCGCCAGAGATGAGGGGAGACTGGGGAAGGGGAGGAGATCTCCTCCAGGAAAGGGGCGTCGGCCCGATAGAGGGAGAAGACGGTGATACCCGCGATAAGGTGTCATGTCCAGCGTTGCCTGGCCGGAAGGACTCCATCTCCGTTGAGGGTCTTCTCCGATACAGGGCGGTGAATGCTCTACGCTGAGTAGTGGTTCAACCAGATGCTACTCGTTGAGAAGATGAAAGTGGCGGTGCCATGGAGGAGGGAGAGGATGGGCTCGTGGGCTGGGGCGAGGTCGAGAAGCGAGTCTGGGAGATTATAAGCTCCGACGTAGGGGAGCTTCTTAGGGGGAAGGTCGGCGAGTTCAGGGAGCGACAAAGGTTGCGCTCGCCCTAGGGGGGGATCTTCTCTGTCCAATTTAGACAGATTTGTTAGTTTATGAAGATCTTAAAATTTATGGTGGGTTGAAGGTTTGGAGATCCAATTTAGGATTTTGGTTTTTTTATTAATAGGTTTGAGGATTTGGTTGGGTTGGGGTTGAAGGAGATGGGTTGGGTTGGGTTGGGTTGGTTTGGGATTAATGGATTTTTTTTATTAATGGATTTGAAGGTTTGAAGGTGAGTTGGATTGGGGGTTGAAGATGAATTGGGGAAGAAGGAAAAGGGGGAGAGGATTTTTTTTAGTGGGAGGGACATTTTTGTCTTTTCAAGTGGAGGTTCGCCGGAGAAAAAAGAATATTTCGGCTCCAGGGACCCGAGAGTCTATTATCATCAAAACTTAGGGACGGGACAATTATTTTTCAAAAGTCAGGGACCCTAGAGGGAGGGTGACCAAACCTCAGGGATGTGAGGGTAATTTACCCTAAAAAAAATGCATCCACCTACATTTAAAGCTGGTAGCCTTTGTATTCGGGGTCGGATTCAGTGGGGACAACCTTTGTTCCCACCGATAGGAACTAATGCAAACCAATATCATTACACATACAAACCAATATCACTTCACGTGCAAATAAATATCACCTGATAGGTTATTGACCATCCGATTTAATGACAATCAAATCTAACGACCCAAATTTAGTCCCCTCAGTATGGACATCTTTTATGTGGTCCCTACTGAATCTGAAACTTTTGTATTCACAAAAAAAAAACTCGCAGCCTTTATTGCGTCTTTTCAAGCCGTGTGTCCAAGTGTGAGGATGTGCGCAATTATTGACTGTTTTATCCTTTTCTATTTGGAACGAAAAATGGTTTCTCCGGGCGAAATCTGCCCCCAGTTTTTTTGGTGAGATTTAAATTGTTTCCACAATTTTGGATCTGAGACGGTCATGGGATTCGATCCTCTCACCTCATGCTCAAGGACTGACACCGTATCCATCAGACCATACATGAGTTGGTAATCCGCCGCAACTTCAATCCAATAATATATAATTTGATGTTGATTTGTGGCCCAGCAGCTCTACGAGCACCGATTGGAAGGTTGCAAATCTGGTGGAGAATAAGACGGCCCATCTCATATGTTAAGTGTCATGTCTGAGAAATCAGTGACCTTTCTAATGTGTTTCAAACGTGAGCTGATGCCAACATACATTTTTTTTTGGGTGGGAGATGCCAACATACATGGGAATACCACGTCCCAAGCCACATCAAAAAATCATTAATCAGATTAGAAACTTGAGAAATTAATCGAAGACCCAATAAATTGGGACTATTTTGTTATGTATTCACGGACAATAAATAATTATTTACGATTAATTTTACTAATAATAGTACACTGACTGAAATTATAATCACAAATAATTAATATATTGTAACTAAAACCAATTTAATAAAATTTTAAATAACATATTAAATAAATGGCTGATGTTCTCTGTCATACAAATGGACTAGTCATCGCCAAGGTAAGTAGCAGTACAAGAATACAAGTGTCTATTCTAAGAAAAAAAAGAGAACACAAGTGTCTTTTCAACCGCCCTCTTGGATTGAATTTTCAGAGCCGTCATATTTGAACTAAGTGTCCTTTAAAAAAAAGTAAAATAGTTTTAATTAAGTAATCAATTTTATTGCATTAAAACAATTTAAATTTAATAGTTTTTGATTGTGGAACAACTGTAGCCAAGAATTAATTTAAATTTTCTTCCATTATCTAGGAATATCCTTTGCGATTTTTTTTGGACCACTATCAGTTACTGTCGAGTGTTTTTTATAGAACCATAAATTAGATAACTTTCTCCATGATCATCCTCATGATCTCGTCTCCTTCTCCCTTTTATGAGGGAATCCATTATCCTCATCACCACCAAAATGGTAAGTTTGATGCCATGTGGCATAGCTACTATTAGTAACTTTGAGGAAGCAAGAAGGAACGTGGAGGAGGCCCAAAATGATTGTCGACTTATCCACTTAATGGGCCTTGTGGATCACAAACCCATGATCAACACATGGGTGCTAATCCAACATCTCTCACTCACACATGATTGATCATAATCAATATTCTCTCTTATCGTGTTAGGCAAATATTTCGTGCGACCAGCATACATCGAGTGCACGTAGCTAAACTCAAGAGCACATAACGGCCACTTGAAGGATATCATCTCGATATCTCCATTATGTAAAGTATGCCTTACGCTAGGTATCATCTCACATTCTTTGTTTCCACATGTGATTTTCGAAATAATCTATTCGTTTCCACTATTGTATTGCTCTCAATACAATAGGTGCACCAGTGAACCACGAAGCTTCTCGAATGTGATCGATAGAGAACCTTCTCCCTTAACGATATTTTTTTTTCATCATGATCCAGCCTGCTTTTCCAGTCAGCCTTGCCAGGTCGAATCAAAACATGACCCTTTAAAGACTTTCCAAGCTAGCAGCAATGAATCATACTTCCAAAATACATTTAGCATCTTAAGGGTAGATTTCTGAAAACCATAGTTTTCGGAGTTGGTCTCACACCAAGGAAACTGAAATCACTAAATAATAAAATTAATTTCTCATCCATTGGTCGAAAAGCACACATGACACGAACCATGTGTTATGATGTTCTTTCCTCTAAAAGGAGTGCATATCTCTCACAAATAACACCATACTAGAGCATCAGCCTCGATGTTTACAAAAAGCAGCTTTAGTCTACACAAAGACTGCTCTAGGCTATCAAGACAGAATTATGGTAAGTTCTACTTACTTCTTACCATTGGATTCCATATAATCCTATAAGTTCCGAGAACTCATTTAATGTAGCAACTATTGCTTACACATAATCTTGCGTTTTAACAAGACTGCTCTTGTAGTTAAGCAAGATGACATTCATATTTTAGAACAGGCACTCAATATTTAACAATGTTCTAAAAAATTGCCTCATCTCAATCAAGAATCAACTCATGACTCCCACTGAGGTAAACACTCGTGTGAGTGCGCTACTTCTCTGTCCGACATGCATTAGTAAATGTTACCCTAAATAACATTCACACAATACGTATTGCTGAAAACAACATTATATTGAACAACAAATTCTTTACAATATGAGCAAAAATACTAAAATTTTCGCAAACCCAGGAACCTGACATATTTTTCAAACACATCTCTAACAACACCCTTGGTCATTGGGTCTGCAACCATATCTTGTGTAGATATGTGTTTTATGCTCACCTCCTGACATGCAACCATATCCCTAACAAAGTGATATTTGATGTCGATATGCTTTGCTCTGCTATGATACCTAGGATCTTTAGCAAAAGCTATCGACTCTTGATTATCGCAAATAAGCTCACTGGTTCTTTTGAGTCGGTTAGGAATAAATGGCTCAAGAATTTCTTCAACCATACTGCCTCTTGCACAGCAGCTGCAGAAGCTACTTATTCAGCTTCCATAGTTGACAGGGAGACACATGTCTGTTTCTTGCTACTCCATGAAATAGCACCCCCGCCAAGCAAGAAGACATATCCTGCTGTTGATTTCTTCTCGTCCACATCACCACCCCAATCAGCATCGGTGTAACCTCTCAATGTCAGGTCTTGACCTTGATAACATAGTGAGTATTCTGCAGTCGCATTCAAGTATTTCATAATTTCCTTGACTGCTTTCCTTGTACACAATATTGCATACATGGGACAACCAACCGCATTGGCATAAGAGATTTTCATCATATCCCTCTCCTGTTGAGCTATTTTAGGACACATGTCTTTATTGAGATGGTGATCTTTAACAATTGGGACATATTTGGGATTACTATTATTACAATTGAATCGTTCTACTACTTTGCAGATATAGATCTCTTGTGAAAGAGACAATAGCCTCTTCGAACGATTCCTCGTGATCTTAACCCCGAGTATGTAATCAGCTTCTCCCACATCTTTCATTTTAAAGTTGGACGAGAACCAAGCTTTGAGCTCGATTAGATATCCCATGTCATTTTCAGCTATTAGAATGTCATCAACATATAACGTAATTATGACAAACTTCTTACCTGAGCGCTTAATATAGACACAATGGTCTTCGTCTATCATATTAAAGTCATACGACATGATCGTATTATGAAAACGAATATACCATTATCTAGAAGACTGCTTAAGGCCATAAATTGATCTTTTCAATTTGCAAACCATATGTTCGCTGCCTTTTTGGATGTAGCCCTCTGGCTGGACCATATAGATCTCTTTATCCAGTTCTCCATTGAGAAATACAGTTTTAACATCCATTTGATGCAACTCGAGGTTCAAATTTGCTACCATAGCCAGAATAATCCTAATGGACGTGAATCTAATAACAGGAGCGAAAGTATCCTCATAGTCAACTCCTTCATATTGTCTAAATCCTTAGGCAACTAAGCGAGCTTTGTACCTTTCGATACTTCCGTCTGCTTTACGCTTAATTTTGAGAATCCATTTATTCTCAATTGCCCTACGTTCTTTAGGTAGGTCAACAAGTACCCAAACCTGGTTTTTCTTCATGAAAGTCATCTCTTCCTCCATTGCTTTACCCCATTCATTATTCTCGAGAGATGATAGAGCGTCAGAAACATTCTTAGGTTCATCCTCATAGTCAACTCCTTCATGTTGTCTAAATCCTTAGGCAACTAAGCGAGCTTTGTACCTTTCGATACTTCCGTCTGCTTTACGCTTAATTTTGAGAATCCATTTATTCCCAATTGCCCTACATTTTTTAGGTAGGTCAACAAGTTCCCAAACCTGGTTTTTCTTCATGGAAGCCATCTCTTCCTCCATTGTTTTACCCCATTCATTGTTCTCGGGAGATGATAGAGCGTCAGAAATATTCTTAGGTTCATTCTCATCTTGTAGGATTGCTAAAAGAATCTTACTTGGACCATTATGTCTTCTTAATGATACCAAGAAAGTATTTGAAGCACCTTCAATCTCAAATATTGCTTCTGATTTGTGAGAAATCAAATAGATTTGACCGTATCTACTATAGTCATCTATAAAAGTGATGAAAAAATATGCTCCATGTCTAGCCCTCACATTCATTGGACCACAGATGTCGGAATTGACTAATTACAATGGATCATTGGCTCTAGTTTCCTTTCCAAATAGTTTTCTTGTCAATTTTCCTTCTAGACAACATTCGCAAGTAGGTAATATAGCCTTTTCTAAATAACCCAACAGTCCTGCCTTAGCTAGACGATTCAAGCGATCTTGACCAATATGGCTCAGTCTAGAATGCCACAGCACAACGTCATCTTGAGATGTTTGCGAAGCAGTGTCAAAGGAAAAATTTGAATCAGGTAAATCACAAAGATCAACATTCATGATTAAAAAACTATCTGATTTATAACCAGAACCATAGAAAACATGTTCCAAAAACAACTGAACGGAATCATTCTCAAACAACCAACGAAAACTAAAAGACATCAAAACTGAAACAGAAATTAAATTCCGGCGAATTTCTGGAGCATATAACACATCATGTAGAAGTAGGGTGCGTCCTTCACGCAGGCTCAATCTACATGTACCTATCTCGTTGACATTTACGCGTGCGTTATTGCCAACATAGATAGATTTTGCTCCAACCGGCAGTCGTCGAAATTCAACAAAAGTACCACGATCCTTTGTCACATTGTCTGTCGCTCCTGAATCAATCCCCCACATAGGATGACTTTCAGTTAGAAGAATTGTACTAGATACATATAATTTACTCGCATATGAGTGAATAAGATGTACCTTCTTTTTCTCTTTGCAATGTTTTACAAAGTGACCCTTCTGTTGACAGTTGAAATATTTTACTTTTAAAATGTTGTACTTTCGTTGTTTCTTCTTTCCAAAACTATTCTCATTAGTTCCAGAAGTTTCAGCTTTATTTTTCTTGTTTCCCCAGCTCTTCTTACCTTTGCCCTTTTGGCCCATCTTCCTCTTGCTTCCTCTGAAGCTAAACCCAGTCACGTGTGCTTCTGGGTGGACTCTGATTGCTAGGAGGCGATCCTCTTCTAGCTCGAGGTGACGGGCCATGCCATCAAATATCGTAATATTATGAGCATGGGTAAGAGTCATTTTCATGTGTTCCCAATTTGTAGGCAGGGAACGAATGACAGCTTGGTTTTGCTGCTCATTACTAAGCACGTGGCCAGCCTCAGCTAGCCCACTGATCATATTTGACATCTGCCTGAGATGTGTTTTCATCGAATGATCAGGACGCTTTTTGTAGGTATCAAACTTTATAGTCAAAGCTCGCAGCTTTGAAACAGAAAGCTTTCCGAATCTTTCTTTAAGTGCATCCCACAAGTTTTTGGTATTTTCAAACATACGAAATTGCCTTGTGATGTCATCCATCATGGCACTTAGTAAGATGAGTCGAGCAGTAAAATTTTTCTTTTTCCAAGCTAAGTAGGCGTCTTTATCACGCCTGTGCTGAGGGGTGTTGCCAGTTTCAGGTTCGACCATAATGTTACTTATGATCTCAAGAACATCTTGCTCTTCTAGCACATACTGGATCTTCATATTTCAGTTATCATAATTATCACCGTTAAGCTTCAAATTCTTATTGAGTTCGACAATAATTGATTTTGAAGCAATCGACATGACTATAGGGAATCATAAAAAAATGTGTGAGGAGTATGTTTTCAGCAATACATTATAATTTACTATACGTTCATAATTTTAAGCGATATAAAGTTCTTGATTAACCTCGAATTCGAAGTAGGTCACGGGTATGTTTCCCCTCACCCTTCGAGAATTAATTTTGAACTTTAAACGTTCAAAATTCTTTAATAGTAAATTCAAGTGGATATATCTCATCGTAATAATAAGTAATTAAATAAATAAACTATTTAATTACAGAAACACACATGCATCTTTATTACAATCATGAAAATACATGAAGTTATATACACATATGTACAAAAAAAACTTCTAACAAGATTTAAACCCATACAAAAGATCTACGCATTATTAAAGACAATATCTCTATATATGACACGGGCTGGCACAGAGTTCATGATTGTCCACTTGCTAGGATAAGGGAATTTATGAACATATTCATGAGCACAGAAGAGACGTACTTTACGCCCACTTCGCAACCTCATTGACTTATTATGAGGAATTTCCTCTAAAATTCCCTTCCCACCTAGATATGTAACCAGACGTTCCACAGTTTTTCTGTGAGTAGTCCCAGTTACTGGAGATATGAAAGTGTCAACATCTTCCGTAATCTTCAGCGTAGCTAGAAGATCCATGAACATCAATACCCAGTTATATCCACTGTTATAACCTCCATCCAAGATACATTCTTGTATCTCATTGTGAACTGAGCCAATATGCTCGGTAAGCACTTGTTCATTATCTCTATGCACCCACCGAGAGATACGACACTTTAATATCTTTCGGCGCATGTCTTGTGTCTTTGCAACAAGCACAGGTTCAACACACTTTCTTGGACAACATTACATCCTCATTGATAACCTGCATCATAATGCAAGTTATTTGGGTCAGCTCACAAGTAGTCCCAATTGATTAAAATCACAATTTTAATGATATCAATGATAAAGGGCACAAAGAATATTCACGATATAGCCTTTTATTGGGTGATCCTTGTAGGTTTTATTATTTTCCATATTTTTAGTGTCTTAATTCTAAAAATATTGGAATAAATATAGTTTAGAACGCATTCTAAAATATATTTTTAATTTTTAAAATTATCATAATAATTTTAAAATCAAAATTTTATCAAAAAATTAAATTTTATTTGAATAAAATGAGTTTTATTCAACCAAGCCTAAAGATAGACCCACTTCAACCAAAATAGTCAAATTGGCCGCGTGGAAATTTATTGGCCCACAAGCCCACACCCGCATTGACTTAAAGTCAAAAATGTGGGTTGGGCCCTTTAAAAAAAATGGCCCATGAAGAAACGGCCCGCGTTGACTCACGGTCAAACCCGCTTCTCCCTTTTTTTTACTACAAAATTACGGTTTTGCCTTTTTCGAGTATATATACTCCGGCAAAAAATTTGTATAATTATGGAATTACCCTCCTCATAATCTCTTTCTCCCTCTCCATCTTCTTCGTCGAGTGAAAAAGAAGAAAACACGGCCGAGGCAAAAAAAAATTCCGGCCACGACCACGGTGCGAGGACGGCGAACCAACGGCTGAGACCGCTCGCAATCGACTCGCCGTGGTCTCACGAGCGCGTCGATTGCAACATCGCGAGCCATCGTGCCTCCGTTCACCATCGCCGTCGTCTTCTCCCATCCGCGTATCTCCGGCGTCATCGGCTTCATCCTCTCGATTCCGGCAACGTCGACGCGAAAAAATGGTATAAGGATGTCGGGGACTCAACGGAGAATCGAGAAAACTCGATTTCCGGCCTCCAAAATGTCGTATATTTTTTGAATTGAGTTGGATATCGATTTGGGGAAAAAAGGACGAATTTAGGGTTCATCCCGATTAGGGGATTGTGTACAAATTTTAATTTAGTCCCTCAAGGTCACACGTGTTTTGCACATAAGGACAAATTCCTTATTAGCTTTGACGCATTTAAATTACAATTTAATCCCACAGGTTTAAAGCGTATACAAGTAAGGACAATGCCTTTTGAAACACGTTTAGAGTGGAACAATTTCACTTTAATCCCTAAGAGTTTCTCACATTTGCGAAATAAGGACGAAATCCTTATTTGCGTTCCGCGTTAATTTCAGACTAGTATCTGGGATTTTCACCCGTGTGCAAACGAAGTCCTTTTTTGAGCGTTTTGAACCACAACTTCAATTCAATCATCCGGACTTTCCGGATTATGCACAAAAATACATCAGAAACTATTATCTGAGGAATAGTTTAACCAAATGCGATTTTTTTTAACATAAAAATCACCTACGTGACTTTTAAATTATTAATCAGAACAAGAACCCAACTGGCTCTCATACCAATGATGGTTTATTTACAATAATTATAGATCATAATCATATAATTATCAACCTTAATTAAATAATGAACGATTTCGTTAAATCGTAAATACACTTACTTGTTGTAGTGCAGTATCCACAGGATCGTAACGGATTCTCGTCACTGGTTGGTTCTTACTCACGGTTTATTGGAGTCGAGAACAATTTCTACGACTTTATCTACCTCGGAGTCGAATCGAGAATTCAAAGATCAAATCAGTAATTTTCCCTTTTCATATGTCTATAGCCCATAAAACCCCGTACATCTCTTCCTCTTTCTCTTTTAAAGAGGAAACAACTTACCAACCACGTCACCACCCTTTTTGGCTTTCATGACATGTGGCAAAACTACTATTAGTAGCTTCTAATGGTAAAGTGGAGAGGTGGCAAACTTTTGTCACCAATGGATAAACTTTGGCCTTAATGGGTATGGGCTTGTACCATGGCCATGATCAATTCATGGGTGCAAACCCAACACTCCACAATATTTTTTATTCACAAAAGCTTAATTTAAAATTTACTTGAGGATTTCAAATCGTTCTCTCACCTGACTCGATCTGTGTTTGCAACTAAATTAGCCTCTTTAATAAATAATAATATTTTACCAAAATCATCTGAACTATTTTAATAGCATCTTATATTTTCGTTTACCAAAAAAAATAATTTATATTTTCTATTCATAAATTTAAACTTCATTTTTTTACATCCTCGGATCAACTTTCATTTGGTAGGTGATCGTTCGAGAAACGTAAAGAATGAGTGGACATGGTTGCTGCTTGCTGCCACATATATGTAAATGCCACGTCCCAAACTAAATGACCAAACATCAAACCGCTTAAATTCCAACACTAGAAACCTCCGGAGAAACTAATCGAAAAAAATGGCCATGGAAGCGGAGAAAAGGTGGTCTCTCGAGGGAAGAACTGCTCTCGTCACCGGTGGAACCCGAGGAATAGGGTAATAACCTTTTTATCGTAAATTAATAGCTCTTTTCTCTTATTATATGTCTAAAAAATACTGTTTTATGTCTGTAATTAGGCGGGCTATTGTGGAAGAACTGGTAGGATTTGGGGCAACGGTGCACACTTGTTCTCGGACCAATTCGCAGCTGGACGAGTTCTTGAAAGAATGGGAGACCAAGGGAATTAGGGTTACCGGATCCGTATGCGACGTTAGGTATCGAGACCAGTGCGAGAGGATGATGGAGACGGTCTCCTCTGTCTTTAATGGGAAGCTAGACATACTTGTAAGCTTTCATGTCCAATCTTTTTTCTCTAGTCTCCAACTCGAGACCTCCTAATTATAATTTTTACCAGAGGTATGAAGTTTTAGACTACAATCTCAAATCAGTGTGGGGATGAGTTTCAGAAAGAGAGGGGGAAGAGATATAGAGATCTTTTTTTTAATCTTCCGGAGATTTTTAATTTTCATTATTTTGGTTGGGATATTCTTAAATTATTTAGTGAGTGAGTAGGGTATTCTAATAGTATTTCTGGTCAGCTAAATTAGACTTGCTCATGGAATTTTTTTTTCAGAAGTAAAACATCTTAATAATTAGTATCATACAAAAGCTAGCATAGCTCGGTTGACGGGTGTAGTATCTAGTTGGATCTAAATATCGTCGATCTAGACTTTGTTGTAATTTAATTGGCCACCGCGATCATCATCTAGTTGTATATCGAAGTTTACACACCTTTGAAGTTCTACGCGACGGTCTAATCAAAATGGCCTCGATCTAGACTTGCTCATGGGCTTGGGAGGAGTGTTGAAGTGCAAATAGCTGTCGTTGACGGCATATAATAATAGTTCGAATTAGATAGAACTGAACGTGTTTTGCCAATTTTCATATATCCAAACAAGATTATATGAATTAATTACAATATATTTCTTTACTCGATTTTACTTTATGAAACTATACTTTTGTCTCCCATTTCTCCATCCATCCAACCATGGTTTTTTTAATTCTCGATTGTCTCTTCTTAGGTCAATAACGCCGGTTTGGTAGTACCCAAACATGCCCTGGACATGAAGCCGGAGGACATCGCCACCGTAATGGGAGCCAATTTTGAGTCCGCATTTAATCTTAGTCAACTCTCCCATCCCCTCCTCAAGGCATCAGGAAATGGTTGCATAGTGAACATCTCCTCCATCTCTGACCGCATGGGTTTTCCTTATAATTCGATTTATGCAGCGTCGAAAGGTAATTTAATCATTTATGCTCGACATATATGAGCATTTTAGATGTTAATGAGTTTATTGCATTGCTAATGTCACAACCCAAATCCGAGGTTGGTGACCGGCGCTATACCCTAACCTATTCACAAAACCAAATGAGTCTAGCCAGCCTCAAACATATTTTAACTTTACAAAATTATACAACTTTTAAAATAAAAAAAAGAATTATAATCATTCTTTACATTTATCCGAGAATGAAAGTGAACACTGTGGCTACGGAGCTACTAGATAAATGAGCAAAATGAAAGCCGGAGACTTAATACAAGTCTTGAAGAATCAAATGGACTTGACACCAACAAAGCTATCTCTTGAAGAATCAAATGGACTTGACACCAACAAAGCTATCTCCGGATGGATACAAAGCCATATAAATAAACCTGCAAAACTGGGGGTGGGGGTTGAGTGTTTGGAGAAACACTCTGTAAGCAGATAGAACGTAACATATCAGTTATGTCCACTACATATGGGAGAAACAAAACTTAACTATGTCTCACATCATTAAAGACACACACTGAAATGCATACTAATCATGTGACCCCACTCACACAAATACATTGGCAAACTACGTGACGTCCCATACCATCACGCAACTTGTCCAATAAACACATAATTATATAGTCAATCAACGGTAAGCTCTAAACAGGTTTAGTCGGGTCACTTCCTATTCAACACAGAGATATCAACATGGCCATCAGATCTCCTTTCCATAATCGCATACTAAGTATATAGTAGTAATATAGGATATTTCCATTCTATATACACATAGGCTAACATCCCCGGTTGGCACGGGAAAATCTGTCAATTTCTCACCAGAAACAAACATAACTACCCAACACACAATCAAAGATCCAAGACCATATCCAACAGAAATGGAGATAATCACATACTAAGTATATAGTAGTAATATAGGATATTCTCAGTCTATGTGCTCATAGGCTAACATCCCCGGTTAGCACGGAAAAACCTGTCTATTTCTCACTAGAAACAAACATAACATACCCAATACACAATCAAAGATCCAAGACCATATCCAACAGAAATGGACATATCATGTCCTCACAAATCGGCCCCAAGCTAGGAAACACTTTCTCTAGTTGGCCACATACACATGTCACCAACCAATCCAAATAACACCAAACACATCACATATGCATAAAACCAATTCATAGACAAACCTCATATGCATGAGACGCACATACTTAAGATCTGAAACATGCACATGTACCAAACAAACCAAAGTTGTCATAATCTATATGCTTACACAATTGAAGACCATTGACCGAATGCCCATTCTCTAATCTATTCTCCTTTCATTTTGGACCTTTGTCCAACCATTCTTTCAGGATTGTTTCCTTCACCAAGAACCTCAAGGAAGTCTTACATGCTCTGTATAACAATCCCAATATACAAAATGAGGTCAGTTCCTCACTCCCCAAAGCAAATTACTTGCAGCACTTGAAAATAACCAACTAGGCACAGTTGAGAACCAACTTCTGAAATAGCTCGAAGTCATCAAAGTAGCTCAGTTCCTTTCATTACTTGGTCCATTATTCGGTTATTCACATATAAATAATCCATACAACATTCGTTCATGACCATAAGTTCACAAAAGAATCTATTTTGGCCAACCCAATTCACACCGAGCACAAGATAAGCCCAGTCACTTCTAACTTCGATAAGCAGCCCATATAACTCAAGATCACACAAAACAAAGTACATATCTTCATAAATATACTATTTATCTGTTCTTTAATCAACACACCAAGTCCAAAAATCAACTTACCATATAGTTCTTCTTCAACCATCTCAATTTCAAGACCTGCAAATCTTTCCGTACTTAAATAGGCTGTACAGGACAACTCCTTTCTCCAAACAAGACATACGATACAATTTTAGAAAGGTATTGAAGTCCTCTACAACTTTTATGTTTCATGGAAATACCATTTCCAAACAGAAATATACTTACCAGCCCTTTTCTCACGAACATCGCTCAATTCTGAACCCAACCAATCAGTCTGTCTTTCAATTAAATTTTCACAATGATTCGTTAATCCAAACAGGATATATAATATATGCTTAGAAAGGTCTTTAAGTCCTCTACAATCGGTACCAAGACACCAAAGTCTGATTCGGAGTCAAAATAGACTTACCAACTAGTTCAATTGTATCTCCAGCAGACAGTCTGCTGTTCAAAATCGATTTCACGATGACTCCTTGATCAAAATAGAACATATAATATATCTTTAGAAAGCTTATTGAGTCCTCTACAACTTTCATGAAGACGTGAAAGTCCAAATCTGAGCGGAAGATAACTTACCAAGCTGTTCTTTCTTCCCCTGCTTCTTTCTTTTTCTTCTTGCTCTCTCTCTCTCTCCTCTTTCTCTTCTATTTCGGTTTTGTGACTTTTTTGCCTTTTGTTTCCTCCTTTTTTTCTGGATATTTCCTTGTCCTATAGGGTCCCTGAATGGATAAGCATCCCCTCCATCAGGGTCCTTGTGTCAATTTGCAAGGAAGGCAAATGCTAGTTTGTGATTGGTTCCACCTCCCATGTGGCCCAATCAGAATTTAGCAACTTGGATCCCATTTTTTACCAACTTCAGTTGCTTGTTTTCAAAAAATTTCAACAGATAAAATATAGGCCAGTATGTCTAGTTTCTGGATTATATTCATTTGTAGCATTTGAAGTAAAATTGAGAAAGATGTGCTTAATTAACCGAACAAAGATCATTCTGTCCGAAATTGCCCAACTATCTTCATAACACTTGTGAATTATTTGATGTTGATCTAGAATCCTTAGAATACTAACTCATCTCTTCACATACTTCATAAAGATGTAGGAACATGAATCCTTGTAAAAATAAAGACCGAGAAGTACAACCGAAGCACTTTACGAACCGACAACACAACATATTATTTATCCACTTGCTAGGCTTGGTCCGAATTGCTAGCATGATAAATCCATGTCTTCGTAAGCTTATAGGTCCACATCTTACCTTTCAATACCATTTTGAATCATCTCTTTTGTATCCCGGATGAAAACTTATGATCAACTTATCACATCATGCTCGGAAAAGTCCGATGTAGTCCGATATAACAATCCTTCTCTTCCAACTATCTTTGGCACTCTATTTACATAGCAATCTTACCCCAAATATTAATCTAATATGTCATTACGACTAAGTATACTTTTCTTAAGTCTGA
Source organism: Hypericum androsaemum (assembly GCA_963995505.1). Taxonomy (NCBI): domain Eukaryota; kingdom Viridiplantae; phylum Streptophyta; class Magnoliopsida; order Malpighiales; family Hypericaceae; genus Hypericum; species Hypericum androsaemum. The sequence goes on from OZ023195.1 coordinate 13,908,313, forward strand.
CTAATATGATAGACTTAATATGATTAACGAAGTAGGACATTACAACTAATTGCTAGCGTTGTGAACTTGTTTTTAAGTGTAAAAAATTCATGTATCTATTATATTAGCGTATACGTGATCGTTTCAATTATTTTGACTTTTTTTTTGTGGGTCAATTATTTTGACTATTACAGGAGCTATGGAGCAGATCACCAAAAATTTAGCATGTGAGTGGGCGAAGGATAACATTCGTGTTAATGCAGTTGCACCTGGGATGACTGATACCTCAATTTTGGATTCTTCAAAGGTAAGCAACACCACATTATGCTGTTCTTTAGAAATCTAATATATTTTTTATCCATAAATACCAAAATAAAATACTACATCGATTCAGAATCAAATTATAAGCTAAGCTAACTACGTTGAATGTTAAAATGTTCATATTTAACTAAAATCTTAAGATGGTAAAGTATTTTACTTGTAGATATGGTCTAGTAACGTGGAACATTCAATGTATAAATTTTCAATCTCGGAGTACTCTACCGTCTTTCATCTTATGCGTTCCAATTTTGCATAATTGTTGTTGCAGGAAAATAAAAGTTTGATGGAAGCTGTTGAATATATAGTAAATAACACTCCTCTCCTCCGTCAGGGAAAGCCCGAAGAAATTTCGTCGGTGGTGGCGTTTCTTTGTTTGCGTGCTTCTTCGTTCCTCACCGGTCAAGTTATTGTCGTGGATGGAGGATATACTATCAATGGTTTTGGCCCGGGAACTAGGAAAACTGGCACCTAATTTAAGTTCCTTGCGAGGAGGGGCAAGCATAAGGACAGAAGAATAAGAATAAGAGAGAATCTTGTATTTCAAAGAATAAGAATAAGAACATTTATCTTGACAATAATATATGTTATTTTTTTATAAGTAGATTTGTATTAAATATAGTGCGACAAATATTTGTAGATACATGGGTTTACATGAGTTTATAACCTGAAATATGAACTTCCATGGAACCCGTCTAAGCACATAGTCGAGATTACTGATGCAATCAAACAAAAAGTCAATTGAATATACAATCTTGCATTGTCTAGAAGAACATCATTCCTTTGACGGATTAGAAATCCGAATGCTCTCTAATAGAGTCAAGTACGAACACGCCTAATATATGTTGTATATATAAATCCTAGATAGAAAACTCAGAACAATTAGTTTCCTAAAAAATGAATATCTAAAAAATGGGCCATGGTAAAAATGGGAAGAGAAAATGCCTCGAGCCATTGTTCGTATTTGAGATCCTACCGTCAGTAGTCATATTTCGTGTTCGCTATGCCGCCCGCAGGGTTGAAGTTAACCCTGTTTTGTAAGTTTGCAATGTCTATTAAATGAAAAGTTAAATAGAACTGGATGGGATAAAAAAGGCTTCCATCTTCATTAGAATTTGATGCAGCTAGTTGCGATAACAGAGAAATTAATTGTTTGTACTTCAATTGGAGAAAATGGTGCATCGGCTGGAGTATCGACTCCTAGTTTTGTAAAAAAAGTATATGTTGCGGGTAAAGGGGTACAAGAATACTAAGAAAACCTAAGACGATCCGGAGTTGTCGTCCCAAGGTCGGCTAGCGGAGGGGTAAAAGATCTACGGGCTACGTCTAAGCTAAGAGAAAGATAGAGAGGAAGATAGTTATTGTTGTTTGATGTATTGGTCATGCCTTCTTCCTTGCCCGAGCCCTCCTTTTATAGGGAGTCCCGTCCTTGCTTCGTCCTCAAGAATAGGAAGCTCCTTCAGACCGTTTCCAATTCAGCCTAGCTTAGAATAGGAAAATCTAAGCCAACCTTCCAAAGTACGAAATCCCATCCCGAGCAATCAAATTACTTCCAAATCAGCTCGGCCTAGAATAGAAAAACTCCAAACGCCCTCAAGGAAGACTTGAAGATCTCCAAGATCCCCCCGAGAAGTCCGCTCCATGCCATGATCGTTCCTAAAGTAGAGAGATCTCCTCGGCCTAGCATAAGCCGACCCTAATGAAGATTCCCGATCAAATGCTATCAGGCTGTATCAACCAAACAATCCCGGGCCAGCCCAAATAGAAATAATCTCAACTCACAAGCCCGCGTTGGAAAAATTTGATCTTATTCAAGAGACGCTTGGGAAAATTCCATCTGACACACCCAACCCCCGAATCACGGTACGCCTGAGTAAGCACCCTTACAGGGTGCGCCTACCCAAGTGCACGAGGGATTGCGCCTACCCAGATGCATGGGAGGTGCACCTGGGTGGCCTCTCTCCAGGCACGTCGCAACTCTCCTCCAAGCACACCCCGGGCGGGCAACCTCCAAAGTCAATTCCATCCCACGAGGTGCACCTTCGCAGGCGCATGAAATGTGCACCTACCCAGACACATGAAGTCCACTCTGTATCGCCCGAGTCCCGTACCAAGATAAGTCTAACCCGAATCCGAAGCATTTCGTATCTCAACGAAAGGCATCATATTCGAACTCGGCCCATGTGCACACCTCTCCCAAACACGTCTCAAGTGTGCCTCCTACGTCCTGGGTGCCGCACCTACTTCCTGACCTGGTGCATGCTAAGTGTGCCTGGTTAGGCGCATGCTACGTGCGCCTACCTTGTCCGGGTTGCAAGGTACATCTGTCATGCTCGGGTTGAAAGATGTGCTCCGTTGACCCTCTTTCTCTCCAAATATGAAGAAGTTATAAACTACAAAGTTGTAGATATATGTTTCAAATTTGCACAAAAACTTGAATCGTCTCAATCCGACCTTGGAGTCAAAAGATGTGGCCAATTTACTAAACCAGACTCATGCTGAACCTCCAACTAGGTACATGCTACTTTGTACTCTGTTTTGACCTTCTTAAGCTCAGATTTGGAAGATCCCATAAACTACAAAGTTGTAAGCCTATATATTAGCCTTCTAATGCCAAAAGAATTAGCTTAATCCAAGGTACAAGTCCAAAGTTAGGGCCATTCTACCAACCAGGAACAGGTGTACATCCTAGGTGCGTCTACCCAGGCGCACGTAAGATGCGCCTACCTAGGCGCATATAGGGCGCACCTACTCTGCCTCGCGTGAGCCATGCAATCAGCCCGTCTTGCTCAAGCTGCATCATGTTCGTACTCCTCTCCGAGTTACATACTTTACTATGGGTTGCATGGTACACATACTTCATTCTAGGACCCATGCGAGACCCCAGTCGAGACTTATGGCAAGACCCCGGTCCAGACCCAAGGTGAGACTTTGGTCCAGACTCAAGATGAGACAACCAAGGTGATGATATATCCCAAAGAAGTGAAATATCTCAGATGAGACAATCCAGGTGAGATGTCCTAGGTGTGATCCAAGGCGAGACCCCGATCGAGATCCAATGCGAGGCCCCTGTCCAGACCCATGGCAAGATCTTGGTTGAGACCCGATGCGAGACCCCGGTCAAGATCCAAGGTGAGATCCTGGCCAAGACCCGATGCGAGACCCCTGTCAAGATCCAAGGCGAGATCCTGGTCGATACCCGATGTGAGACACTCTGGTCAAGATCCAATGTGAGATCCTGGCCGAGACCCAAGAAAAGATGTCTCAAGGGAAGCCAAGTTAGATGTCCCAAGGAGGTGTCCCAGGTGAGATGTCTCAGGTAAGATGTCCCAGCAAGGTATCTCAGGTGAGACTATCATGTACATTGTCCATGCCAAAGTGTAATACGTACATACTGAACCACCCACGGAGTGCATGTTCGACCCAAAAATTCCCCTCGTGCCTTGATATTTTTTGCTTACATATGAGCATTAGTCTAATGGTCTGCCGACGAGGAAATAAAAGTATTTAATTGGTTCTTAGGGTTGTTTTGGTGTTATTGATGGGGTTTTCCGGAGTAGCTAAGGTTGTTCTTGTATTATAGAGTCTTTATTGAGTTATTTTTCGCATGTTTAGTCTCCTGAAAACGAAGTAGATTTGTCACGCATAGGAATTGGTTACAAAAATATTATTAGAGTAATAAAATATCACTTCTTCAATTGAAAAAATGGTGTATCGGCTATAGTATCGACTCCTTGTTTTGTCAATAATGCATGTGAACATCAGTCTAATGCACTAATAATAGATGTAAGTTTAATAATTAAATCTAAAAATATCTGAAGTGTTATTTATATATTTTTATACAAATGAATCATATTTATTTTGAGATTATACTAAATTGGACAATTCTCTTAAATTGTCACATATTTGAAAAATATAATTATTAGGTTTTTAAATGATGTAATCAATTAATTTACTTAACGATTTAAAATTTTTTCAGTCAACTGACTCAACCTCAGTTTGCAACTAATTTAGCCTCTTGAACAAATAATAATATTTTGGGCTAATCTAATATGGATATTTTTCTTTTGGTGTAATTATGAGTTAGTCTTTTGGTCTAGATAATCTTTGGGGTACTCTTAGAATTTGTACTTTGATAATGTTTGTAGTATTATTTTGATATGTGTTTATCTAATATCTAAAATGATGTATTCATGTTATAGATAATGTAATATTTTTATCTAAAATGATCGTTAGACAAATGTAAAGAATGAGTGGACATGGTTGCTGCTTGCTGCCAAACCCAGATATAGATAGATAGATATATCTATATGCCACGTCCCAAAACTCCGGGAGAAACAAATAGATGAAAATGGCCATGGAAGCGGAGAAAAGATGGACTCTCGAGGGAAGATCTGCTCTCGTCACCGGCGGAACCCGAGGCATAGGGTAATAATCTCTTTAACGAAACTTAAATCATTTTTTTCTGTTATTATATGTCTAAAAATACTGTTTTATGTCCGTAATTAGGCGGGCAATTGTGGAAGAACTGGTAAGATTTGGGGCAACGGTGCACACTTGTTCTCGGACCGAATTGCAGCTTGACGAGTTCTTGAAGCAATGGGAGACCAAGGGAATTAGGGTTACGGGGTCGGTATGCGACGTTAGGTACCGAGACCAGTGCGAGAGGATGATGGAGACCGTCTCTTCTGTCTTTAATGGGAAGCTGGACATACTTGTAAGCTCTTGTGCCCTAGGCTAATTTTTTTTTTGTATAATCATTATATGTTTTTAATTGTATGAGGTCTGAACCCGAGTTTTGGACTACAATCTCAAATTCGGGTGAGGATGAGTTTGAGAAAGGGAGGGAGAGATTGAGGTGGGTCTGGTCATCCTTTCGTATAAGTGACAATATTTAAAATAACGATCTTTCAATGATGGGTATCGATAGATAGCAGGTTGCTTTCAAGCTTACACTATTTGAAAAAAGAATTGATACATTATTTTTTATTTTTTGGCTTACCGGATTTGTAAATTTTCATTGCTTTGGTTGGGAGATTTTTAAATTATTTAATTGGTAGGAAGGGTATTTTGGTCCAATATTGTTTGCTGGTCAACTAACTTTTGGTGGGAAGAGAGGAGCGTGGACTTGCTCATATACTTGGTTGTACCGTTTTTTAACTAGAGGGTTAAAGTGGTTGACGTTTGTAGAATGGTAATAAATTTTACCTCCTTTTTCGAGGGTTTAGTGGGTTAATTTTTTCCTCTTGTGGGAATGAAAAAACTTTGTTTGGAAGGAGAACAATTTGTTTTGCTGATTGTAAATATCCAAACAATATTTTTCTTTACTTAATCTAATTGTACTTTATGAATCTATAATTTTATCTCCCAGTTCTCTATCCATTTATAATTTTTAAATCTTATGATTATAAGTGAATGTATGATCTCTTTTTTTTTTTGTTTCTCCTTAGGTCAATAACGCCGGCTTGGTAGTACCCAAACATGCCCTGGACATGAAGCCAGAGGACATCGCAACCGTAATGGGAGCCAATTTTGAGTCGGCATTTAATCTTAGTCAACTCTCCCATCCGCTCCTCAAGGCATCAGGAAATGGTTGCATAGTTAACATCTCCTCCATCTCTGACTGCATAGGTTTTCCTTATTTTTCGATTTATGCAGCGTCGAAAGGTAATTTAATCATTTAAGCTCGACATATATGAGCATTTTTTATGTTAATTAGTTTATCACATTACTAATTGCTAGTGTTGTGAACTTGTTTATAAGTGCGAAAAAAATTCACATTTCTATTATATTAATGTATAGTTTCAATTATTTTGACTCTTTTTGTGGGCCAATTATTTTGACTATTACAGGAGCTATGGACCAGATCACCAAAAATTTAGCATGTGAGTGGGCGAAGGATAACATTCGTGTTAATGCAGTTGCACCTGGGATGACTGATACCTCAATTTTGGATTCTTCAAAGGTAAGCAACACCACATTATGTTGTTCTTTAGAAATCTAATATATTTTATTTAATATCAATTCAAAATCAAATTATAAGCTAAGCTAAACTACGTTGAATGTTAAAATATTCGTATTTAACTAAAATCTTAAGATGGTAATGTTTTTTACTTGTAGATATGGTCTATTAAAATGCAACAATAAATGTATAATTTTTCAATCACGGAGTATTCTCATGCTTTGTAATTTTGCATAATTGTTGTTGCAGGCAAATACAAGTTTGATGGAAGTTCTTGAATATCTAGTTAATAATACTCCTCTCCTCCGTCAGGGAAAGCCCGAAGAAATTTCGTCGGTGGTGGCGTTTCTTTGTTTGCCTGCTTCTTCGTTCCTCACCGGTCAAGTTATTGTCGTGGATGGAGGATATACTATCAATGGTTTTGGCCCGGGAACTAGGAACACTGGCACCTAATTGAAGTTCCTTGCGAGGAGGGGCAAGCATATGGACGGAAGGGTAAGAATAAGAGTGAAACTTGTATTTTGATAAGCGTGTAAACGCTCGTGTTTTGTCGTAAATTTCGTAAGTGTATAATCGTGTTTGTATTCATTTTCGTCGTATCCAGTGGAGTCTTTGTGTCTTTTGTATGTGTTTGAGTAGTGGAATGGACTTCCACCGTGTGTCCCGTGTTTTGGTAGGTTGCCGGAGTGATCGTGAACAATTGGAGCGAAGAAGGGACGACAAGGAGCGGTGGAGCGGAATTGAGTGGAGCCTGGTGAGCGCCAAGCCTGGAGTAAGCCAGCGACCTGGCGGGCGCCAAGGATCAGGCAGCAGTCCGCCAGGTTCCCCATTGGCAGATTTTCTAAACTTCCTTTTTAGATGGGATTTCGACTCGTTTTAGTTTGCTATGACTTTTGGCCCTTGTTTTGGCCTAAGAATATTATGTTTAAGTTATTTCCTTATACTTGGTGTACTTGATTATTTCCTAATCAAGTACACCATAATCTTCCGACACAACAATACCTTCTCTAACATTATACCCCTCACAAGCGCTCTCCAATACGCAAAAAAGGAGAGAACATTTCCACTGATACCCCAGTAACGCCAATTTTCCTTTTAAAAGGTGGACATCCGACTCATCGAAAATTTCGCACAAAAGACAGAGGATCTCCCATTCTTCAAGTTTGTTAATAATGTATGTGAACATTAGTGTAATGCACTAATAATAAATGAAATCTTAATAATAAAATGTATAAAGTATTATTTATATTTTTTATAAATAAATCATATTTATTTTTGAGATTAAAATAAATCATATGTATGACGTGCTAGTGGTCGGTTTATATAGTAAAATATATGTAAAGTGATCTCATCTAAAGTGATAACCTCTCTAAACTAATAAAAAGTTCCGGTCCTAAGTCGGGGCCAGTGTTAAAATTTAGTAACCCCTCTATCGTAATAACTTATATTTTTTCAAAAAATGTTAGTGCAAAATTTCGGTCTCAATTTTCACATAAAGTCATATTTTTGAATAAATACATATATTATACTTACTTTGCAAAATTGAAAAATATTTTAAGATGCTAGTTTGTGCTAGATTTGCTTGTTTGATAACTTTTACATCATCAATCATCTTTTAATTTATCAAAAAATATCCTTGTAATGTTTATCTTAGTTTGGTAAGTGGTATACCACTATATCAGCGTTGTTTCCATAAAGGTATATGACTTTTGGCGTTTTGAACTTTCATTTAAGTGGCCAACATTGAGTAATTATACACTACGACGAAGAGTGTTGGATATGGTACATTTGGTGACCTTGAAATTATGTTTATCTTTGAGACATTGTTGAAGACTTTTCTGACGAACATGGTACAATGGGGAGATTGTTTAAGAGCCATAGGTATAAACGCTATTGATAAATTTAGAGAAATCTATTCTAATTTTTAAGTATTTTTTGGATGAAAGTTTTATCATAAAAATTTTAATAAATTATTTAAAAATTTTAAAAAAATTAAAATTTACTATATAATTGTGAATATTATTAACATATTTATTGAAGACTTGAATGTCATCAAAGAAATAATTACAATTTATTTATAATTTTTTGGTTATTTGAATACAGATAAAATAATTTTTTGTAGTAAAAAAATGTAAACCTCTCTTATGTGATAACCTCTCTAAAGTGATAATTTTTTTTGGTCTCAACGATATTACTTTAGAGAGGTTTTAGTGTAGTTTGTTTCTATTTTTTAAATGACTTCTTTTTATAAAATATTTATTAGATATTTTGAATTTTTTAGTTAATAAATGACGTGCGCATAATTTAATATTAATAGATAAATTGATTGGTGGGTAAGAGTTAATTTCGATAAAATATTTTTGGAAAAATTACTCTTAAGTCTCTCAGATTTGCTTAAATATACTCAAATGTCCCTTCTGTTCACAAAATAGATTCCTACGTCCCTTTAGTTTGCTTTTATTATACTTTCGGGTCCCTGGCGCACGTTAACAGCTCTTTTTTTTCATTTTTGTTAATGAAATGATGAAAATACCCTTAGGACAAAAAAAATTTGATGATGTCATCTCTTCTTCTACCTCTAGCCAAACCATTGAATCTGTACAATGTAAATGCAACGGGATCAATTCCAAATCAGAGCTCTTGCACTCGAAGGGCTGGGCATGAACATCAGAAATCTCAAGGTTCAACTGGACAAGGAAATCCCTCGTCGTCGAATCTCGAGGTTGAATCAAAGCACTTTCAACCGTCATACCACTGCCGTAGTCGTCTTCCTCCTGGCGGTCGACGTGGAGATCAAGATGCGGAATGCTGGTCCCTCGCACTCCATTGAACTCTATGAGCGTCCCCTACTCGGTGAGCATCCCCACCGCCGTCGTTGTCTTCCTCCTGGCGGTCGATGCAGAGATCAAGATGTAGGATGTCGATCCCTCGTACTCCATCAAACTCGGCGAGCGTCCCCACCGCCATCGTCGTCTTCCTCCTGGCGGTCGATGCGGAGATCAAGATGCGGGATGCCGGTCCTCCTGGACTAGTTGATCGCTGAGAGAGGAGTCGGTCCTCCCCGATGTCTGACCAGAAAGATGCAGTCACTGACGGAGATGAACCTATCGCCATTGCCGTTGCTGACTAAGAAAAAGACGTCGTCATTGTTGCCTCGTCGATCAAGAAGAAGATACATTACGAACCTTACCACGTCGTTGGCGACGGCCTCGTAGAGATCGTTGCCTCGTCGATCGCACTCTATGAAACTGTAGCTCATTCCATCGGGAGCCGTCGTCGTCGAAGCGAGTTGAAGATTGAACAGAACTTCACCCGTCTTCGAAGCCACTCGAAGATTGAACAGAACTTCACCCGTCGTCGTCGGAAGTCATCTTGATTTGGCCGGAGAAGAAAAAAAATTTTCCCAATAGGAATTGGGGATTTAGAGGAGAGAGATAGAAGACGATTTCAATTAATAACACCAAGATGATGTAAGCAATTTTTTTTTGTTCTAAGAGTATTTTTGTCATTTCAATGACAAAAAAAATAAAAAACTCATTTACGGACCCGATAGTATAATAAAATTAAACTAGAGGGACGTAGGAATATATTTTATGAACATGAGGGACTTTTGAGTATATTTAAGCAAATTCGAGGAATTTGAGAGTAATTTTTCCAATATTTTTTCAAAGATAAGGAGATAGAAGGAGGCAATAGTCTCATCCACTAATAGCCCAGCTACGGCGATGGATTCAGTGCGGGACTTTAATAGGGGTGCCGCACCGAGCGAGATTAAATATGGCCTGTCGATCTTGTCTGTTCACACCCGGTCGGGCACCTTCCAAAGTCAATTCCATCCCACAAGGTGCGCCTTCCCATACACATGAAATGTGCACCTACCCAGACACATGAAGTCCACTCTATCTCGCCCGAGACTCGTATCAAGATAAGTCCAACCCGAATCCGAAGCATTTCGTATCTCAAAGAAAGGCATCATATTCGAACTCGGCCTACGTGCACACCTCTCCCAAACACATCTCAAGTGTGCCTCCTACGTCTTGGGTACCGCACCTACTTCCTGACCTGATGCATGCTAAGTGTGCCTGGGTAGGCGCATGCTACGTGCGCCTACCTTGTCCGGGTTGCAAGGTACATCTGTCATGCTCGGGTTGAAAGACATGCTCCGTTGACCCTCTTTCTATCATAATCTGAACAAGTTATAAACTATAAAGTTGTAGGTCTATGTTTCAAATTTGTATAGAAACTTGAATCGTCTCAATCTGACCTTGGAGTCAAAAGATGTAGCCAATTTACTAAACTAGGCTCATGCTGAACCTCCAACTAGGCACATGCTGCTCTGTACTCTGTTTTGACCTTCTTAAGCTCAGATTTTGAAGATCGCATAAACAACAAAGTTGTAAGCCTATATATTAGCCTTCCAATGCCAAAAGAATCAGCTCAATCTGAAGTTCGAGTCCAAAGTTAGGGCCATTCTACCAATCAGGAATAGGTGTGCATCCCAGGTGCACGTAAGATGCGCCTACCCAGGTGCATGTAGGGTGCACCTACTCTGTCTAGCATGAGCCATGCAATCAGCCCGTCTTGCTCAAGCTACATCATGTTCGTACTCCTCTCCAAGTTACGTACTTCACTCCGGGTTGCATGGTACACATACTTCGTTCTAGGACCCATGCGAGACCTCAGTCGAGAGTCATAGCGAGACCCCAGTCCAGACCTAAGGTGAGACTCTGGTCCAGACTCAAGATGAGACAACCAAGGTGATGAGATATCCCAAAGAAGTGAAATATCTCAGGTGAGACAATTTAGGTGAGATGTCCTAGGTGTGATCCAAGGCGAGACCCCGAGCGAGATCCAATGCGAGGCCCCTGTCCATACCCATGGCGAGATCTCAGTTGAGACCCGATGCGAGACCCCGGTCAAGATCTAAGGTGAGATCCTGGCCAAGACCCGATGCGAGACCCCTATCAAGATCCAAGGCGAGATCCTGGTCGAGACACGATGTGAAACACCCCGCTCAAGATCTAATGTGAGATCCCGGCCGAGACCCAAGACGAGATGTCTCAAGGGAAGATGAGATGTCCCAAGGAGGTGTCCCAGGTGAGATGTCCCAGGAAGATGTCCCAGGAAGGTGTCCTAGGTGAGACCATCATGTACATTGTCCATGCCAATGTATAATACGTACATACTGAACCACCCACGGAGTGCATGTTCGACCCGAGAATTCCCCTCGTGCCTTGATATTTTTTGCTTACATATGAGCATTAGTCTAATGGTCTGCCGACGAGGAAATTGAAGTATTTAATTTGTTCTTAGGGTTGTTTTGGTGTTATTGATGGGGTTTTCCGGAGTAGCTAAGGTTGTTCTTGTATTATAGTCTCTTTATTGAGTTATTTTTCGCATGTTTAGTCTCGTGTAAACGAAGTAGATTTGTCACACATAGGAATTGGTTACAAAAATATTATTAGAGTAATAAAATATCACTTCTTTAATTTACTTAACGATTTCAAATTTTTTCAGTCAACTGACTCAACCTCAGTTTGCAACTAATTTAGCCTCTTGAACAAATAGTAATATTTTGGGCTAATCTAATATGGATATTTTTCTTTTGGCGTAATTATGAGTTAGTCTTTTGGTCTAGATAATCTTTGGGGTACTATTAGAATTTGTACTTTGATAATGTTTGTGGTATTATTTTGATATGTGTTTATCTAATATCTAAAATGATGTATTCATGTTATAGATAATGTAATATTTTTATCTAAAATGATCGTTAGACAAATGTAAAGAATGAGTGGACATGGTTGCTGCTTGCTGCCAAACCCAGATATAGATAGATAGATATATCTATATGCCACGTCCCAAAACTCCGGGAGAAACAAATAGATGAAAATGGCCATGGAAGCGGAGAAAAGATGGACTCTCGAGGGAAGATCTGCTCTCGTCACCGGCGGAACCCGAGGCATAGGGTAATAATCTCTTTAACGAAACTTAAATCATTTTTTTCTGTTATTATATGTCTAAAAATACTGTTTTATGTCCGTAATTAGGCGGGCAATTGTGGAAGAACTGGTAAGATTTGGGGCAACGGTGCACACTTGTTCTCGGACCGAATTGCAGCTTGACGAGTTCTTGAAGGAATGGGAGACCAAGGGAATTAGGGTTACTGGGTCGGTATGCGACGTTAGGTACCGAGACCAGTGCGAGAGGATGATGGAGACCGTCTCTTCTGTCTTTAATGGGAAGCTGGACATACTTGTAAGCTCTTGTGCCTTAGGCTAATTTTTTTTTGTATAATCATTATATGTTTTTAATTGTATGAGGTCTGAACCCGAGTTTTGAGAGAGGGAGGGAGATTCAGGTGGGTCTGGTCATCCTGTCGTATAAGTGACAATATTTAAAATAACGATCTTTCAATGATGTGTATTGATAGATAGCAGGTTGCTTTCAAGCTTAAACTATTTGAAAAAAGAATTGATACATTATTTTTTATTTTTTGGCTTACCGGATTTGTAAATTTTCATTGCTTTGGTTGGGAGATTTTTAAATTATTTAATTGGTAGGAAGGGTATATTGGTCCAATATTGTTTGCTGGTCAACTAACTTTTGGTGGGAAGAGAGGAGCGTGGACTTGCTCATATACTTGGTTGTACCGTTTTTTAACTAGAGGGTTAAAGTGGTTGAGTTGGTAGAATGGTAATAAATTTTATCTCATTTTTCGAGGGTTTAGTGGGTTAATTTTTTCTTCTTGTGGGAATGAAAAAACCTTATCTGGCGGGAGAACAATTTGTTTTGCAGATTGTAAATATCCAAACAATATTATACAAATTAATTACAATATTTTTCTTTACTTAATCTAATTGTACTTTATGAAACTATAATTTTATCTCCCAGTTCTCTATCCATTTATAATTTTTAAATCTTATGATTATAAGTGAATGTATGATCTCTTTTTTTTTTGTTTCTCCTTAGGTCAATAACGCCGGCTTGGTAGTACTCAAAGATGCCCTGGACATGAAGCCAGAGGACATCGCAACCGTAATGGGAGCCAATTTTGAGTCGGCATTTAATCTTAGTCAACTCTCCCATCCGCTCCTCAAGGCATCAGGAAATGGTTGCATAGTTAACATCTCCTCCATCTCTGGCCGCATAGGTCTTCCTTATTTTTCGATTTGTGCAGCGTCGAAAGGTAATTTAATCATTTAAGCTCGACATATATGAGGATTTTAGATGTAAATTAGTTTATCACATTACTAATTGCTAGTGTTGTGAACTTGTTTATAAGTGTGAAAAAAATTCACATTTCTATTATATTAACGTATAGTTTCAATTATTTTGACTCTTTTTGTGGGCCAATTATTTTGACTATTACAGGAGCTATGGAGCAGATCACCAAAAATTTAGCATGTGAGTGGGCGAAGGATAACGTTCGTGTTAATGCAGTTGCACCTGGGATGATTGATACCTCAATTTTGGATTCTTCAAAGGTAAGCAACACCACATTATGTTGTTCTTTAGAAATCTAATATATTTTATTCATAAATACTAAAATAAAATACTACATCAATTCAGAATCAAATTATAAGCTAAGCTAAACTACGTTGAATGTTAAAATGTCCGTATTTAACTAAAATCTTAAGATGGTAAAGTTTTTTACTTGTAGATATGGTCTAGTAACGTGCAACAATAAATGTATAATTTTTCAATCACGGAGTATTCTCATGCTTTGTAATTTTGCATAATTGTTGTTGCAGGCAAATACAAGTTTGATGGAAGCTCTTGAATATCTAGTAAATAATACTCCTCTCCTCCGTCAGGGAAAGCCCGAAGAAATTTCGTCGGTGGTGGCATTTCTTTGTTTGCCTGCTTCTTCGTTCCTCACTGGTCAAGTTATTGTCGTGGATGGAGGATATACTATCAATGGTTTTGGCCCGGGAACTAGGAACACTAGCACCTAATTGAAGTTCCTTGCGAGGAGGGGCAAGCATATGGACGGAAGGGTAAGAATAAGAGAGAAACTTATATTTTGATAAGCGTGTAAACGCTCGTGTTTTGTCGTGAATTTCGAAAGTGTATACTCGTGTTTGTATTTGTTTTCATCGTATCCAGTTGAGTCTTTGTGTCTTTTGTATGTATTTGAGTCGTGGAATGGACTTCCACCGTGTGTCCCGTGTTTTGGTTGGTTGCCGGAGTGATTGTGAACAATTGGAGCGAAGACGGGATGACAAGGAGCGGTGGAGCGGAATTGAGTGGAGCCTGGCGGGCGCCAAGCTTGGAGTAAGCGAGCGACCTGGCGGGCGCCAAGGATCAGGCAGTAGTCCGCCAGGTCCCCCATTGGCAGATTTTCTGAACTTCCTTTTTAGATGGGATTTCGACCCGTTTTGGTTTGCTATGACTTTTGGCCCTTGTTTTGGCCTAAGAATATTATGTTTAAGTTATTTCCTTATACTTGGCCACTTGTTTTTGGCTCGAGAACTTCTAGTTTAGATGAGACTTCAGAATTTCGTTCAGCTTCGTGGAGGAGATTGGTAAGGCTTGCTCGAACGACTAAGCTTTTTCTTTCCCTATACTTATATTTTTTGTTATGATATCTTTTATCAATATCTCTTGCTTTGTTGTCATACTTAGCGAGTAGATTTCTTTTGAGTGCGATGTCCTAATATGTGATTTACTATCTATGCGAGTTTATGGTTTGAATATCTTACGCATTAGTTATTAATTAGTGAACTTAATGCTTAATCTAACTTGATCACTTAGGTTAAGATTAGAGTTGATGAGAGTGGACCGAGAGGCACTCAAATTGATGGAAAAATCAATTAACATGTTCTTAGGTATTAATGGGACTTCTTGATATTGTAAGAATAACCCGCTAGGAGAAATCTTTATAATTGAGATTAGTTTAGTTCTAAGTCTAATTGATGAGCGAAAGTGTTAATTAGTAACTTAGGTCTTTGCTATCTTGGTTTTATCTCTCTAATGAGCGATGACGTTAGGGAGATACATTAGAGCACTTCGGGTACTAGTTAGAACTGTTGGAGAATTGGTTTTATGACCAAGGAAGAGATGGCCCAATACAAATGAATGTATTGGATTTTGGGCCCAAGTATTTAATTAGAGAAAGAATCCTAATTAAATACAATAACTAAGTAATTAGTGAGTAACTTTGAGCTAATTTAATTAGAGGTCACACCAATTGGATTTGGGTATTTGTGAGATCAATACGAAGCTCGTTGATAAAGCTTCGTAATGATATATAACACTTGCGAAAATTCAATTCTCAGGGTGAATGAAAATTGGCTTTAAAGGTGGTATGGCTATAGGTTGCAGGATTATGAGTTTGTGGGAATTGTTCCAAGTTCCATGGTCTTATTTTTTTAGAGCTAGGCCGGACCTGTTGAAGCGATTCTCGGCCCAAAAATCAGTTGGGCTTCCTCCAGGACAAGCCCACGTTGTAGAACCTTCTTCCCTTGTTGGCATTTGAATTTAAATTTTGAACGTTCAAAATTAAATGCGGGCCAAGTTAATATGGAGTTTTTATGGTCTAGTAATAACCCATTTACTCTCCTAGTTAATGGCCAGAGTTAACGCGGATTTGAATGTTGGAGGCCTAGGCTTCATATAAAAGGAGCCCCCATCCTCCATTCCAAATCACCCCTAGCTCACACTCTTCCTTGAGCTTCATACTTCTCTCCCTCTAGTTCGTAGCATTTCTCACTTGCATAGTGTTGGAGTTCTAAGGCTATGAAAGGTTTGAAAGGTGTATGAAAGTGCTTCCTCTCATACACGTGATTGGGCGTTGTACCTTGTGAACTCTCTTACCCACGGATGCCTGAAGTATATAGGCGGGTAATAAGAGTTTAAGGACACACGGTTAAATGATTGAATCCGAAGTCTCTACCTTGAAGACGACGGTGTTACACACTTACCTACAAGTGTGATCGTGAGCATACTCTTACTCTACACTTTTATATTGCTCATGCTTTATATTCGTGTTCTAACCATTATTTACTAATATTTTACCAACAATCTTAAGCTCTTATTAAAATTTCAAGTATTAGTAAGTAATGATTTGATAATCGTACTTGTGTTTGAGAAGCATTCTGTCCAGTTTAAACATATACTTTGTTATCTGTTTCTGCACCTTTCATATTGGGTTAACTTTGCTCAAAGTTTTTTACCGGAAAATTGAAAGTCACTGTGATATAATTACACCTTCTGTAACTGGTTACTAAGAAATAGCTCACGCTTAATCAAAAGTATAACTAATCCTACCCACTGTGTGGTTGGATATGAACCGTAACCATTTCATGGATAATACTTAATTGACTACTGTTATCGTTTCGTATAATTGAAATTACACACTACTGTTTTCAGTCTTGATTGCATTTGCTCACCGGAACTACAATTAATTTAATAGAATTAATCGCTTCTAACAGTTCATGCAATTAGATACGTTTTGGTTTATGTGCTCACCTATTATAGTAACCTAAAACATTATTATATTATTTGTGCATTGACTTCTGTCCAAAAGGTTAATTAATAGAATTGACTACTTACGACCGTTTTGTCGATTAATTGTTGCTTCGTGAGATTAAATAATCCCATTCATTATTTCACGCTATAACTAAGTGATTATAGCTTTGAGGGTTTTGGCTGTTACTTTGGGAAATTAGTAGAATATGTAATTTCATTGGGGAATCTCTTGTTAGATTCCTATGTGTCTCTTCTTTGCCTATTTTTGTTAAGGCAGGAACGATATATGTGGAAATGTGAAATCATGGCCGGACCATCCCTGGAAAGTAGAAGGCGAACGTTAGAGGAAGCACTTAATATTTGCTACAGAAAGTATCATTCAGTATTTTGCTGTTAATCTATAATTAAATTGAGATTTAATGTGCCATCATTGATCCTAAACGTAAACAGCAAAGGAAATGAAAATATTAGCCGATAAGTTGAAAATATTATCGTAGCTAATTAATTGGTGTGTAATACTCAATTAATAGCATGGTGTTTGACAGCTTAAAATGAGTTTTATTCAGTGTACGTAATTCTGTTTTGTCAATCTAAGTTTAAATCATTTGTGAAATTGATTAATACTTGTTGGGTTTTAATTGGGTGTTGGGCCAAGTTGTTTTGATAAGTAGTTGCAAAGCAATATCATGATTGGGCTTATAAATTGGCATGTTGGACTTTATTTAGTGGACCTATCGTTACGCTAATTTAAAGAAGCTTAGTGGGCTTATTTGTTTTTGCGCATTGGGTTTGGTGGATCTAGTTTAATATTTGCTATAGAACGTTTACTGCTCTAATCATATATCTAATGGAAAATTGTTTCTTTTTCCATGTTGGGCCCAAGTCATTATTTACTATATTTCATATAGAAATGGTTGATATTAATAACAACGTGAACACAGAGGTTTCGATTGTGAGGGCTAGCGACGCTGAGGTCGTGATGTCGGTTCTGAGAAACCGACTGTCATTTTCTCAATTTGAGAATATGGAAAAGTTCAAGTGTAGTAGTTTAAAGAGGTGGCAATAAATGATGATGCGCTTCTTGATTACCTTGAACTTGACCCAGTATCTCAAAGAGAGTAAACCCGAGGAGGATGTTAGAGATCTTCATAAGACTCTTATCTGTGATGTCCTCCAAGTGGTGATGATGATTGAAAGATTGTCGCCATCTTGGAAGGACGTCAAGATGAACCTTAAATACAAGACGAAGATGATGAGTCTCGAGGACCTTTTGAGAAGGTTGCATATCGAGCAAGATAACCGAAAGGTTAAATAGAAACCAAGTGGCATAGTTGCTAAGGGTTGCTACAAATGTCATGCCGCTGAGGGCAAGAACAAGAAGGCATGCTCATGCTAATGAGACAAGCTTAAGTTTCAACCTTGATGACATGAACCTCATGGTCTTGTGTCGAGGTGAATTTTGTTGGTGGGTGGACACCGGGACCACACGCCACATTTGTGCGAACAAATAGATGTTCAAGACCTATCGACTAGTGGATGATGAGAATTCCTACATGCAAAACTCAGAAGTATCCAAGGTTGAAGGCAAGAGATGGTTGTGCTCAAGGTAACCTCGGACAAGAGCTGACCGATGTGTTGCATGTGCCTGAGATTTGGAAGAATCTAGTGTCTGGAGTTGTGCTCGACAAGAAAGACTTCTAACTCGTGTTTGAGTTGGAAAAAGTCATTCTGTTGAAACGCGAAATATCTATTGGCAAGGATTATTTTTGACCAATATCTTCAAAATGAGTAAAATGACTTTAGCCTCTAAGGCAAAATCTAATACTTAGATTGATGAAAGTGCGACCTACAAGGTTAGCACTAGTACATTTGTAATGAATGCTGAGGAGAATGTAAATTTTGCATATTCTCATGAGTCATTACAATTGTGGAGTGGTGGATTTGGTCATGTGAATTATAAGTCTTTATAAAGGCTTATATCACTAAACCTATTGTCCAAGTCAACATCGATCTTAAATACAAGTGCGAGACTTAATCGATGATTGTACAAAAGATTGCTATGTCTACTTGATGAGAAGTAAAGACGAAGCAATAGATTTATCATTCACTATAAGAATGAAGTCGAGAACCAACTTGGGAAGAAGATCAAGAATCTTCCAAATTGTTGGGGAAGCAGTGCTTTCGGCCAACTATGTGCTCAATAGGGTATCGCACAAAAAGTTGGATAAAACACCTTATCAATTGTGGAAAGGTCATGCACTTAGCTACAAATTCTTAAAGATTTGGGGATGTCTTGCTAAGGTTCTGATCCCACATCCTAAAAGGACAAGGATAGGACCCAAAACGGTGGATTGTGTGTTTATCGGTTACGCACAAGATAGTGCTGCATACCGATTTCTGGTACACAAGTTAGATAACTCTGATGTCCACGTAAATACTGTCATTGAAGCTAGGGATGCTTCATTCTTAGAGGAAATCTTTCCTCACAAAGCCCGAACTGATGTTGACAGTCAAGTTGACCAAAGTGGGGGTAGAGGAACCTCAATATGAAGTTGAAGGACCTAGACGAGGGAAAAGGGCTAGAAAAGAAAAGTCTTTTGGATCCGACTTTCTAACTTATCTGTTAGAAAATGACCTGGTAACCTACAAAGAAGCAATGTCCTCTATAGACCCTGCTCTTTGGAAGGAAGCGATGAATAGTGAGATAGAGTCTATCTTACACAATCACACTTGGAAACTAGTGGATCTACCTCCGGGTAGTAAATCACTAGGCCATAAGTAGATCTTCAAAAAGAAGATGAAGCCGGATGGTTTTGTAGATAAGTACAAGGCGAGACTTGTAGTTAAAGGCTATAAGCAAACAGAAGGATGTTGATTATTTTGACACGTATGCTCCTGTCTCCAAGAAAAACCTCTAAAAGGTTAGGCATAGTCTTGTTTGACCTAGAGATCCATCAAATTGATGTGAAGATGGCTTTTCTTAATGGAGATTTAGAAGAGGAGATTTACATGGAATAACTCGAAGGGTTTGTGATTCTGGGTAAAAAGCATAAGGTGTGTAAACTTGTATATTCCTTGTATGGATTAAAACAAGCACCTAAACAGTGGCACAAAAAGTTTGATAGTGTAATGCTATCAAACGGGTTTCAGATAAACTAATATGATAAATGTGTCTACCTGAAAGGAGAGAATAAAGACTATGTGATAGTATTTCTCTATGTAGACGACATGTTGATTGTTGGTAATAATAGTGTAACACCCCGTGATTTGACCGACTGTCTCCACAGACCAACACGGGTCTTTTCCAGCGTGTTTTATCCTCACTCACATGCATCCCAGAAAACTTCCCAGGAGGTCACCCATCCTGATCCTACTCCCGGCCAAACGCGTTTAACATTGGAGTTCTCTCAAGATGTGTGCCAGAAAAGAAGGTGCACCTTGTTGATATGGATAGTACCAATCAAATCACTTAAGCATTTCAGACAGAACAGATCGGGGTATTACATACATCCCTCCTTAAATACGCGACGTCCTCGTCGCGCCAGATACAAACAGTCCCAGAATCCCTCGGTTGCAGATGCGTTCGATCCCCGAACCACACCGTACAAGCCGAGGTCGCTCCTATACCAAATGTAACGCCCCGTGATTTGACCGACTGTCTCTACAGACCAACACAGGTCTTTTTCAACGTGTTTTTTTCTCCCTCACACGCATCCTAGGAAAACTTCCCAGGAGGTCACCCATCCTGATCCTACTCCCGGCCAAACGCGTTTAATCTTGGAGTTCTCTCAAGATGTGTGTCAGAAAAGAAGGTGCACCTTGTTGATATGGATAGTATCAATCAAATCACTTAAGCGTTTCAGACAGAACAGATCGGGGTATCACAAATAATAATATCAATATTACCAAAAGAATATTATCGCAAAATTTTGACATGAAAGACTTGGGACAAGTTGATGTAATACTTGGAATAAAAATTACCAAGACTTCAGAAGGTTACACGCTTTTCCAAGGTCACTATGTCAAAAACATACTTGACAAATTTGATAAGGATAGCAATGTAATTGCAAGAACTCCTATGGAAGTGGTGTCAAGTCTTTATAAGAATCGCGGAGAAAGTGTGTGACAACTAGATTATTCTAGAATTATAGATAGTTTAATATACCTCATGGACTGTACTACGCCAGATATTGCAAACCCAGTAAAAAGATTATCGAGATATACGAGTATTCCCAATGATGAACATTGGAAAGCGATAGTTGGAGTCCTTAGATACCTAAGGTACACTGCTAACTATGAATTATACTATACGAGACATCCAGCCATTCTGGAAGGATATTCAAATGCGAACTGGATCTCGGACTCCAAAAATATAAAATCCACGAGCGGATACATATTTATAATTAGAGGAGCAGCTGTCTCGTGGAGATCATGCAAACAAACTTGCATTGCTAGATCAACTATAGAATCAGAATTCATAGCGTTGAATCTAGCAGCTGAAGAGGCGGATTGGCTCCAAAGATTTTTTTGGAGGATATCCTGATGTGGTCAAAATCAGTGCCTCCCATTAGCGTGTACTATGACAGTCAGTCAACTATTGAAAGAGCACAAAGTAATGTGTATAATGGAAAGTCTAGGCACATACGTCGTAGATATAAATCTGTGAGAACGTTATTGAGAACGGGTGTGATCTCTTTAGACTATGTAAAGTCAAAAGAGAACATTGCAGATCTATTAACTAAAGGTCTAACGAGAGACCAAGTTGAGGTATCATCGAGGAAAATGAGATTAAAGCCTACGAAATGACCTAAACCCATGATGGCAACCCAACCTGGACTGAAAACCCCAATCTGCAGGTTCAATGGGACAACCAAATTGTGAGGCTAAGGTCGAACAAAGCACTCAAGAAATTGAGTTCCCTACCTATTCCTATGATGAAAGAGTGATAGACCTGTCCATAGGAAGGTTAAGCTTTAAGCTTTTAATAATCCTTATACTTCGAGTATATATAAGTGGGGTATGGCAGGATACTCCTTATAAGAGATCACCTATATCAAATGTGAAGGGGCCACTTCTATGAGATGAGTTAAGGACTAAATCTAATTAGAAGGAGAATCCTAATTAAATATAATAACTAAGTGATTAGTGAGAAATTTTGAGCTAATTTAATTGGAGGTCACACTAACTGGATTTGGGTGTTTGTGAGATCAATACGAAGCTCATTGATATAGCTTCAAAATGATATATAATACTTGCGAAAATTTAATTCTCGGGGTGAATAAAAATTGGCTTTAAAGGTGGTATGGCTGCAGGTTGCAGGATTGTGGGTTTGTGGGAATTGTTCCAGGTTTTATGATCTTATCTTTTTAGAGCTGGGTCGGACCTGTTGAAGCGATTCTCGGCCCAAAAATCAGTTGGGCTTCCTCTAGGACAAGCCCACGTTCTAGAACCTTCTTCTCCTTGTTGGCATTTGAATTTAAATTTTGAATGTTCAAAATTAAATTCGGGCCAAGTTAATTAGAGTAACGGTTAAGTTAATATGGAGTTTTTATGGTCTAGTAACAACCCATTTACTCACCTAGTTAATGGCCAGAGTTAATGCAAATTTGAATGTTGGAGGCCTAGGCTTCCTATAAAAGGAGCCCTCCTCCTCCATTCCAAATCACCCCTAGCTTACACTCTTCCTTGAGCTTCATACTTCTCCCCCTCTAGTTCATAGCATTTCTCACTTGCATAGTGTCAGAGTTCTAAAGCTACGAAAGGTTTGAAAAGTGTACGAAAGTGCTTTCTCTCATACACGTGATTGGGCGTTGTACCTTGGGAACTCTCTTACCCACGGAGGCCTAAAGCATATAGGCAGGTAATAAGAGTTTAAGGGCACACAGTTAAACTGTGGCCTCGTCCAGGATTGAATTCGAAGTCTCTACCTTGAAGACGACAGTGTTACACACTTACCTACAAGTGTGATCGTGAGCATACTCTTACTCTACACTTTTATATTGCTCATGCTTTATATTTGTGTTCTAACCATTATTTACTAATATTTTACCAACAAGAACTTCACAAGAACTATAATCTCGACATAGGTGGTTAATCCATAGGGTATCGTGCTCGTTTGTCTCCACTGAATAACAACTCTCTTATTTGCGTTTTCGATTTCATTTACTTTCTTGCAACTCTATTACCTACTTTATAAATCTTTAATTCCCTCGCTTTGTATAATTAATTATTTCGATTGCGTGTTCCAACCCTCAATTACGAACCTTACTTTTTATTATACTATTTGTTTGTGCGTTTTATTGCTTGTCAATTTCTCGTATATCATATTTCAAAGAATAAGAATAAGAAAATTTATCTTGACAATAATATATGTTGCATATCTAAATTCTAGATGAAAAAGTCAAAAGAATTAGTTTCCTAGAAAATGAATATCTGAAAAATGGGTGATGGTAAGATTGGGTAGAGAAAATACTTCGAGCTAATATTCGTAGTTAAGTCCTTACCGTCGGTCGTCATATTTTGTGTTCGCGATGCCACTGCCACCCGCAGGGCTGAAGTTAACCATGTTTTGTAAGTTTGTAATGTTTATTAAATGAAAAGTTAAATAGAACGGGATGGAATAAAAAAGGCTTCTATCTTCATTAGAATTTGTGGGACCAATAAAATGCAGCTAATTGTTATGGCGGAGAAATTAATTATTTGTACTTCAATTGGAGAAAGTGGTGCATCGGCCGGAGTATCGACTCTTTGTTTTGTAAAAATATATATATTAGCATTAGTCTAATGGTGTGCCGACGAGGAAATTGAAGTATTTAATGGGTTTTTAGGGCTGTTTTGGTCTTATTGATGGGGTTTTCCGGCGTAGCTAAGGTTGTTCTTGTATTATAGAGTATTTAATGAGTTATTTTTCGCATGTTTAGTCTCGTGTAAACGAAGTAGAATTTATCACACATTGAAATTGGTTGCGGAAATTTATTAGAGTAATAAAATATCACTTCTTTAATTGAAAAAAAATGGCGTATCGGCTATATTATCGACTCCTTATTTTGTCAATAATGTATGTGAACATTAGTCTAATGCACTAATAATAGATGTAAGCTTAATAATTAAATCTAAAAATGTCTGAAGTGTTATTTATATTTTTTTTACACAAATAAATCATATTTATTTTGAGATTATACTAAATTGGACAATTCTCTTGAATTCTCACATATTTGAAAATATAATTATTAGGTTTTTAAATGATGTAATCAATTAATTTACTTCTTTTGTTGTATAAAATTATTTATATGTCCTAACGGCCAAATAAAAAAAATTTTAAAAATCCAAAAAATTTAAGCATCCTCTCTCTCTCCACACACACTATCCCCACTCCGGCCACCACCTCCTGACGCTTACATTAGCGCACTGAGGTTGCTCCCGGCCGCTGCTCCTCCCTTATTCAATCGGAGGATGTCGGTAACGTGTTAGTGGCCGGGAAGGGTTTGGAGGGAGACTATTTTTTACTTTATAATTTGTTACTAGTTTTTTAAATGATTTCTTTTTGTAAAATATTTATTAGATATTTTGAATTTTTTAGTTAATAAATGATGTGGGCATGTGAGTAATTTAATATTAATAGATAAATTGATTGGTGGGTGAGAGTTACGTTTCGATAAATATTTTTGGGTAAATTACGCTCAGACCCCTGGTGTTTGGTATATTTTACGCTCGCCCCCATGTATTCTGGTAATCAATTAAAAACTCTCCGAGGTTTGGTTTTATTATACTCTCAGGCCCCTCGCTGAAGTCATCGATCAATTTTTCATGTAAAATGTCTTTTACGCCCTTACAAAAAGTAATATTTAATATAAAAAAGTCCACCGATGGTGGAAGACCACCGTGAAGCATCCCAATCAACCTCGGCCGTGTCCCGACCAACCTCGGCCCCATCCCAACATACCTCATCCCCATCTCGACTAACCTCGCCCTCGCCAACAACCGCTTCTCTGGCACCGTCCCCAAGTCTTGGATCTCAAGGAGGAGCTGGAGCGTGCCCAAGATGGGTTAAACACCTGTCTTCTCTCTCCTCGATTTAGAGCAGAAAAGGCAGGGACATCATCGAGCTAGATGGAGTGAAGGGTGGGGGACTGGACCAGGACGTAGTCATTGTCGCAGAGGAGAGAGTGGGGACAACGACGAGCTTGAGGATGGAGGAGAAGGCGGCAGACTGGACCAAGGATGTCGTCATCATGGAGGAGAGAGCGGGGACGGCGATTAGCTTGAGGATGGAGGAGAGGGCGGTAGACTGGACCAAGACATCGTCGTTATTATGGAGGAGAGAGCGGGGACGGCTCCGAGCTTGAGGATGGCCGGCGGGGTTGCCGACGCCAGTTCTGTGCGGCGAAGGAAGGAAGGGGAAAGAGCTCCCCTTCATCGTCAGTGTGCTGAAATGATTGGTTAGGGTTGGAGAGAGGCTGTAATGATTGGGTTCGATCTTGATGGTTAGGGTTGAATGCTCGTCTGGTCGTCGGTGAGCTGAACTTGTCGGAGATGTCCTAGTCGGTTTTCGGAGATGGAGGGGATGGGTCAAAGAAGATGACTTAGGGGTATAATGATCATTTTAGTAATAAAATAATAATATATTTATTGCTAACGTCAGCGAGGGGCCTGAGAGTATAATAAAACTAAACTTTGAGAAGTTTTTAATAGATTACTGGAATATAGAAGGGCGAGCGTGAAATATACCAAACACCAGGGACCTGAGCATGATTTACCCAATATTTTTTCAAAGATAAGGAGACAGTAGGAGGCGATATTTTCATCCACTAAATGCCCAGCTACGATCCAATAATGTACGATTTGGTGTTGATTTTGTGGCCCAGCAGTTCTACGAGCACCGATTGGAAGGTTGCAAATCTGGTGGAGATTTTTTTTTAATTGTGGAATATACGAGAATATTAAACTCCGCCATTTGCTAATGCAACGCCACTAGACCAATTACTATTGAGAAAAACCCGGCATTGGGGAACACATTTGCTTTAATGTGGCCGATTGCATTACAAAGACATGTCAAACTCGATCAAAAATCATTTCTCAAAAGTTTTAGTTCTGGAAATGATTTGTTCTAATTTAATAAAAATTGATTAAACAATCTTTTTTCCACTATCTCAATTTGTTCAAAACTTTTTTTAGAAGAATTCAGTCAAAACTTGAGACTCATATTCAGGTACCATGTGATTTCTAAACAAACGCCCTAGTCTATATTTTCTTCGGACATATCCGCACCACTTTTTAGCTAATGTCATTTTTTTAATAATATAAAAAGGATCGGGTAAATTGTCCTTAGATTCTTGGGGTTAGTCGAAATCACTATTTTAGTTATACTGTTCCAAAATTGCAACTTCGGTCCCCTAGTTTGATTTTATTGAACTCTCATATTTCAACCGAATCCACTCATGGAACAACATAATTTTTATGACATAATGAAAAATAAAAAGGTAAATTACTGATGTTTGGAATATTTAAGGCTCGCCCCCCTGTATTCTGGTAATCGATTAAAAACTCCCCGAGGTTTGGTTTTATTATACTCTCAGGCCCCTCGCTGATGTCAGCGATCAAGATATTATTATTTTATTACTGAAATAACCATTATACCCTTGGTCCGGGCAACTATAACCTCCAGTCATCTTTCCGGGGAACAAAATTTTTCCGGCAACCAAAAATCAATATCGAAATAAAAAATTCACACCTCTACCTCCTCTCCTTCTTCGGCCTCGTCGAGTCGAGTCCGTGGTCTCCGACGCCCACCCCTTCACCTTAGAAGACGATGACATCTAAGATGATGACATTGTCGAGCCTGTCCCAGCGCCGCCTTCCTCGCTGTCGTTGACCCAGTTGGAGGGTCACCGTCGGTAGAGCCCTCTAAATTCATCAGAATCAGAAAATTAGAAACCCAGCTCCGTCGTTGAACCCGCTTGAAATAAGGAGCAGGTCGATGACGATCGGTTGGAGCCCGCCTCGAGGTCGACGATGCCCGATTTGAGGGTTCGTCGTTGTCATCCTAAGACCTCGATTAGAGCCAGCCTCGAGGTCGACGACTCCCGGTTGGAGGGTTTGTCGTCATCGTTGTCCTAAGACCCCGATTGGAGCCCGCTTCGAGGTCGACAATGCCCGGTTGGAGGGTTCGTCATCGTTGTCATCCTAAGACCCCAATTGGAGCCTGCCTCGAGGTTGATGACGCCCGGTTTGAGGGTTCATCGTCGTCGTCGTCTTCCTAAGACCCCGATTGGAGCCCGCCTCGAGGTCGATGATGGTTGATTGGAGCCCGCCTCAAGGTCGACGACGCCCGGTCTGAGGGTTCATTATTGTCGTCGTCCTAAGACCCCGATTGGAGCCCGCCTCGAGGGAGCAGGTCGACGAGGGTCGGTTTGAGGGTTCGTCATCGCCGTCGTCTGCCAGATCAAGGTCTCCACGGCGGTCTCATTCGTGACAGCAGTCTCGACTCCACGAGACGAACTCATCGGCTCGACGTGAGAGTTGATGTTTATTTTATTATTTTTAATTAATTTTTATAAGGGTATATTAGTCATTTTACAAGAAAAAATGATTGATGATGTCAGCGAGGGGCCTGGGAGTATAATAAAACTAAACCTCGGGGAGTTTTTAATCGATTACCGAAATACAGTGGGGCGAGTCTTAAATAAACCAAATACTAGGGGCCTGTGAGTAATTTGCCCAAAACAAAAACCTAACATCTCCATCTTCTTCCCTGCATCTTCATCTTCTTCCTTGTAAATCAAATCGATTAAGAATTAGAATATATTCTTCAATCTTCTATCTGCTTCCAATCTTCTATTTACTTTTTGCTATCTGCTTCTAATCTATTTTGCCAAATCCGACCAACTTTCATTTGGTAGGTGATCGTTAGACAAATGTAAGGTATGAGTGGACAAGGTTGCTGCTTGCTGTCACATATATACACGTGCCACGTCCCAAACCAAATCACTAAACATCAAACCGCTAAAAACCCAACACTAGAAACTCCTAAGAAACTAATCAAAGAAAATGGCCATCGAAGCGGAGAAAAGATGGTCTCTCGAGGGAAAAACTGCACTCGTCACCGGTGGAACTGTTGAAGCAGAAAATATATATTGGGCGAAGGTGTATTGAGTCAACCCCAGCTAGAGAAAGTTAACTTTGATCGACTTTAGTTAGGCAAGGCGTGAGTAGTTTCAGTCGTCTCCAACTAGGGAAAGCTGGTTTAAAATGACTTCAGCTAGTGAAAGTTGGTCTATAGGATGGCTTCGACTAGTTAGAGGCATGATCAACTATTTCTAGGCAAAGGAGTATGAAGGGCAAGCCAACTTTGGCTAGTGGAAGGCGTGACCAACCCCGACTAACTTCGACTAGCAAGGACGCAAGACCGACTTCGACTAAAGGAAGTCGATGTGAGCCAAGTTCGGCCAGACCAAGCAAAAGCCAAGTGCCCCTAGTCAAGCATATTCAACCTACTACTACTCCTATCCTAGTTCAAGACAAAGCAACGTGGAGGAGTCGAAATATGTCTCAGTGTAGGGTAAAGATTCGTTGGTATACCTTGATAATTTTTCCCTTTGGGAATGGACTAATCGGTACTTTTCTTATTGGAAAGGGATTAATTGGTATTTTTCCCTCTAGGAAGGAGTTGTTGGTGACTTTTCCATCTGGAGGGGGAAATCCGGTAAGTTTTTCTTTGGTAAGGGACTAATCAGTACTTCTTCCTATGTGAAGGGGGCGTTTGGTAAGTTTTTCTCTAGGAAAGGGTTGTTGGTGACTTTTTCCTCTGGAAGGGGGCGTTTGGTAAGTTTTCCTTTGGGAAGGGACTAATTGGTACTTTTCTCTTTAGGAAGGGGGCGTTTTGTAAGTTTTTCTTTAGGAAGGGGGAGTTAGCAATGCTTCCCTTCGGGTATGGGAAGCTAGCAATTTCTTCCCTCTGGATAGGGGTAGTCGACGAGATTTCCTTCTTGACAAGGGGGTTGGCACTTTCGGGTTCGACTACGAAGAGTGATGCCGGTTACGGCATGGAGGCCTAGGAAGGCTGGGATGTCAAGAAGCCCGGATCCGTTGGAGGTTTAAAGAGGTCGAGCATGGTTGAACTCTCAAGAGGCAGAGATAGGCATGGGCTTCCGTGAAGGACGGGATAAACATGGAGATTTCGAGATACTCAGGTCGTTAGAGCTTCTTAGAGAGAAGTCCGGGTTTGATCAGGATAAGGCTTAAGAGAATTACGGGCCTAATAAGGATAAGCATTGGAAGGATATGAGTTTGGAGTCTTTGAGTGCGACTAGGACAAGGCAAATGGGGAGGTTGAGTCAGTCTACCTCCTCTATATAAGCAGGGCATTGGGGAAGGCAAAAACATCCACAAATCAAACACACAATATCTATCAAGCTTTGGCTTTTTATCTTAGTTTAGGTTAGTAGTAGTCTCGGCTTTGGCCACCCCTATTAAATGTAGCATTAGATCGACCTTGGGACGAGCACTCCGGGCCGTCACGAGATCTTTCTTAGCATTCTCTCATTTTTTTCCCCAACATTATTTTTGGCACGCTCGGTAGGACCTAAGAGGACGTCTGAGAAGGTGGTTTGACCCTACTCTAACCAAGATAACCAAGAGCAAGGAGATTACACCACCCTCTTCTCAACAACTCGTTGGGAAAAATACTACCAACACGGCTCCTCTCAAGGAACCAACTCTTCCTACTACTCAACCTAGTACGGGGAGGAACACCACTAACACGGCTCTTTCCAGAGAGCCGGTTGAGACAGTCATCATTCCGATGGAGACATATGCCTCCTTCATTGCCCAGAGGCGCTATGAAGAATCTCGTAGAGTATTGAGGAGTATGTTAGGCGATGTATTGAGGAGTCCTTTAAGCGCTTTAAGGAGGAGTCTCATAGGCGCATTGATGAGTCATATAGGCACTGTAAGGAGGCTCGTAGGCATGCTAATGAGTCTCTTATGCGCTTTGAGGAGGAGTCACATAGATACTTTGGGCACGATAGAGAAGCCTTTCAGTCGGTCATTGATCAAGTTCAGGCGGATCCGAACTATAGGGACGAGGCACCTCAGCAAACATCAAAAGGTAATGCTCAACGTCTTGCCGGTTACTTAGCTCAAACCATAACCCCGGCAATACAGAGTGAGTAATCTAGGATGATCGATCCTGAGACCAAGAAGCCATGTATTAATGTTGGAATGGCACTCAAGGATCTATCACCCTCTACTGAGCCTATGCCAGAACAACTTAGGGTAAGGTTGTTTCCTTGCCATAATACTCAAACCTCGGATTGTACGAGCTTACTCAGCCGACCTCCATCGGTTGGGGCCTCTAGTTACCTAGTTTCACGAGAGTCCTCTACTAATAAGAAGACTCAAGGAGAGGGGTCCTCTAGGGTATAGGAGACTAAAAGCCGATTAACAGGCCGTGATGATACTGATATGACTACTCCGATGCCTCACTTCCTAAGATTGAGGAACCGAATTTAAAAAATGTTATTGAAAAAGTTACCCTATATTAATAATACTCGACTCTAAATATTCTAATACTCAGAGTATCATTTATATTGTTGCAGTTAGATCCAAAGACAACAGGCTCTCCTTCTCAGACAACCCTTCTCCTTCCTCCCGGCTCCAAATCTCCTTCCTAAACCTTCTCCAATCCTCTCCTCTTCTAGGCATTTTGAGTGTCGTCACCTTCCAGCCTCTTCGGAAGGACCGTCGGCGTCCTCCCCGCTGTCGGTGACCATGGCGGGGTCCTGTGCGACTTGGTGGATGGTTTCATCCTCCCTGAGTGGCGATTCTGACCGGTGAAGCATCCGTCTTGGAGTTCTCCCCCGTCGGTTCTCTCCGGTCCTCTCCTTGAAGTTTCGCCCTCTTCGGTTGCAGTTTCTTCTTTCCAGGGACTCCTCCTGGTGTTCCCCCTTTTCTTTATTCTGCTAAAGATTTGGCTGGTCCGCCTCTTCTAGCAATTGTCCCTTTGGGAATTTGGTACCTTTCTCTTCTGTAGGTACGATCGGGTTTCTGGTGTTCCCGGGTAGGTGGAGCGATGGCCGTCGGGGGTGGCTGTGGGGTTCGGATTGGCCGTCAGGTGGAGCAATGGTGGAGTTCTTGAGCCGTCTTGGTCAGGGACTTCTCTAGGCGGTAGGGTTTTTGGTCTGCTCCTGCGCCTGTCTTGGGTTTGGGACCCTTGTGGGCCCTCTCCCGTGATGGGCTTTTGGTTTTGGTTTGGGCCACTAGTGGGCCCTCTCCATCTGGGCTGGCAGACCTCAACCTAATTGCGGCGTGGTCTTCATCGAGATAGGCTTTTGGTGTAAACTTTGGTGATGTGCGCTTGCGCACTTTTGGTGTAACATTTAGGCGTCTTTAGTGTTTAGCAACACTTTTGGTGTAGTCAGTAGCTATGTAGTCAGAACGGCCCGCTCCGTACCGCGATCTCGTTCCGCGCCGGAAAATCTGAAAAACTGCTCCGCCACGCTCCGTTCTGGCAACCTTGGGTGACGCGGCCGGAACGGCAGGAGCGGCACGGCCCCGACGCGGCGCGGAGCGGTTTGACTGGCCTGGAGCGGCCGTTCCAACCAAGATATACTAAAATTACCACTTTGTCCTTAATTTTTAAATTTTTTTGGGAGTAGTTTGGTAATTTTCAAAAGAACCCTCCTCCCCTCTCTTCTTTGCGCAGACAGCAGCCTCTTCCAACTAGGTGCGTTTTTCTTCTCCCTTTTTTTATCTACTATTTCTTTTCCTTTGCTTTTTTGTCCAAGAAAAACCCAAGTATATGGCTGAATAAAATTGTTGATTATGTGCGACTTTGTGTACTAAGAAAGCGACTCTTAATTTATGTACCAGGATGTTTGGCTGAATTTTTGTGGACTTTATGTTGCTGAATTTATTGATTTATGTGGGAGTTTGGGTTTTGTTGAATTTTTGTAGCTGTATTTTGCTAAAGTTTTTATACTGTATAAAATTTATAATATTTGGCTGGTTATATGTGGCTGAATTAATTTTGTATACTGTATGTGGCTGAATTAATTTTGTATTTGAGTTTGGATATTTAGTTACTTTAAGCTTTAGAGTCTTAAAGTGTTTGTTTCCTTGAATTTTATTTTTAATTATGAATATTTATAAGTATTTATTTCTAATTATGAATAATTGTATTAGTGTCCGCGTCAAACTAAATAACACCCGCGCCGCTCCGCGTTACCGTGCCGTTCCATGTTTGGGGTTGGCCGCGCCGCGCCGCGTCACCCGCTTTGACTACTATGGTCAGTAGTGCACTTGTGCATCTTTGGTGTAACTTTTTGGTGGGTAATAAACTTTTACTTATAAAAAAAAATCCAAAGACAACAGAATATTTTGAATGGCAAGTAAACCATACTCCTCTCCTCCGTAAGCCTGAAGAGATTTCGGGTGTAGTGGCGTTCCTTTGCTTGCCTGCTCATCTTATTCTTTTCTCACCGGTCAAATTATTATTGTGGACGGAGGATTTACTATCAATGCTTTAGGCCCCGAAACAAGAAAGACTAGCCCCAAATTTAAATTTCTTGCGAGGATATGGAACAAGACCCAATAAATTGCGACCATCGTTCTCTTAATAAATTGTTAGCCTATCTGGATAAATTTTGTTCTTTCAGTTAGAAATTGGCATTATTCTTCATTATCACAAGCATATGTGTGAATTGTTTGGATGTATTTATGATATCTAAAGCCGATCATCTTTGGATTTCATAGGGCATTTTTTTCTCACCGAAGTCTTTTATATTTGTAAGACTTGAATCTAAAATTAAACCAACTTTCATTGGTTAGAATGTGCACGTCATTAGTGTAATGATTCAGAGTAAATTAATTGTTTATAAAAAAATTAGGCATGGGCATTTATAAACTTTATAATATTTTTTAAAAGGTAAAACAGTATTATTACTCCAATATAATTTTACACCTAGTGTACTTTATAGTACACTCACCAAGCAAATACAAAAGATAAACTCCTCCCTAAATAGCAAAACATTTAGATAAGAGCATATCAACAATACATGTACATCTAATACTCCTAAAAAAGAAGCCACCCCCAGAATTCAACCTCCAAATCTTGTCACAGTGATCCATTAGCCACCCCCAAAATTCTGCTCAGAGATCCACCTATGGCCATCTCACTCTAGTACCTGCACACTTAGCCACCGCCTTAATATCCCTCACGATCTCGAAAACATGCCTGTCCTTTTTCACCCGTGCAAAATTTGACTCGAATCAGTCCGCTCTCATTCTATCCTCAAGAAAAGTGTTCGTCCCCTCACTATGCGGTTTAATGACCTCGTTGTCCATGGAATTGCAATAGGGAAGAGAGCTTGTAACGTGTCGTCTTAACAGTTTGCTCTTTTATCTTTAGAGTAGAATGGAGTGCCAACACCTTCCGAGTTAGTTTTATAGAGCGTGTCGAAGTCCTCCTTATTATCGTGTTTATTCTATGGTTTTTAAGCAGATCTGCCACTGAAAAACCCTACGAATTAATACTACCGCATGTATAGTTTGATGGATACGGTGTCAGTCCTTAAGCATAAGGTCCAACGACCGTCTAAGATCCGAAATTGTGGAAACAATTTAACCCACAATTTTTTCCACCAAAAAAAACCCTACGAATTAACAAGTGCAACGAATTTTTGCAAGTGACAGGTACATACCACAAGAATCAACCTACCGTTGGACCTCAGCACATTTCATAGATGATGCACTCGGAGGGAATCATGAAGTTCAATTATGAATCGTCGTGGAAAGAGACTTCCTCCATGTCTGGAATTGTTGCAATTGGCCGAAATTATCTTGGTCTTGCATATGCAGGTCAGCACAAACTTGTTCTGCCTTCATCTCCTCTTCAAGCCATCTCTTTGGCTGGAATTAAGCCACGTGTCCCCCTCCTCCCCTTGGTTTACAGAAACAAAAAGATTTAAAATAAAGAAACTCTCGCCTCTCTCTCTCCTCTCTTTCCCCTTCTTTTAATATAACGAATCAAAATGTTTGTCACTTGGCATGGTCAAAGAAACTACAACCAAAGGAGGTTGAACTTTTTACCTTTATATTATAGATAATTTATTGACAAGTCACGAGTGAGAGTTACAGTACGATAATTACGATAAAATATAAAGTAAATTATGCTCGATTATAAAAATATAGTTAAATAGACGATGCGATCTCTAATTTTTGAAAATATAGACAGCCGTCTCTATAATTTATTTTATTTACTCTCGGGTCCCTTGCTAATTTTATTTTTTATTTTATTATTATTTTGTATATAAAATTACTTTTATATCGTTACATTAATTGTTTTGTCGTCTCCGGCCAACAGAATCTTCCTCCGATCAGCTTCTTCGACAATCGTTTAAACCCAAATATTGAATTGTTTCGACCCAAATCAAACTAAACCAAACCAAATCTTCAATCGTTTCAACCAGTCAGCGTAAGGACCCCATCGGTCCCTATCCATCAAATTTCTGGTGTATCACATGTTACAATGGCACGCATCCAACATGTTTTGGCCCCGACTGATCTGTCATCTTCGAAGCCCAGCGCCAGAGCCCCTCACTTGGCTCTCTCACCGGATTGTCCTTGTTTGGATGACGAGAAATAGGAAAGATTTATTTCCTATTCCTATTCCTATTCTGACTAGGTTTTGGACTCCTAATCTGACTTAGATAGGTTATTTGTACACCAAGGGTTTGTATCCATATAAAGACATGTTACCCTAGATTTTTTGTATAGCTTTGTGGTTCGAAAACTCATCAATAAAAGTTCTCTTTTCTCCCCGTGGATGTAGGCATTAGGCCGAACCACGTAAACTCTTGCGTTCGTGTTCTTTGTGTATTTTGTTCTCTAATTGCTGAATTCATAACAAGTGGTATCAAGAGCTTGGGTTGGAGGATGACGGACGGTGCGAAGTTTGCTTTTGTGAAGTTCGATGGTTCTTCGAATTTTGGGTTATGGCAAAGGCGTGTCAGGGATCTCTTTGTGCAACAAGGGATGGTTATCGCGCTCTCGGAGAAGAAGTCCGAGAAGATGGAGGAGCAAGAGTGGGAAGAGTTTGAGGCTAAGGCAGTAGCGAAGATTCGCTTGTACTAGGCGGATGATGAGGAGCCACCAGCTGGGTTGTGGAAGAGGATCCAGGTCGGAGTCAAAGAAGTTTAATAGAAGTGGTTTCAAGTGCGGAGAAGGGCACATGAAGGGGACTATCCAGGACGAACTAGGGATCAAGATAACGAGGAGGGATTGACATCCACAACCATGTCCACATATTCAGACGGGTCGGATGGTGACTGGCTTTCTGTCTTATGAAGTCCAACACATTCTGGTAATCTCTTTTCATTAGGGACCTTGGATTATAACAGTGATAGTTATAAAGGTATGCTAATGAAGGTGGAGAAGGATGCGATGGTAGGGACAAAGGGTGAAAGAAAATACCTACAAGTTAGTGAGGCATATTATTATAGATGGAGTCACATCAATGGGTCTGAAGGAGTTGGCAAAAGCTCGGGTCATATGAGGTTAGTTCGTATGAGGGAACAAAAGCTTGACATGAATGGTTTGAGTAGAGTTGGGATTCGCGGAGACATGGATAGCGAGCTATGGTTGTTTCGTGGAGGCATGATTGGCAAGGAGCCATGGTTGTCTCGGAGAAGCATTGTTAGCTGGGCCCCGCTATGGTTGTCTAAAGGGAAGTGCACATCAAAGGTGTTGGGTAGGTTTTGCATGGGGAATGCGAAGCCGTTGTTAACACCACGCACGGAACGGGTATCTCACTCAAGGCCGAATGATGGAGTTCGAGGCATGTCGAGTGTTCTACTTAGTAGAACAAAAAGTTACCCTTTGTATGCTATGGCATGTAGCATTGGTTTGAGGCAAGAAGGTCCAGCAGAAAAGCAGTTCGAAGTTGCAGAGCATGGGGCTGACCAAAAAATAGAGGGTGTGTCTATTGGTCCCAAGGTTGCTTCATCAGGTGGACTTGCTAGTTGGGGTTCAATGGAGATTGGAGGAAATAGGCCAAGCAAGCTCAGAAGCTCGAGTTTGGGGGCTGGCTCCAAGTGATTGAACAAAAGGTGAAGAGAAAGTTGAGATGGTCTTATTGATGCAGTTATCTATGGTCCGAGATGGAGTCGGTAGAGTCGGATTGGTTTTGCAAGATCTCATGGTTCTTCATGGGGCGGTGTTTTGTCAATGTGGAGTTTGTTGAAGTTCGGGTGAAGCTTCATGGTTCTTCCACGAGATAATTTCTCGCCAAGGTAGAGATTGTTGGGATAGCGAGAAATAAGAAAGATTTATTTCCTATTTCTATTCATATTCTGACTAGGTTTTGGACTCCTAATCTGATTTAGATAGGTTACTTGTACACCAAGGGTTTGTATCTATATAAAGACATGTTACCCTAGGTTTTTTGTATAGCTTTATGGCTCGGAAACTCATCAATAAAAGTTCTCCTTTCTCCCCGTGGATGTAGGCATTAGGCCGAACCACGTAAACTCTTGCGTCTGTATTCTTTGTGCGTTTTGTTCTCTAATTATTGAATTCATAACAGTCCTGCAAACTCAAGTACCAAAAGGAAGGAGAGTAACGAGGTACATGGCCTGTCGATGAAGGAGGAGAAGAAAATGAGGAAATCGGAAGAAGAGGATAGCGAGGGAAACCGATCTCCTACAGACTACCGTCAAATGTGTTGGTGTTGAATCTCACCGTTGTCTGGCTTCTTCGAGACCTCTGGTCTCACAAGCTTGGCTCAATTTTCCAATGTCACCTCGAGCTTCACTGTTCCACTCCCTCGATCCACACGTTGTCATCTTAAAGATGCTGAGATCACACCACGTGGCCGCTGCTGCCGCCCCCGTTCGTGATGTCCCGCTCCTCCCCGATCGACCACGGGCCTGCCCTTTCCATATCCGCCCTCTCTCCTTTATGTTTGGATGCTCTGAATCTTTAAATGCTTTTTTTAATTATCCATTTAAATTAGTGGTGGCGCGGATAGGGCTTGGGATGTTGAATTGGGGATCTAATGGATGAGTTTTGTTTATTGTTGAATTGAAGAAGTTATTCATTTTGTTAGAAAATCACCACACGAGAAAATAATAATGTGCAAAGAACACGGACACAAGAGTTACGTGGTTCAGCCTAATGCTTACGTCTACAGGGAGAAAGAAGAATTTTTATAGATGAGATCTGAGCCACAAAGTCATACATAACGCTAAGATAATATGCCTTTATATAGAGACAAACCCTTGTACATCAAGTAACCTATCTAGGTCATCGTAAAAGTCCAAAACAAAAGTTTTAGCAAAATAGAAAATATTGTGTAGTACACCATAGCAGCCGCTAGACCACTAGCGAGTGCTGGGTCATCAGCTTTCCAAACTTCTGTTTGCACCCCTAGCGTCCGCTAGGTCCAACTGATTTCGAGCCATTCCCAACAATCACCACATTGGTAAGAAATCATTCATTGAAAGAACCATGAAGCTTTACTCGAACTTCAATAAACTCCACCTTGATGAGAAACTGCTCCTTGAAGAAACATGGAATCCGACAAAACCATACCGACTCCATCGATTCCACCTCAAACCATAGATACACCATCATCATTAATATTATTTTTAAAAATATTGTCCGACCGGCAGTCTGACCAAATTGGACTAAAACTCGTGTCTGAAAAGGTGGTAAGAACGTCTACCTTACGAACCGAACAAAATACAGTCGGACTCGGCGGGTTATTTTTTTAATTTGGACTATCCAGTCCAACCAAAAATTTGTATGTTTTTACCTATTTCAGAAAAAATCCCCTAGCGGGTCTACATATTACAAACGTAAGCAGGTTCTGCCAACATATATACAAAATTTTTTTGAGAAACCCAACATATATACTATAGTACCTAGGAATGCCACATCGCAAACAAGGTCAAGAAACATCAAGCTAAAATAGTAGAAACTCTTGAAAAGTATCGTTCAAGGAAGAAATTAATCGAAGTGAATGGCCGTAGAAGCAGCAGATGAAAGGTGGTCTCTCGAAGGAAGGACTGCCCTTGTCACCGGTGGAACCCGAGGCATAGGGTAATTTGTAAACGAAATTAATCCTTCTTTTTCTCTTATTCGATATATAAGCATGTAATCTATTTATGTAATTAACTTTATTATCTGTCTTTTGCACACTATTTAGATTATTACTTGGTTGGTTTGTTTAGTAAGAGTGAAAAATTCAGTATTCATTGTTAATATAGGAGCTAGATAGGAAGATTTTGTTGGTGTCATTTGGTTAATCATCATTTGGCTTAAACTAAATGACACCATTTAGTAAACAATTAATTTAAAAGGTATGGAAAAAAAAGAAGAAGAGGAAAATGAATGTTTCCTTATAATTTCAAATTGATATTTTTCAAGTTTAAATTAATGACCTTTCATTAAAAGTCATATAGTTTTTGGAGATGACCTTTGTAATTTGGATTTACTTATGGCCTTTAAAATTTATTCTATATGGCCTTTAAGATCCTATAAATAGGAGTCTCTCCTTTGCCATTTTAAACATCTCATCCAAATCCTGGCATTCTATATCTTCTCTCTTTTTTACATGTCCACCATAAGATATTATTGTTATAGTTATAAAGGTGGATTTCCAAGATTTGGATGGGATGTTCAAAATGGCAAGAGGAAACAATCTTAGAAGTGTACTTGTTGGAAGCCATTGACAACATATAGTGGAGGCAAATAATACTTTAATGATGATGATTACTAATCACATCTCAAGTACAAAAGTTCGAGATTTCCATCTAATTAGTTTGGAGCATCGCCAAGTCAATCACAAGGGGATCCATTGGTGACTCAACTATCAGATTTAGAATTTCAACTTTGATCGGAGATCGTTTATGTCTCATCGAATTTATCTTTTTATTTTGGTAAGTGTCTCATCAGGTTTATCGACACTGCAAAAGTCAAATTTTGTCTCCACTTTCTACAACAAATTCTTTTTTAATAAATAAAATTGCATTACTCCTAAAAAAATTCCAGGGTTGTTATACTTGAATTCACATCAAGACGGTAGCGAAATAAGAACATATCAAGGTAGCTCAGTACAAGACAAATATCATCTCACTCCCTATCCCACAACAAAAAAAAACCCAAAACAGGTTTCGATACCAAACAGGTTTCTACAACATAATATAACGTGTTATTATAATCAATTGTTCTTTTTTTTTCTCACATGATCCCATGTTATAACATAGTGGCAAAGTCAAAGTTCGTAAAAAATTCGGCCCAATATATTTCGGTTGACAAGACGTGTTGATATTAGAATATTATGTGTTATGTGAAAATTTTAGAATTTTATAATTTAGCTCATGCTAATAATTAGGCGCGCTATTGTGGAAGAATTGACAAGTTGTCGGAACGCATCACAATTGGAAGAGTACTTGAAAGAATGGGAAACCAAAGGGATTAAGGTTACAGGATCAGTGTGCGACGTCGGACACCGAGACCAATATGAGAGGATGATGGAGACCGTCTCTTCTCTCTTCAATGGGAAGCTAGACATACTTCTAAGTTGTCACATTGCCTTTGAGTTGTACTAAATTGTGTAATTTTAAATTTTAGTTTAATTAAAAATTCTAGAATTTTCGAGTTCGAGTCATTGTAAATCAAAAATGAAATACTTATTAAGAGAGTTTTGTCAAAGATCCTACCACCTCAAACTTGGATTAGTCAGTACAACAGATCCGGATACCACAGTTTCAACCAAATCAATTGTACATTTCACTGTGAAATCAGAACGAAATCGTCTTTTTACTCTTTGCTTTATGAAACTCTACCTGTTTATCAGTTCCAATAGTGCTTGAGCTTATAATTACATGAGTTGCAAAGCATATGGTTTAATCGCATAAGATGTTTTGATTTGACTGTAGTCAAGTGTTGAATTGTTGACAGATATAATCATTATGAAAAAAATTACCTTTAAAAAAATTACAGATATATAGTTTTTGTATATGTAAATATTTACACTAATACTTAGTTACATCTCTAAGTGATTGAATTTTGAATTTCGAAATTCAAACGCCTTCTCTTGTTGGACCAAATAATTTTTGGCATGAGTTGATTTTTACAAGATCTGATTTCTAAATAACGCTGCTGTAGCGATATGAAACTTGCCTTGGACATTAAACCGGAGGAGATTGCAACCATAATGGGCACCAATTTTGAGTCAGCATATAATCTAAGTCAACTCTCTCATCCTCTCCTCAAGGCATCAGGAAAGGGTTGCATTGTGAACATCTTCTCCATCGCTGCCCACATAGGTTTTCCTTTTACTACAATCTATGCTGCGTCAAAAGGTAATTCAATTATTTAAGCTTCACATATATTGACTTTTTTTACCAACCACCACTTGAATTAATCGGTGTTGTTTTAGTTTAACGAAACAATTTCGAATTCGAGTCATTGAAAATGTACCATTATTAAATACTTGTAGAAAATTTTGACATCTTTCAAATGTGTTATCCAAATTGAATTTGAATTAGTCAGTCACTGCAGATACTAAATAGTATCAACCAAAAAATACATTGGCATTTTTTTTAGATTTTTAGTAATTGCCACACACATTCATATCCATGGAAATATACGTGACCATTGCAAAAAAATTGTAATTTTTTTACTCTCCCAGGAGCTATGGAACAGATCATCAAGAACTTGGCATGCGAGTGGGCAAAGGATAACATTCGTGTTAATGCGATTGCGCCCGCGGAGTAATTCAGACCTCACTTGTAGATTCTATAACGGTATGAAACAAATTGCTAATATGCTCTAGAAGAAGAAAAATGAAGATGTTGCATCAAATTTTCATATCCAATTAAAATCCAAGTGGGATAGATGTGATTTTTTTTTTACTTGGAATAGATTTTTTTTTTACTTATGATAATATACCACGATCAATGTGAAATACTCGAACATGGAATACTCGAATAATCGATGTGTCATTACTGTTGTTGCAGATGGATTCAAAGACAACCAAGTACTTTGAATGGCAAGTAAAGCATACTCCTCTCCTCCGTTTTGGAAAGCCTGAAGAAGTTTCTGGTATAGTGGCGTTTCTTTGCTTGCCTGCTTCATCTTTTCTCACTGGTCAGACTATTATCGCGGACGGAGGATTTACAATCAATGGTTTGGGTCCCGAAACTAGGAAGGCTAGCACCTGATTCAAATTTCCTTCAAGAAGATGCAAGCACATGGAAGGAGATCCAATAAACAATTTTTTTAGGGAAAAGTCAACTTTAGTACCCTGTGGTATCGCGAAAAATCAAGTCAGTACACTGTGGTTTAAAACGTATCAATTGAGTCATACTTATTCCAATTAACATCAATTAGAGGCCCGGGCAGCTGCCCGGACCTGCCCGAACCAACCCAACCCCTGCCCGAACTACGTGGCCAGCCATGTCACCCAATTTTGTGTTGGAGAATTGGTTTATTAACCAAGGAAGGGATGGCCCAATACAAGTGAGTGTATTGGGCTTTGGCCCAAATATTTAATTAGAGGGAGAATCCTAATTAAATATAATAACTAAGTAATTAGGGGACAACTTTGAGCTAATTTAATTGAAGGTCACACCAATTGATTTTGGGTGTTTGTGAGATCAATACGAAGCTTGTTGATAGAGCTTCGTAACGATATATAACACTTGCGAAAATCTAATTCTCGGGGTGAATGAAAATTGGCTTTAAAGTGGTATGGTTGTTATTAAAATAAGTACAATCCCACATTGGTTAGCGCACCATGCTGAGACAAGTTTATAAGGGATTAGAAGTCTAGCATGGGTAAACTGGTGGAGAAGGGAGAGGCTTCTCGCGCCGTCCGTCCGTCCGTCCGGCTCGGCTCGGCTCGGCACGCACGCACGCACGCACGCACGCGCGAGCGCCCTGCCCCGCAGCCCATCTTCTGGATCCTTCTTCTCCTTCCAGAAAGTGTCTCTTTGAATTCAAAAACGTGGGATTTGAATTCAGAGGTAACAGTCAATATAAATGAGGGGTAATCATGGCTCTTGTAACAGCAAAGTTTCACGGCTGCCATTGATTTCGGATTTGGAGGTAGGAGGTCCTTGGCTACCTATAAAAGGAGCCCTCCTCCCTCATTCCAAATCTTCCCAGCTCACACTCTTCCTTGAGCTCTCTACTTCTCCCTCCATAGCATAGCATTTCTCACTTTCATTTGTGTCGGAGTTCTAAGGCTACGAAAAGTTTGAAAGGTGTACTAAAGTGCTTCCTTTTGTACACGAGGTTGGGCGTTGTACCTTGGGAGCTCTCTTACCCACGGAGGCCTGAAGCATATAGGCGGGTAACAAGAGTTTAAGGGCACACGGCTTGCTGTGGCCTCGTCCAGGATTGCATCCGGAAAATCACTACCTTGAAGAAGACGGTATTCACACTTAGTTCGAAGTGTGATCGTGAGCATTCTCTAAACTCCTCTCTTTTATTTGGCTTACGAATTACATACGATTATATGCTTTATATATCCGTAGTTTACTGATATTTGACCAATAATCTTAAACTCTTATTGATTAACGTTTGATTCTGTCGATTAAACAATAGAGCTAAATAGCTTTTGTTATCTTCGCTTCTGTCAGAAAGTTGAAGAAGGAAAAGTTGATTAGCTAATTTTAATCCACTGACGTCCGATCAAAATCTGCTTATTGGTTAATATTCTATTAATCATTTACTGTGCGTATTTTATTGTTACCTAAAACCAAATAAAGTCATTCGATTGCAGGTTGTGAAATTAATTTATAACCGTGACCTGTGAAATTTTGGAATCTTACTAAACAGCTTTGTGCTTCTGTACTCGTATCCGATTAATCACTTCTAAGTTTAATCTTCGTTATATAATAATTGTTGGTATTCATTGTTTCTGCGATTAAGTAATATAAATCTTTGTCCTCTACTGGGCTCAACGACTTTAAAGTATAATAAAGTCGGTTATAGTTTGCGCTTCAATTTTGAATCACAGTTACAAGTGCTACCGGTTACAGTAGCAATAATCAATTTGATAGATTGAGTTTCAGACTGAACCCAATAAATCGTGAAACTATTTTTTGGGATATATTAGTAGCAGAATATTTCTTGTTACTTACAAAAGTTTGTTTTGGTGATATAGATCATCATTATGGCTGATAACAACTCTCCCCCACACGAGATCAACAACTCCGGTGCGACGAACACCACGAATGACAACTTGAACGAGGAGGTTCCTGTTGTGAGGGCTAGCGGCGCTGAGGCTGTGATGCCGGGTCATACACCCAATGCCACTGCCGTACTCTCATCTTGAGAAACCGGAAAAGTTCAAGAGTGGAAATTTCAAGAGATGGCAACAAAAAAATGTTGTTCTACTTGACCGCCTTGAACTTTAGCCGGTATGTCAAGGAAGAGAAACCCAAAGAGAATGTGAGTGATCCGCATCAAACCGCGATCCACAGTGCATGGGTACATGAAGATTACCTATGTCGCAACTATATATTGGGTTCTCTCGACGATTCGCTTTACGGCGTCTACTATACCAAAGAAACGTCTAAGGATCTTTGGGAATCGTTGGAGCACAAATATAAAGTTGACGACGCCGGTGCAAAGAAATTTGTGGCCGGGCGCTTCCACGACTATCGGATGGTCGATGGAAAGAGCGTTGTGGAACAATGCGAAGAGTTGCAATTGATCTTTCATGATCTTGCAACGGAGGAAATGGCCATCAATGATGCCCTCCAAGTGGCGATGGTAATTGGAAATTACCACCATCTTGGAAGGACTTCAAGATGTACCTCAAGCACAAGAGGAAGAAGATGACTCTCGAGGACCTTATCCGAAGGTTGCGCATCGAGCAAGACAACCGAAAGGTTGATAAGAAACCAAGTGGCATGGTTGCTAAGGCCAATGTGGTCGAGACCGGGGGGAGCTCCCGTGAGAACTAGCAGAAACGCTCAAATGACTCCAAGGGAGATGCTCAGAACAAGAGCTTTACTGGTGCCTGCTTTGTTTGCAACAAGACCGGCCATCGTGCCAAAGATTGCTACAAACGTCTAGCCGCGGAGGGTAAGAAGACGGCAGGACCAAGCAAGGGCAAGAAGAAGAAGCCCGCCAATGCTAACATTGCGGAGGCTAGCTTGAGCTCTGACCTCGATGAGATGCACCTCACGGCCGTTGTGTCCGAGGTGAACCTCGTGGGTGGGAACTCGAAGGAATGGTGGGTAGACACGGGGGCTACCCGCCATATTTGTGCCAACAAATGGATGTTCAAGACCTATCAACCGGTCGATGATGAGAACTGCTACATGGGAAATTCTGCAGTCTCGAAGGTTGAAGGCAAGGGGACGGTCATGCTGAAGATGACCTCGGGCAAGGAGCTGACTTTGACTGATGTGCTGCATGTGCCCGAGATTCGAAAGAATCTTATCTCCGGAGTGGTGCTCAATAAGAGGGGATTTCGGCTTGTGTTCGAGTCCGACAAGGTCATCATGTCCA
Organism: Hypericum androsaemum; assembly: GCA_963995505.1. Lineage (NCBI taxonomy): Eukaryota > Viridiplantae > Streptophyta > Magnoliopsida > Malpighiales > Hypericaceae > Hypericum > Hypericum androsaemum. Next base: position 13,952,570 of record OZ023195.1, read on the forward strand.
AGGGAGGGATGTTCGTTGGCAAGGGCTACTTGACCAACAATCTTTTTAAGATGAGTGTAATGACTTTAGCTCCCAAGGCAAAGTCTAGTGATAAGATTGATGTGGGTGCCGCCGATAAGGCTAGCACGAGCAATAATGTAATGAATGTTGCCGATAAGGCCAATGAGAAAGTGAAGGTTGCTTATTCTCGGGATTCGTTATATTTATGGCATGGTAGACTGGGTCATGTGAACTATAAGTCTTTGCAAAGGCTAATATCACTTAACCTACTACCAAAGTTTAACATCGATCACAAACATAAGTGCGAGACTTGTGTTGAGGCCAAGTACGCCAAAGCATCTTCCCACTCGATTGAGCGAAGCACGGAACTGTTGGATTTAATCCACACCGATGTATGTGATTTAAAATACGTACAAACGCGTGGCGGTAAAAATTATTTTATAACTTTTATCGACGATTGTACAAGGTATTGCTATGTCTACTTGATGAGAAGTAAAGACGAAGCAATAGACATGTTCATTCACTATAAGAATGTAGTTGAGAACCAACTTAGCAAGAAGATCAAAAATCTTCGAAGTGACCGAGGTGGTGAATATGAATCTCCATTTGCACAAGTTTGTGCCGAGAATAGAATCATTCATCAAACCACGGCGCCTTATTCTCCCGAGCAAAATGGAATTGCGGAAAGGAAGAATATGATGCTTAAGGAAATGATGAATGCGATGCTTATTAGTTCCGGATTACCAAGGAATTTGTGGGGGGAAGCTGTGCTTTCGGCCAACTATGTGCTCAACAGGGTACCACACAAAAGGTTGGATAAAACACCTTACGAATTATGGAAAGGTCATGCGCCTAGCTATAAATTCCTAAGGGTTTGGGGTTGTCTTGCTAAGGTTCCAATCCTACCCCTAAAAGGACAAGGATAGGACCCAAGACGGTGGATTGTGTGTTTATCGGTTATGCACAAGATAGTGCTGCATATCGATTCTTAGTACACAAGTCAGTTAACTCTGATGTCCACGTAAATACTATCATAGAAGCTAGGGATGCTTCATTCTTTGAGGAAATCTTTCCTCACAAAACTCGAACTGGTGTTGACCGTCAAGTTGACCTAAGTGGAAGCAATGTGGGGGGAGAGGAACCTCAAGATGAAGTTGAAGAGCCTAGGCGTGGGAAAAGGGCTAGAAAAGAAAAGTCCTTCGGATCAGATTTCCTAACATATCTGTTAGAAAAGGATCCAGTAACCTACAAAGAAGCAATGTCTTCTACAGACTCTGTTCTTTGGAAGGAAGCGGTGAATAGTGAGATAGAGTCTATCTTACACAATCACACTTGGGAACTAGTAGATCTACCTCCGGGTAGTAAACCACTAGGCCATAAGTGGATCTTCAAAAAGAAGATGAAGCCTGATGGTACAGTGGATAAGTACAAGGCGAGACTTGTAGTTAAAGGCTACAAGCAAACTGAGGGTGTTGATTATTTTGACACATATGCTCCTGTCTCCAGGAAAACGTCTATTAGGTTAGTCATAGCCTTGGCGGCTTTGTTTAACCTAGAGATCCATCAAATGGATGTGAAGACGGCCTTCCTTAATGGAGATTTGGAAGAGGAGATTTATATGGAGCAACCCGAAGGATTTGTGGTTCCAGGTAAAGAACATAAGGTGTGTAAACTTGTAAAATCCTTGTATGGACTAAAATAAGCACCTAAATAATGGCACGAAAAGTTTGATAGTGTAATGCTATCTAACGGGTTTCAGATAAACCAATGTGATAAATGTGTCTACGTGAAAGGAGATGATAACGACTATGTGATAGTTTGTCTCTACGTAGATGACATGTTGATCGTGGGTAATAATGATAATATCAAAATTACCAAGAAAATGTTGTCACAAAATTTCGACATGAAAGACTTGGGACAAGCTGATGTAATACTTGGGATGAAAATCACCAAGACTTCAGAAGGTTATGCGCTTTCCCAAGGTCACTATGTCGAAAAGATACTTGACAAATTCGATAAGGATAGCAATGTAATTGCGAGAACTCCTATGGAAGTGGTGTCGAGTCTCTGCAAGAATCGCGGAGAGAGTGTGAGACAACTAGAATATTCTAGAGTTATATGTACCTCATGGACTGTACTAGACCAGATATTGCAAACTCGGTTAACAGATTATCGAGATACACGAGTAATCCCAATTATGAACATTGGAAAGTAATAGTTAGAGTCCTTAGATACCTAAGGTACACTGCTAACTATGGATTACACTATACGAGACATCCAGCCGTTCTGGAAGGGTATTCAGACGCGAACTGGATCTCGGACTCCAAGAATATAAAATCCACTAGCGGATACATATTTACATTTGGAGGAGCAGCGGTCTCGTGGAGATCATGCAAACAAACTTGCATTGCTAGATCAACTATGGAATCAGAATTCATAGCGTTGGATCTAGCAGCTGAAGAGGCGGATTGGCTCCGAAGTTTTTTGGAGGACATTCCGATGTGGTCAAAACCAGTGCCTCCCATTAGCGTGCACTGTGATAGTCAATCAGCTATTGGAAGAGCACAAAATAATGTGTATAATGGAAAGTCAAGACACATACGTCGTAGACATAAATCTGTGAGAACGTTATTGAGAACGGGTGTGATATCTTTAGACTATGTAAAGTCAAAAGAGAACATCGCGGATCTATTAACTAAGGGTCTAACGAGAGACCAAGTTGAGGTATCATCGAGGGAAATGGGATTAAAGCCCACGAAATGACCTAAACCCATGATGGCAACCCAACCTGGATCGTAAATCGCGATCTGCAGGTTCAAAGGGACAACCGAATTGTGAGGCTAGGGTCGAACAAAGCACTCGGGAAATTGAGTTCCTTGCCTATTCCTATGATGGAAAAGTGATAAACCTGTCCATGTGAAGGTTAAGCTTTAAGCTTTTAATGATCCTTATACTTCGAGTATATATATAAGTGGGGTATGGTAGGATACTCCTTATAAGAGATCACCTATATCGAATGTGAAGGGGCCGCTTCTATGAGATGAGTTAAGGGCTAAATCTCTAGAGCATTCAATGAAGTTTCCAAGGCAGTCCAGGGCCAAAATGGACAACAACGAAAGAATCAAGTAGTGGTTTGAGAATGAGTTGTGTGAGTACCTTTGTCTTGGTATACATGAAACGCCGAACAGTTCAAGGCATCGCGTCCACTGGTTGGCAAGTATATCCGAAGGTATTTCACTAAGGAAGGTTCAAGGCTTTCAACCACCTTTCCTGATGCAACAAATTCTCGCAGAACTCCAAGTTGCATGTAGCATTGGTAGGCTCATATCATATATAAGCCAATTTGCATTCATGTGGGGGATTGTTGGAGAATTGGTTTATTAACCAAGGAAGAGATGGCCCAATACAAGTGAGTGTATTGGGCTTTGGCCCAAATATTTAATTAGAGGGAGAATCCTAATTAAATATAATAACTAAGTAATTAGTGGGCAACTTTGAGCTAATTTAATTGAAGGTCACACCAATTGATTTTGGGTGTTTGTGAGATCAATACGAAGCTTGTTGATAGAGCTTCGTAACGATATATAACACTTGCGAAAATCTAATTCTCGGGGTGAATGAAAATTGGCTTTAAAGTGGTATGGTTGTTATTAAAATAAGCACAATCTCACATTGGTTAGCGCACCATGCTGAGACAAGTTTATAAGGGATTAGAAGTCTAGCATGGGTAAACTGGTGGAGAATGGAGAGGCTTCTCGCGCCGTCCGTCCGTCCGTCCGTCCGGCTCGGCTCAGCTCGGCACGCACGCACGCGCGCGCGCCCCGCCCTGTCCCGCCCCGTCCCGTCCCGGACCGGGCCGGGGCTCGGGCTCGGGTGCGGGTGCAGGTTGCGGGGTGTGGGGTGCGGGTTGCGGGATTGTGGGTTGCGGGATTGTGGGTTTGTGGGAATTGTTCCAGGTTCCAGGGCCTTATCTTTTTAGAACTGGGCCAGACCTGTTGAAGCGATTCTGGGCTCTTAGTCTGTTGGGCTTAAGCTTGGACAAGCCCATCTTCTGGATCCTTCTTCTCCTTCCAGAAAGTGTCTCTTTGAATTCAAAAACGTGGGATTTGAATTCAGAGGTAACAGCCAATATAAATGAGGGGTAATCATGGCTCTTATAACAGCAAAGTTATGAGGGGTATTCATGGCTGCCATTGATTTCGGATTTGGAGGTAGGAGGTCCTTGGCTACCTATAAAAGGAGCCCTCCTCCCTCATTCCAAATCATCCCAGCTCACACTCTTCCTTGAGCTCTCTACTTCTCCCTCCATAGCATAGCATTTCTCACTTTCATTTGTGTCGGAGTTCTAAGGCTACGAAAAGTTCGAAAGGTGTACGAAAGTGCTTCCTTTTGTACACAAGGTTGGGCGTTGTACCTTGGGAGCTCTCTTACCCACGGAGGCCTAAAACATAAAGGCGGGTAATAAGAGTTTAAGGGCACACGGCTTGCTGTGGCCTCGTCCAGGATTGCATCCGGAAAATCACTACCTTGAAGAAGACGGTATTCACACTTAGTTCGAAGTGTGATCGTGAGCATTCTCTAAACTCCTCTCTTTTATTTGGCTTACGGATTACATACGATTATATGCTTTATATATCCGTAGTTTACTGATATTTGACCAATATTTTGATGATGTGGTGCCACGTGGACATCCTCCTCCTCCCCTCCTCCTCCTCCTCCTCCCCTCCTCCGCGTCCTCCTCCTCCTCCCCCCGCCTCCTCCTCCTCCTCCTCCTCCTCCTCCCCCCGCCTCCTCCTCCTCCTCCTCCTCCTCCTCCCCCCGCGTCCTCCTCCTCCTCCTCCTCCTCCCCCCGCGTCCTCCTCCTCCTCCTCCTCCCCCCGCGTCCTCCTCCCCCCGCGTCCTCCTCCTCCCCCCGCGTTCTCCTCCTCCTCCTCCTCCTCCTCCCCACGTCCTCCTCCTCCTCCCCCCGCGTCCTCCTCCTCCTCCTCCTCCTCCTTCCCCCGCGTTCTCCTCCTCCTCCTCCTCCTCCTCCTCCCCGCGTCCTCCTCCTCCTCCTCCTCCCCCCGCGTCCTCCTCCTCCTCCTCCTCCCCCCGCGTCCTCCTCCTCCTCCTCCTCCCCCCGTGTTCTCCTCCTCCTCCTCCTCCCCCCGCGTCCTCCTCCTCCCCCCGCGTTCTCCTCCTCCTCCTCCTCCTCCTCCCCGCGTCCTCCTCCTCCTCCTCCCCCCGCGTCCTCCTCCTCCTCTTCCTCCCCCCGCGTTCTCCTCCTCCTCCTCCTCCCCCCGCATCCTCCTCCTCCTCCTCCTCCTCCCCGCGTCCTCCTCTTCCTCCTCCCCGCGTCCTCCTCCTCCTCCTCCTCCCCCCGCGTCCTCCTCCTCCTCCTCCTCCCCCCGCGTTCTCCTCCTCCTCCTCCTCCCCCCGCGTCCTCCTCCTCCTCCTCCTCCTCCTCCTCCTCCTCCTCCTCTCCACGTGGCACCACGTCATCAAAATTTGGTGACGTGGCTGGCCACGTAGTTCGGGCAGGGGTCGGGTAGGTTCGGGCAGGTCCTGGCAGCTGCCCGGGCCTCTAATTGATGTTAATTGGAATAAGTATGACTCAATTGATACGTTTTAAACCACAGGGTACTGACTTGATTTTTCGCGATACCACAGGGTACTAAAGTGGACTTTTCCCATTTTTTTTATAAAGAAAACGACCATGTATGAGATTAGTGTGATGGTTCTGAATAAATTAAATATTGCAAATTGTTCTGTTTGGTCAAATCATGAATGTAATAATCCATTCTATTTGAAAATTTATTTTATCGTCTCTCCATTTGATTTTATATATTCTCGGGTCAATTATTTTATTATTATTTTATCTTTCAAATGAATTTTATACTCTCACAATTAAATAAAAATAAAATGATATGTATATGTACATGTACATGTCCTGTTTGGTCGATTATATTATATTATTTCAAATCTTTCTTACCCAATCATCTTCTTTGTCATATTTTTCTGTGAATGCTAATTTTCGGTATTTTTTTGACAAATATGAATCTTCATTCATACAATTCTAAATATTATTAGACATTTGTTGCGAGAAATTCGCTGCTTGGAAGAATGGAAAAGCGGCTGGATAAGCCCAAGCAGCATAGGAAGTCGCACGTAAATTCCAGTGATGGCCCAAAGCGATGGACCCACGTGGCGTGCGAGCAGTCGTGGGGTTTCAAATTCGATGTAACGCGGCCTTTTGGGCCTAAGTGTTCCCTCTGGGAAACTTCGAGAAGAACATAACTGGGAGAACCTTCGAGAAGAACCGTGTACCGAGGGGCCGTAGTATGGGCGAGGGAATCATCTAGACTCGAGGCTGGGATTAACCCACGTGTCCTCCACTTCACGTGACTTCCCACGTGGCACGTTCTGTGTCGCTGTAAATGATTCTCCCCTCTCGTCTAAGAAAACAAAAAGAATTAAACCAATTTCTCTCTCTTCTCTCTCTCTACTATTTTATGGAGCTGACTTGGTAATTAGTGTTAGGTCACTATCAATTAACGAACTTGGATTGTAATTAAGGAGAAGATGGAGGAGGGGACGACGTCGGTTTACATGTGGGGCTACCTCCCCGGAGTGACGCCGGAGAAATCCCCGATCCTGTCGCCGGCGCCGGTGAGGTTCCCGGCGCCGGAGTCCTGCAAGGATGTCTGCTGTGGCGGTTGCGGGTTCGCGATGGCCATTTCAGGTCGTGAGATTGAAACTTGCATCTAAAGACTCTCCCTTTGCTTTTCCTTTTTTTTTAATATTTGATTTAAAAAAATTAAAATTTTCTGCTAATGTGAGATTGGGTTTGTTTTAGAATCTGGAAAGCTCATTACTTGGGGCTCGGCGGATGACGAAGAGCAGATTTATTTGACTTCCGGGAAGCACGGGGTAGTCAACTCTAGGATCTGTTTTGCTTCGTTTATTTAATTATGTTTTAATTCCAGTTTTTGGGATTTATTCTGTTTACTGGGTATTGTTTGGCGGCGAAAATTGTTAAGGAGACCCCAGGGGCTTTCCCTTTGCCGTTGGAATCGAAGGTCGTCAAGGCGGCCGCTGGCTGGGCTCATTGCATCTTGGCTACAGGTGCCGTTTTGATGTATTTGAAGTTGGTTGATGGTTTGTGTTGACTGTTGGTGGGTGGTACTTGGTGGCATTGACTTATTTTTATGTGAATGGTTAGAGAGGGGTGAAGTGTACGCTTGGGGGTGGAAGGAGTGTGTTCCTTCTGGGCAATCGTCTAGGGATTTGGCTATGGGAGGGAGCGTTCCGAAAGATGCTTCGAGAAAGCAGCCTGCATTGTTGACTGGACAAGGTAACGGTTGTATTCGGTCTGCGCGTTTGTCAGTGGAGGAGGTGTTTGCTCGGTGAACTAATAGTGTTCGTTGGGCTGAATTCCATCACAGTTACCGTGGGGTCTCGTGGCTCTGGTTTGATGAGTGGCCCTGCTTTGACTACTGACAGTCGGAAGGTTGGAGAGGAAACTACTAAAAAGAGGAGAGTGTCGCCGGCTAAAGAGGATATTGAGCCGCCGTCTCCTGGAGATGATTTTTTCACTGCTTTGCCGTCGTTGGTAAATTTTGGGCCCGGAGTGAGGATTACCTCAGTTGCAGCTGGTGGCAGGCACACGTTAGTACTGTCAGGTAAACCAGTTGGCTTGTCTTCCAGCAACTGATGTTACAGCAATCAAAGGAAAGGGTGTAAGCCTGGCCACATCTTTATGGTCACACACTATAGTTTTGTAGGTTAGGTTGTGTGATGAAGTTCGAAGGTATGGGAGATTTTTTATTGAAAGCAAGACAATTGATGCATCATGTTTTTGAACGGAGTTTCAGATATGGGGCAGGTATGGGGTTGGGGATATGGAGGTGAAGGACAACTCGGTTTGGGATCAAGGATTAAAATGGTCTCCTCACTCCACCTAATACCCTGCATTGAGCTATCCACACCAGGGAAAGATAGACCCTTAGCAGTTTATCATGGCAGCCTGAGCTCATCAGCGCCTGATGGATCCAAGGTCCTTGGGAACTACATAAAGGAAATTGCATGCGGAGGTCGGCATAGCGCAGTAATAACAGGTTTGTGTTGACCTTAGCTCAAACCATGTATTGACTTTATCGGGTTTATCGTTTCTTCTAAGAGTCTGCTGCATTTGATGGCATGTCTATATTAGCTGATATTGTCTTGCTAATTTGAAGTACTCTGTTCCTTATGTGTTTCCTATTTCTGCAGATAATGGAGCTCTGTTGACGTTCGGCTGGGGACTATATGGACAGGTGAGACTTGCTAATGCGAGCTTTGTTCTTGTTAGGTAGGGAAGGAACAGACCTCTCATCTGGATACCACCTAATACTGGTATCAACTGGTGTTGGTCGGTTCAGTGTGGACAAGGGAGCACAAATGACCAGCTGAGGCCAAGTTCTATACCTTCTATGTTGGGAATTCAAGTTGCAAGCGTTGCTGCTGGATTATGGCACACTGTCTGTGTTGCTACTAATGGGCGCGTGTACGTCTTTGGTGGGAACCAGTTTGGTCAGTTAGGGACTGGAGCTGACCAGGCTGAGGTATATTCCAAACCATATTTGTCGTTAATCTCACATCTAGAAACCCATTTCTGCTATAAGTCACAAAGTTTATGCTCCATGAACTCTCAGGACTATACTGTTTTGTTTTCTGTCAACTGTGGTCCTAACCACTTTACGGAAGTAGATGTATAAGAAACAAGCTTCAACCGCCAACCTCTTGGTAGGAGGTGGCTTTTGATTATGTCATGTATTCCTGCATTGAAGTTATCGACTATACTAAACCCATTAACATTATGGAGCTAGTATCCAATCCATGTTTGGAAGGATCAGAGAAGCTTCAAGCATTTTCCGTTGTTGCAGACTCAACCGAGGCTCTTGGATGCTCCAAGTTTAGAGAATAAGCGAGCATTAGTTGTGTCTTGCGGGGCCAGGCATAGTGCAATTTTAACAGGTAAAACGTTTCTGTTACGGGAGCGCCATGTTCATCAGAGGATAAAACGGATGGTTGGTTGACTGTTATGGTCCATATCCTTCATCAGTATCTAACAAATGTGTGGACGTTGATCACAGTCAGATTCCAAACAGCCCAACTGGAATCATCTGTTTGTACCCTTACTCTACTGTCATTTCACTTTGTCCTCACTGACTTCCTCTTATGATTTTCCACAGATGACGGCCATATCTATAGCTGGGGATGGAATAAGTACGGTCAGGTAACCTGTTCGACGACATAAAACAAAGACTAAACCTGCTTGAAGTTGGTTTCTATCTTGACAGTATTATTCTTGACAGCTCGGTCTAGGCGACGCAATCGATCGAAACACTCCATCCAAGGTCACAATAGATTCGTGTCGGCCGACAAAGATTGCCTGTGGCTGGTGGCACACGTTGCTGCTTGCCGAGGCGACTCGGTGAGAGCAACCACTAGAGGAATAGGGACAGATGAAGAACCCAGTTAGTGTCAGTTTTGGCTAGGATAGAGTTGTGGTCTGATCTTAATTGACGTTCTTTGATGTACATGAATCCAGTTGTATAATGTACACATTCTATAGGATGCAGGCTTAACAACATTGTAAGACGTTCAACTGCTTTTGTAATAAATCGTTGTACTGAACCAAACCAAGTGGGTGTCCCTTAGATTCTGACAGATAGCTCTGCGATCTTCATAATAAATTGTGGTTCTTTCGCTTCTGCAATGGCTGAAAGAGGGTGGCATTTTTTTCCAAATTCGTATTTTTTGTATATTTCTGTCGCTAAAAGTATGAATTTGAGGAACTTTCGCCACCAAAAGAAACAAAAACGAAATTACAAAGATTTGATAATAAAAGTCAAATTTTTAGGTACTTGAGAGAACTTTTTCTTAAATTTTCGAGAAAAGTACAGTTCACCTACCAGTGGTTTCACCGGTATCACATTTAGGCCGTGTGGTTTCAAATTGCTAATTTAGTTCCTGTGATTTCTAATCTTTTGCAGTATACGGTCCACTGCAGATGAAGGAGAGGAGGAAGAAGAAGAGGAGGAGGAGGAGGAGCGATAGGGTTCTTTCAAAAATATAAAAAATAGTTGGGACCAATTTGGTAATTATTCACTCTAAAACATGCCACAAAACTTACCCAGTCACCAAGCCACGTGGACAACAAAACAACATCGTTTTTGCCTACGTGCAAGCCACATTGACTTTTTATCCCCGTCATCCGGAGTGGACCGTATACTGCAAAAGATTAGAAAGTACGGGGACTAAATTACAAATTTGAAACTACACGGCCTAAATGTGATACCGGTGAAATCACAGGTGGCTAAACTGTACTTTTCCCTAAATTTTTTAAGTCATCTATGCTACGCCACATAGGAGAGATAATGATCATGCGTAATCCACTTGTTTGGCAACAACTAATCGTGATTAGTAATTTGTTACCAAAAATAAATTTGAAAAATTATTGTCAGCAAATTGACAAAATCAAACTATATGATTCATGTTTAAAAAACGTTCAAACCACAAGAAAGTAAAGTAATTTTTTTTTCCTTTTTTCTTTTTTAAAGTTCGTTGCTTGCAACCTTAGTGGATTTAGATTTGAGCTCTCTGAGAGCCCATGAAGAAGATCCAACAGGGCCGAGGATTTGAGAAATATAGAGTGGGCTCTAACGTGAGGAGTGTTTCCAACTGACAACACCAAGCCCAAAAGCATTGAAATGCAGTTAATAAAATAACGAGTAATCCGAACTTGACATGACTAATCTACATTCAAGTGGAGTAATAAATCTATCTCAACAAATATTTAACACGTTTCGTTACGAAACCCATCCACCACAATGCCTATTCTTTAATTAGCCAGCTCAAATCTACTTAATTTGGTCGATCACTAATACATATCTAGGAAATTCATATTGATCGAGACCCCAAGTAGAGAGATATTCACTATGATGTATACTTTCTAATTTATGTGGATCCCATCTTTCAACAGCAATAATTATTGAATCTTATTGCAAAAGCTTCTTTTTGTTTTTACTATATATGTGTTAGGTTTGTGCAAATTTTCAAAAAGTGTCTGAATACCAAGACAGACCAAGAGAGAATGACGTACTCCAGCTTGCTCCCATTATCTTTACCTTCACCTAAACGCAGCCATTAGCTGCACGCTGGTTTTTGCTTTAGCTTGGGAGTAATGTATATGTTTTCTTTGAAATCACCTCATATTCGTATAATCGTTTGACCAATTAATACATGTTCGAGTAATGTTGAAAGTAATATAGATATATATATATATATGTTAATTCTGTTTCGAGTTAGATGTGATTTTAAATAGTGATAGAGTTTTTTCTTGCCGAATTTTAAAGATTTTAACTCGAGATAAACTATAACATTCTGACCGGATGATGTTAATGTTTGGTTGATCTTAGTGATCGGTGTGGAGATTAATGTATAGATTGTGATCAAACTCTATCTTGAAGTTATAAAACATATTGGATCAAGAAAATGACACCGACATTAAATTTGGACCGTAAGATCATGAAAATGATGCAAACGATGACTTCATCCGAAATGTAGACTAATGGAGTGGGTATCATGTTGACGCGAGTAAAGAAGAACAATTTGCATGTAACAGTCAACGGAAGTGTTAATAAAATTTTGTATATCTAATTTATCCCCTAATTTCGTCGATTTTTTTTAAATTTGTGGAATTTTATGTTTATTAGATTGTTTTGGTAATCAAACACTGGTCGGTGTAGAATTGATCAAAATTATAACAATGTTTTAAAATGGTTTTACTCGTGACCCATTATTATCTTAAAAATAGTTTCTCGTTTCAGTTACCACGAGAGACAAAATTAAATTTGTGAAAATTTTAGTCTAACTAGTTGCATTTTGGAGGGGCTATTGATGAATCTTACATTGAAATTTGTGATTTATTAATCTCAATTTATAGTTTTTTGAATTTTTATAAACAACTTTAACAATTTGTATCATTTTGTTAAGTAAATTTTTACATCCGACACAAATTAAACCATTTTGTACCATTACTAATATTTCTAATATGTACCATTTTAGTGATGCATGTGGCGCCTGCTAGCTGAATTAGAGTACACCTATGCACAATCAAATCTAAGAAATACAAAACCAATTGGCTCACTCTAAAACCACATCGGAACAAATTGGTCTTAAAAAATAACACAAGAAAATAAGAAATCAATTGATTGGAAATGGATTGAAGGGATCCACATAGTCCTCAACTATCCCCCTGAAAAATAATTATAATACACAATCGTGAGCCGACCAACGGAATTAAAAAAAAAGTTCACACACAACCCAACCGAAACCAAAAGAAACAAATAGAATAATACAGTGATTTAATAGAGAAAAGATTATGAATTTTATACTGGGATTTGGTGAGAAGTAAAAAAAAAATTTAGGATATGGAAGATGGCATGTCATGTAAGTTTTTTTTTTAAATATCGGGTGTCCAAACACCTATTAAACCGACTAATTCAGGTTCAAATTGTATAAAATATTTTGAATAGCGACAAAACTCTCCCAACAAATATTTAACATTGTTACATTCTGAATAATCCGAATTTGATGGCATGTAAGTTTGGACATAGCTTTCATGTATATAATTCAAGGTCTTCGTGTGGGTTTCTATTGCTAAAGGTCTCCCTCATCGATCATGGCGTAAGGAGATGGCTTCCAATTAATTACTCCACGTCACCTCCCTTACCCTTCTTCCTCCTCCCTCTTTTAAGCCAATCCTATCCCCCTTTCTCCCCAGGAAAAAAATCAATGGAGGGTCTCATTCCTTTTGTGTACAAATGTATAGTGCAATATAGGAACGAAAATGAACCGGGGCCTCTCGGATCATGGCTCAATGACTCACCCTCGGCTTACCACTACACAAGGCTGTCCGGAGGCGATTCGGGTCGGTTCCAAGGATCCGAAACAAGGCTGTTCGGATCCGATTTCGGGTTTTCTGCATCGTCTCCTTCGTCTACCAATTGCCCTAGCACCCAAATTGTTGTGTCCACGGGGGCTCAGTCATCTCCCATTTGCCACCTGACCTCTCGTCGGGTTATTACATGATCGTGTAATGTGACGTTCCAGAAGGAAGCCAAGGCAAGTGAAGTGATTTGTCCGTTCAGGGTTCGTTTTGGTCCGGTAATACCGTTTCCTAATTTCCGCAAGGAAAAGGAGAATGATTATATTCGTACAATAGTATAAACTTTCGATCAAGCTCGACAGCGTGATCGAAAGTTTGTGTTAATTCGAAGTATGTAGAAAAAGTGTAAGTATCTCAGCATGTAAAAGCCCTAAAGTGAGGGTGTCATGCTTGGTTATTGTCGTGTGAGTGTTGTTAATGTTCGTTAATAATACAGACCAAAGGGTCAAAATATTTGTGCAAATGAAGAAGTTTATAAAATGTTTGAGCCTTGAGGAATGTGTGTGTTTTCATATTTATTACATAATTAAAGAGTCCTTATTGTGTTTTTTTGGTACACCAAATTCATTTACAGCTGCAGGACTCAATCTTTTATTTTTCTTCCAGTTTCTAGCAACGTACGGGGTATTTCAATTTAATTTCGCTGATAATGAGTTTAATCAAAACATTATGTGTTTCGTTTGAGACGATATATCAAGATTTATTTGAAATGATTATTTTATTTTTTTAAAAAAATGAATGATATGAGACGCTAAACTTTGCCTCGTTTATATATAAACACAAGCACCGAAATCAAGAAACAGTTCGGTAGTTTTAGTTTTTTTCTTGTTATATCATTTGATCTATGATTTTACTCAATCGATTAATACATATTCAAATAGTAAAAGTGGTAGTTTTAGTACTTCACTGAGACTTGAAAAGAGGAAAAGGACTACATTGATGATTGGTGAAATTAAGATTAGGAGAATGAAAAACAATAATGAGGGAATATTTTTATTGGATTTGGTAGGTTCGGTGGCCATCTATATATTATTAGTTACTACTTCCCTTGGGGTACTTATGTATCCCTGAAGTTAAAACAACATTTCAACACCAAATCAGAAAACAATGACATATTATTGTCTCCGTCTGATAATTTGCTAACCGCCTAATTCCTTTCTAGTTTGTTCCTAGTGGATGTTCTAAGAAAAAAGAATTTATGTGTCCATGTTGGTTAAGACGTCCATCCACAAATATAATTTAGTATGCCCAATAGTTAAATTTTATGAAATAAAAATTTTATGACGAATCTTACAAATTTTATTGAAAGATCAATGATCTAAATATTAGTATTGAATACAAAAGAGTCACCATTAAAGCAGTCTAAGTCCAACAAGCTCTATTAGTGCTTTCTTAGTATCAATATTAATGATAGTGGTACATTGTTGGACTCAGTTAATAAGTCAAAATTATAGATGAAAAATATTATATTAATCCATATTTTTTATATTTTGAGTTAGATATAGAAAGTTTAATATGAGACTAGAGCTCTTAATATGTTTTGGTGTCCGGAAATTCAAGAGTCGAGTGTGTGCAAATTTCACATACCTTGATCGATAAGGTGCCTAATCGCATAACAACAACTAAGTAATTAATAGATGATATCTTTACTTACAAATAAATGATGTGCTGATTTTGTTAATCTAATGGTTTTTTTTTTGGCCGAGGAAGCGTATAATGAAAATAAATGCACACAAGCTTTCATATATAGGCGTATAATATACAAAGAAAATGATGCGTAACAAAATCTACATTGTCATGATCCGATCTATCTTTTTCGTCTACCTAAGAGATATGTTCAACGTTGCTTCTAATTAAAGATAAATCCAAAGATTATCCCATATCGAACCATGATAATTTATTTTAATTACCAGGGTTATACAAAAATGGAAAAAATTTACTTAAGTGCCCTGTAGTTTATCTGATTATCACTTGGGTACCCTGTGGTTTAAAAATGATAGAACCGGTCCAACTTATTCTAATTTTTATCAATTAAGTCTATCCAACCCGGTTCACCCATTTTTTGTCAAAACGGTGTCTTCAGGGCGCTTACGTGGACTTCCATGTGGTAGTGATCAGATTGCACGACGCTGACATGGCAAGTGGCAAAATTATCAAAATAGTACCTATTTTTTATTTTTAAAAAAAAAAATCCTTCCCTTCTCCTCTGATTCATCTTCCTCCGTACCCCAATCTCCATCACCATCTGGTTTTAATTACTAGCATTTTTCAATAACAAATTTTTTGAAAGGATAAATTTATTAAAAAAACCACCATCGAATACAACACAGTTGCAAAGCGAGCAACACATACCAGATTGCAAATTAAGCCCACCAACACAAATTCCCCAAGTAAACTAACCTGCAACACATGTACAATCCAAGTCCCAAACTTAAATACATTCCAAGAACATTGCTAAGAACATGTCCAGAAACCCACAATACAAAAACTCCAGAGAGAAGAGGCTCCAAATAAACTAGGAACAACAAGCAGGTGATCAACTTCCAGAGAGAAGAGGCTCCGGCCATGGATGATAAGCTCATCGACGAGAACCATGACAACATCTCCTCCTAGGCTCCGACCACTTCGAGGTCCGGTTTCCCTCCATCTCGGTCATCCCGCTCCTTTTCATGGCCGTCCTCATCCCCATCTAACAGTCCATGTTCGTCCCAGCTGCCCGCCGCCCTCCGGGATCCGGATCTACACAAACCCCAAGTCCTAGAACCTAAATCTGTAGATGAAAGGAGGCGGCGAGGAGATGAATTTTTGGAGAAACTGGAAGCATTTTCCGGTGAGCTGGTCAAGGAACAACAGAGGAGGAAATGAGAGAGAGAGAGAGAGAGAGAGAGAGAGAGAGAGAGAGAGAGAGAGAGAGGAGGAGGAGGACGAAGGCAAGGAGAAAATGAGAGGACGATGGTTTTAAAAAAATTATAAACAAATCAAGTTAATATGGTAATTTACCCATTGTCACGTCAGTGACAACTTAATTCGGGTCAAAGACACGTGGCAGTCCACGTAAGCGTCTAGTCGACGCCGTTTTGACAAAAAATGGGTGAACCGGGCTGGGTAGACTTAAGAGAGAAAAATTAGAATAAGTTGGACCGGTTCTATCGTTTTTAAATCATAGAGTACCCAAGTAATAATTGGCTAAACTACAGGGTACTTAAGTAGACTTTTCCCTAAAAAAATTTACCAGCTGGGGTAATAGTGAAAACCAGTAATTTCAGTGCCTTGGGCCCAAACCCACAACTCAGCCACTCGCCTTCTGTAAAGCCCAAAGAAAGAATAAAGTATTTTTCTCATTTGGATTTGAACTCCTCCGAACTTATGTTACCAACATAATTAATCCATGATCGAGTTAAGTCTCGAACTAGAGACTTGGATTAACTTGTTGTCAATTAACAACACGGCAAAATTTTGCACAACCGATACTGACTTCAATTTTGTATTAAAAAATTGAAGATGAAGTCGTTCGACTCCAACCCCTAAGAACAAAAAATCAATACTAGGAATTTGGGAAATAAGCCAGGCTGCCAAGCACTTCAAAGACATATTCGACACTAGAAGATTCCTGGGGATCATTGTCTAGTCCTGAGACACCTTAGTTATTCTTGGCATCTTAAAAAATGGCCAATTATATTGTGCCCACCCTCGAATTCTGCTCCTAGAGCGATCTTCGGAAGCAAAACTACGCACATTTTTTGAGTACGAGGAAGTCACACGTGTCCCCAACTAATATTAATTGGATTTAACTGAGTTTGAACTCGTTGTTCTAGTTTAAATATTTAAATAGAGGTATCGAGTTTGAACATCGAGAATGTCGATGGTCTTAGAACTAGGCACCCAAAAGCTATTCATTCTTTACGGTATTACTTGACTTAAATTTAAATTCCGGTCCACGTAGTTTAAAAAAAACTTAGATTAATTGGCTCAACCAAAAATCTCTTGGCTTTGAAATTGTTCTAGTTTAAATAGAAGTATCAAGTTCGAACATTAGAATCGTAGTTAATATTAGAACTAGGAAGACAAAGTTGTGCGTTCTTTGTGGTCCGATCTGACTTATAATCGAATTTCGATCCATATAGTTTTGGAAAAAAATAGATTAATTAGCTCAACCAAGGAAATCACTTGGCATTGGAACTGATAGTAATAGATAACACAATGCACTTGATGGGTCTAAAACTTCGCAACCTTAACTAGCTTCACTATGGTATAATATTATTCCACCTTATATTGTGTCCTAACGTGTTACTTGTAGCAACTCTCCAATGGACAAACAAGTGTACTTTGTTCTAGCTGTTTTAACAACTGCACTTGCACAAGCAGTAGCAACCAGACGATGTCCTGACTGCGGCCGGATTCCTGTCCCGTATCCACTGAGCACCGGTTCGAGCTGCGGCGATCCGTTGTACAAGGTCCGCTGCAGCTCGAGTAGTACCCTGTGGTTTGACGCGATGAATGGAGCGTCCTACATGATCAAGTCGATCGATCAACTGACTCAACGGATAATAATCCGGCCCCCCGGATTGGCAAGTGACTCCTGTCTATCAGGAGATTATGCAAGCGGAGGGATTAACCTAGACACCAACCTTCCATTCAACATCACAGGATCCAACAGTGTAATGCTCATGAACTGCACCAACTCTTTCTCTCAGGTGTACTTCTCACTGAATTGCACCGAAGCAAGTCTGTGTCATAAGTACATTAGTGGTACTCCAAGTGTGAAGGCTGCCTGTGCAGCTTCTTCGCAGACGTGCTGCTGGTTCAAGACGGGTGGTTCGATGAACGAGTACCGGATCAAGGTCCGAGAAGGCGGGTGCGTGGCATATCAGAGTTTCATCGACTTGAATCCGGACTCGCCTGTTAGCAAGTGGCCAGAGCCCGGTATGGAGTTGAATTGGGAACTTCCACAGGAGCCAACCTGCAACCTGTCTCAGGACTGTCAGGATTTGGCTAAATCTTCTTGCTTGCCTGATCCGGACAATGCAGGACAGAAACGGTGCTTTTGCTCACAAGGGTTTCAATGGGATCCCATCAATGGAGTGTGCCAAGGTAATTTCCTACATGTTACTTTATTTCTATGGAGTACTACCGTCTTTGACAGGGCCTATGCTAAAGTCAAAACCATGATCTCCCCATGCTTTTGATTTTCTCTATTGAACAATGGCCAATCTGTGTCATGGCACGTTGGTGAAGTGAAAGTCCATAAATTTCGGCCCAATAGACTTTTGAGGGGTCATGTTAGATTTCACGTTGCAAATTGCCAGTACTTGTTAATAAGTGTGAAAAAATTTACTTGTGTTTAGTTAAACGATCTTATTCTAGTTACAATTTTCATATTCTCAGTGTAGGTATTTATCGTGTGTTTTGGTCAAGGTTTACTGCATCGCTAATTGCAAGTGCAATGAGTTTGTTTCGAATTGGAAATTTGCTTGCTCATATTGCAGGTACAAAAAAATGCGGAAAGAAGCCCTCTTGCAAGAAGAAACTGAAAGAAATCCCACTTATTTCTGGTACGTCTGGTCAAACTTCAACTCAATCGAGCTAAATCCAGCCGGAAAAAGAGCATTTTGAGATTATTAATATCAGAATTCTAGACAATTAAAGATTGTTTCAACATAATTTTCTGATTTTAACCAGGTTTAACGGTCTCCATTGGCGTGATGCTGTTCTTGATCGTCGCATTGATATTAGCATCGAAAACGCGTAAACAGACTAGAAAAGAATTGGAGAAAGTCAGCTTAAGCAAAGTGCGAGAAAGGATCCTTAACGTGGGCAACAGTGGCAGAATGGTGAAGATCTTCACAAGGAAAGAGATACTCAATGCTACAAACTGCTTCTCCAAGGACCGTCTCCTCGGATCCGGCGGCTTCGGCGAGGTCTTCAAAGGAACGACAGACGATGGGACGATCATAGCCATCAAGAGGTCCAAGATTGGCAGCACCAAAGGGCCTGACCAAATCCTGAACGAGGTGAGAATTCTCTGCCATATAAACCACAGGAGCCTTGTAAAGCTCCTGGGATGCTGTGTTGAGCTGCAGGAGCCTCTGCTGATCTACGAGTACATCTCGAACGGAACCCTCTTCGAACATTTACATTGCTCGGGCCCTGGCAAGAGCGCGCCGTTGACATGGCATCGGCGCCTCGTCATTGCGCACCAGACGGCCGATGCCATTGCGTACCTTCACTTCTCGGTTACCCCACCGATCTACCACAGAGACATCAAGTCGAGCAACATCTTGATCGACGACAAGCTCGATGCCAAGGTTTCGGATTTCGGCCTCTCCAGGCTGGCTGTGACTGATGCAACTCACATCACAACCTGTGCACAAGGCACATTAGGCTACCTTGACCCTGAGTACTACATCAACTTCCAGTTGACCGACAAGAGCGATGTTTACAGCTTCGGAGTAGTCCTGCTCGAGCTGTTGACCTCCAAGAAGGCCATTGATTTCACCAGAGAGGATGATGACGTCAACCTGGTGGTGTATGTCAGGAAAATCCTGAAGGAAGAGAGGCTGACCGACGTGATCGATCCGTTCCTCAAGGAAACGGCTTCAGGGCTAGAACTCGAGACCATGAAGGCGCTAGCTACGCTAGCGGCGTCCTGCTTGGACGACAGGAGGCAGAATCGGCCTACGATTAAAGAGGCTGCAGATGAGATCGAGTACATCATCAGTCTCATTGCTCCACAGCCTCCAAGGAGTTGATTGACCTTGCACTTCCTATGCCAATCAACTTCACATTTAACGTTAATTTTCCGCTCCAACAACAATGTCGTTGCACTTTACTGTCCTTTGGGAAAATTGTAAACTTACAACAACTTGTGTTTCATCTTTAACTGCACCTTAGCTGCCAAGGTCAACTTGTCCGATCATGTCAAGTGGATTGTACAACATCATTCTATGTTTGCACTTGGATAAGAGCTTTTGACTTATGGAATCAAATGATTGATTCTATATGGAATCAAATTTCTAAAATGGATAACAAACTAACAATTTTCTGTAAAAGAGTGGTTTTTTTAATAAATAAATTGCTTTATTAAAGAAAACAGAAATAAAAGAGCATTACAACGAAAAGAAAGGGAAAAAGCCCTAATGATATCTGGAACCTATGACGATCTAACCCACCCTAACTCGAGAATAACACCTACCCTTAAGCTCTCCGAACCCCCTCCGAGATATAACTCACCTTCGTACTAACATACAAAGTTGCAGTCGAGGGCCTCACAAAAAACCCTTAACTA
This sequence comes from Hypericum androsaemum, assembly GCA_963995505.1. NCBI lineage: Eukaryota > Viridiplantae > Streptophyta > Magnoliopsida > Malpighiales > Hypericaceae > Hypericum > Hypericum androsaemum. The sequence continues at coordinate 13,972,828 of OZ023195.1, forward strand.
CAAAATTCAGTGGAAAAAAGCTGAGATAGAAAAAGAGATGCTTCGTATCCACTGCCTTACAAAGTTAGTCCTTCGAAAAAATCTAAATGAGTGGTTAAAAAGAAAAAAATAGGGTCGTCTCTGTTCCGGTGGTCAGCACTTGTCGAGTGCCTCAGAAAAAATTTAAAAATGGAAGGTATCCACATGGACACATTCTTTTACAACTACTCAAAATATTTGAAGGATGATAAATTGTTACTCGAATGTGAGAAAAAGAATATTTTTATTTCGCTATTTCGCATCATTTTTGGAGATTTGCGGAGATTATAAATGTGTAATTAGAGCTATGACCTCACCATGTAATCAATTTCTTTATGTTCACCACATGGTGTGATCATCCTCTCCAATATGTGGCCGACGCTCTTCAATGTGATGTCGATTGACAGCTTTTTAGTCTCACCACTTCGATGAGTAATGTTAATTTTGTCTATGTTATCTGCATTTAGATACTCATTAGTCCGAATAATCTTGATATGAGTTAAGTAGTACAGTTGAAAAGAATTATAAAATTTGTACAAAAAATATTTTACAATATTTTATTCTCAAATATTCGAATTCAAGATCTCTTGATAAATTCTTATCAATTGATATAATTGCCTGTATTGGTCGATGATGAATGGTAATAAGGAATCGAAATCCAACGATTTGATCAAGAAATCGGAAACCAAGAAAGATTGTTGAAGAGTGACACGTATAGGACTTGTAACATTGGGAGGAGAATCCTAGTCTGGTTATGCCCCGGGAAGTTGGAAGCACAAAATTAACTACAACCAGATCTCGAGAAAATTAAGACTGGTGCAAAGTACTTGAAAAGCATGTCGGTATATCATAATTAAGTCGCAATATCATAATTAAATTCATCGAGACAACGTCGCTTGGAAAGAAAGCTTCCAATATGATTTAATGAAACATTCCACGGTTACATTTAATTACATATGCGAAAGGGTTTATAACTCAACAGCATAATGCGTTATAAATATTTAAGAGGTCTAAAGTTCAAACATTGACGGTGTCTTGGTACAATAATTTAGCTTTAGAGAAACATTTAATTACATCTAACCATGGTCACTAAACATGATGGTCATTATTTTTTTTACAGAACTTTTTTTTTTGGAATGAATGGTACTCCTGTTATTTTTTTATAGGGAAAAGGACAGATAAGTACCCTGCGGTTTCACTTTTCACAAAGGGGTACCCTATGGTTTCAAATTGGTAATTTAATCCCTGTGGTTTTTGAAAATTTTCTCGGGTAGGTCCAGAGTAGCTACCCGTCCATATGGTCTTCGAACAACGTCGTTTTTGGTCCTACGTGGCTGACACGTGGGTAACATGGTTAATTATATATTTAGTCCTCAATTTATTTATATTTTTTCAAATAATCCTTTATTTAAATATATATATCCTCTCATCCCTCGGGTCAAAATTGCAATTTGATAACCCACCATCCAACCGCGTTCATACCTATACCTCTTCTTACCTTCCCCACCTGATAACCTCTTCTTCCCCTGTCTCCCAACGCCACCTAAAATTGAGAAACAAACAAAACCTAGTCTTTCCTCCATTTTCTTCCCCCTCTCTCTCCCAACGACCCATTAAACAGCAACCAAGTGTCTCCAAAACCCACCAACTCAATTTCACAAATTAACTGAGGAGAGAGATGATGAGGCGGCAGCAACAGCAAGGTGGGGGACACCACCAGGACCATCAGACTCAGGTTCTGTACGAGCTGTCGGCACTGGTGCTGAACCTGCTCTAGTCGCAGGTGCCGTTCTTCGACGAGGTGGGGCCGACGCCAAGGAGGAGGAGGTCGATGGGGTAGATGACGGCGGCGGGGTTCACTTCGTTGATGCTTGGGGTGTCGTTGAAGCAGATTGGAGTGCGGATTTTATAGGGTTGTGTTTGATTTAATGATGCCACTGGCATCGAGCTCGCTGACCACGAGATCTCCGCCCTCCCCGGCCCCGAATCACCGAAGACGTCGTTGTCCACCGAGGTAATTCCCGAGGTGGATGGACCTCGTCGTCTAGACTCTATAATTCCCAAGTGGTTGGACCTGAGTGGGTGGTGTTTGTTATTGTTACTGGTGCCGGCAATAGGGGTTAGTGAAGGAGGAGGAGGGGGTAGGGATGAGAATATATATATATATATATATATAAAGAGTTATTTGAAAAAATATAAATAAATTGGGGACTAAATATATAATTAAACACGTTACACACGTGTCAGCCACGTAGGACCAAAAACGACGTTGTTCGAAGAACATATGGACGACTAGCTACCCTGGACCTGCCGGGGAAATTTTTTGATAACTACAGGGACTAAATTACCATTTTGAAACCACAGGATACCCCGTTGTGAAGAAGTTAAATCATAGGGTACTTACCTGTCCTTTTTCCTTTTTTATAAGTAAAGTTGCATTACCACTCAAAAAAATACACCGAGGTTATTTACACAAGCAGTATAAAAAAGTACGACACCTAAATGTACTAGATACCTGGGTATCAGAGCGACACAATGATAAACGCTATTCTAGTACACGTCCCAATTCGAGTACAACTTTTTCCAAATTGGCTAAAATTACCTTGCTCAGGTGGGGTTATTGTTGCGAATCTAGTTTGTTTTGATTTTCGCTTAGATGGGGCTTGAATGGTTCATGTTTTTCGAGGTTGGCGGTCGGAACCCCGAGCTTAGGTTGTATTTAATACTTATAATTAATAAAAATTACCTTTCAAGAATATTTCAAATTTAAACATTCCAAATAAAGTAAAAGATTAAAGAAAAAAACCACCCTAAGAGCAAAGGAAAAAAAAACCATCCTCGTTTTTTTGTGGACGACCAGTCATTATTATTCACATGTAATCACTTTTTTTGTGGACGACCGGTCATTCTTACATGTAATCACTTTGTCCAACTATATGTATGTAAAAAGGTAGAGGCGACCGACAAGAAATGTATGTAAAAAAGGATTTGGATTCAGAGGGGACTACATAAAAGTCATCCCCATGGTATGGACTAAATAGAGACTTTTAGATTTGATCAAATTCTTTTTTTATAGATCTGACGGCCAGAATTTGTTGAGGGTATTTTCGAGTTTTTACCCAAACATACTCATTAGGGTTCCACTATATAATTCTCCCCCCCCCCCCGGCTCTCCGCTCCCGATCTGGAACCACCCCCATCCCGATCCCGGAATCCCCCCCCCCCCCCCCCCCCCCCCCCCGTTTTTGGATTTTTTCTTGAATTCGTCCCTTTTTAATTGGGTTTTTTCTTCCGATCTCGGAATCCCCCTCCCCCCCTTTTTAATTGGGTTTTTTCTTGAATTCGTCCCCCTTTTTAATTGGATTTTTTCTTCCGAACCCGATCCCGGAATCCCCCCCCCCCCTTTTTTATTGGGTTTTTTTCTTGAATTCCCTCTTTTATTTAGTCCTTTTTTCGGGTTTTTTCCACCAGATTTTTTGTTGATTATTTGGTCCGAAAAAAAATGACCCATTTCGACTTTGATTATTGCTGGATTGGTCGATTTCATGTGGTTCTGATGATTTTGTATTTAAATATTGGGACTTTATGTTGGTGTTTGGTTGTTGTTTGAACTTAGTGCTAAAAATTCTAGCAAAAATTCATAGATGAATGATACCAATATTAAAGTAGAATGATACCAATATCCTAGAACGATGATACCAATATTCGAGAAGAATGAAACCAATACATTCAAATGGTATATATTTTCACTTATAATAGGATACCAATATTGGAGAAGATGAAAACAAATATCACGGTGGAATGAAACCAATATCATAGTAGGATGAAACCAATGTCATAGTAGAATGAAACCAATAACATAGAAGATGGAAACCAATATCATAGTAGAATGAAACCAATATCATAGTAGAATGAAACCAATAGCATAGATGATGGAAACCAATATCCGAAAAAATAGAAACCAATATTCCCATACTTGTATTTATTGCTGATATTTTTTTTAATTATTTTAATTATTGTATTTCCAGTATTACCCCTGTCCCTTTCAGTGGGGATTACCCATGTCCCCACTGAATTTGAACCCTGTAAAAAACCTCATCCTCGTTTTTGTGTGGACGACCAACAAGCGCATGACAAAGGTATAGAGAAGGGGTTGGGATAGAGTTTTTTTTGTATTTTGTTATTTTTATAAAAATATATTTTTTCCCATTTCATGTTGTTCTAAACTGTGAAGTTTCTAATTTTTTATGATATCTCAAATTTTAGCGTCTCTAGATTTTTTTGATAATTTTCTTTTTTTTTTCAAAAAACATATTGCCACAAATAAGTTATCAAATTAAATCATCTAGATGACACAACATTTTTAAACTAACATGGATATCAATTAAATGATGATGTGTCATCATAATTCATTGGAAAGTTTTCCTATTTTCAAACTGAAAAATATAGGATGCTCAAACCCAAGAAAAATAAAATATATCATCATGTGTAGTGTGACCATACAAAAAAAAATCATCAACCATGGATCCATTTGCTTAACATGATGTCATAATTTAATACTAAAAAATAATTTGTAAAGTAATAGGAACTCTCTCATGATCTATCTTGTTCATGAATCTGGAGCCAAAATTGAAACTCGTGTTTATCTTTTATGCCAACAGTGAATAATATATTGCCTCTGCCTTTTAACATACATCTAGTTTGTAAAATATTCTTATCTAAATCTCTTTTTTCACTATTACGCTCTTAAAGAATGTACACATTTCGGGTGTTAACATGTTAAATTTGTCTCACATACTTCATGTGATTGTACTAATGTCTAAAATTTTGAGAGAAATTGTTTATTATTTTATCTTTACTTTAATAATTAATTCCATCATTTTTTCTATATGATAAAATTCATTAGAATTTTAGGTTCCTAGTATAAAATCTGATGGAAATAATTAATCTATTAATTGGAGTTATCTTGCAGCATATTGTCATACCATCTCCGTTTAAGCAACGAGAATGCTCGAATATAAAAACAAACTATGAATATAGTCTCAAATAAACTGGGACACCTTGTCTCTAAGTAAAAATCTACAGGCGTCCTAGTTTAGCAGGCTGTCCTTCCTCAGGGGCGTCTCCAGGCTGTCCTTCTGCAGGGGCATCTCCAACCTGTCCTTCGGCAGTTGCTCGTGCCTCCTCAGCTTCTCATGCCTCTAGCTCAGCCAAAGCCTCAAGATCAAGAACAATCCCAAGAGCAACTTCAACGGCCTCCTTAACCTCTTGTGCCTCCATAGCTGCTATGGCCTCCAATTCGTCTTTAAGCTCCAGAAGTGCTGCCTCCGTATCAGAACCAGCCTCAGCATTCACATTAGAACTAGACTCAGTCCCACAAAGTGCCATATGTTTTAGGAGGACTTGAAGTTCTATCATGGAGATCACCTCAACCGGGAATGGAAATTTTTTTCACCTAACTCAACCTATATCACATGGAAATCGGTATTCAAATAATATGAATTGTGATTTAAAAAAAATAATAAATACAAAACAATTGATTGGTGCTAAAGCAAATGATTGTCTAGCTGTGCATTTGAGGTGGAAGTATAGTGTCATGCATTTCATGTTAATTTACAAACTATAGCTAAATCAAATGTGAAATCTAATACATTCTATATCTTAAATTTCAATGCTAAATTATTATTTTTTATGGTCATAAAAAATTCAATACGGTACAAGAATCGTATAGTTTAAAAAACTCAACACAAAATTCAGTTCAAGATGATAATCTAATGAATGATCGGGGCACAAAACGATTCACATTCCCTCCGCAATACCTTCATGCCCTAGTCTTTGGGTCAAAAAAGTAATAAAAAAATGTTGATTCCCCACCAATAACACTAGCAAACGACAACAAAAAGAGCATCAATACCTCTTATTTCACTGAATCTGTTCTTCCACTCAATCGATGAAACTGCCCTCTAAGTTCTTGGACCTTTCCATTTGTTTTTCTTTTGCACGTGGTTTACTTGATTTCTGTTTTAAACCGTTAGATCTTAGAACATCAACGGCTTAGATCTTGTTTGCACGTGGATTGGATCACCCTATTACTCGATTCCTATTGGTCTGTTTATGTTCACACCATATTCACTGTTAGATCTTATAAAACGAACGACTTTTTCATTTGTTGCCTTTATTTGCTCTACAAATTTCTTCTTGAACTCATTCTAGTCGTTCCATTTTTTTTCTCGTCCCTTCTTCCTTTTCCAAAGGTGGCGGTGGTCAAACGATGAGGGAAACTATTTTTCATAATCATCAAAGGAGGGAAAATTTGTTCCAATGGAGTTGTGTTGTTAGCAACTGCGTGGTGGAGTTCTTCAATGGTAAATTATTAAATTATTTATTTTTAATGACTTTAAATGTCTACTTTAATATTATTATGATTGATACATTTCATATTATTTATCAAAATATATATTTGAATCACTTCATTTACTACTATTATTATTAATTCAATCAATAAAGAGTGTTACTTCATTTACTACTATTATTATTACGATTTAGTATAATATATACTCTAATCGACAATTACACGGCATGCAAAACTTTCTGGCCAAATTGAATGGAGGAGGCTTGATAATTCTAATTCGGTAGGTAATGCCGACAGAAATGGCGAGGTGCAAAAATCCAGAAACCTGTTCTTTGAATCCCAGAAACCCTCAGTCTCCAACAATCGAATCAAATCCCAGAATGAAGCTTCGGCTTTGCAGGGAAGCCTGTTAGAGCCCAAACAAACACAAAACTCTGGCCTTTTCCATTTCCCACACTTCCACATCATCAATCCGCGCCTTCTCTCAACAACCATTCACAGCTCGCCATGTCAGCACCTCACAACTTGTAGGCATTCGTTAAAAGGAGAGAGGAAGCTATAAAAGGAGAGAAATATTTTCTTTCCCTCCCAAAATTCGCTTCTTCTCCAAGAAAACAAACAAGCTCTTCTTCTTAAAAAAATCTTCACGCTAAACCATATGCCGTGGGTGGCCTTCCCGACGGTGGCGCATCAAAACGACCTCATTTTCCTTGTTGTATTGCACGATCCTAGCTCCTGAACATCTTCCACCAAGAGTTTCGAGGGCACCTCGTCCACCTCAGGTGGACGGTGGAGACCAGTGGGTGACACATGTATCAATATTCTTTGGGCGAGGAGGTCAGATTTAGCGCAATATGGAGCACAATTACTATCTCGAGCACGGTTGGTAGTGAATTTAGGGTTTTGTATTATATTAGGAAGAATTGGGGATATATTCGGGATTTTAGGCATCAAATAGTGAAATCTTATTATATTTGGAATTTCTTGCTCGAGCTAGGGTTTCGTATTATATTAGGGATATATTAGATTTCGTTCTTAGTTCTTCGTAGGTAATTCTAATTCTAATTATGGAGGAGGCTTGGTAATTCTAATTCGGTAGGCAATGACGACGAAAATGACAAGGTGTAAATGCCTAAGATCTGCTTTCTCAAGGCTGATACGGGATGGGGAGCTAGGGCAGATGATTCTCGATCGTAGGAGAGCTGGAGGAGGATAAGATGTGCATGGATAGGCTCTTGCGCTGGACGGCCTACAAGAAACATTGGAAGGACTGAGATCGCAAATTGGTGCTCATTTAAGAGATTTCGAGTGGGTGACGCTAGTGAGGGGTGGTGATCTGTTGGAGCTGGTTGCACTATGTCTGACGGATAGGATCGGTGCACTCGGAGGAGCCCGAATGTGGTGGTATTTTACCGAAGAAGATAAACGTGGTGAATCATTTACTATTCCAGACCTTTATCTATAAAGTTGCAACAATAGTCTATATTTAGAATTTGATATTCTTAAAAGTTTGATCAAAGATTAAAAATTGTGAGGTTAGTAAACTCAAGAAATGGTAGAAAAGAAGGAAAGAGAAGTGAGAGAAAAAGAGAGACTGAGATACGATAGGTATATTGATGGATATCTAGAATCTATTTCATCATATGCAACATATTTTATTTTGTTCATGTTAACAAGAATTTTACTTCCTTCCATTGTATGCTCGAAATTATTAAAAACTTGAGCATGTGAAACAACATAAGAAAGAGAGATTTATGCGTTACAAAATGCTAAAAAATAAATTTTAGCATTTTTATTTTGTTATACTTATCAAAGTAGAATCAATTTAAAGTGATATTATTGAAATTTGTTTATTCGAAGTGTTAAAATTAATTTTTTGACTACTAAATAAATATAAACAAAAAATAATATTGTCTATATTTAAGTGAACAAAAATATCAATAAATTATTATTATTATTTTTCTATGAAAATAATATCAATAATAATCACATTTAAGATATCAAAGAAAATATTTATCGAATTTCTAAAAGATTCAAAAGATGAAAGATGATATAAAAATTTATTGAACAATCAACTCTAGCATCAGTTGTTTCCTTTAGCTGCAATTAATGCATTATTTTCGAAGGATCACACAGTTGCAAGAAAATACAAATCAGAACAGAACTTACAAAATTAAAAATCTCCCACCCAAAAAAAATGGACATATTATAACATCAAGGAAAATAATGAGAATGTCATATTATTATTGTTATATTTTATGATACAAACTATATTTTCTTGAGAACAAAACAAATTTTTATGTAGATTATTGCTACACTCTACCAAACATAGCATTGTGCAATATCTCATTTTCTTTTTTATTATTAAAATATATTTTGTTGGTCAAAGTGATGATTTATTGAGTAACTAAACTATACTTAAAATATTTTTTGTCACTTGAATATCTATTTAATTTTTCGTTTCGTGGACTAAAAAGTTATTGGATGAACTAGCTACTAATGTTATGTTAAAGTTCGGAGACCTCAAATTTTACATTTTTTTCCAGTTTATAGCGGTAGTCATTCCAAAAACATAATATCTTTTTGTTAATTCTTATTAAATAGTAAGCTAGTAGAAATTTTAAATTTTGAACACATGTAAATAAATTTTGATAGAAAAGGGAGAGATAAAACTAATAATTACGTGGTACATAAAAATATAGCCTAGTGCATTTTTCAAAGAGTAAAAAACATAGTTCCACAATTTCAACTAAAATTAAGAAATTTTACATGGACGCATTAGTTGTTCCTTTTAGCTGAACAATTACTGCATTCCCTATTTTTTTAAGGATCACACAGGTGCAAGAAAACACAAATCAGAAAAATCTACAAAAACTAACAATCTCCCATCCTAAAAAATATGGACATATTATAACATCGTGGAAAAAAGTAAGAATGTCATAGTATTTTATTTAAAACGCAGCCGGTAATTTCTTGCTCCTATTTAGCAATGGAATAAATAAAATTTATTTTGAATGTACTATTTATTAAAACTTTGGTTAATTATTATATAAGATGATTCTTTTGGTTCAGATAACTAGTTGTTAAAAAAGTTTGACAAGTTTTGTTTAAGAATTAAGATTGGTTAGTTTTAGTTTTTCTTCTGGCTGAAAACGAATTTGGAGAAATGGTTCTGAGGTTCTGTCATCTGTGCTCTCACCTCAAGGTGGGGCCGATGATTTAACGACCAGGATCGAACTTTGGTGCAGGCCACATTAATCCTTTGCTAGTAGTCTTGCATTTTATCATCTCATACTCAACTTGGATAAATCGGTCAAGCGATTTCAACCAAACATGCGAAGTCGGTCAAGTGATTTCAACCAAACATGCGACGTAGAAAGGTTGGACGAAGATTTGAGATTGTATTCCAGTACCGAATTCAAATTTGGAGACGTCTACTTGCCAAAGAACAAATGGTGGCCGATGGAAATGCCATGTTGTATAATTGGTTGACATGGCTCTATGTAATCCATAATGGCAGCAAATATGTTCATTTGTAAACCCCAAGCCAAAATGAATTAGAAACAAACAGATCCTCAAAAATTGGGGTCCAGAAAATGTTGCAACAAAAGAGAAATTTACAAGTGAGATCCAAAATTCTGTTATTTTTTTCACTAGCCGTGAAGCATATTCCGAATCGCTATTTAAACTGAGGCTAGGATCCAGAACATCACATGAGATGAAATGCCAATAAGAAGCCAGGTGACAAAAGCCAAAATTACAGAGATCTCAAACCTCGAACAGGGAAGAGTTGCTTGGGCCTTGCAAAAATTCAAGTCTCTAGCGTAAAGGACGATAACACCGGCAGATGAACATGCAGCTGCAAGTGATAGCATTGCCGTTACCTGCAGAATCCCGACATCAATACAGTTGACTCATCACGATAGAAACTAAATAATCGCACTTGTAGCATCCAATATGATTTCTAGTTCCTAGCAGGTTATTCTTCAGCGATTATTAAGACATACCGATCCGATCAGAGATGCGGGGAGGCTGTTGGTGCTGCTCGGATCAACATTCTTACATAATGGCTGAATGACCTGGTAGAATGCCGATCAGAGCTCATGCACCAACAGCCAGCCCTATGGTCTAAACCTATTCTAGATTCAGAATTTCACTCATCTATCTTAACATTGCAACGGGAAGTTCAAATTCTTGGCAATTGAGTTAGAACAGGAACTCTAGTCTAAAGTAAATACCAGGGCAGACGAGGATAAGATGTGATTAGACACACTACTTTTTTTCTTCCCAAGCTGATTTTCATTTGGTAGAAGGGGAGAGAGACAAGGCCCCTAAATATATTTTATGTCCTAATCAACTACTGCAACTGAGCGCGGGAAAGAGACGTCGCTTATATCTCTTTCTAGCAAAGCTCCAATACCCGTAGGTGGGTCACATAGATAGTGCACTCCTATTGGAAGACCAAAACCATAATTAGCTAACCTATCCGCACATGAGTTGGCTTCGCGATACATATGTTCCACTATGACATTCTTTTCTCGATTTAGTATCTTCCCAAGCTGTTTGACAACTATAGATGCATACATTTCTTACCAAATCACTCAAATAGGTCCTACCAACACTACCAATTGAGGACAGCTGCAACTCCTAACTGCCCACAAAATCAAGATCCCAACTTTTTCTTCTACAATAACTTCCACAAAGCAAGCAAAGCAACAAGAGATTGAAGTACCCAATCGCCGACGACGAAGAGGCTGACAAGGACAGGGTTGTGAAGGTCTCTCTTCCTCCTAAGGGCAAGCATGTCAAGACATGCAAGCCCCAAGCTCCAAAGAAGCTGGAGCCCCATCGACGCTATCAGGTAGCTGAAACAAACAACAACCCAGTTAATATACCAACCAATAATCCATAAAGATGCAATCTTTACAAGAGGAAACTAATGGGTTTTTTTAATTTACCAGAAAGCGGTGTAGCTAGAGAAGCCATTGGAGGAAACCATTATACCAATAGAAGCAGCAGCGAACCCACATTGGCCTAATCTTAGCAATAGCCCACTCACTGTCCCTGGGCTCCCTATTAGCTGCTTCATTTGCCCCTTAAACGAAAAGATTTCCCTTTTCAGGCTTCCCTCTACTTTCTCCCCCAGTTCATTAAGAGGAGAAAGGGAAAGTGAAAGGGAAAGGAAACCCTAGGGCAAGAAGCATGAGGGTCTACTTCATCAATGGGATTAGCATTCTGGGATGGATTGGATTCTGACCCTGAGATCAGATAGAGAGAGGGGGGAGGTGGGCTTGGATTGGATTATGGTTTTGGGTTTAGGAGTGTGATCTGGTTATTTTTAGGATTGTTTGCCTCTCTGTGGAGTTGGTGAGGTTAGGACCTGGGAGTGATTATGGACTTGGTTTGGACATTCGGAGACTCCTGCTTTGGTGCTTTTTAAGATCTGACCGACGTGGACCTCCCTTAAGTCTGGAGGTTCTTTTATTATTTTGTTGTTCGTCCGCTTCTCCTTTATGAAATTCGGTTGAATTAATCCTAAAAAAGATTCGGTTGAATCGGAACCGGTTGGGCCAGTGTTGGGTCAGACGATCGATTAGCTGGATTTGGGTTTTTTTCTTGGAAATTTTGTCATGTGGCATTTAGTTTGAGTCGAGGATCTGTTGACTTTGACTAGATCTATGATAGAATATAAGTATGTGTCCACTTTTAGATGTGAGGTCCACTGTAGAGTATGAATCTTATAAAATTTTACCCTTAGACCCTACCTTAATTATAATCTAAATAAACCCTAATTAGACCCTAATCTTCAATGGAATCTCAAAGTTTGATTAAGTTGTGATCCGCCTCCTTTTTGTTTGGAGTTCTAACTTGGGCACTACTAGCTCAGAATTTTGTTTACATTTATCGACACGAGTGACTTTTATCTTCTTCCAAAGATAATGGAACCTGTAAGTTTTTATTTTTTTTAGTTGTTTATGCATTTGGAACCTGCATTTGGAATCTCGAAACTTGATTAAGTTGTGATCGGCCTCCTTTTATGTCTTTTTAGCTATTTATATTTATCGACACAAGTGACTTTCTGTCTTGCATTTAATTTAAAATTCGGATCCCTGCAAACAATGTTGACCCTGCAGACCCTGAGAGTAGGGCATGGATCCAACTCTTCATACTAGGGTATGAATAAAGTCCTACATATATTCTACCTATGACTATCCCTATTTGAATTTTATCATGTTAGATATTTGTTAAGAAAGTTGTAGACTAAGTTGTTTGAAATTATTTCTTTAGAAGTTTAGTAAATTAATTACTCAGGTGACACATGTCAATGAGTCGTATTGATGTATTTGTTTAGCTAATTCGTTGGGTCCAAAATAATATCATTATTAATCAGAAAAAAATAAATTAATTGAAAAAAAAGAATCATTATCGTCTTGATTTTTATCAAAATTATGCCACTTTAAATATGATTAATTTAGGGAAAAAAGGCTTTTTGATGGTTTTTGATAAGTAAGTTATTTGGTCCTTAGAAACATTGTCTTAAGGATCTCTTAAATAAAAAGTCGCAGCTAACTTTTCCCTTTTATTTCTTAAAATCCAGTTTTTGCCTCTTTTATGTCGCGACTTTGTAATATCAAAATCAAAATCAATGAATTTGAACCGGTTGATAACGAGTCAAACCTAGAACCGGTTCGTAGAGAACTGATACTTTACCTCTCGTTTTCAAAAATCACAACCTGTTCGAACCGGAGAACTGCAAATTCTTTTTTTCCCAAGAAAGTAGAAAAACGGTCGTGTCCGTCCATAAAACAAGTCAAACTGTAAACGAGGCAAACACTATCAGTCAACATTTTTCGGACGACCGGTCGGCTGGTGAAACTGAAGCACACAATCTGCCACGCAAAAACCGAGAGACGTGGCTTATCACCACACACATTCCTTCTCCCGTGAAAGTAACGACAGCGGGCACCTGGTGTTCTAGTCTCTTCTCGCGCCATTGATACCAACCCGTCAACAATACTGACGAGACCTGGCAACGAAGCGCCGTTAAAAGGCCAGATCGTTTTTAGATGTTAAAATTCGCATCGAAAATGGGGAAGGCGTTGACACATTTCGAGCTCAACTCAGGAGCCAAGATCCCGGCGGTTGGGTTGGGCACCTGGGACGCTCCCCCTGACGTCGTCGGCGATGCTGTCGTCGCTGCCGTTAAGGTACTGTCCGTACTTCATCTCTTTAACCCGCCGCAAGTTTTGGCTATTATTGTTTTCTTACAAATCGTCACCCGTCGTTCGAACACGCACTGAATCAAGTTTGTAAAATCACAAAATTAAACAAATGCCGCTATATTAATATAGAAGTATTTGGTATAGATTGGCATCATATGAACAAAATTATTTTCGAATGTAGAGAAGTTAATGGAGAGGAGTTGATCAAGTTAATTCTTCTACATGAACAAGAGTGACTTACTTGGGCGAATTACTTAAACGGCTCAAGGAATCAACATTTAATTCTCTTTTTGAAGTCTATGGCTGTAAATTGATGTAGCTTGTTTATAGGTGACATTTCGACTGCAATTGCCTCTTGGTTAATTACATTTAAAATGTTCCTTTAGTATTTGTACATTTATTTATATATACAAATCTATTCACCAAAAGAAAGTACTTGGTATAGAAGCAAAAATTTTCAAAATCACTTGTAACACTCGTTAATTTAAGTTCTGTCTAGATATGATTTTGCATTTTCAGACCTGAACTCGAGACATTTGATTTACTTTTATTAGTTATTGAGTGACTCTCTGGTGATCTCTAATCAACTCATACTTTTTCTAAAATGTCAATTTTTACACTTGACATAAATTGAACTCTAGATCTCTATTAAATTGTCAATGTATCGTTAGACTAAATGTCGCTAATCAACTCATATTGTCTATTAACATTATTTTATTTGTCATTTCTCCAGGCCGGCTACCGCCATATTGATTGTGCTCAGTTGTATGGGAACCAGAAGGAGGTAAATTTTTTTAACTAAATGCCATCTTACTTTTCTTTTTTTTTTTCTTTTACTGTGGCAGGAGTTGCACTACATGGATGATGACGCTTATTCCAAGTCTTACTTTCATGGTTGTTAAGTGATTAGAGTGGGTTGATTGCGTGGCCTTTTTGTTCGGAGTAGTTACGTTTTAATTTTATGAGCCTATTTTGACATGTAAATGCACGATGTTGCTATTGGACATTCATTCTTCTTCAAAATTTTCAAGAAGACAAAAGGATTGAAAATGCATGTCCTTGTTTGGTCTGCCAATGCAGATTGGCTCTGCCTTGCGGAGGTTGTTCGAAGAGGGTGTCGTAAAGCGAGAAGAGTTATGGATCACTTCCAAGCTTTGGTCTGTTTTGCTTCCTGCCTCCTATACTTTTACCATTATTCGAAGCGTTGTCCATGAAGATTCAGTATGATCAGCTGTATTTAAGGAGGATAAAAATTAATGCAGGAACACTGATCATGCCCCGGAAGATGTGGCCAGAGCGATTGACGTGACATTGTCCGATTTGCAACTAGACTACGTTGATTTGTATCTGGTGTGTACTGCAATTGGCTAACGAGGTTTAGTTGTTTTGCGCTTCCATTTACTAACTGGCTTTATTATTAAGATCCACTGGCCAGTCAGCGTGAAGCGGGGCCCGGGTGGTATCAAGCCGGAGTATCTTCAGCAGCCTGATATACCCGGTACTTGGAGGGCAATGGAGGAACTGTATGATTCTGGCAAGGCTCGCGCTATTGGAGTCAGTAACTTCTCTTCTAAGAAGCTAGAGAATCTACTCACGGTAGCGCGCATTCCTCCCGCTGTTAATCAGGTCGAGTGCCACCCCATGTGGCAGCAACCAAAGCTTCATGAGTTCTGTAAAGCCAAAGGAGTTCACCTATCTGTGAGTATTTCTCCTCTGTATCAGGTCTTCTATTTGCACTATTTGCTTGAGTCGAAAGGATACTTTTTTTATATTAATCCGAATCATTCATTCCTTCTCCTCTTTTCAGGGTTATTCACCACTGGGATCCCCGGCCTCGCGATTCGTCAAGACTCAGGTTCTAAAGGATCCAATTCTGAACATGGTAGCAGAGAAGCTAGGCAGATCGCCTGCGCAAGTAGCTCTCCGCTGGGGCCTGCAGATGGGTCACAGCGTGCTCCCCAAGAGCACGAACGAGGCCAGAATCAAAGAAAACTTGGATCTTTTCGACTGGTCTATACCCGACGAGTTAGTTGCCAAGATCTCAGAAATCAAGCAGGCAAGTCATTATCCTTATTTAACCTCGTGGGCCTGCTTCATTTGTTGAAGTAAATCTGTTATTCTCAAAATTTTGCAGGAGAGGCTAATCAAGGGATACATGTTTGTGCACGAGAATTATGGACCGTACAAGACCCTGGAAGATCTTTGGGATGGTGAATAAGGAGACGCCGTGATGATGGTTTCAATTTCCCAGTACCACCATTGTAACGTCATCGAGACGAAACAGCTCGAGCACTTGATCCAGGAAACGTGAACATGCATAGGGTTCCATCTCTGTTGAGATTACGGCTTCAGATTACCGCCAGTTGTTGCGAGTTAATTTATAAGAGTTGAACGTTTATCTATCCGTTCTATTGATCTTTGAGAACTGTTATTACTTGCACAATTTTTTCGAGTTGAGTTAACTATTCAATCAAATGAGATTGAACATATTTCTCATAAGTGGATTATTTCTTTGCAAAAATTGTTCTTAGTTTTATAAGTGATAATTCCGCCGAGATCTATTCATTATTTGGGAGAATAATCAGTACAAATCAGATTTTGGAGGGCCCTATAAAAAAAATTGGATTGGGTTAACAATGTGGGATTGGTAAATGAGAATCGCTTTTTGTTAGCAAGGCACGTAATATACGGTCAAATATTCAATATAATTCTACAATTAAAATCCTGGTCGCAACAAAAATATTTACAAAATCAAATTCGAACGCAAGAGGACACAAAAAGAGCCGTCCAAGAGATTCTTTCTTCACTCGGGCCGGCCCAACAACAACCGACCAGTAGAAACGCGCGCGTGTGATTTAAGGAAGAGAGAGAGAACCCGTAGAGGTTCGCTTGTGTTTTAAAACTGCCAAGTCACCCTCTCTTCTTCGCCTGCTCCTCCTAAATCTCCCCCACAGAAATCTCCGTCTCCCTCTCTCCTTCTAGTACATTCTCCTTCTTGCTTTCACTTCTCGAAGCGTCGTCGTTTCAGCGAGGGAGGTAAAAATGGCGGGAAAGGAAATCCTCTCCTTCGAGCTCAACACCGGCGCCAAGATCCCGTCGGTGGGCCTCGGCACCTGGCAGTCGGAGCCCGGCGTTGTCGGCGCCGCCGTAGCCGCCGCTATTAGGGTCGTCTCTCCCTTCCCTTTTATTTCACAAACGGCTGACAGTTCACTCTTCATTGTTTTGGCCTTTGGCTCTTTCATTTTATTTGTAATTTTTTTTTAATAATCGCAGGTCGGTTACAGGCATATTGATTGCGCCCAGGCCTATGAGAACGAGAAAGAGGTAACCGTCGCTTCTTCTTTCTTTCTTTTTTTACCACTGAAACTGCATGCGTTAACGCTCTGTTTGTTTCGCCGGAAAATATTTTCCGAGATGAAAAATCTGCTTAATTAGGGTTGAAAACAAGTTCATGCAAATATGAGCCTGCGCGCAACAAATGGAGCATAGATGTCTAATATTTCCTTTCGATGGGTAGACGATTAGCTTTCGTGACCTGTAGATCCTCGAATTGTTTTGTCTCTAATCCTTCAGTCCTTTTGACTGTTATTCTTGTAGATTGGTTCAGTTCTGAAGCAGCTCTTCCATGAGGGAGTGGTCAAGCGCGAGGACTTGTTTATTACCTCTAAAGTCAGGTTGGTCTGATTCCCGATTCGTCGAGCCTACTTGACAGTATCAGATATCTTTCCCCTTGGAGAAGGTTGTGTCGATGTCTTCCTCTTGGTTCTCATCTGAAGGTCTTCGTGCACTATTTCCTCTGTTTTGCAGCAACCGAAATCAGGCTCCTGAGGATGTCGCGGAAGCATTGGAGGGAACTTTGCGGGACTTGCAGATTGATTATCTTGATTTGTACCTTGTATGTAGCATCTCTGTGCCCCCTACTTCAATTAATGATCACTAATACAATGCTCATGGAATGCCCTTAATAGAGTGCATAATTGCAAATCTATAACATCTTTACTAAAAGGGACTGCTTAACTTCTGCAGATACACTGGCCTGTTGCAATGAAGAAGGAATCGGTTGGGTTCAGTCCTGAGAACTTAGTGCAACCCAACATTCCAAAAACATGGCAAGCGATGGAAGCCTTGTATGATTCTGGAAAAGTTCGTGCCATTGGTGTGAGTAACTTCTCTACCAAGAAGCTGGGAGATTTGCTGGAGGTGGCACGCATCCCCCCTGCTGTCGATCAGGTTGAGTGCCATCCTGGGTGGCAGCAAGCCAAATTACGGGCATTTTGCCAGTCCAAAGGAGTACATCTTTCGGTTAGTGGGGACATGTTTGACTTATCATTTCTACGAGCATCATGTTTGCTGCATTAGTTTGGTAGTGTTGCTTGATCTTAATCAATCATTCTGTTTCAGGGCTATTCACCTCTAGGTTCTCCTGGGACGTCATGGATCAAAGGCAACATCATTCAGAATCCTATTTTGATTGCAGTTGCTGAAAAGTTAGGCAAGACTCCTGCACAAGTTGCAATCTGTTGGGGTCTACAGATGGGTCATAGTGTGCTTCCGAAAAGTACGCATGAAGAAAGGATTAAGGAAAACTTTGATGTTTTTGGCTGGTCAATTCCAGATGACTTGTTCTCAAAGTTTTCTGAATTTGAGCAGGCAAGTAGTTTGGGCTCTGGTCCTGTTGTATGCTGTACTCAAGGTCTCAAAAGTGGTCATACGGTTATAGTAATGCATTTATATTTGGCTTTTGAATTTTGCAGGGAAGGCTTCTAAGAGGAACAGGATTTGTCAGTGAGACGGGACCGTATAAGACCCTTGAAGAATTATGGGACGGCGAGATCTAGGCAATCGAATGTCTGTGATTGGATGTGAGAGAGAGAGGGTGAAGAATGCAAGTGCAGGATTTGGGCGGTGATCCGATGGTTAGCTTCGTTTCATCGATCAGCTGAACTGTCCTTCGCTTCCCTTTCTTTTGCTCGATGAGGAGTTGGATCGGTCTCCGACAGCGCAGTTTATCTAGACGGTCGACTAATGACTTAATCAGTTGCTTGTGGAACTTACATGCATTTTCTAGACTTCTCCTAGTTTGGTCTCATGGAACACTCCCTTATTCGGCTTCTGCAAGCTGTGTGAGTTGTCTGCTATTCCATCTCCACCTGAAAGACTTCGATAGAAATGCTAAAATGGTAAAAGGCGGAATTCAGAAAACCTTCCTTAAAATCTGGCTTTTGGAGCCTTGAGATCTAGTTCAAATGGTAAAAAAAATTGGAATAAAGGTTTGAGTTTGTATTTTAACATTATCTTTAAAAAGAACTTCCAACTATTTTGACAAATAGAAGGAGGTTGGTGTTAAAATTTTTACTAAACGTTAGATAGCGCAAAAACTTGGCAATGACAAGTGTATGTGAGGTTAGATTCACAGGAAAATTTTACGATAGTTTCAATAGCGAGTATAGATCTCCAAGCCAACACAACTCGTGTACGAGTTCCTGCAAAACTGGTGGGTTAAGGGGATGAGTGTTTTGGAACACCCAGTAAACAAATATCTGTAAACAAATAAGATATGCATCGCAATTTATTTAGCTACTCAATGCACAAACATTCCTAAAACATGCATATAACTAATATGGCAAATGAATTATGCGGAGATGTACATTATTCAAAGATCATGCTTACCAGATGACCAAATATAGCATATAATCACAAAGTCACAAAAACATGAGCAAACTACGCAACGTCCCATTCCGTCACATAATTTGACACATGAACACATAATTCCAAAATCAAATCACAAAACTGGACGAACGTTCGGCAAGTTCTAGGAATTCAGAGCAATGGAATTTATAATTTTGGAAGGACGGTGGATCCAGATGGTCATCGAGCCAAAATTGGTAAACAAATAATATGTGACTCGTATTTGTTATAATTTGAATATGATATTGTTAGTGCATATTGTGCATTTTTCATATGAGCATTATGATGTGACATTATGATTTGTAAGTGTTTGCTTAATTTGGCCTCGAGTGGGCACTGGAGATGTTAGTTTGTTCATTGGACCTATTTGATTCGTTTGGAGCCTATGAATTTATGTGATACGAATAACTATATAATATAGATAGCTTCGCTATATGATATGGTTGCCTACGGCGGGCAGAACTATTTGGCCGATGAGATTGGTCTGATATGATATGGTTGCCTACGGCGAGCAGAACTATTTGGCCGATGAGATTTGTCTGATATGATATGATTGCCTACGGCGGGCAGAACTATTTGGCCGATGAGATTGGTCTGATATGATATGGTTGCCTACGGCGGGCAGAACTATTTGGCCGATGAGGTTGGTCTGATATGATATAGTTGTCTTCCGGCGGGCAGAACTATTTGGCCGAGGAGGTTGGTTGATGATGGTGCCTTTAAGATATGGTATCCTCATGTCGGGGTTAGAGTGACACTATCTAGATCTTGCCAAATGTTCGTCAGTTCTGCTATATGATATTGAAATTATGTGTCATGTGTCAAATTGCGTAGTTTGCTCATGTTTCTGCGACTTTGTGATTATATGCTATATTTGGTCATCTGGTAATTATGACTTTATGATAATGTAAATGTTCGCATGATTCAATTGCCATGTTAGTCATATGCATGTGTTAGGTATGTTTGTGCATTGAGTAGCTAAATAAATTGCGATGCATATCTTATTTGTTTACTGAGTGTTCCAAAACACTCATCCCCCCTTCTCACCAGTTTTGCAGGAACTCGTACATGAGTTGTATTAGTTCGGAGATCTACTCTGATCGTACCAAGTCTGATTTGTTCTCCAGGACTTGCATCGAGGTCTCCAGTTTGTATTTTGCTTTTTCATCTAGAAGCTCCGTAGTCACAGGGTTTTGTTTTGATCTTGGGAGTATATATAATAAAGAAAAAAAATTGGCTTATATTTTGTAAATTTGGAATATGAAACTAAAAATCATTAAGTCGTAATTTTATGTTTAAATGCTTTATGATTATAAATTTGAATACGTTAGAGGCTGGCTAGATTTATTTTATGATTAAAGGAGTCGAAGTCTAGCGCCGGTCACCGACCACAGATTTGGGTCGTGACAGACGTGGTATCAGAGCAATCTCATCGGCCAAATAGTTCTGCCCGCCGTAGGCAATCATATCATATCAGACCAATCAAATAGCAAAATACAAACTGGAGACCTCGATGCAAGTCCTGGAGAACAAATCAGACTTGGTACGATCAGAGTAGATCTCCGAACTAATACAACTCATGTACGAGTTCCTGCAAAACTGGTGAGAGGGAGGATGAGTGTTTTGGAACACTCAGTAAACAAATAAGATATGCATCGTAATTTATTTAGCTACTAAATGCACAAACATACCTAACACATGCATATGACTAACATGGCAATTAAATCATGCGAACATTTACATTATCATAAAGTCATAATTACCAGATGACCAAATATAGCATATCGTTTATATTAATAAATCATTATAAAGTTTCTCCACTCCAACTTCTCGCAGAAATGGATGGGACTTTTGCTAATTAGGTTGTAGCTTTTCTCAAATCCATATATAAGGAATGCGCCTTTCTATTTCTAACAAAAAAATAAATAAAAATAATGAGCAGGTCGGAGAAATTTTATAATGATCTGTTAATAAAACAGGGCAGGGCAGTAAAATTTCTTCTTTGTCAAAAAAATAAAATTTCTCTAATTCGTTTGGGCTCGACAATTTAGTCTCGAAACCGGGCCCGAAGACCTCACTAAAACAGGCCCAAGCCAAAAACGACATAAGGGTAAAAAATTAAAATTCCTTAAACCCCTGACCTGACCTGACCTGACCTCTCCAGGCATAAGCCCTAGCTCCTCCACTTCTTAACTTTCTCACCGAAGCCCTTCCCCGAAAAAGGGGAAATCAAAACCAAAGGGACACAACAAAATGGCGTTTAATCTTATGCTCCGAAGAGCGACTTCATCGGTTATTCCCCGCGCAATTAGGGCCGTCGGATCCCTGAGAGCCTCCCAGGGCGCGATCGCCGCCGCTCTCTGCTTCGAGAAGAGCGCTCTCTCCCCGCGCGGGCTCCTCCCGGTTTTCCGCTTCTCCTCGGCCACCGCCGAGAAGGAGAGAGCCGACAAGAAGTTGATTCGAGTCCTCGAAGACGAGATCGAAGCCGCCGAGCAGGAGCCTAAAGATGTCAGTTTTCCCTCTCTGTTTTTCGTATTTACTTTTAAGCTCACTTTCCTCCGAACGTTTTAGCTTAATCCGGTTACGTTTGATGAATTAGTTTGTGCTTAGGCTCCGTTTGTTTCGCCGGAAAATATTTTACCGCGGAATTGGATTCTTCGTCCGAGTTAGGAATCGGACTAGTGAGAATTGTGTGTTTGTTGATACTTTAGGTGGATGATTTCCCGGAGAACTTCCCTTTCGAAATCCAAGATACGCCTGGCGAGAGAACCGTGTTGCTTAAGAGGAAGTACCAGGACGAAGTCATCAAGGTAGAAGTCGATATGCCCAATGTCGACATTGGCGAGGAGGGCGGCGACGCGAATGATGAATCCTCTGCTGCTTCGAGCGTTCCCATGGTCGTCAGCATCTCGAAGAATGACCAGTGCCTCGAATTTGGTGTCACTGCTTTCCCTGACGAGGTCACCATTGATAGCCTTTCCGTGAAAGCGCCCGAAGGCTCGGAAGTACAACTTGCTTATGAAGGGCCCGATTTTGGGTAAGTTTGATGCACTGTGTTTATTATTATAAACGACTGTGATGTTGCTTCCGATCCGTCTGATCTTTCACATTTCCTCTTTGCCAGCGGTCTAGACGAGAACTTGCAAAAAGCTTTCCACAAGTATCTTGAGATTAGAGGGATCAAACCCAGCACGACAAACTTTCTGTTCGAGTACATGCAGAAGAAGGACAGCAAGGAGTACTACCAGTGGTTGCATAACCTCAAGAATTTCATGGAGAAGTGATGATCTACAAAACCCCTGATTTAGGCCCGCCCTTCTCCGGATTCGTATCATTTACTCTAGTCAGATACCTCCAAATTATCTATAGCCATTTTCATGTGGACTTGATACCTTGGTTGTGTATGGTTTTCATTCACACTTACAATTGCAGGCTGCCTAAGAAATGAAGTGCATCAAGTGGTGAAGAGTATTATTCCTTTGCAACTTTGATAAAGGTTGCTTAAATATGCAAAATGGGCCGTAAAAACTGTACATATATTGATACATAAAGTATCTTTACCTAAACCCTGTTTTTTTTTTTGCTTTATCGATTGAACGAGTACATGTGTATGAGTTTTGCCACCTGGACTAACCCGGATTTAATTTTGATTTGTTGGTCGAGTGGGTACCGTTTTGTGTTAACAATGGACGACATTGTAATGCCGAAAATTGACATTTGAATTAGAAAGAATGATAATTTTCGTTTCTTGTAGCAGGGAAACGTGAATTTTATTTTATTTTATTTTATTTTAAGGTCAGATAAACGTGAATTCAGATCACAGGAAAGTGACAACATTCAACGTCCATTCCCAATCTCGTGGGGGTCAAGATTCAACCAACCACCAATTCCTCACTGAAACCTCGTGCTTTATTAAAAGACAATCCTCCCCATCTCTCTCTCTCTCTCTCTCTGTCCTAAATGAAACCGATCCCGACATAATTGTTTAAAACTTCCAATCCCTGAGGTCGTAGAAGAAACGAGTGAAAGAAATGGACGAAGGAAGCGAGCAGGAGCCATTGTACTTCGAACTAAACACGGGCGCCAAGATCCCCTCCGTTGGTCTCGGGACATGGAAGGCCGAACCCGGTGTCGTTGGCGAAGCCGTTAAGGCTGCTGTTAAGGTTCCCCCTCCAAATCAATCCTTGTAATCTGATGCCTGAGATCTCATTGCAGCCGAATTCTGATACCGTTATTATAACGCCTTGCAGGCTGGTTACAGGCATATAGATTGTGCTAAAGTGTATCTTAATGAGAAAGAGGTAAGCATTTGATTTTGGAATGGAATACCGAATTACGTGTGGTACAGAACTCGTTTATATCTCGGGATTTGGTGCGATTTTCGAATGGTGTAAGGTTGGTGAGGCGCTGAAGGAGTTGTTTTGCAGCGGGGTGGTGAACCGTAGTGACATGTTCATCACGTCCAAGTTATGGTAAAGATTTTTTCTTTTTTCAGCATTGGATTTGGAAATTGCTTCTGTCTCGAAAACCCATTTCCGGATTTTGGCTTGGGAGTTGTATGTGGTGTGGATGTGAATGTATGGGTGCAGGTGCAGTGACCATGATCCGGGTGATGTATCGAAGTCTTTGAGCAAGAGTTTGGAGGATTTGCAACTTGACTACATCGATCTGTATCTCGTATGTTTGCCCCCTCCTCCTGCGACGTTAAGATCTTTATGCGAAGGATTACGAATTGGATCGGTTTGGCGATGTCGGTTTTTGTTTTGCAGATACATTGGCCGTTCAGAATGAAGACGGGTTCAAAAGGGTGGGATCCTGAGAACTTCCTTCCATTATGTCTTCCCGAGACATGGAGCGCAATGGAGGGGCTGTATGCATCAGGTCAGGCACGAGCCATCGGGGTGAGCAACTTCTCGACGAAGAAGTTGCAGGACCTTTTGGCTTATGCGAAAATTCCGCCTGCAGTGAACCAGGTGGAGTGCCATCCTGTGTGGCAGCAACCTGAGCTTCACAACTTCTGCAAATCAACCGGAGTTCATCTCTCAGTATGACTCCACACAATCCCTTTATTCCTAGCCCCTAAAGATTAGGAGGCTTAATGGTTCGAATGCTTAATGCAAGTTCAACATGCAGGCGT
The DNA here is from genome assembly GCA_963995505.1 of Hypericum androsaemum. Taxonomy (NCBI): domain Eukaryota; kingdom Viridiplantae; phylum Streptophyta; class Magnoliopsida; order Malpighiales; family Hypericaceae; genus Hypericum; species Hypericum androsaemum. Next base: position 13,997,246 of record OZ023195.1, read on the forward strand.
ATTCTCCATTGGGGTCTCCTGGAACTTGGCTTAAAGGAGAGATCATGAAGGAACCCATACTTGTTGAAACCGCTGAGAAGCTTGGCAAATCGCCAGCACAAGTCGCTCTTCGGTGGGGCATCCAGAGCGGTCACAGCGTCCTCCCAAAGAGCGTCAATGAATCTAGGATAAAAGAGAACTTGAGCTTGTTTGATTGGTGCATCCCTCCAGAACTCTTTTCCAAAATCTCCAATATCCATCAGGTATTTCTGTCTTAAGATGCATGTGCATCTGTCTGTGTGGTATGCCAGTGTCAATGCTGATACATTCCGTGTTTCCCTCGTGCAGCAAAGGCTCCTTCGAGGCGATTTCGCAATCCACGAAACTCGCAGTCCTTACAAAAACCTCCAAGAACTTTGGGACGGGGAGACATGATCGACGAATACCGAACATAATGAAGGATGGTTTCTGCTAGAGCTAGATTGCATCCGGGGAGAGTGGACAGCGACGCCTGCTGCTTCATCCGCCTATGAAGCTTCAGAAGCTTACGCGCTTAGCCTCGGATTCTCCATAGTTGCCTAGATTGCATTTGCATGGATATTCTCTTCCAGGGACATTACTTGTAGACATAGACAGGCTTATCCTGAATTTCATGATAACCAACCTGTACTTGGCAGGCCTTTCTGAATTAAACGACTAATTTATACTCGAGTACGAAAGACTCCAATACGAGATTCGAATTCGAGACATTACTTCAACAGCTTAAGCCCATGGGCTCGCAGAGACACCCGGGGGAACCCAATATCATCCTCATCCCCTTGCTCTCCCAAGCTCCGAAAACCGCTCCGCTCCTTTCTAGTAATTAAAACGCTAAAAAAGGAAAGGGAAGAAAAGAGGAGGTAACCGTCGCACAACAAATGGCGGCAAGCATTAATTTCCGTTCCATTACCAAAACGCCGCGTTTCCAACCCCAACAATGCCGCCACCCGCGAAACCCTAGCCCCACTCCTTCTAGGACTCTTCCTTCTACTAGTTGCTCCTCCTCCTCTTGCTGCGCTCTGTCTCTTCCCCACCGGCCCACCCGATCTCCGCTTCTTCGCCGAGAGGTACACCGAGCTTCGAACTCATCGCTTTCGCGAATTCGTTCTAGTTAAATCCTCTTTGTCGTCTCTTGACGCAGATGTCTACGAGTCCGAAGAAGATCCCTTCCCGGCGTGGCTTCCTTGTCGTGAACTCTCACATGAACACCGAGGAGAAGCCGGTCTCCGGAAATCGGATGCTCGTTAGTCCATTCCCCTGCTTTAGTTTTTTTTTTAAAAAAAGTTTTGTTTCGGTTTTTTTTTTTATGGCCGTTGGATTTGGTGCACGTGGCAGGTGTTCGTGCCTCCTCATCCGTTGATCAAGCACTGGGTGTCGGTACTCAGGAACGATCAGACGCCTCCTCCTATATTCAGTGAGTGTTTGTTTCTTCTTCTAATCCTTCGGTTAATTTCTTCGATCGAGTACTGGATTAATGGTTTCGGTTACTGCTGATAGGGAATGCATTGGCCGAGCTCGGACGGCTACTGATCTATGAAGCTTCGAGGGATTGGCTGGTATGGTAGGCTCCCTAGTTGATGATTCTGTATGCATTGCATTGCCTTGCATTTGTTTGATTAGTATTCGATGGGAACTCGGAACCGATGCATTGATTATTTTTCGGTGGATGAGTTAGATTTGATTTATGTTGTTTATTTCTTGTCTGATTGCATATGAAAAACTACAATGTAACTGAATCTGGTCTTGTTACTACCAGCCTACTGTCACCGGGGAGATTCAGTCACCCATGGGTCTCGCTACCGTGGAATTTATTGACCCGAGGGAGCCTGTTGTGGTTAGTTGCTACTTGCTGTTCCTTTTTGACCTCTTTGTGTTTATTGAGAGCTTTTGTTGGAGTTAATAGAGAAAGACGGGAATCAATCTGGAATTATCAGTTGATGCATCTTCCTTAATACTTGCAGGTTATACCAATTTTAAGAGCTGGTCTTGCTCTCTCTGAGCATGCATCGTCTGTATTGCCAGCATCTAAGACTTACCATTTAGGTAAGCTACTGTAGCTCAAGTCTATAGTCGAAACACTGCATCCCATGAGCACTTTGGACGGTTTAGTATTCATTGAGTTTTTATTAGGCTCGTGACTTGATAATAATTTTAGTCTATTGGCTTTCTTCTTTTGTGATATCAAGGGCTTAGCCGAGATGAGGAAACACTGCTACCAACAACATATCTTGACAAGTAAGAAAGCTACAGATTTTAGTAATTTAAAGTGGAATTCATAATTTATCTTAGCAATCAGTTAAAATTGTTCTCTTTAAATCAAAAATTGGAGTTTCATTGTTAAGATGTAACTAAGATTGTTAGGTTTTGTGTTCTTTTCATGCTTTATCTGATAGAAGATTCTTCTCATTTGCTTTGACAGGTTACCTAAGAGATTTCTGGATGGGTCTCGCATATTTGTTGTTGATCCCATGCTAGCAACAGGTAATCGCCCTTATGAAAGACGCTATCTCTCAGTTTTTCCTTCTAATTAGAATGTTATCATGTTCTGCCGAAGTTTCTAGAGAACAGGCCAAGGATATTATCCCAGTGTCTCAGTAGTTTTTTGTTATCTCATGTTCCCTGAGATGACTGAGAACTGACTCTTTTTTTTATTGCTCAGTCGAATACTAACAATTCTTGTGGATAAAAGACACTATCATCCTGCTGTTTATCTGGTTTACATGTTAGAGCTCCTAATCATATGAAAACTGTTATTATAATATCATTTCCCTCTTTCTTTTCTGTAAATAAAGCCATCTTCTATACAGATTGAGCATGAGACAGGGCTCCATTAATTGTTAGAAAAAAAATTCTCTCTTAGCACTCATATTAGTTCATTTTCTACGTCAAATGCAAGAAATCATGAGCTTGTTTGCTAATTTCAAAAGCAGCTTAAGCTTCAAAATCGGGATTCTTTCTTTTCCATTTACCTTTATACATTATCCTGATTTCAGGGGGCACAATTGTGGCAGCTCTGGATCTTGTTAAGGAACGTGGAGTTGAAAATAACCAGATTAAAGTGGTAATTGCCACTGCTTTTTTAAACCCCAAACATGTACTAATCATGTCTACTTCCCTCAATCTGTCTCTCTTAATACTTCTCCTGTGTGGCAGATATCTGCTGTGGCCGCTCCACCAGCCCTTCAAAAGCTTAGTGAAAAGTTCCCTGGGTATCAATATTATCGATAACCCATTTCAAGTTTCCAAAATTTTCCTGCCACTTATTGCGTTCTCGGTCTTTGATTTGCAGGCTTCATGTTTACACTGGAATCATTGATCCTACAGTTGATGACAAAGGGTAATTCCTTCTCTTTCCCATCTCGGATAATTGTTAACTTAGTGTATGGCTGTCAGAAAAGGTAGGATGCTTAACTTGATATTGATGCTTGCTTCCAGGTTTATAGTTCCTGGACTTGGAGATGCAGGTGACCGGAGCTACGGTACATGAAGTCACCGCCACAAGGTACATGTGTACAGCAGCATATCCATAGTGTTGCGATAAATTACAGGTTTTTTTAGTACACCAGCTCAATCGCATTTTGAAATTGTCAATTCTCGTATTTCATCTTGTCAAAAACCATGATAAATAGGAGAGGTGTCATGAAAAACTCATGTGACAGTACATTAGCATCCAGGTTTGGCATACCCAAGTCATGTGCATCTTGCTGTACCGAGCTATTTGCCAAAATTATATCCTTTCGCCAGAAAAAAAGCACTTGACTTGAGTCTCAACTGTCTAGAACAGAACAACTAAATTTTGCCCCAACTCGAGGCTTTTCCTCTGAGTTGCAGAATATGCTCGTGATGATACTTGCTTTGTATCATCAGGTGGACATAATTACATAACAAATTGTTGAAAGTATGTAGCCAGAACAGCCAAACTAGTTCCACAATCTTCTATCAGCAAGTTTAGAAGCCACCCCCACCCCCGCCCATCCCTCCTCCACCACCGCCACCACCACCAATATCACCTCCAGAGTTGCTGCCGCGACAACCACCACCACCATCGGTATCAAAAACTGCCACCAACATCAGCACGAGCTTCCATGCCTATCATAACCTGATCATTTCCCCCGAAACGGTGATGATGATGATCTCCAGAATCATTTCCGTTTCCCCTACCATGTCCTCCCGCTCCTCTTTGCCCTCTGAACACAATATTTTTAACCAAGAAAATCAAGGCAACCACCACTGCCCACCATTGCTCCATCTCTCTGTCTCTACTTTTTCAGAATATATATTCACTAACATCATGATGGCGGATTGCCGCTGTGTATCTACACACCGTCTATGAGAATTACAAATATTTGATTCTTCAAACAAAAGGTTACTCGTTGACTTCTTCAAACAATATGTGACTTGAGTGGTACGAGGTTGAGAAAACTATGTTTATGTTGACGATGATTATAGTTATCTAACTCTGACAGGTTGTACTTTTGAGGGTCAATGGGTCCTTTTACGTGGGAGGTTTCTCCTATGAAATATTGTCTAAGCATGTTATTCGTTTCTTGATGTTTCGAGTTTTTAAGTCTTAACTCTCAGTCACCCGAACTTTTGTCTGTTAATATCATTGTCAGCTCAGCGAAGTACTTTCGCTTACGATCGAATTCACATCTTTTACCACCAATACAATACAGTCATCCGTACTTGGCCCGAAGCGTAGCTTTACATCTGTCCTGAGGGATCATTACTAATACAACATGAGCAAGGTCAGACACATTGTTGAATATGAAGAGCCCAATTCTTGCACGGTAAAAAAGGGAGAGAAAAGAACGTAAAAACGTCTTGCATGAACCAAGACACCTAGGAAGCAACGACAGACGATGGCCCAGAATCGAGCTATTTGCCAAAATTATATCATTTAGCCGGAAAAGCACTTGATTTTTGTCTCAACTGTGTAGAAAAGAACAACTAAAAACAAATTGTTGAAAGTATGTAGCTAAAACTGCCAAGCTAATTCCACAATCTTCTATCAGCAAGTTTAGCAGGCACCCCCACCCCCTCCTCCACCACCGCCACCGCCACCGCCAGTATCACCTCCAAAGTTGCCCCCCCCCCCCCCCCCCCCCCCCCCCCCCCCCCGCCGCCGCCAGTATCACCTCCGAAGTTGCCCCCGCCAAAGCCACCACCAAACGCTCCCATGTCGATCGCAACCTGATCATTTCCACCGAAATGGTGATGATGATGAGCTCCAAAATGATTCCCGTGCCCTCTACCGACTCCTCCTGCTCCTCCAAACCCTCTAAACACACATCCAAACACCGCAAGCAACGCAAACACCACTGCGACTACTATGAATATGACTATCGGCGTCTCCATCTCCGTGTATCTTCTACCTTTTTCAGAATATATATATTCACTAACGTTATGGCCAACTGCCTATATATATATATATATATAAGCATCTCCTACAAATATTTCGATTCCTCCAACGAACGTGTTTTCAGCTGTTGGAAAGGTTCCTCGTTGACTTGTCCAGACAATATGCTACGTAAGTGGTACGAAGTTTGTTGGGTTTTGAATGCATTTCTTAATGCATTTGGCCCAAAGTAGAAAGGCCCAATATGGAGGCCCAAAGGGAAATGGGAAAATGTCATACCACATCGATTAGAGCAAGGAGGATTTTCTTGTTTATAAGGAATTCCCCTCCTTGCCTCTCAATTTGATTGGCTACCCAAAAAGGCTGATCCATCGCTAGTTCTTGGAAACGCCCTGAACAGTCGTAGAAAAATCTTTTTTATGTTATTGATAATTATAAATATCCAACTCTGACCGGCTGGAGGATATATTAATCTAACTCATAATATTCTTTTGCCACGGTCAACGGGAATTTGTCCACGTCCTTTTGCGTGGGAGATTTCAAATAGGAAATCTTGTCTTAAAAACAAAAGGAAGATCATGCGAATATGCATGTTATTCCTTTTTAGAATGTCCCGGTTTAAATCCTGAAAACCCAATTTTGGTGCAATCTCAAATCTTTTTATTACAAAGGGGTGGCCCGGTTCGGCTTGAACTGCCCAACCTACAGTTCCAATAACTAAAATCTAACCTGTGACTATGCTTCACGGAATCTTCATACAAGGTTTCAGTTATGATTACGACTTTTGGGGAACCGTCGAACTTTGAAACTAAACTGTGGAACTTTTTCAATTATTAAAAAAAAATTGAACTACTAGGTTCAACCGTAATCGGCAATTCTGAAATCATCCTTGAACCATGGGAATATATATAACCGTGGCCGGCAGTTCCAGAAATGTGGCTACCCGTATAATACTGAAAGAGTTCATAAGCAAAATAAAACTTTAAAGGTAAACGTATAGTTGATTTTTGGGGAAAGTGTACATAAGTATCCTGTAGTTTCACATTTTCACAATTTAGTACTTTGTGGTTTCAAATTGATAATTCAGTCCCTATAATTTACAAAAAAATAATTCGGGCAGATCTAGGGAAGCTGCCTGCCCAAACGATCTTGAAACTATTTTATACCGGACGTGGCCGACACGTGGTGGCCAAGTGGGTTTAGTTAATGTTGACGTCAAGCTTGTTAGGAGCGGGAGGAAACTCGTGGAATCCTAGGATCTTACACATCACCGTGGTCAACTGTGTAGAAAAGAACAACTAAAATTTTGTATAAACTCGAGGCTTTTCCTCCGATTTGCAGAATATGCTCGTGATGATGCTTTTTTTATTGTTAAAAAATCAAATAATTATATGTGGACATGATTACATAACAAATTGTTGAAAGTACATAGCTAAAACTGCCAAGCTAGTTCCACAATCTTCTATCAGCAAGTTTAGCAGGCACCCCCACCCCCTCCTCCACCCATCCCTCCACCCCCGCCGCCGCCACCACCACCAGTATCACCTCCGAAGTTGCCCCCGCCAAAGCCACCACCAACCGCTCCCATGGCGGTATGGTGATGATGATCATTTGCACCGATATGGTGGTGATGATGATCATTTGCACCGATATGGTGGTGATGATGATGATTTGGACCGACATGGTGATGATGATGATTTGGACCGACATGGTGATGATGATGATTATTTGGACCGATATGGTGATGATGATTACTTGGATGTCCAACATCATTCGAGTTGCCCATGTCACTGCCACCACCATCCGATCCACCAGCATCATCTCCCATGTCGATCCCACCATCCGCTTCCATGTCGATCCCACCATCCGCTCCCCTACCGACTCCTGCTGCTGCTCTAAACACACAAGAAAACACCGCAAGCAAGGCAACCACCACTGCGAATACTATGAATATGACTATCGGCGTCTCCATCTCCGTGTGTCTTCTACTTTTTCAGATATATATATATATATATTCACTAACATCATGACGGATTGCCCTTATATATATACATACACACATACCTCCTAGGAGTATTACAAATATTTTGATTCCTCCAAAGAACGCGTTTTCAAATGTTGGAAAAGGTTCCTCGTTGACTTGTTCAGACAATATGTTACGCAAGTGGTACGAGGTTGAGAAGAAAAATCTATCTTATGCTACTGATAATTATAAATATCCAATTCTGACCGGTTGGAGGATATATTAATCTAACTCATAATATTCTTTTGTCATGGTCAATGTGAATTTGTCCACGTCCTTCTGCGTGGGAGATTTCAAATAGGAAATCCTGTCTTAAACACAAAAGGAAGGTCATGCCAATACTTATGTTATTCCTTTTCAGCAGGTTTCGATTTAAATTCTGAAAACCCGGTTTAGGTGCAATCTCAAATCTCTTTATTACAAAGGGGTGGCTCGGGTTGGTTTGAACTGTCTAACTTGCAATTCCGATAACCGGAATCTAACCCGTCGCTGTGCTTCACGGAACCTTCCTAGAAGGTTTCATTGCGATTTTTAGTGAAATGTCCAACTTTGGAACTAAACTATTGAACTTTTTTAAAAAAAAATTTCAAAAAATTGAACTACTAGTTCAACCGTGATCGACGATTCTGAAACCGCCCTTGAACCATGGGATGCTTCCAATTATTTTACACATATATATATATATATATATATATAACCTGGCAGTTCCAGAAATATGGCCACCTCTATAATACTGAACGAGTTCATAAACAAAATAAAATTTTAAAGGTTAATGTATAGTTGATTTTTTTAAATAGACGTAAATTTTCTTGTTTTAGAGATTATTGTAACTAGATGTATTATTTACCTTTAAAAAATATTGTATTCCTGGAATTATCTTAATTTTTCCTGGATTTGTCCATTTTTCGTTCTGACCTCAGCTAGGTCAGAGGCATTTTGTTGAATGTGAAGAGCTCATTTGTTGCACGGTACGCGGATAAAGAAAATAAAAACGGAGAGAAAACGTAGAAACGTCAAGCACGAGCCAAGGCACAGTAGACTAGAGGACATCATTGGAAGAAATTTTGATTTTTTAAGTAGTTGTGAATTAAGTCTCACTAATATAAAATATCATTGAAAAAAGGGCAAATTATTCTCAAGTCTCTGACCTTTGGTCACCCTCCCCCTAGGATCCCTGACTTTTGAAAAATGATTGTCCCGTCTCTAAGTTTTTGATGATAATAGACTCTCGGGTCTTTGGAGCCGGAACATTTCTTTTTCTCCAGTGGACTCCCACTTGAAATGACCAAAATGTCCTCCCACTAAAATTAAAAAAAAAAAATCTCTTTCCTTCCCCTTCTTCTTCCTCCCACTTTCAACCAAAATTAAACTAAAAAATAAATCTAAACATTTTTAATGAGAATCAAAATTAATTAGAAAGAATCAAAACTAATTAGAGAGAATCAAATTTTAATAACCCTAATTTTTAAAAGTCCAATTCGAATTAGAAATCTAAATCTAATTTTATAATTAGGGTTTTTCCCGAAGGTTATACCCAACGACGTCGCCTCGGTGTTCATCAAGCCCACCCTAGTGTTCTTCCACCGCGGTTTTCTTCCTCTTTTACTCCCACCGCGGTTCAAGAGCTTGAGTTCCCGAAGCAAATTACTCTCGTTAAAGGACACATCAAATCCTTCAACGAGAATGAAGAGAAGCGGACGATATCCTGTCCCGCGCTCGGATGCACGAGGATGCTCGATCATTTCTCAGGGAGGCGGCCTCACTCTGTAAGGACAACCACTCTTGCTTGTTCCTATAGGAAGAGCTCGTTAAGGTTTATAGGGCGTTTGGGTTCTCCCCGACTGTGTTTGATATGGTGGTTAAGGTTTTTGTGGAGAGAGGGATGGTTGAGAGTGCCCTCCACGTGTTCTATGAAATGACAAAGTGGGGGCGGACGCCGAGTTTGAGATCTTGTAATAGTCTGCTGAGTGGGTTGGTTAAGAACGGGGAGTGCCACTAGGCGGTTTGTGTGTTTGAGCAGATGATGGGATTTGATGTTGTCCCCGGTTGGTTAAGAATGGGGAGTGCCACGAGGATGAAGAGGGCGAAATAGGCAAATTACTCTAGTTAAGGGACACATCAAATAATTTCAACGTCGATGATGGATTCGATTGCTACTTCGAATTGATATTTTCAAGGTTGGAGGTTGAAGATGAATTGGGAAAGAAGGCGAAGGGGGAGAGGATTTTTTTTAAGTGGGAGGGACATTTTTATCTTTTCAAGTGGGGGTTCACCGGAGAAAAAGAAATATTTCGGCTCCAGGGACCCGAGAGTCTATTATCATCAAAACTTAGGGATGGAACAATCATTTTTCAAAAGCCAGGGACCCTAGGGCAAGGGTGACCAAAGGTCAGGGACTTGAGAGTAATTTTTCCTTGAAAAAATTGTCCTCCCTAGATAAAATCTGATAGTGGTCAATTAAAAAAATTGTTCGACTCTTGGACCAATGGGTTTTCTTCGGCCCTGACTCGACCCTTGGAGCCCATGGACTCCGGGGAGTCAGTTGGACAAATGCCTTTGGGCATTAACCTGGGCTCGAGGCCCAGTTTTTTGGGCTTTTTCTTGGGCACACAGGCGACAGCTTTAGAGCTTGGTCTTTGGTCACCATCCCAAATGTCTGGGCTTCTTTTAGTGGGCAACCGAGATTGCATTTCGGGCTAACAACTGGATTTCCAGGCTGAAATGGTTGGGTTTTAAGAGGGCCAATAGGGCCCAAACAACAGGACTTATCAAGAGGCCTAGAGGTGTGCTTCAGACCGCATTAAACGGCAAATCCGACGAACTGTCAACCGTAAACCACAAAAATTGGACATCACATGCGTTTTTGCTGTCGTGGTGCAGTTTCAAATTGCGACCGCACAGTTTCGGTACGGAATTGGTGTTGAATTTTGTTGACACCGCTAAACAGTGAAAACGTACTAATAAAATGATATCGTTTTAATATATGTTTAATTTTGGTCAAAACGACGTCGTTTTGGTTTAGTATATAAATCTCTTTTTTCTTCCTCCTCCTTAATTTTTCGAAAACGTTTAGTATATAAATCTCTTTTTTCTTCCTCCTCCTCAGTTTTCCGAAAACCTAGTGCTCCTCTCCTCTCAATTAACCAAAAAAATAAAGGCAACCACCACTGCCCGTGCTATGCATATGACATACCACTGCTCCATCTCTATGCATCTATTTTTTCAGAATATATTTTCACTAACATCGTGGCGGATTGCCTTTGTGTATGTACACACCCTATAGGAGAATTACAAATATTTGATTCTTCCAACAAAAGGTTCCTCATTGACTACTTCAGACAATATGTGACTTAAGTGGTACGAGGTTGAGAAAACTATGTTTATGTTGAAGATTATGATTATAACTACCTAACTCTGACAGGTTGGACTTTTAAGGTCAATGGGAATTTGCACGTGTCCTTTTGCGTGGGAGGTTTCTCCTACGAAATAAATCTTGTCTTAAATAATAAATAGGGCAAATTACTCTCAAGTCTCTAGCCTTTGGTCACCCTCCCCCTAGGGTCCCTGACTTTTGAAAAAAGATTATCCCATCCCTAAATTTTGATGATAATAGACTCTCGGATCTCTGGAGCCGGAATATTCCTTTTTCTCCAGTGAACTCCCACCTGAAAAGACTAAAATGCCCCTCCAATTTAAACACAATCAAACTTAAAAAATCCAATGACACCAAACCAACGAAAACCCAACAAGATCAAAACAAATCATGAATAACCCTAATTAATTTTAATGAAACAAAAATCTCTAATAGATTCAACTGATTCAACTTCTCAAAAAAATTCAACTGTTACAACCCCAACAAGGCAATTGATACAACCAAACAAGCAACCTAAATTCAAGCTTCAATGCGAAACATCATTTCCTTCTTCAAAGTCAGAACAACATTGGAACAGCAACGTTGGAGCACAAACCCAGAACACCCAACCTAAATCACCATTTGGTTCTTCATTCGATGACACACCCAACCCAAACCCAGAACACCCAAGCTTCAAACCCATGGATATTGTCTTCAAACCCAAACCCATAACATCCGCTGACTTTTTCCCCTTCAAAAAATCTGGTCACGGCCATCACCCTCATAGCCCCTTGGTCGTGGGGTTAGGCCATTCCTCCCCGGCTTGTTCACCGACAACCTTCGATCAGAACCAAAAAAAAAAACTTGAATCATAAACCCTGTAGAAAAGCATCGAGGTTTTCCAGATCTAAGATCTTAGGTCAACGACGATTTAGTGGAGGTAAAAAAAAATAAAGAGAGGCTCACATGTTGCTTCTGGAGGCGATACGGGGCAGGGTGCCGATGGTGGAGTGGCCTCTCTACGCAGAGCAGCGGTTCAACCAGGTGTTGCTTGTTGAGAAGATGAAGGGGGCGGTGCCATGGAGGAGTGAGAGGATGGGCTCGTGGGCTGGGACAAGGTCAAGAAGCGGGCCCAGGAGATTATAAGCTCTGACATAGGGGAGCTTCTTGGGGGGAAGGTCGGCGAGTTCAGGGACAAATTTGTTAGTTCATGGAGATCCAAAAATTCATGGTGGGTTGAAGATTTGAAGGTCTTGCTAGGATTTTGGTTTTTTATTAATGGGTTTAAAGATTTGGTTGGGTTGGGGGGGGTTGAAGGAGATGAGTTGGGTTGGGTTGGAAATGATTTTTTATTTTTTAAGTGGGAGGGACATTTTTGTCTTTTCAAGTGGGGGCTCGCCGGAGAAAAAGGAATATTCCGGCTTCAGAAACTCGAGAGTCTATTATCATCAAAACTTAGGGACGAGACAATCATTTTTCAAAAGTCAGGGACCCTAGGGGGAGGGTGATCAAAGATGAGGAACTTGAAAGTAATTTGCCCTAACAAATATCATACCTTGTAAGCATGTTATTCATTTCTCTCTTTTTTTAGGAAAATATTTTATTCATTTTTTGATGTTCCAGGTTTAAGTCTGAAATCTCAGTAATCTGTATTTATATATGTTAGTATCTGTGTCGGTTCAGTAGAGTGCTTTGCTTATGACCGAATTCACATCTTTTATAATCAATACATTCTTCCGTTCTTGGGTCGAAGCAATTTGCGTAGTTTTACATCCTTCCCGAGAGATCATTACTAATACAATATGGCCAGGTCAGAGACGCATTGTTGAATGTGAAGAGCTCAATTCTTGCACGGTAAAAAGGGGAGAGAAAAAAACGTAAAAACGTCTTCAACCAAGACACCTAAGAAGCAACGATAGACGGTGACCCAGAATCTGGCTCGACTCCAATGGACTTTCTTAGGCTCGGAATGTGACTAGACTCTTGAGCCATTTAAAAAAAAAAACTAGTGCAATTTCGGGCCAATTTCTAAGCTTTTTATTTTAATCATAGAAGATAGAAAATTAACCGAGTTCAAAACAAAACAAGAGGAAGCATGTTTTTATATCATATCCACTCATATAATGAAAGCAAACTTCCCATGAATTCTCCAGCAATAACCAATAACTAGGTCGTCTAAGAAACCAACTCCAATCCAATTATTAGACCAGTCATGAGTTTAAGTGCAAGTAATTATACATTAAATTCTTACACAAAATATTTACACAGTAATTAATCACTAGAACAAACAACTAATAATAGGGGTTGTTACTCCGTGGGCCGGATCCTATCCCTACTATGATCATGATACTTGCTTAGTAAACGATGCTTATTGCTGGAGATCATGGCGGGCTGCCCTTTATATTCACCTCCTAGGAGTATTGCAAATATTTGAGTCTTCCAAAAAGCATGTTTCCAAACATTGGATTTGAAACGGTTCCTCGTTGACTTGTTTGAACGAATGTCATGAAAGGTCTGTTTATGTTATTTGATATAAATAAATTATAATTATCTAACCCTGACCGGTTGGAAGATATAATAATGTGTGACTCATAATATTCTTTTACGGTCAATGGGAATTTGTACACGTCCTTTTACATGTTTTCGGTTTAAATTCTGATAATCCGGTTTCGGTGCAATTTCAAATCTTTGAACGAGTTAATAAGTACGTATGCTATATGCAAGTGTCTCATTATTTGAATGGTCAAAATATTTTTTTACGGGTTAACGTACAGTTGTTTTTCTTTTAAAGAGATGTAAGTGTCCTTGTTTAAGACGGCCTATTGTATTACTCGGATTTTCTTAATTTTTCCATGGTGGACTGGGTTTGTCCATTTCTTTTCCTTCTGGCCTGAGGCGTGGTTGCAGAATTTGAAGAGCTTAATTGTTTCTTGCACGGTACTCGGATAAAGAAAATTAAATAGGTAGAGAAAATAACATCATTAACAATAGGCCGATTTTTTTTGTTAAGTTAAATTTGTGTTCATCCTCCTCAAGCCGCCAAAAGTAATTACATTACAAGTACCTAGAATATATCACAAGATATTTAAGGTACTAGGTAAATATGAATTATAAGCTATGATTAGAGTTATCTAAATACATATCCCCACTATCTACCCACCTAAAAACACCCAAAACTAATTAAATTGGCACCAAAATCTGCCAAGAGAGCATGCTCGTCGTCTTGATTTCACGTTCCGCAGCACGGACCTCTGCACGCTCATCTGATCCAAGCGACTGAAGAGGGATGACGGCGGTTGCTTTGATTGGAGCTTTTATGACCAAGTTGCGAACTGGTATCGACCTGAGAGCAGCTGCTTTACGACGGTCCACGTAGCCTCCACTTCCGCAAGCTTCTTTGCCGTCCGATATGCAGCGTCAATACACAAGTGCGCTATTTCCAAATCCATAGCAGCAAGCAATCACACATCAAAATCATCCACAGAAGCCATCTTCTCATTTACATCACTGGCAAGGGATTGCAGATCATTTGGAAGCGCAACTTCCACCACCTCATTAACATCCACTCCTGACGAAGCAGAGTTACAATCCAAAGCAGCAGGTGGCTGCTCAACTCCAGCCACGAAGCAAGAAGCTTCAACAACAGCCAGAAGCTAGCATTCCAATACCAACCTCAGAAGCAATAGCAGCGAGAGGCTGCGACGGAACCACCAAAGCATCGTCAACCGATTGCACCTCCACCACATGAGGCAACAACCTCATCCTCAGAAACTGAATTACCATCTGTCCTAAAACCAACAAGACACCCAGTTGCTCCTCAACTTCCAGTGAAGCCGCTTCCTCAATTCTGATAACATAATTCTCCTTTTTTAATCCTTAGGTTAACTGTACGACTCACCTTTTCCATGTCGGTGGATGAGATAAGAACAAAGGCCTCATCGAGACGTTTCCGGCTTGGAAGTGGACTTGTGTACAGAAATAACGTCCCCCGTAGAGGAGACCAGCCATTCCAGGAAGGGAATTGTCCAAACGACGCCCCTGATTTGGAGCCAAAGACTCCTGGATGTTGCGCGAAAGCTCGGGGACCAGGGCTCAATGTTCTTCAAGTACGGCAACAACTTGTTGCACCAGTTATCCTCAGTAATAGGCCGACTTATGAATAAAATCTAGTTATAAACTCTAAACCAAAGTCTCCCATAACATCATTTCAGATAAAAGTCCCTGATGAAGATGGGAAAGAATTATTGAGTTCAAATTTTATAAATAAAATAAAGAATTATTTTTTAAACAAGAAGAACATACGTATCATATCTAATCATACAATGAAAGAAAACTGCCTATAAATCATTAATAACTAACTCGTTTAACAATTTTTTTTTATTTTACTGAATTACGGACCTTTATTAATAAAGAAAAATTACTGAAAGGGTGATAAGAAAGGGGAGAAAAAATTAAAAAGACTAAGACAATACTCAGACCTAAATGGTAACCGGCCCATTGTTAGTTGAAGCCAATATATAGACCAGCCATGTGTTTTAAGTGCAAGTAATTATATATTAAAACCCTGAACCCAAAAAATTACATAGCAGCCATGGTTAGTTGAAGCCAATATATAGACCAGCCATAGTTAGTTTTTTTTTTTTTTTTTTTCGCCAAAAAAAAAAACTAACCATTAGAACAAACAACTGAAAAAACGCCTCCTCCTCCTCCTCTATTGCCGCCAGAATGACAAGCATCCTTCATTAATAATAGCATGATCAAGCAGCGGTAGCACCTCCCATGGCCAGGGTGCCCCCACCATGATGGTGATGGTGATGATGATGATGATGTCCCAAGTCGTTCCGGAGGCCGCCACCGAACGGTCTTCCAGCTCTTCCTCTCCTTCCAAACACACAACCCACCACCGCAACTGACGCAACCAACACCGCCCCCACTATGAGTATCACTTTCCCGGCCGGTTCCATCTCCAAATTATTGTTATTACCTCTGATTATTTGTAGCTACGGGCTGCTCAATTATTGGAATTTTGGAATGTAGGTTCCAAGGCTACGTGGCTCAAACCATCATATTCTTTTATATGTACGTCAGATCTTTTAAATCCTCACGTATCTTTGAAAGATCTAGCAAGCCGCCAGAATATATTACCCGTTACTTGAGGGGGTACGAGGTTGAACCAAGCTCTTGTCTTTTTCTGGTGACATGAATTCTTGGCCTGTCCGACTCTTACCTTTTGGAACAGCCTAGCTACGTGTTCAGTTTGCCTGATATTTTTAAGTTGTTGGCTCTACTCACCTTAACTTGCTTCTCCAATCTTCGTTTGACCGTTATCAACATACGACGAAACGATGCAAATTTCTTCACCATGATGAAAATATATTCGAACTAAAAACGAATTGTTATAACTTTTGACGAATTTCATGCTCAACCTAAAGAATGTAATTGTAGAATATTGAAAAAAAAACTTTTTGGCATTTTTTGTGGTACAATATATCTCGAATCAAGATTAATCTGTTCACCAAGTCTGAATATTTGATCGGTAATGTATGGAGTTAAAAGGGGAATTGGGTATGACGTTTGCATTGTTATTTATTGCTTAAATGCTTCAAGATCTCCTTAAGATCCAAATTCGAAATCATCTTCAGAGAATCTAAATTAAATTCTACAATCAAGTGGATTAACAATGATCACATCATCCCCGAACAATACAACATTACCTACGATCACAAAAGTTAGCACAAGAAATTTGTTTCGGTGACCATCATCCGAAAATATCATAGAATTCCAACGCCAATAAGTGATGAACATAAAGGCTAAAAGCCTACAAAATATTGAAACAAAAACCCAACGAGGGCGGCCCCACATATAAAAATTGCTCTTTTTGCTGATGGACGTCCACGGATTACAGGTCCGCTACAATGGAAATTGAAGTAAGCAGCAATGCTTGATATAAAAGAAGACCAATGAGAAATACCAGAAGAGACTCACGTCAGAGGAGGTCTCAATCTTCGCCGCTAAATGTGGAGAAAACTGAAAATGAATACAACGAAAGGACAAAGACCAAACCAATTGAAAATAAGCCATTCATACAGATCAAATTAAGTTCATCCTCCTTTGTTGTTCCAGAATCTGCCACATCATTCGCCTTGGGAGTATCTGATTGGATGAAAATCTTATCTGGAAGGATAAGATTTTGTCTTTTTTTTATCTCCACCCTAGGGCATGGTTTAAAAATATGTGGTCCGACCGGTCGGACCGTGAATCGTCCAAGGGAACGGGTCGTTTTATGGGGTTTACACGGGGTTCGTACGAACCGCCCAAAATCTGATCGGATCGGGCGATTTGTACCTCCGGGTCACTCGGCAAAATTGGGCCAATAAATCGACTCTTCCAGAAAAATATCAAACTTTTTTCACAAATTATCAAAAATAGAAACCACATCCTCCCTTCAGCAACCTCTTGCATCTCGCACCAATAAACTCCACCTCTCCCTCCAAAATTTACCCCTCCAAAACCACAAGACTACCATGACAACAACAAAATAACATAGAACAAAGAAAAGAGAAGAAGGAAAATATCAAGCACTTCACTCCAACAAAAAAGAGGACAAGTACCATAAAATTACTCCCCAAAATCACCAACTAATAACCTCAACTAAGAAAATAGTAAAATGTGGACGGTTAGTTTAGAAAGAGATGGGAGGGTCGATTTTGGAAAAAAGGAGAGAGAAGAAGACTTTGAATTTGGAAGATGGAGAGAGAATCTGACCTTTGGATTTGAGAACTAGAGAGAAAAAGGAAGTTGTGACTTTCGGAATCCGGAAAATTGGAGAGAGGAAAGGGACTTGGCATTGAAACTTAAAAAAACTAGAGAGAGATAGAGATGGAAAGGTGAAGAGTCCACCTAGGTCCAAAAGATTTCTGTGGGCTCTAGTTCAATTCACGTGGATGTTCTATATATAATACATATATTACTAATAATAAATTTTTGGTCCGACTGTTGGTTCAACCGATCGAACTATCCGACCCAGAGGACGGAAAAAATTCCGGGTCAACCTCCGGGTCGTTTTTTAAAACCATGCCCTAGGGAGATAACTGATGACATGCTCTCTCAATCCCTAATCTCAGAGAGGTCTATCCCTGTCCCATCACCTCCCTCCCTTTATTTTCGAAATCCCTCCGGTTACTTCTTCTTCCTCCGGAGAGACACCGTCGACCGGAGCTTCAAAATCATCATCCATATTTTCACCAGAAGCTTCGTCTTCATCATCTAACTTCTTTTCATCCTCGACCTCTGTCCTCAATGCCTATTATTATATACCTTCTTCAAATTTGACTAGTCTTTTCCTCATTTGTTTATTGCTAAAGAAACCAAATAATTATAATTGGACATAATATTACATAACAAATTGTTGGAAGTGTGTAGCTAAAACTGCCATACTAGTTCCACAATCTTCTATCAGCAAATTTAGAAGCCTCATCCCTCCACCCACCCCCCGCCGCCACCACCTGTCAAAGTATCCAGCCTTACCTGCTGTCCGGATTTCTAGCTCACGTAATGGAGGCTCCCAAGTGACAACTGATTCCCGTACCTTGCTCTCCAAAATCACGTTCGGCCCACTAGCAGCACTCAATATTGACAGTTTACTTTAGTTTGTTATTCATGTACCTACAATTTAGCTAGTTAGTTTTCTTCTTGTATTATATATATGTACTGCAACATGGAAAGAAAAATGAGTCGGAGAATTCAATTTCCTTCTCCAAGATCTATCTCTATTTTTTTTTTCACATGGTATCAGAGTCATTTAGGCACATCAATGCCTAGGTTCTTCCTTCCCGTGACTACAAGCTAGGTTGATCAATAGCAGCCATGGCCATCACCAATCCTACCGATGCGTCGCTCTCCAATCATCTATCTTAGCTTCGATTGTCCTCGGAGCAATTTTCTAATCTAATGGCGTTATTTCAAGCGTCCAATCATTTCTCTCAGCTTCGATTGTCCTCGGAGCGGTTTTCCAATCTAACGCGTCACTTCAAGCATGTCGATTTCTTGTTCTCCAAGTTGGGAATTCTCGACATCCACTCACCTCGCCTTCCAACTTGCGGGGGGTGTCAAAGTATCCAGCCTTACCTGCTGTCCGGATTTCTAGCTCACGTAATGGAGGCTCCCAAGTGACAACTGATTCCCGTACCTTGCTCTCCAAGATCACGTTCGGCCCACTAGCAGCACTCAATATTGACAGTTTACTTTAGTTTGTTATTCATGTACCTACAATTTAGCTAGTTAGTTTTCTTCTTGTATTATATATATGTACTGCAACATGGAAAGAAAAATGAGTCGGAGAATTCAATTTCCTTCTCCAAGATCTATCTCTATTTTTTTTTTTTCACACCACCAACCGCTCCCATGGCGATATGGTGGTGATGATCATTATTCGGACGTCTAATGTAACAGGTAGAACAACTACGAGTTACGAACAACAAGAAGAAGCCAGTAACTCCTACAAATTAGAAGGAATTCGAAGCTAATCGTCAACCTTAGTTAGAGAAGCTGAGGGAGAAAGAAAACTTGGAAGGAAGAGAGAGAGACAAATTCACATAAACAGGTCCATGATAAAACGACATGGCCTTTTCTTCACTTCATTAACAAGTATTTATAGAATCAAGGGATGGAACCCAATTGATTCTAGGGTTGCAAACGGTTACTGAAATAGGAATAAGCGACACCACAAATTGGTACAGATATCCTTAACTGAAAAGAAGAAACTGAGAGCTGAAATAGTTTCCTCGGGAACGAACGGCCCACGATCACCCACTTCCCTTCATCATTGCCACGCCTTCTCCTTGTGTGCTTCGTGTCCTTTCACGTCCCAGTATCCCATCCTCTGCATTACATCCAACATCATCCGCTCCCATGTCACCGCCACCGCCACCCGCTTCCTTGTCGGTCCCCTTAAAGACTACACTAAAATCTCCACACACACAGCTAAACACACAAAAAATCAGCACAGGCAAGGCAACCGCCGCTACGACTACTAGCCATATCACTTTGAGATTATCAATCATCTTCTACTTTTTCAGAAAATATATATATATATTCACTGACATCATGGCGGATTGCCCTTTATATAGACATACATACATACCACTTAGGAGTATTACAAATATTTTGATTCCGCCAAAGAACGCGCTTTCAAATGTTGGAAAGGTTCCTCGTTGACTTGTTTAGACCATATGTTACGCAAGTGGTACGAGGCTGAGAAGAAAAGGGATTTTGTCCAAAATGGTTCTACAATATAACTTTTTTACTATTTTTGAAAAAAATTTAGATATGGTGTTCTCTCTCCAGATCAAAAAATTTTTCGACCTACGACCAAAATTAAAAAATAAATTCAACTTTCATTATCTAATAAATCTTTTCGACCTTGGACCAAAATTGAAAATATTTTTCGACCTGGGACCATTATTTTACTGTAACAGATAGTGAAAGCGTACTGTAGCACCATCAACAAAGATAACGAAAGAGTATTGTAGCACCATTATTTTTTTAAAAATAATGAAAAATCTATTTAGAAAAAACTTGAAAAATGTGTCTTACTTCTTCTATTTTTGAAAAAATTTCATATTGTAGCACCATTATCAAAAATCGAAAAAAATAACAAAGATAATAAAAGTGTATTGTAGCGCCATTATTTTTGTTTATATAATAAATTTTTTTAAAAATTCAAAAATGGGTCTTAGATTCTTCTTCTATTTTTGAAAAATTTTCTTACTTTATCACCATTATTTTTGTTAAAATAATAAAAAAATCTATAAAACTCGAAAAATGGGTGATATATTATTTTTTTTCTATTTTTGAAAAATTTTAACTCACTTTAACACTTTCATTGTCTTTGTTAGATTTTTTTATTTTTTTTGGTGCCCCAAAAAAAATTGGGTGAAAAATGGTACTACGTTTTCACTATTTGCTACAGTAAAATAATGGTCCCAGGTCAATTTTTTCGATTTTGGTCTCAGGTCGAAAAGATTTCTTCGATAATGAAAGTCGAAATTTTTTTTCGATTTTGGTCTTAGGTCGAAAAAAAATTTCGATCTGGAAAGAGAGAACATTATATCCAAAAAAAATTGAATAGTAATACCAAGATGGTAAAAAAGTTATACTTTAGCATCATTTTGGACAAAAATCCAAAAAAAAGTTTGCCTTTTGCTATTGATAATTATAAATTTCCAACTCTGACCGGTTGGAGGATATATTAATCTAACTCAATATTCTTTTGTCATGGTCAATGTGAATTTGTCCACGTCTTGTTGCATGGCAGATTCCCAAATAGGAAATCTTGTCTTAAAGATAAAAGGAAGGTCATGCCAATATGCATTATGTATTTTTCCCAGAAGGTTCCAGTTTAAATCTTGGAAACTCGGTTTTGGTGTCTGTTTATTACGAAGGGGTGGCCGGGTCGGTTCGAACTGCCCAACCTGTAGTTCCGATAATCGGAATCTAACTCGTGGCTATGCTTCACGGAACTTTCCTAGAAGGTTTTGAATATGATTGCGATTTTTAGGGAACCGTCGAACTTTGGAAGTAAATTGTGATTGACGTATAGTTGATACCTGTTGGAAAAAACGAGAGAGAGAGAGAATAATAAGAATAAAAAAAAGTCAAAGTTGAGTTTTGACTTACTTGGCAAATTTTTGTACTACATTGAAAAGTGCAAGGATGGAAAGCAAGTTTAAAAAGAGAAGTGTGTTATTGGGCTTGTAAAGAGCTTGTGAGAAGAAAAAGCCTCGCGCGCATGTGGTAGGCCGTAAATAGACTCTTAATTTTTCCATGGTGGACTGCATTTGTCAATTTTCTCGTTCTGACCTGAGCCAGGTCAGAGGCATTTTGTCAATTTTTTCGTTCTGACCTGAATTTGTCAATTTAAAGTACTTTTTAGTTCAAAATTTTAGAATATAAAAAATCATTGAACTTAGAGCTTTGGGTATTGGCCTGCGCTTTGGGTCCAGTCTCTTGGGCTTTTTCTCGGCACAGGCGACAACTTAGAGCTTGGACTTTAGTCACCAACCCAAATGTTTGGGCTTCTTTTAGTGGGCAACCGAGATTGCATTTTGGGCTAACAACTAGATTTCCAGGCTGAAATCGTTGGGTTTAACCGGGCCAGTAGGGCCCAAATAACAAGATTTATCAAGATGCTTCGAGCTCCAAGAGCTTGGACTTCGACAAAGCTGACCGATCAAGATCTTTTCGAAACTTTTGTCGGGTCGCGTAGTTTTGCATATGTTACCCTTTCAATTCTTAAGGGATTTTTAAGAGAATTTCAATCAACTGAAATGTAAAAATCTAGTTATAAACTCCAAGCCAAAGTTTCCAAAAGCATAATTTCAGAGAAAATAGTATCAAAGAACATATGTCAAACAAGAAGCATTTTTTTAAAAACAGTGTACACCTACATATCATATCTACTCATACAATATAAGGAACTCCCCATAATAATCCAACTATAATTAATAACTTACTCGTCTAACAAATCAACCCCAATCCAAAAATTAGACCATCCATGTGTTTAAGTGCAAGTTATTATATATATTAAATATTTACCCAAAAAATATACATAGCAATTAAACACTAGAGCAAACAACTAAAAAAAAACACCACCTCCTCCCTTATCTGCCTTCGTCCCTTCACAATAGCATAATCAAACGGGGGTGGCACCTCCCATGGCCAAGGTGCCCCCACCATGATGGTGGTGATGATGCCCCATGTCGTTCCGGAGGCCGCCACCGAACAGTCTTCCGGCTCTTCCTTTCCTTCCAAACACACAACCCACCATCACAACTAACGCAACCAACACCTCCCCCACTATAATAATTATAATTGGACATAATTACATAACAAATTGTTCAAAATTTCGGCCGAAACGATATCGTTTTGGTGTAGTATACAAGTCTTTTTTTTTTCTTCCTCCTCCTCAGTTTTTGGAAAACCTACCGCTCCTCTCCTCTCAATTAACCAAGAAAAATAAGGCAACCACCAATGCTCATGCTATGAATATGACATACCACTGCTCCATCTCTATTAAGGGTGAGCATTCAGATTATCCGAGTCCGAACTATCCGAATTTGACACTATCCGAACTATCTGAACTACCTATTTTACTATCCGATTCGAATAAATAACTATCCGATTTCAAGTAAAAGCACTCAATGTAGCATAAAACAAAAGACTTCAACCATCTCTCAAATGAAAACACCATGAATTCAGAAAATCATAAACACTAGGCATGCATTTAATTAATAATTATATTGAGGGCTAGCACTAGGAGCGACGACGTTGATGAATAGAGACCGGCAAGGACTACTGGAGAAAAACTCACGCAAGGACGGGGAGTCGAGAAAGTGGCCTGCGAGCAAGTTGTAGATATTTTATAATTGGAAATTTAGGGTTTAGTTTGAGAAAATTGGGAATTTGTTTGTTGGTGCTATCGATTAAGGGTAACAGGTTTTGTGCAGTTTAGTTTTTTATATGGGCTTTTAGTATTTTGTGGGCTCCTGGGTAAACAAATTTATTTACGGTCAAAATATTCTTTTACGGGTTAACGTATAGTTGTTTTTCTTTTAAAGAGATGTAAGTTTCCTTGTTTAAGACGGCCTATTGTATTACTTGGATTTTCTTAAATTTTTCCATGGTGGACTGGGTTTGTCCATTTCTTTTCCTTCTGGCCTGAGGCGCGGTTGCTGAATTTGAAGAGCTTAATTGTTTCTTGCACGGTACTCGGATAAAGAAAATTAAATAGGTAGAGAAAATAACATCATTAACAATAGGCCAATTTTTTATATAAGTTAAATTTGTATTTATCCTCCCCAAGCTGCCAAAAATAATTATAAGATAATTACAAGTACCTAGAATATATCTCCAAGATATCTAAGGTACTAGATAAATATGAATCATAAGCTATGATTAGAGTTCTCTAAGTACATATCCCACCATGTGCCCACCTAAAAACACCCATAACCAATTAATTGGCACCAAAATTCGCCAAGATAGCCATAATCACGGCGGCTTAAATTTTTTTGATTGCTCCTTACCCCTGACAGCGTCGTCGATATCCCTAAGAACCTGTGGCACATCACCCTCCCAAGTGCAACCCAAAGTATAAGCCATGCTCATCATCTTGATTTTATGTTCCACAGCGCGAGCCTCTGCACGCTCATCTAATCCAGGCGACTAAAGAGGGATAACGGCGGTTGCTTTGATTGGAACTTTTGTGACCAAGTTGTGAACTGGGATTGACCTGAGAGCAGCTGCTTTACTCGTCAATTTTCTACTCCAAGTACTTGATCTTGTCGCGGTCCACGTAACCTCCAGTTCTGCAAGCTTCTTTGTCGTCCCATATGCAATGCCAATACACAATTGCGTTATTTCCAAATCCATAGCAGCAAGCAAATGCACATCAAAATCATCCACTTAAGCCATCTTCTCATTTGCAACACTGGCAGGGGATCGCAGATCATCTGGAAGCTCAACTTCTGGCAAAGCTGGAAGCGCAACTTCCACTAACTCATTAACATCCACTCGTGACGAAGCAGAGATACAATCCAAAGCAGCAGTTGGCTGCTCAACTCCAGGCACTCGCGAACCAGCCACGAAGCAAAGAGCTTCAACATTAGCCAGAAGCTGCTACGCATCAACCAAAACCTCTGGCCAGGGCTACACATCTTTAACGGCATAATCAAGTTTCGCCACAACAACTGCACAACTACTCTTAAGAACAAGATCAGCAGCCATAGCAATAGAAGGTAGTGTTCCAACACCAACCTCGGAAGCAATAGCAGCGAGAGGCAGCGATGGAACCACCAAAGCATCATCAACTAATTGCACCTCCACCACATGGCACTAAGAGGCAACAACCTCATCCCCAGAAACTGGATTATCATTTGGCCTAAAACCAATAGGACACCCAGTAGCCCAAACTGAACCCAGTTGCTCCTCAACTTCCAGTGAAGCCGCCGCTTTCTTAATTCTGATAACATAATTCTCCTTTCCAATCCTTAGGTTAACTGTACGACTCACCTTTTCCATGTCGGTGGGTGGATGAGATGAGATACAAAGGCCTCATCAAGATGTTTCCGCCTTGAAGTGGACCTTTGTACAGAAATAACGTCCCCCAAAGAGGAGACCAGCCATTCCAGGTAGGGAATTGTCCAAACCTATAAAGGGATGCCCCTGATTTGGAGCCAAGGACTCCCAGATGTTGCGCAAAAACTCGGGGACCAGGGCTCAATGTTCTTGAAGTACGGCAACAACTTCTTGCACCAGTTGTGCTCAACAATAGGCCGACTTACGAATAAAATCTAGTCATAAACTCTAAACCAAAGTCTGTCATAACATCATTTCATGTAAAAGTCTCTAATGAAGATAGAAAAAAATTATTGAGTTCAAATCTTACAAATAAAATACTGTATTGAAAGAATTATTCTTTAAAAGTGTTCGACTCTAACTTAAGAGATTTAAAAATGTAAGTGGAAAGTTGTTTTCTTTGGTAAACAAGAACACACATATCATATCTACTCATTGTTGGAACCAAAAAATAACCATGGATTTGAGTTTGAGCCAGCTTATTTCGGCTTTAAGTTCTCCTATGTTGTGACCGGTTGTTCGAGCTCATTGGTACCCAGTTAGCCGAGCTGGCCTTGGTACCCGGTTGGCCAAGCTTGCTGATACCCGGTTGGCCGAGCTCATCTTGGTACCCGATTGGCCGAGGGCATCTTGTACCCAATTGGCCGAGCTGGCCTTGGTATCTGGTTGGCCGAGCTAGTTTTGGTACCCGGTTGGCCGAGCTGGCCTTCGTACCCAATTAGCCGAGCTCGTCTTAGTACCCGGTTGGCCAAGCTCACATTGGTACTCGGTTGGTCGAGCTCGTTGGTATCCGATTGGCCGAGCTCATCTTGGTACCCGGTAGCCGAGCTCTTCTTGGTACCCGGCTGGCCAAGCTGGCCTTGGTACCCGGTTGGCCGAGCTCATCTTGGTACCCAATTGGCCGAGCTCATCTTGATACCCGGTTGGTCGAGCTCGTCTTGGTACCCGGTTGAACTTGCTGGTGACAGGCTCAGCTCTATCAGATTTTGATAGATTAGTCATATCTTTTGACTCATAGATTGGATTGAGCTGATTCTTTCGGGTATTAAAAGATAAGAGAAGGACCTACAACTTTGTAGTTTACGATATTTCCAGATTCGAGATGTAGTATGGTCAAAAATTCACATCAAGATGAGCGAGTGGGCGAGTCCACCTGGTCTTGGGCGAGCGGGCAGTCCGCCTGCTTGACACACTTTGGTAAAATTCTCATAAATTTTTATTTAGAGCTCGGATTGAGACGAATCAAGTTGCTATGGAAAGTCAAGACATAAATCTACAAATTTTTAGTTTATGGCTTTGTCAAATTCGAAGTAGAATAAGGTTGTAATTTCATTTGAAGACAAGCTCACTTGGTTGAGTGAGCAAGCTCGCCTTGCTATGGTTGGGAGCGAGCTGCTCGCCTTGGTGTGGTTGGGAGCGAGTTTCTTGCCTGGTTGGGAGTGAGTAGCTCATCTTGGAATGATTGGTGGCGAGCTCGCTCACTCGTTCGCTCGCCTACTTACTTGTCGTACTTACCTAGCTCGCCTATCTCATCATGCTCACCTAGCTCACCCGCTTGCTTGCTTCGATTTGGAATGAGCTGGTCTTCAGCTTCAGGTTTTTCATGTATGTTGGGCTCGCTTTCGTGATTGGGCCATTTGAATTCATTTGGCAGACCTTGTCGATTTGGGCTCGCTTATATCCAAGATCGCTCGAGTTTGGTTCAGGCCTCCAGGCTCACTCGCTCGGGCTTGCTTTGGATTGGGTCCACTTGAGTAGGATTTGACGTTGAAAAGCTCGCTCATACGGAGCTCGCCTAGGCCTGCTCAGCTCGCTGGCCCGCTCAGGCCGAAAGGTGTTTGGGCTGCTCAGTAAGGATCTTGCCCATGGAATGTTTGTTCGGGTTTGGGACTCGCCTGGGCCATGATGGGTCTGAGCTCGCCCGAGTTCTCTTATTTGGACTCGTCCCGATGCCCAGCTCACTTTGGTACTAGATGGGCTTGTCTCAAGACTCGCCTGGGTCTGGATTACCAGTTCGCAGGCCCTCTCGCCTGGGAAAGTGTTTGGGCTCGCTCAATAAGGCTTCGAGATAGGTTGGGCCGTTGTGTTTGGAGCTCGCCCAAGGTGTAATGGGTTCAGGTTTGCTTACTTTCAAACTCGCCTGGGTTGATGAAAGTTAAAAGCTCGCTTGGGTTTTGGGTTTACTAAGCCCAACTCGTCTTGAGGTCCAGCTCGTCGAGTTGGACTCGGTGGGTCAGACTCACCGGGCTAAGCTTGCCTAGTCTAGAGCTCGCTCAGGCTTTGGGCTCGCCCTGGGATCCAGCTCGCATCGTAGCCTAGCTCGTCGTGATGGAAAGGTGTTTCTGGACTTAGGATTCGATGGTATTTTGGTGGAGACATTCAAGAAGAATCTGGAGCCAAGTTGATATCGTCCAAGGCAGTTTAGGTTTTTCATCATGAGTCAGAGCCAGAGCCAGGTTGGCATTGTCTGAGGCGGTTAGAGTTTCCATCATGAGCCGGAGCCAAGTTGGCATCGTCTGAGGCAGTTTGAGTTTCTCATCATGAGCCGGAGCCAAATTGGCATCCTCTGAGACATTTTAGGTTTCTCATCATGAGCCAGAGCCAGGTTGACATCGTCTGAGGCGGTTTAGATTTCTCATCATGAGTTGAGCCAGGTTGGCATCGTCTGAGGCGGTTAGAGTTTCCATCATGAGCCGGAGCCAGGTTGGCATCGATTGAGGCGGTTTGAGTTTCTCATCATGAGTCGGAGCCAAATTGGCACCTCTGAGGCGGGTTTAGGTTTCTCATCATGAGCTGGAACCAAGTTGGCATCGTCTGAGGCGGTTTAGGTTTCTCATCATGAGCCGGAGCCAGGTTGGCATCATCTGAGGCGGTTAGAGTTTCTCATCATAAGCCAGGTTGGCATCGTCTATATAAGGAGGGTATGGGCACAAGAACGACATCATCATCACCAACACATCAACAACAACAATATTTATCTTTTCCTTAGCTTAGCTCGTATCTCTTTTTTTCTCCTTTTCGTTAAGCCGACCTTGGGATGACCAAGTTCTCTTAGCGTTGTTGTACCCGTAGCTCTTAGTACTTTTTTTCCCCATTCCGTTAGGCCGACCTTGGGACGTCCATTTCGGATCCGTCTCGGGAAGTGTTCGCGTTCTTGTACCACTTCCACCACCAACACTCATGCAATGAAAGAAAACTGCCTATAAATCATTAATAACTAACTCGTATAACAAGTTTTTTTAAACTAAATTATGGACCTTGATTAATAAAATAAATAAAAGTTATGGAAGGGTAATGAGAAAGGGGAGAAAAAAATTAAAAAGATTAAGATAATACTCAGGCCTAGACGGTAACCAGCCCACTGCCATAACAAGTTAACTCTTTAAAAAATTAGGAAACACTTAAAATGGGTCAAATATTTACTTGACTCTAAATACCAGAGATTAAAAAAAAATCAACTCTAAGCCAATATCTAGACCAGTCATGTGTTCAAATGCAAGTTATTATATATTCAAAACCCTGAACCCAAAAAATTACATAGCAACTAACCACTAGAAAAACAACTTAAAAAACACCTCCTCCTCCTCTACCGCCGCCAGAATGACAAGCATCCTTCATTAATAATAGCATGATCAAACAGCGGTAGCACCTCCCATGGCCAGGGTGCCCCCACCATGATGGTGATGGTGATGATGATGATGATGTCCCAAGTCGTTCCGGAGGCCGCCACCGAACGGTCTTCCAGCTCTTCCTCTCCTTCCAAACACACAACCCACCACCGCAACTGACGCAACCAACACCGCCCCCACTATGAGTATCACTTTCCCGGCCGGTTCCATCTCCAAATTATTGTTATTATCTCTGCTTAATTGTAGCTACGGACTGCTCAATTATTGGAATTTTGGAATGCAAGTTCTAAGGCTATGTGGCTCAAACTAACATATTCTTTTATATGTACGTCAGATCTTTTAAATACTCACGTATCTTTGAAAGATCTAGCAAACCGCCAGAATATATTACACGTTACTTTAGGGGGTAAGAGGTTGACCCCGCTCTTGTCCTTTTCTGTTGATATTGAATTCTTGGCCTGTCCGATTCTTACCGGTTGAAGTAGCCTAGCTACGTGTTCAATTTGCCTGATATTTTTAAGTAGAGATGGCCACTCACTCACCTTAACTTGCTTATCCAATATTCGTTTGACTGTTATCAACATACGACGAAACAATGCAAACGTCTTCACATTCGAACTAAAAACGAATTATTATTTCAAGCTCAAACATAAAGAATGCAATTGTACTAAATTGAAAAAAGAACTTTTTTTTCATTTTTTGTTGTTCAATTTGTCTCTAATTAAAACTAATCGGTTTATTAAGTCTGAATACTGGAAAAAGAAGAAATGGATCGATTGGGTCGACTAGTGTATGATGTTATTCGCAATGTATGGAGTTAAAAAGGGGATTTGGGTAAGACTTGCATTGTTATTTATTGCTTAAATGCTTCAATATCTCCTTAAGATCCAAATTCAAAATCTTCTTAAGAGAATCTAAATTGGTTTTATGCCGTCAAATTCTACAATCAAGTAGATTAATAATGATCAAATCCCATCATCCCCGAACAATAACAACATTACCTACAATCACAAACGTTAGCTCACGAAATTTGTTTCGGTGATTATCATCCGAAAGATCATAGAATTCCAACGCCAATAAGTGATGAACATAAAGGCTAAAAGTCTACAGTTGTTTCTTTTCTTCTATAGAAGGGACGATGTTGTCGGCAGTTCCAGATATGGGCTACAAATGGAAACAGTTCCTTTACAGAGTCGAAACAAGAAGTCCTCCATGATGTACATGCCACCGAGCAGCTAAGCACTGGTAGCCTTCCCCTAAATACTTGATTCTAGCCACTCAAATTATTGCATAGCCATGACTGCAGCGCAGCGATAAGCTGGAACGGGTGCGGCGAAGTATACGAGCAACCTAATCAAATTTCCCTGCATAAAAGAAGGTCATTTGTTGAAATCAGAGCAAATGCTTTCCAGACTATAACGGATGGAAAAGAAAATGAACACAAGACCAGTAACTTGCAAACACAAAACCAAGAAGACCAGTGTCCACTGCATCAAACTCTTCAAATCAAAAGTCACTCTCCTGCCATAGAACCTTTATACGGGACATAGAGAAATACGGACAAGACTTGAGCACAATTGTGTATCAAACATATTTACCAACACAGAGACGCAGATGTTTCCGACAGTCAAACCACGGAAAGTCTATTCTCTTTTATATAACAGAAAAATGAATAGTAAGAGTAACCAAAGATATGCATCTTGCCTCAAATCAGGGTAGGGACCGCATTTCAGAGATTGAGCACAATGTTATTAAAAAAAAGTGGCAGGGTTTGACAGACAAATTGTAGCCAAAAAGCCAGCATTCACCTACAATAAATCTTGATTACTATACGATAGAGAAGAGCTTCAAAAGCAAACATCCATACAAAGTCTTCTTACATTAGCATGCTCCAAAAGTCTACAGCTCACTATAGTTGCGCCAAACTGCACGAAATTCCTCCCGGAATGTATTGAGGCGAGCTTTCAGGTTAGGGGTTCTGAAACTTGCATGCAAAATAGTGGCTGAGACAACAAGGGAGAGCAGAGAGGATCAATCAGAATGCTGAGTGATTACTAGAGAAACGAACAACGAGGATAATGGGTTTGGAAGTAAACCTAGCAGTCCAGCAGCTAGTGCCCATGAGACAGTCAAGAGACCACAAGAGGCATACCAAAGAAAGAGACTTGCTGTTTGACAAAAGAAAAGAAGCAGACATACTCAGATTAGTACTGCTACAAAGATCAAAGACCAAGTTACTTCTGAAACAGATCAAAAGAGAGTGTCCGAGTACCAGCTGAGAATATTGAAACAAAAACCCAACGAGGGCGGCCACATATAAAAATTGCTCTTTTTGCTGATGGACGTCCACGGATTACAGGTCTGCTACAATGAAATTGAAGTAAGCAGCAATGCTTGATATAAAAGAAGACCAATGAGAAATACCAGAACAGACTCACGTCAGAGGAGGTCTCATCTTCGCTGCTAAATGTGGAGAAAACTGCCTCACTGTTCTGGTTACCTTCTCACTAAATGTACCTGCAAAGCTGTGAGAAAGTATCTCAGCAACAGCATTGCTGAAAATGAATACAACGAAAGGACAAGACCAAACCAATTGAAAATAAGCCATTCAAACAGATCAAATTCAGGTTTATCTCAGACTCAAATGCTCAATGCATGTTTCCGCAAACTGATAGAAATAGATATGAACTCAACCATCCAAGTGTCCATGTGGAAATTGGAATTGCTAACTAAAGACGACAACAATGCACCAAAAGCGGCCACCATTTAGTATAATGGATCACAGCAAATCTAGCTAAGACATCTGCAGTTTTATAACGTTCAATAGTCACTAAATGTAGTTTTTTCATAGCTTTCTTCCCTTCTCAGGAGACTTATTACTTCTTTATATAAATCACCCAACCTGCCCATCCACTGCACTTAAGTTCTAAGCTCAACCAGCCAGACAACAAACTGTTGGAGACATGGAACTGCCCCATCATACATTGATCTCTCAATAAGCGACACACCCAATTTTTTCAGATCTCAGCAATAAACTCTCCAGTACCAACGCTAACAAGAACCGATCCAATGAGACCCGCCAAAATCGATACATGGAAGTTTGATGCTACATATCCGAATGAACTCAGTTCAACCAGAAATCGATAACAGCTTATACGAGTAAAGATCGAAAGCTCTCTCTCACCTGTCATTGAGAAAGGCGACGGTGAGCGCGGTAAGCAATGCAGCCACAATAGCGAGCGGCCTCCTAAGAAACCCTAGCCCTAAAACAAAATCCCCAAACATTCCGGAAAAAAAAACACATCAATTAGCTCCAATC
Source organism: Hypericum androsaemum (assembly GCA_963995505.1). Taxonomy (NCBI): domain Eukaryota; kingdom Viridiplantae; phylum Streptophyta; class Magnoliopsida; order Malpighiales; family Hypericaceae; genus Hypericum; species Hypericum androsaemum. The sequence continues at coordinate 14,029,079 of OZ023195.1, forward strand.
AAACCAACAAAGGATTCTAATAACAAGAGCGGGAACCGGAAACAGGATGACTCACCGAGAATGAAGACGATCATGATGAAGTAATTGGTCCGGTAGCTAAAAAATAACAAAAAAAATTAAAAAAATAGAAGAATTGGAAAAATCGTAGAGGGATTGATGGGGATGGGGGCGTAGCGTACTAGTAGAGGTTGCACTTGAGGCGGCTGTTCCACTTGGATGTCGACTTGGGGACGGTGAATCGGGAGAAGAACTCCGACGCCGACCGCGGCGGCGACGACCAGTCCACTTCTCTCAGCGCGTCTATTAGATCCTCCGCCGTTACGGTTCCCCAATCCATTTTGGGCCACGGAGCGGACTAGAGAGAGGCTGGAAGGAAGAAGGAAGAAGAAGAAGAAGAAGAAGAAGAAGGGAAGGTTGAAGTTAGAGAGAGAAAGAAGAGAGAGACGGTACGGAGTTTTGTTTCGTTGTCTTGGGAGAGGAGGAGAGGATTTCTTCTATTTTCTATTTATTTATGAGTTGTTTTGTTAAATACTAAAAAGTAAAAAGGAAGGTGACGTGGAGTCGAAAGAATTAAAAAAGGAATTATTGTCTGAGCCCGGGTTCGAACCGGGGACCTCTAGTGTGTGAGACTAGCGTGATAACCGACTACACCACCCAGACACGGTTGCTAAATCTCTTCATATTATATAAATCACTAAAATCCACACAAACAAACCGCAGGTAAAAGCCAGTACGAAAAAATTATGTTTCAGTTTAGATTCCCGAACTCGGAATCTGGTTAGATAATCTAACTTAGATTATAATAACACCTCACCAGCTAAGTGCTTATTACTTATTAGTAACAAGATAAATAGATTAACAAAATTATTCTAATTTGATAAAGAGTTTTTCAAATTTAATTTCTTAAGAGTGAACAATTTTACATTTTTTTTATCGTCATTCAAAATTTTAATTTTATCCGAATTTAAATTAAAGACCTACTTATTTATTCCACCCCCTCGCACCCATTCTCGCTCTCTTTATTATCAATCATCTCTCACCCGGGCCTCTATAATCTATATCTATATCTATATCTATCCAAAGTCTAATTATTATCGTAAACCGGAAGATTACACGCCACCATCAAATAATGACCCCCCCGCGCCCTAATTAAACCGTCCTCCCTCCCTCCCACGTAACATTACTAGTTTAATAATTAACCCTAATAATCGAACTCCAAACCCCCCTGGAATCCGGGTCGGGTCGCGTCCCGTCCCGTTTGATGGAGATGGAGCACGGAGCTGGTTGTTAGGGTTTCGCCGGAGGGAGGGAGGGATGGCAGCGTCTTCGGGGCGGGGGCGGGTGGTCGGGGACTACCTGGTGGGGCGGCAGATCGGGTCGGGCTCGTTCTCGACGGTGTGGCACGGCCGGCACCGGGTCCACGGGACCGAGGTGGCGATCAAGGAGATCGCCACGTCACGGCTCAACAAGAAGCTCCAGGAGAGCCTCATGTCCGAGATCGTCATCCTCAAGCGGATTAACCACCCCAACATCATCTCCCTCCACGATATCATTGAGGTTTTTTTTCATGTGTTTTTTTTTTCAATTTGTTTCTTTTTTTTTTAATTGGTTGGTGGGGAAGCTGAAGTATTCTAGGGATTTTTAGGCGCCGGGGAGAATACACATTGTGTTGGAGTACTGCAGGGGCGGGGACCTTTCGATGTACCTTCAGCGCCACGGGAAAGTTCCCGAGTCGACTGCTCAGAATTTCATGTGGCAATTAGGTACTAGTGACTCTTCTCTTTTGAGGTTGTATGCTTAGGGTCGTGGCGTTTTTTTCGGGTTATGTTAAGTTCTATTTTTTTCGTGTTTTGTTCGTCCAGCTGCTGGTCTGCAGGTTCTCCGCGATAATAACCTGATTCATAGGGATTTAAAGCCCCAGGTAAGGGCTGTTTCAGCAGCTGAAGTTCTAAAAATAGTTTGGATTGGATGTTTGGGAAGTCAATCGATGATGTGATTTTATTTTGGTGACAGAATCTGCTCCTTTCGGCCAATGACAACGATGCAGTGTTGAAGATTGCGGACTTTGGATTTGCCAGGTAGGCTGATGAGATTATCTTCCCTCCAATCTTGCTTCATACTTGAACTGTTTCAGTTTGGCTTTTGTTAGTCTAATCTGGGTCTTAAAAGTTTCAAGAAAATTAGGTAGTAGCTGATAAATTCACGTGGGCTGCTCCTAGGATGCCTTTGAACATTGTGAATTAAGTCCACTTCGCTTGTGGCACAGCTTGTTTATTTATAGAGTAATCAAACCTAGGTAGTCAATAGCGCGCTATAGCAGAAATAGCATACCTCCCGTTAAGCGCCATCACCAGTCGCGGCCATGGCGGCCGCTATAGCGGACAAAAGCGGCCATAGCGGGCGCTATCGCCAGTCTCAGGGTTTCATCAGATTCCGACGACCAAGGGCATGCCATAGGAGGCGGAGGCCGGGCGGGTGGCGATTCTGGTGGGGGAGGAGTGAGAAGGGGTTTTGGCGTTTGGCTTTCGTGTGATAGAGAGAGAGAGAGAGAGAGAAAGAGAGAGAGAGAGAGAGAGAGAGAGAGAGAGAGAATTGGGGGGAAGGAAGGGAGAGCGCTTGGGTGTGTGGTTTTAGCGGAATGAGCATTAGTACACGTGGCGGTATGGGATTCGACGAGGGAGTTTTTTGTTGTTGTTGCCCTTTTTGCTTCTCCGTCTGGAAAGGTTACTATGTTTGTTTGGATGAGATATATGTATATCAATCTTATACTTGGAAATAGAAAATAAATAATGTTATACACGCATGAAAAACTTAATTTAACACTTGTTATTTTTACGTGACTTTATTCGAATTTGTATAATTTTTAGTCTTTGATTGCTTTTATATTATAACTATTAACTATGATGGTCTCTTTATCTTTGTTTATTTTTCTTTCTTTTTTTTACCCTGATTTTTAGACTTTGCAATAGCGGCTATCCCGCTATCCGCTATCCCGCTATAGCATTTTAAGGGGGTCTCCGCTACGCGGCGCTATCCGAGATTGACTACCTAGAATCAAACCAGATGGCTTTCTTGCCAGCCTGTGGATGTTAACTCGTGTATTTGCTGACTTCGGTGCTTTGAAAGAGTTTTCCTCCTAAAATCTCCTTGTTATATTTTGTCTGAACTCTGAACTGTAATTCGCTGGTTGTAGTCTAATCTTCAGTAATTCTCTGGAACCATATTAATTTATTTTGAATCTAGATCGAAAGTTCAAAGTCTTTATAAGTATATTGACTCATGCTGTCACAGGACTCTTTCTCTCTTATGGTGTACGTTTTGAATTGTATTTTGTTGTTTATAGATCACTGCATCCCAGAGGCCTTGCTGAAACCTTGTGTGGTTCGCCCCTTTACATGGCTCCCGAGATAATGCAGCTCCAGAAGTACGATGCCAAGGTGAGACTGGTCGTGTATTTTCCGTTGTCATTTTCACAAAAGAATCCCCTATTAACCCTTAATTCAACACACAGGCAGATCTTTGGAGTGTTGGTGCAATTTTATTTCAACTTCTTGTTGGGAAGACTCCTTTTACCGGGAACAACCAGATCCAGGTTTGACAGAATGCCTTTTACCAAGCTCTTAAGTGTATTTACGAGCTCAGATTGACTTGAAATTCTGGATATTTAGCTTTTGAACCATTTGCAGCATACTGCTTGTTTATTTGTTCGGGCTGGCTGCTGTCTTTAGTCGTTTTTGTCTTATGTTGTACAGTTGCTCCAGAACATTGTGAAATCAACCGAGTTGCATTTTCCTGCCGATAGTAAGGATTTAAGCTTTGAATGCAAAGATTTATGCCATAAGTTGCTGCGCCGCAATCCAGGTACAATTTGCAGTTTAATGTGATATTACAGGAACAAGTACATGTGCACATTTCTGTTTGTGCTGCATGTATGCATCCACTCTTGCATGTTGGTAATTCAAGAGTTTTAGGCTACATAGTTTATTAACGGTTTTTCGGAAACCATATCACGTTTGTTGTGAGTGGTTATGCTTTCATGGGAGCCTGTTTATGCATCATGACTGTGTCTTTGTACTTGCAGTTGAACGATTAACGTTTGATGAATTTTTTAACCACCCATTTGTCTTTCAAAAGAAGGTGGATGATCCATTGAGGTACATGAGATATTACAGTCACTGTTTCTACAGTCACACTCTTTCTGTCTTCTGAGTCACAAATGCTGTCTGCCTCGCAGGAGCAGAGTGTCGTCTGGATTGGTTGGTGGTTTTGCCTTGTCTGAAAGTAGTCCTCCGAGAAATGCAGAGGAGAACATTCAAGAGGACTGTTTGCCTTTCTTTCTTGATGATGATTCTAGTGGACCAGAGGGGAGCCCTTCCTATTCAAAGAGGAGATCCTCAATGAAGTCCAGTTATGGGTTTTCTCTTGATACGAAAGACGGTGCAAGAGAATCAACCTCTAAAGCTCTTAACAGTTTGGATTTTATGTCCAGACAGAATAGTGCCCAATCTAACATGGACAAATTCCGAGTCCATAATGAAAAATACAAGTTAATTGATGATAATCTGACGAAAGCGCCAAATTCCATGGACCAAAGAATGCTAAAAGCACGATCAAGAGGTGCCATGACTTCATTATACTCTGTTCTCTTTGTAGTTATCTTAATTTATGACTTCATTATACTCTGTTCTCTTTGTAGTTATCTTAATTTATATCTTAGTTACAGAAGACTTTTTAAGCTTGTGGTTCTATTCATAATTTTTTTGTTTTCTCTTTTACATTTATGTGCATTTACACAGTTTCAGACTCTCTGGAGATGATAGATCAAGATTATGTTATCGTCTCAAGTCCTCCACTGGATGCTTCGTCATCCTCGGCTGGTACTTCCAGACCAAGCTCTACGTCATACAAGTCTCACAGATACCTACAATCATCCGTCAATCTAAATCCTGCACCTAGTGCTCCCATGCCAATAATGGGCGCGGTAAACAGTAATGATTTCCCCGTCGACATCTCAGAAAGCCCTGGCTCTGCTCCTGGGACTTCTCAAGGGTCAATGGATATGGGAGATACTTTCGAACAACCGTCTTCTGATGGCATGACAAGAATCAAGTCATTGCAGCAGTTTGCATCCACGATCTCTGATTTAGTACATGAAAAGGTAACTTGTTAAATTCATTGTGTTACATTTGCTGGAAAACCCCTTCATTGATTACATTCTCTTAAGTAATTTTATTGAGCCTAAACTAGTGATGTTGGAAGCAGATTGTAGCAGACAAGCAACTGGAAGCCTTTTCAATTCAGCTTGTAATTCTTGCTATTTGGAAACAAGCACTGCATATTTGTCATGCTCAGGCTGCCTCAGCTAGTGAAGGAAGTCCAAGCCAAGAGGGCATGAGATTGAGAAGCAGCTATAAGAAGCATGGTACTTCCTATTCAGAAGAATCTCCTGATGTTGGGGCAGAAAGTATACCGTCTCAGATTGAAAGAGAGTTTTTGCGGGAAGTTGAGCACGCCGAAGAACTTGCAAAGGTCATTGAACCAGGTATGGACCGGACATCTTTAGACATGAGACTTCTAGTCAATAATTTAGTATGGAACATTAAGATACACCATTTTCCCATAAAGAAGGCTCACATATTGGATGTGAACTTTTGGATAGTTGTGTCTGTTTGTGTATGTAGTCGTATGATAATGCATGGGAAAAGGGTTGATTCTTTCTCTTTTCATGCGAGTTTTGTCTTTCTTACTGATTATGCTCCATCATCGCAGGTGGTCTAGAGATGCCCGATCCAATGGAGATGATATTTCAATCGGCCCTTTCTCTGGGAAGAAATGGAGGGGTAAGTCTTGTGATTTTGATTCACATCGGCTCGCATTTTCATCACGCTGGCTTTATCAATTGTCGGAATTGGCAGTCGAATCAAATTTCATGCTGACCCAATTAACTGCTGCCGGGATGGTGAAGTTGCAACATCTTGACAAAATTTATCTTAATGGTATGGCAGGTCGATGAACTTATAGGCAACATGGAAAATGCATCTGCCCAGTACTCGAAAGCAGTACGTTTGTTATTATTTCTTCTAGTGGAAGCACCATCCCTCATTCTCAACCCACCCTTCTCTCTCACAAGTTCGGACCGGTACAGGCTCCGAACCTATATCGATATCCTTAACAATAGGGAAGGCCATTCTCGGTCCCAAAGGTTACAACTTCTGAAATGCGAGGGTCATGAATTTACACCCTAGTGTCACGGACTAAAACTTTCCCTCGCAAGTAGTTCGTGCGCCCTTTCCACCATTTTTCATGATTTGTTTGTATAGTTAATTCTTTTATGGTAATGGGTATCAGTGTGATGATGTGAAAGAAATCAGCCCAAGGAGTAGGGAGGGGCGTTGTACTAAACTGTGGTTCCCAAAACAGAGTGGGAGAATGAAAATATTTTAGAGATCTGTAATTGGGTACTTTTACCTTTTTTTGGTTGATCTGTAATTGGGTACCTGTATCTAGACATTGAGCAGACTAATTCAAATTTAAGATATTAAATTAAGGGATTGAACTCGAGACATACTGGTAAAGTTTGAATAGTTTTATTGTCGATTGATTTAAATATTCGTTGGTAATCGAGTATTTTTGCTTAAGCATGAGATACGCATCGAGGTCAGTGGCTCATTTCTCGCACCTCGCCCTTGCATGTGTGCCGCACCCGGGGGAGTTGAAATTCCGACTTTGAAATCTCTGACCAGTGGAGGCGTTTGAACGTTGTTTCGATGTATCTAATACTTACGATCTTTTCCATTGGTTAATTAATAATTTGACATCCAAGTAGAGTCTTTTGTCAAATGTTCTTAAGACTTTAGCATTCAGCTCCTTCTGTTTCTTCTATAAATTATCCGAAATCACTGATATTGACATCATTTTCATGAACTTAATAATCACACTAATACTAATTTACCGAACCCACTTACCCAAAAAAAAAACTAATGTACCGCACTAGATGAGTTTTTTGACTTTTTTCTCCCCTTCTTGACTATTTGACATGCTTCCTAAGCCGCGGTTTTCTTAAGAAAACCCAAAAGGAAAAAAGAACTCCCGTGATTTGCTGCAGTTGGTTTCGTAGAATCAAAGTTTGGGTTTTCGATGTAGTTGTGTTTTTTGACTTCGGTTTCACTTTCCAGTTCCCACCGTGGAACAGACGGAAGAAGAAGTTGAGAAGACCCCTTCCTTTGTTTAAATCGAGTAAAAAAATTTGCAAATTATAGAAAATATATTCTCTATCAAATTTTAAGTGATAAGCAACAGGCCACGTCGGGCAAGGTATAGGCAACTGCCCCTAACCTTTTAAGTGATTTTAATTACAAAGAGTTTCACTCAATTGATGAGTTTTAAACAACATAATAGTCATGTGTTTCCGCAATACTCAAGATACTAAAATATATTTTTTCCAATTAATCTTTTTGGTTGACTTACCTTATACTCGAACAAAGTAATTTATGTTTGAGTCGAGTTTGATATTTGACCGATAACTAAATTAGCTAAACAAATATTTAATAGTAATAAATTTTTATAATTTTTAAATTCGATAGCTCTCAACATCTCGTTCCCATGCTTGGTGGGTGGTGGTCAAGAAAGGCACAAGCACAGAATTATCAACCACAGGTCGGAAATCCAGTTCCGGAGTTCCCTCCTGGACCAAAGTGTGTGAAGCTGCTGCTTCTTCTTCTTCTTCTTCTAGAAAGAAACAAAATATTACCATTCCTTCCTCATCCCGCCATTAAAATAAGGGGACCACGCTTCTTTAACAGGAATTAACAAATTTAATCAAATGCAGACCCAAATGCTCCAATCTTCCGTCTTCTTCTTCTTCTTCCTTCTCCTCCTCTCCTCCTCCGCAACTTCAACCACCCAAAACTTCCTCACCAGAGGCTCCTCCTTGTCGGTGGAGGACGACGACACGAAGGTCATCCTCTTCTCACCGGACAAAACATTCACTTGTGGGTTCTACGGCTCCGGCGAGAACGCCTACTGGTTCTCAATCTGGTTCAACAACTCCGCGGAGAAGACCGTCGTCTGGACGGCCAACAGGGACAAACCAGTCAACGGAAAAGGGTCGACGCTCTCCCTAACGCGCGACGGCGCTCTCGTCCTAACCGACGTCGACGGTTCCCTCGTCTGGATGTCCAACACTTCCTCCACCGTGGCTTCGAAGGCCGAGCTTTTGGACACTGGGAATCTTGTCCTAAGGGACCCGAGTGGGAAGATTCTCTGGCAGAGCTTCGATTCTCCTACGGATACCATTCTCCCTCGCCAGCTGTTTACGAAGAGCACGAGCTTGGTTTCTGGGTTGGGGAGAGGGAACTTCGGTTCTGGGTATTTTTATTTTCTTTTTGATACTAACAATGTGCTGACTTTGTTGTATAGTGGTTCTGAGATTTCTAGTATCTACTGGCCTAATCCGGATTATGGGGTGTACCAGAATGGTAGGAACAACTATAACAGCAGTAGGGTTGCTGTTCTGGATGATCTGGGTAGGTTTGAATCCAGTGACAGGTTGGAGTTTAGTGCATCCGATGCGGGTTCGAGGGTTAAGAGGAGGCTGACTCTTGATTATGATGGGAACCTTAGGCTCTATAGCTTGGATGATGAGTCCGGGTTGTGGAGTGTTAGCTGGGAGGCAATGAGTCAGCTTTGTAGTGTCCATGGGATCTGTGGGAGGAATGGTGTTTGTGATTATACTCCGGAGCCGAAGTGCTTTTGCCCTCCGGGGTACCAGGCTTCGGATCCGGATGACTGGAGTAAAGGGTGCAAGGCTAAGTTCGAGCAGACGTGCTCGTCCTCGTACAAGTTTGTTGAGGTCAAGCATGTTGATTTTTACGGATTCGATCTCAATTCTACGGGAACTGTTTCGCTTGAAGATTGCATGAAGCTCTGCTCGGATGATTGCCGCTGCCAAGCGATTAGCTATAAGATAACCGGACAAGGGGATTGTTTCACCAAGAGTGCACTTTTCAATGGTTACCGGTCTACGAATTTCCCCGGGAATATATATCTGAAGTTTCCATCGAGTCTGGACACTTCTGTGTCTTCTGTTCTTACTGGTTCTGATCCCTCCTGTGGTACTAATGGGTCCAGAGTTATCATAGAATCTTCTACCTATGAATCCTCCAAGAAGAAGGTGAAATGGGCTTATTTCTACTGGTTTGCTACCTCCATCGGTGTCATTGAAGTTCTGATCGGAGTAACGTTTGGGTGGTTGCTCTTTGGAAGACGCAGCATGCCAGATTCGGTGGAGCATGGATACCGTATGATCTCCAGTCAGTTTAAACAGTTCAGCTATGCGGAACTCAAGAAGGCGACCAACAAGTTCAAGGAAGAGCTAGGCAGGGGAGCTTCTGGGATCGTCTATAAAGGTACACTGCCGGACGAGAGGGAGGTTGCCGTGAAGAAACTAGGAGAGGTGTATCAAGAGGAAGATATGTTTTGGGCTGAAGTGAACCTAATTGGTAAAATCTATCACATGAACTTGGTCCGGATGTGGGGATTCTGTTCAGAGGGCAAACACAGACTTCTGGTTTACGAGTATCTGGATAATGGTTCTTTGGACAAGCATATTTTCTCGCCTACCGCTAATCTTGGATGGAAAGAGAGGTTCAAAGTTGCAGTAGGAACAGCCAAAGGCTTGGCATATCTCCATCACGAGTGCCTCGAGTGGGTCATACATTGTGACGTGAAGCCTGAAAATATACTTCTTGACAGTGATTTTGAAGCCAAGATCGCAGATTTTGGACTGGCCAAGTTGACCCAGAGAGGCAGCAACACTTCGGAATTCACCAAGATTCGCGGAACCAAAGGTTACATGGCTCCCGAGTGGGCTCTGAACCTCCCCATCACTGCCAAAGTTGATGTTTACAGTTATGGCGTGGTGATACTTGAGATGGTGAAAGGGTATCGGCTGTCGAACTTGGTTACAGGCGATAAAGGCGAAGCGGAGTCGGAGTTGAAAAGGTTCGTCAGAACAGTTAAGGAGAGAATCAAGAGCGGCGACGACAATTGGGTCGAGGAATCAGTCGACCCGAGATTGCAGGGCCAGTTCAGCAGGAACCAGGCTGCCAAACTCATCGAACTCGGCATAGCTTGTGCAGAGGAAGATAGAAGCAGGAGACCCCCTATGGATTCAGTTGTACAAGCACTTCTCGAATGCCGGGACGACTTCGAATCCGATTCTGCAGACAAGTAGTTGCATTCTTACTGTCTGCAAAATTTCACTTAGAAAAGGCTCTTGCTCTTGGTATATGTTTCACCTGGTTTAATGAGCTCAAGGAAACGTGTTTCTACTTTGTATAGATATTTATGAGTTAGAGATTTCGGATTCGAATTCCGAGAAAATAGATACAGTACAGATATGTCCCGTTGAAATTTAGATCAGTGATCAGACAAAAGGAGAGAACATGTATACGATATTCATGTTGTTATCGAAGGATTATCCACCCATGATTATCCTATTAAATTAAATAAAAGATATTGGATATTTTTTAGTTTTAATTTAAATTTAAAAGGGATTTGGATGAGGAGAGTTTGTTATACGTGATAACTCTCCCACCTCTTTTCTCCTCCCAGAATTCTCTATTTATATGGAATAGGTATTTGTATAGGAGAGACAGAAATCACACACATAGAGAAAAAGATACAGCTTTTTCTCTAGGAGACTCTCAATGCTTTTAGGCGGTGAAACCCGATCCCCGCTTCGTGTACGTGAGCGAGGACGACCAGTGACAAACCTCCCTCGATCCTGTGACATACCTCTCGAAGAACGGACTGCGCTACAAGAGGTAAATACTTTAATATGGCTATTTCGATTTAATGATGTGTTCATTAAATATTATGGTTTCGCATTAATTAAGTTTATGCATGAAAACCTTCATTAGTATCAGAGCCAGGTTGAGGTTTATTCTGGTTAAATTCGTCTTTTGTTAATGAAAATCGATTGTGTAATTTTCTGTCAAAAATCAAATTTTTTATTCACGTAGTTTCCAACAGTATGGTTTTTTTTATTTTTTTTAAGTCCGCAGCCCACTGTCCGCATTGACCATATGGATCCGGTCAACGCGGGCCTTCCACAAGACAGACGCGGGCCTTGAGCCTGCAGTCAATGTCTCGGGCCCAATTTTGCCCACTCTTATCAGATTTTAGAAAAGTCAACGAGCCCGTGTTAACCATATCTGATGGGCCTTTAATTTTTTAATTCTTTGGACCTAATTGAATAGACTATTGGTTTATTCAAAATAATAATTATTTTAAAAGATTTTAAATAAATCTTTTAACAAGATGGTTTTAATAAAATTAATGTGGTAATTTTTTAAAGCCATAATATTTTTTTTGAATATGTTCATAAAATATTTTTCCGTAATTTTGAAGTCTGGACACTAAAAATTATGGAAAATAACAAGACTTATAAATCACGCAATAAAGTTAATGTGAATATTCTTTATGCAATATTGTCATCATTATGATTGAAATATTATGTTTTTTAATCTTATTGGGACTACTTCAGGGTTAACCCGATTCACTTGCATTATGATGCATATTCAAGATGGCATATCGAACTTCACTAGTCAAAGTCTTCTATTATCCGAGAATCTAGAAGCACAACGCGTGAATTTTATTTGTTTTTAGTCTTGTTGGAAGTTTTAAAACTATGTGTTTAAGAACTTCGAATATTTCCATAGTTATTTATTTTTGATAAGACAATTCATGTTTACAATTGAATAAAATTCGTTTTATTTAATTGTTATTGTCACCACGTGAAATATCCACTTGTTTTACTATGCAAAGAACTTTAACATTTAAAGTTTGAAATTAATTCTCGAAAGTTGAGGGGAAACATGCCCGTGACCTACTTCCATTCGAGAGTAATTAAAAACTTTATATTGTTTAAAGTTATAACCGCGTAGTAAATTTAATTGTATTGCTGAACAAATACCTAACACGCAATAATTTCTTCATAATTTCCTATAGATATGTCGATTGCTTCCAAATCCATCATCGCCGAGCTCAACAAGGACTTGAAGCTCAACGGCGATAATTATGACAACTGGAGCATGAAAATTCAGTATGTCCTGGAAGAACAGGAAGTTCTTGAGACCATTAATGTTATTATGGTCCAGCCTGAAGATGGTCCAACTGCTCAGCATAGGCGTGACAAGGACGCCTACTTGGCTTGGAAGAAGAAGAACTCTACTGCTCGTCTCATCTTATTGAGCGCTATAATGGATGATATCACTAGGCAATTTCGAGCTTTCGAAAATGTAAAGGACCTATGGGATGCGCTTAAGGAGAAATTTGGGAAGATCTCCACCTCAAAGCTGCGAGCTTTGACCATAAGGTTCGACACTTACAAGAAGCGTCATGATCATACAATGAAGAAGTATCTTCAGGAAATGTCCAACATGATCAGTGAGCTGGTAGAAGCTGGCCATGTGCTTAGTGACGAGTTGAAGATCCAAGCTGTCATTCGTTCCCTGCCTGCAAATTGGGAACACATGAAGATGACCCTTACCCACGCTGATAATGTCAAGACATTTGATGACGTGGCCCGCCACCTTGAGCTGGAAGAGGATCGCCTGCTTGCGATCAAAGTCCATCCTAAGGCGCATATGGCTGCTTCAAACTTCAAAGGTGGAAAAAGGAAGACGGTCCTGAAGGAAAAAGGCAATAATAGCTGGGAAAACAAGAAGAGAAAAACTGAAAACTCTCAACCCGGGGAGAAGACTTCTGAGGGTAAGAAGAAGAGAATGGTTAACGTTTCTAAGGTGAAATATTTTAACTGTCAGAAGAAGGGTCACTTTGCAAAAGATTGCAAAGAAGAAAAGAAGGTACATCCCTTTAACTCATGTGCGAGTGAATTGTATGTATCTAGTACTATCCTTCTAACTGAAAGTCAACCATTGTGGGTGATTGATTCAGGAGCGACAGACCATGTGACGAAGGATCGTGACACCTTCGTCGAATTTTGACGTCTACCTGCTGGAGCAAAATCTATCTATGTAGGCAATAATGCACGAGTAAAAGTCAAGGGCATAGGCACATGCAGATTGAGCCTACGTGGAGGACGTACCCTGCTTCTACACGACGTGCTATATGCTCCAGAGATTCGCCAAAATTTAATTTCAGTTTCATTTTTAATGTCTCTTGGTTTTCGTTGGATATTTGAGAACAATTCCGTTCAGTTATTTTTGAAACATATTTTTTATGGATCTGGTTATCAATCAAATGGTTTCTTAATTATGGATGTTGATCTGTGTGATTTACCTCGAACAAGTTTTTCCATGGTCACTACCACGCCACCATCTCAGGATGATGTTGTGTTGTGGCATTCTAGATTAGGCCATATTGGTCAAGATCGCTTGAATCGTCTAGGTAAGGCAGGACTATTAGGTAACTTGGAAAAGGCTATCTTACCTACTTGCGAACGTTGTCTAGAAGGAAAATCGACTAGAAAACTATTTGGTAAGGGAACTAAAGCCGAATCCATTACAATTAATCCATTCAGACATTTGTGGTCCAATGAATGTGAGGGCTAGGCATGGAGCCTATTATTTCATCACATTTATAGATGACTATAGCAGGTATGGTCTAATCTATTTGATTTCTCACAAGTCTGAAGCATTAAGTTGCTTCAAGACCTTCATAAATTATGCTGAGAATCAATTAGAAGGGAAGATCAAGGCCTTACGAACAGATCGTGGTCGTGAGTATCTTTCCGATGAGTTTAAAACTCTATATGATAAAAAAAGAATTGAACATCAGTTGTCCATTCCTCGCACACCTCAACGAAATGGGGTAGCAGAAAAAAAGAATAGGACCCTTCTAGACATGGTTAGATCTATGATGACAGAAGCGAATTTACCAATATCATTTTATGGAGATGCACTCCTTACTGCCACATATGTTCTAAACCGTGTGCCCTCTAAGTCTGTCACTACCACCCCTTATGAATTGTGGACAGGTCGGAAGCCCGATCTAAGCTACTTACGACCGTGGGGGTGTACATCTTATGTCCATACTACCTCCAGTAATTTTGGTAAATTAGGACCGAGAGGTAAGAAGAGTATCTTCATTAGATACTCTGAAGTATCAAAGGGATATGTGTTCGTGGGCGAACACGAAAATGGACAAGTGACAGAATTTGAATCACGAGATGTCACATTTTTTGAAAATGATTTTCCAAAATTGGGAGAGGTAAGTAAAGATCTTACCCTATATGAAACTGATGAGACAGAATCATCTGGATCGCTCCCTCCGAGTGGGAGAATAATGGAGGAGGAAGATCATGATTTACCACCTCCAACTGATCCGAAAGTTCGTGATCCATATGATCATCATCTTAGTGGGAGTACAATTTCAAATTCCAGTGGGAGTACAGAAATTCGTAGAACTAAAAGAACAAGTATTCCACGCAGACGATTTGAGGTCGAAGGTGCGGAAGATGCTCTCTTGACATTTACAGATAATGATACAAGTGAGATTCTTTTAGCTATCCTACAAGATGATAATGAACCTGAGAATATCTCTGATACTTTATCATCTCCCGAGAAGAATGAATGGGCTAAAGCAATGGAGGAAGAGATGGCTTCCATGGAGAAAAATCATGTTTGGAAACTGGTTGACCTGCCTGAAGGGCGTAGGGCAATTGGGAATAAATGGATTCTCAAAATTAAGCGAAAAGCAGATGGTAGTATTGAAATGTACAAAGCCCGCTTAGTTGCCCAAGGATTCACACAGAGGAAAGGGATTGACTATGATGAGACTTTCTCACCTGTTGTAAGATCCACGTCCATCTGGATCCACGTCCATCAAATGGATGTTAAGACTACTTTTCTATATGGAAAATTGGATGAAGAAATCTATATGGTACAACCAGAGGGTTACATCTAAAAAGACAGCGAACGTAAAGTTTGCAAATTGATGAGATCAATTTATGGCCTAAAACAGTCTTCTAGACAGTGGTACATTCGTTTTCATAACACTATCATGTCGTATGATTTTAAAATGATAGACGAAGACCATTGTGTCTATATTAAACGCTCAGATAAAAAGTTTGTCATGATTACATTATATGTAGATGACATACTATTGGCTGGAAATAACTTGGGATATCTTAACGAGCTCAAAGCTTGGTTTTCGTCCAACTTTGAAATGAAAGATATGGGAGAAGCTGATTACGTGCTCGGAATTAAGATTTCGAGGAATCGTTCGAAGAGGCTATTGTCTCTTTCTCAAGAGACATATATCCGTAAAGTAGTAGAACGGTTCAACAGTAATGACAGTAATCCCAGACATGTCCCAATTATCAAAGGTCATAATCTGAACAAAGAAATGTGTCCAAAAATAGCTCAGTAGAAACAGGATATGATGAATGTCCCTTATGCTAATGCGGTGGGTTGTCTCATGTATGCAATATTGTGTACAAGATCAGATATCTGCTATGTTGTTGGGATAGTAAGCAGATACCAATCTAATCCAGGAAGAACACATTGGAAAGCAGCAAAGGAAATTATGAAGTACTTGAATACGACTGCAGAATACTCACTGTGTTATCAAAGTCAAGACCTAACGCTGAAAGGGTACACTGATGCCGATTGGGCAGGAGATGTGGACGAGAAGAAATTCACATCTGGATATGTCTTCTTGCTAGGCGGGGGTGCTATTTCATGGAGTAGCAAGAAACAGACATGCGTCTCCCTGTCAACTATGGAAGCTGAATATGTTGCTTCTGCAGCTGCTGTGCAAGAAGCAGTATGGTTGAAGAGGTTCTTAAACCATTTGTCCCTAACCAGCGCAGGAGAACCAGTGAGCTTATTTTGCGATAATCAAGCTGCGATAGCTTATGCTAAGAATCCTAGATTTTATAGCAGAGCAAAGCATATTGATATCAAGTATCACTTTGTTAGGGATATGGTTGCGTATAAGGAAGTGAGCATAACGCATATACCTACACAGGATATGATAGCAGATCCGATGACTAAGGGTCTATCTAGAGATATTTTTGTGAAACATGCCAGGTCCCAGGGTTTGCGAAGATGTTAGTTTATGCTCATATTATAATAAATTTGTTATTCAATAAAAGTAAAGTTGTTTCAGCAATACATATTGTGTGAATGTTATTTTTGTAATATTTACTTAAATGCATGTCGGACAGAAAAGTAGCCCACTCACACGGGTATTTACCTCAGTAGGAGTCAATGGGTTGATTCTTGATTGAGATGAGGCAGTTTTAGGACATCATTCGAGTGCATGTTCTAAAATATGAATGTCGTATTGCTTAACTACAAGAAAGGGACTTGTTAAAGTGCAAGATTATTGATGGTGCATGCAATAGATGCTGCAGTAAATAAGTTCTCGGAACTTATTAGGATTGTATGGAATCCAATAGTAAGAAATAAGTAGAACTTACCATAATTCTGTCTTGATAGCCTGGAGTAGTCTTTGGGTAGACTAAAGCCATTGTTCGTGAACATCGAGGCTGATACTCTAGTATGGTGTTTTAGTGAGAGACATGCGCTTCTTTTGAAGGAAAGAACATCATAGCACATGGTTCGTGTCATGTGTGTTTTATCGACCTTTTTGGATGGAAAATTAATTTATTTAAAAGGTGATTTCAATTTCCCTAGTGTGAGACTAACTCCGAAAATTATGGTTTCCGGAACTCTACCCTTAGGATCCTTAACATATTTTGGAAGTATGATTCAGTGCCGCTAGCTTGAAAAGTCTTTAAAGGGTCATGGTTATGATTCGACCTGGCGAGGCTAACTGGAAAAGCTGGCTAGATCATGATGGAAGAAATATCGTTAAAGGAGAAGGTTCTCTATCGATCACATTCTAGAAGCTTCGTGGTTCACTGGCATGCCTATTGTATTGAGAGCAATACAATAGTGAACGCGAATAGATTATTTCAGAAATTACATGTGAGAAACAATGATTGTGAGATAAGACCTAGGGTAATGCATACTATATACGATGGAGGTGCTAATCGAGATGCTATCATCCAAGTGGCCACTATGTGCCCTTGGGTTTAGCTAAGTGCACTCGATGTATGCTGGTCGTACGGCCTATCTGCCAAACGCGAAAATGAGAGAATAGATTGATTATGGTCAATCATGTGTGAGTGGGAGATGAAGGATTATCCACCCATGATTATCCTATTAAATTAAATAAAAGATATTGGATATCTTTTAGTTTTAATTTAAATTTGAAAGGGATTTGGATGAGGAGAGTTTGTTATACGTGATAACTCTCCCACTTCCTTTCTCCTCCCAGAATTCTCTATTTATATGGAATAGGGATTTTTATAGGAGAGACAGAAATCACACACATAGAGAAAAAGATACGTAGCTTTTTCTCTAGGAGACTCTCAAGGCTTTTAGGCGGTGAAACCCGATCCCCGCTTCGTGTACGTGAGCGAGGACGACCAGTGACAAGCCTCCCTCGATCCTGTGACATACCTCTCGAAGAACAGACTGCGGTACAAGAGGTAAATACTTTAATATGGCTATTTCGATTTAATGATGTGTTCATTAAATATTATAGTTTCGCATTAATTAAGTTTATGCATGAAAACCTTCAGTTATCTATGGTCAACCCTTAACCATCTTCTGTAATCTGTATAATGGGCAACAGGCAAGCATTTCACTGTTCTGTTACGTGGGATTTTTTTTTTCAATTAATAAAATTCAACATGATCTTAGAATGACAAGATTTATATGATAAGAATGATCTTATATTTTTCTGGTATTTTGTGTTTTGCAGCTGTATGTTGGAGCCTTTGGTTGGCTCGTAATAGGGCCGTGTTTGATGGGATACCTGCCGCCAGGTACGATCATGTCTCCCATATGGTTTTTTCGGTGCACTGCGAAGTTAAAGGCCTACTCCTATTTCGGCTTTGATATATGTAGCTACTGGAATTTTTTTTGTTGCTCGACTTCTTCTTCTTTTGAAGGGTCTTTGGAGCGGTTTGCTTAGAGGTTTTCATTTTCAAGATGTTCTCTCTCTCTCCGTATGACTTAGGTGCTTTGCTTCCCGAGGCTTGGTGTTTGTGTGACTTTGGGGTCTGGTTTCTGTTCCTGTCGTGTCTTCGGTTCTCTTGGCTTCTTTGTATTGTTTTAGAGTTATTTTTCTTCCTTGGCATCATGCTTGTTCTATTTCTTTGTGGCTGTTGTTTTATTTTGTCTGTTGTTGTAGTCGTTTTGTTGATTTAGGTTTGGTTCACGGTGTGGTATTGGTTTTGCGATATCTAACGTCAAATTAGTATTTTTTATCAGGGTATTTTTTTCCTAACACACATTTTTTTCCTAGAAATTTTGATGTGGTAGGATTATTATGGGCCGACGGCCGCAACCCCATTTGTACCATGGCAGGAAGAATACAACACTAAATACAATATATATAACATGACGTTTATTAATACATTTAAAAAATATGATGAGAATCTAATAAATTAATAGAGAAAATTTCGCATATTTAGAACAAATTACTTGCATCGAACGGATATACCAATCAAAGCAACAAGTATTTGAACACTTCCAACGCTCTAAATTCATAATATTCGAATTTTAAATATTTAATTGAATTAGAATAATCTTATGCAGTTAATTTACATGATTTAGAATATATTAGATGACGTTTGTTCTATTAGCCGCCACGGCAGCCGCAATTCGTTCATTCGGAAAGGGAAAGCTGAAATTCTCAACAACAAAAAAAGAAAGGGAAAAGTACAATTATAGTACCTGGGTATCACAAATTTTGCGTTATGATTCTGAACTTCGTAAAGTCAATTGGTGATCATGTGATTGACACTTTTTTTTGCGATAGAGAATCGGGAAGGGCCAGGGGCAAATTATCGCTCGGAACCTAGAAACAACGTCGTTTTGATTGGCATGCCACGTAGGACTTTTTTAACCGGTTGGCAATCTGAGTTGGCACGAAATTAAATATCTATTTCAATCCCTTAGTTTTTATAATTTTTTAAAAAATTCCTCTCTCTCCTCCCTCCTCCTTCCTCCTCCTCCTCCCCCCTTGTCTCACCTCTCTCCTACAAGAGCTAAACGATTCCAAACACCATCCCCAATAACAAAATTCCTTCCAGGTCACATACAACCCCACAGGCCCAATCATCTTCCCCATATCCCAAATACCCAAAGCAAGTACATCCCTCCAATCCCAACAACTCCTCGATACCAGACCATTACCAACTAAGCTGATACCAAAATCTCCATAGCGCCACCACTATTGCCTAATTAATTTCCTTCAAATCAAATTGAAACAATCAAACAGAGAATAGATGGGGTTTTTGTAATGATCTTGATTAAGAAAAGAGATCAAGAACCCTAATTTGATAAAAAGAGGGAAAAGATAGAAAAGAAGAATAAAAGGGGGAAGAAGATGGGAGTAGAAACGTATTGTTTCTTAGTTTTCACAATTGTCCAGAATACCCATACTTGGTACAATGTCTTCTATTTATACTAAACTACATATTTACCTAAAAACCCTTATACTTCTAGTTCTATTCAATTCAGTACAATTCCGTTACAGTTTTCAATTGGATTGGGAACGTGAAGAAGACCAGTCTCGATCATCCAGCAGCTTCCAGAAATGGATGGTGCTCCAAGAACAAGACCTGGGCGAGCTCCTAGAGAGCCTAACCATAACCGAGAACCCGGACCCGATGCTGGTCGAGCTTATCCAAAAGGCCATGACCCATTTCGAGGAGTACATAGAGACACGAGCCAAGCTCTCCAGAAACGACGTCTCCGCCTTCTTCGCGCCGGCATGGAACTCGTCGTTGGGTTCCAAAATCGGAGATGATACGGAGCCGTTCCGAGGAGGAGGCTACCGCCGGCAGGGGTATTTTAGGCTTCCTGGGATTTGGTTAATTAGGAAATGAAACGAAGGAGGCGAGGAAAGGGTTGAGGGAGGGAGGGGAAGGGTTTTTGTACCTTGGCTAATATGGTTCGGAGCGGCGGGGGCGGGCTTGGAGGAGCGGCGGCCCGTGAGCTTCGTTAAGAAATTTCAATGGAGGAAGAAGAGAGTGGAGGAGGAGAGAAGAGAGAGAGAGGAGAGAGGAGGAGGAGAAAGAAGAAGATAGGGAGGTTTTTGAAAAAATATATATAAATAAGTGATTGAAATGGATATTATATCCCAAACTGCGTCAGCTAACCAATTGGGCGAACTTGTCCTATGTGACATGCCAAATCAGCTTCAAAACGACGTCGTTTCTAAGTTCGGAGCGATAATTTGCCCCTGGACCTTTCCGAGCCTTTGTCGCAAAAAAATGTGTGAACTACAGGATCAACATTTGATTTTACGAAGTTCATGATCATAACATAAAATTTGTGAAATCACAGGTACTATAATTGTACTTTTCTCAAAAAGAAAGGGAAAGCTGATCCATCGCTTACAATCTCCTCTCAGCACAAAGTCAACTTTTTTTTTCTGAAAGGGGAGCACAAAGTCAACTTGTTCAGACAACATGTACTAGCACTTCTAAAAAAAACTATAGTGTACTAGCACCTAGTGGTGTGCATTCGGTATTTATCAATCATAATTATTAAATATCGAATTTATCGAATTCTAAAATGCTAAAAGAACTCTACCGTTCCCAATCTCGATCCTGAATAGTATTCGGTAAATTCGGTATTTACCAAATTTACCAAAATTTTTGGAAAAATTACATTTTTTTGGAAAAATTATACTTTATCATTATATTTAATCCAAAAATGCATATATAGTTTCAATAAACACAAATTTAATCTAATAAGTACAAGTCCATCAAATCTAATTAGTATACAATCTATTTAGAGCATTGAATTTTTTACGAGGCCAAGAAATTTTTTGATAAATTGTCTATAATTTGGCTTATATATTTATTAATATATTTGGTAAATTACTATTTCGATAAATTTGGTAAAATATCAGTGTTTACCAAAATTTACTGAATACCGATATTTACCGAATTTCTCAAAAACCTCCTACCGAACCGATTTACCAATCCCAAACTACCGATTACCAAAATTTTACCCAATTTATCGAATTTCAATTACCATTTGCTCACCCCTACTAGCGAGAACAAAATTTTCACTATTAAATTGGATGAAATAGAACCCTATAGTTGTTTAAAAGATGCAATTAGCACCCTGTAGTTGAAATTGTCACATTTAGCATCTTATACTCAATAAGCAAACACAATCAGCACCACATCATCCTAAAAGTGACACGTCAACAGTCTTTTTAAGTTATAAATATAGCCTATTTAAAATAAAATGAACTAAATAAATACAACCCTAAACCTATAATCGGCGGTCAAACTCATCCCTTTCTCTTTGCGTTGTAATCAGATAATAATTCAGCTTCGAGTTAGACATAAACAATGATAATTTTCTCCTAATAAGTATATTTAACATGGATACATTTATAATTTAAAAAAATTGATACATTTATAATACTTCAAATTTAAAATTTCTTAATTAATTTATAATAATTCCATTAGCATAGGAAGACGTCAAAAGAAAAGCGCGTCTACTACTATTTTGGAGTGTGAAACATTTCAGAAAAATTGAATTAAAATTAGTACTAAAGAGTAATACGGACCTAGAGAAAAAAGTTAATAAATACTTAGGAGAATGCTACACGGAAGGGGAATAAAATTGCTGAAGATTGTTGTTACATATATAACTTTTAAACTAAAAGCAAAGAAAGTCAAACTTGCTGAAAAAATTATACTATAGTCTCCATATAGAAAGTCAAACTTGCTGAAAAAATTATACTATAGTCTCCATATAGATATTATTTGATATATTTCATATTTAAATTTTAAATTTTTCTTTAATTAACAACTGACAGTTCTTTTTTTCTTTTTTTGATTCAGTTGTTTTCAATAATCTAAATTTTGTCACCTGGTACCCGAATATCAGTTGACAAATTCAATAATTGGACATTAATTAGTAGATTAGTGGTTTTTTATAAGTTAGAACAATTCCTCTAATATTCATCTAAACTCTGGAAAAAAATTCTATTTTTCATTTTTAAGCCTTTTCAAATAGGCTGCTAAGGAAACATTGTTATATAAGAATTGCATCTTTCCTTTCCGGAACCACATTCCAAAAACTAAAACCAATTCCATAGTCTTTACACATGGATTTTACTCACAAGTTCCTTCTTCTCCTGATTATATCAAATATAGTCTCCGAATCCGAAGTCTTTGGCCTAAAATTGTTGCCAAATCTAAATGGTGGAGATTCCTTGGCCGTGGAGAGACTAGAGAGTGATCGCTTGGTTTCTCCGAATGGAACCTTCTCCTGCGGGTTCTACAATGTTGGCACCAACGCCTTCTGCTTCTCCATCTGGTTCAAAGACACCGTTGAGAGAACCGTCGTCTGGATGGCCAACAGGGACAATCCTGTCGGAAAGGGGTCCAGGGTGACCCTTAATGGCAATGGGAACCTGGTCCTGACCGACTCGGATGAATCGGTAGTGTGGTCCACCGGTACATCCACTGCAGCAGGATCAGAAGTTCGGCTTCTGGAATCCGGGAACTTGGTGCTAGTAACCCGAGAAGGCGAAGCGCTCTGGGAGAGCTTCGCCTTTCCGACGGATACAGTCCTTCCAACTCAGCCAATCACCAAGAACACAACCTTGGTGTCGATGAGAAGCCGAGGCACATACCTGTCAGGATTCTACAACCTGAAGTTCGACGACAACAATGTGCTTGATCTCATCTTCAACGGCCCTCTTCTTTCGAGTGTCTACTTGCCACGATCCAGTGATTCGGTGTTTAAATATGGCAGGACACCTTACAACAGCTCCAGGGTTGCGGTTCTGAACGAACTCGGAAGGTTCAGATCGAGCGACAATTGGAAATTTAATGCTTCGGATTACGGAACAATGGTCCGGAGGCGGTTGACTCTGGATTATGATGGGGTCCTGAGGGTGTATAGCCTGCAGAAGTCAACCGAACTTTGGACTATGACACATAGAGCCTCTAGGCTTGATGCTTGCAAGGTTAATGGATTGTGCGGGGAATATGGAGTCTGCACGTATAATCTGCACGCTACTTGCTCGTGCCCGAAAGGGTTCGAGAGAAATGATCTTTCGGATTGGACAAAGGGTTGCTCTCCAAGTTTCAATCTAACTTGTAACTCGACCGATGTCGAGTTCATGGAACTTCCGTTGACAGATTTCTACGGATATGACATGTCATTTGCTGCAGGTATTTCCTTGGAGGCCTGCAAGAATATCTGCTGGGCGGATTGCAGATGCAAAGGTTTCGGGTATTCGTTGGATGGATACGGCGACTGTTACCCGAAAAGCAGGCTTCTAAACGGGTATCAGATGCCGAGTGGCCGGGTCAGTATGCATCTGAGGGTTCCCAAAGACATTGCAGCAGGAGGAGGGGGACTAATACCGTCCGGCCTCGAATGTTCGGACGCGGAAGTTGTTTTCAACCCGAGTGTTGCCAGTACCAAGACGGGTACTAACAAGAACGTATACATGAAGTACTTGATCGCGTTTGTGGCCGTTATTGGTGGAATTGAGATATTCGGAGTAGGATACATGTTTGTCTTCAGAAAAAAAGTCAACGAGGAACTGGTAAACATGGGGTATTTAGCTATAGCCCTGGAATTCAGACGTTTCTCGTTCGCGGATCTGAAGAAGGCGACCGGTAACTTCAGCGAAGAGATCGGAAAAGGCGGGTTTGGGACAGTATATAAAGGGCTTCTTGATGGAGAAAAGGTTGTAGCTGTGAAGAGATTAGAAGGGGTTTTACAAGGTGACCCTGAATTTTGGTCAGAGGTGAACGTTATAGGAAAAATCAACCACATGAACCTTGTGAAGCTGTGGGGTTTCTGTGCAGAAAATGAGCACAAGCTACTGGTTTACGAGTACATGGAAAATGGCTCGGTTGACAAGATCTTGTTCTCCTCAGAATCGTCTGGGACGGTGCTCGAATGGGAGCAGCGATTCAACATCGCGGTAGGAACAGCGAAAGGCTTGGCGTATCTACACGAGGAGTGCCTCGAATGGGTGCTCCACTGCGATGTGAAGCCTCAGAACATACTGCTAAACGACCGGTTCGAGCCGAAGGTGGCTGATTTCGGTATGTCCAAGCTGTTCAAAGAGGGCAAGGACTTGGGATTCTCGAGGGTTAGAGGAACAAGAGGGTACTTGGCACCGGAGTGGATGAAGAACATGAAGATTGATGCCAAGGCGGA
Source organism: Hypericum androsaemum (assembly GCA_963995505.1). Lineage (NCBI taxonomy): Eukaryota > Viridiplantae > Streptophyta > Magnoliopsida > Malpighiales > Hypericaceae > Hypericum > Hypericum androsaemum. Next base: position 14,053,339 of record OZ023195.1, read on the forward strand.
TGTCTACAGCTACGGAATCGTCCTGTTGGAGCTTGTGAGCGGGAAGAGCGCGCCAAGCTTCCTGTCGGGTTCGGATCAGGGCGGGAACCATCACGTGTTCAACAACTTGGTAGATTGGTTTGGTCAAAAGATTAGCCTGGGAGGAGTAGAGGGTGTCATTGATCCGAGGCTTGGTGATCATTTCGACAGGGAGAAGGTGGAGCGGTTGGTGAAAGTCGGGTTTATGTGCGTAGAAGAAGACCGAAATGCCAGGCCTGCAATGAGCAATGTAGTGGAGCTTCTTCTCGGACAGGAGACATCAGACATCAATGATCAGCCTGGAATTGGTGAGTGATAAGACGGGAAAAGCTCGACCGATTTTGGATTAATCTTGCGTAGAATGCAAGTAAAATTGTGGTCTGTTGTTATAATGCTTCGTCGAGTTGGGATTAAGTTTAGTTTGATGTATAGAAAATAAAGTTGCTACTAGGTAGCAAGAGGGTTGAAATCTGCTCATTATTCGTTAAGATTAGTGGCAAACTTGATTGTCTACGGCTCCGTTGCGTGTGCACGGGGTAGCTGATTTGTATAAATGTATCAACAACACTGCATGGCAGATGAACACTCTTCTACTCTCTGTAGGTTTGGTGCAAAAACTTGTTTTTCGTCTGAATAAGCAACATGTGAATTGTAGTAGTTGCATGTACAGAATATCCCAATTTTTTTTTCTTTTTCTCTTGTCGTCTTTCATATTTCTCTTCTCTCCCTTACTTTCTAAATCATTTACGTTGCACCGCATTGATCGAACTCGACAGCAATTTATTGTCAACTTAATCAATTAAATATAAGATCCACACAGGAATCACTGAACTCGGCAGCCAAATTGTCAGGAAAAGTAAGCGAGAAAAGAAAAGGTAGCAAGAGAGAGCCATATACGCCACAGTCATCATATATAATCCAACATATTTCTTTAGAATTAAACTTGCATTTATATTAATTACGTCGAAAAAATATTATGTAAAAGGACATTAAAATTATCCCGATAAATGAAATACTCAATTAAATTGTATATAATTTTTATTTGAACATCGTCATAATTTAATTGACAATTTCATTCGACGTGGAATATTCCTTAGTTTGCATCTTGATAACTTACTAATAACTATCCTAGTCAATATAGCATCATTTTCGGATTGTTATTCAATCGATCTAGAATCACCATTGATATATAATCCAACCTCGCGTTGCACGACAGGAACCTGGCTAGAAAACGACAAGAAGAAACGTCACTTCGATCCGTCAATTGTGTTGCTCAAGTCAACTCTAGTTGTTAATCTTAAAATCATGTTGTTATCTAGAAGTCAACCCTCATTTTAAATTAATAACAATGTTGGTTAAAATGGTATTAATGCGATTAATCAAACAATACGCCGCCTCCTAATCATAGTATTAGTGATTGTAATAAAACCTACCGCCGCCTTCCATTTTAAGCAAGAGAACAGGAAGCGATCCAACATCTGATGTCAGTTTCTTGTCAACTTTTGATCTCCAATGGGTTAGAAAGCAACTAGAAAAATTCTAAAACGGAAAAAATAACAAATCCCGGAGGAAATAGTGAAGATGGTATCGCAAATCCTCGTTCAATGGTTAACGATTCAAAGCGTGTATAAATTCAGGAAAATTTAGAATCCAAATCTTATTAATTGTAATTATGATATAAAATTTTAGTTTTAAAAAAATCTCGTTGAATGGCTGCGTCGATCTTGTAAATATACCGAGTTGAGAAGAACATCTGGTTTGCGCTATTTTCGATTCTTAATTTCTAAGTTATAACGTTATATAGCGGCATAGAAATTAAATCATCATTCAACTCGAGGATAAACTTTTGATCTCCAATGGGCTATCGGTTTGGGCTAAAGCCATCTATCTATCTTCACCCAATAAAGAGCTGGCCCATCTTTCTTCTCAAGGGCTTTTGAAGCAACCCAAAATGTTTGATACCTCGTATTCGAATTGAGTCAGTCAATCGAACTTCAAAGAATCATAAAATTATATTTTTAAATAATTTTCTCTGGAAGAACTAATGAATAGAGATAGAGAGAGAGAGAGAGATTCTTTCTGTTATTTAGTGGAGAAAAAAATCCTCTTTTAATGTTATCTATTCTATGGTATTCCATTGATTTAAATTGAAATTATGCATAAAGATTAAAGAGAATAGTAAACTTTACCGTAGACATGCCATTAATATCGAAACACATTTACGAATATGAATTAGCTACGAGAAAATTCATTTTAAAAAATTTTAATTAAGAGAAAAATTCATGTCGGCTCCAAAGATAGAGATTTTACTGAAAAAATAATTGATATACAACATGTCTGGAGCTGCATGGCGGACGCATTTTCGAAGTAGGCCTTGCTAATCTTATATGAATATCTTGCATTCGATGTGTGGGTATATTTCTGTATCGATGTGTACCTTTGATAATTTATGGGGTTAGCCTTTCTCGTTGTACCCAGATATTTTGTGTTACCGAGAACAGGGGCGGAAGGACGTTTAGAGGAGTGGAGGCAATTGCCCCCACTTAATTTTTTTTATTTTTGATAACTATGTATATTTTTTAATATATGTCCCCACTAAAATTAGAAATTGATCCCACTAAAAAATTAATCAACCTAAAAATTAAAACCCGAATGGCCCATTATCGACTTATCATATGTTAGTCGGGCTCAAGAAAGTGTGTATTCCAAATGTCAAACAAGTTATCAAGTTCGAATAGAATTTGACCATATGCAAAAGAGTTATATTCCCTTTCTGAATAGAATCACCGGTGTTATATTTTGAATTGCAGTTCCTCCTCATATAAGGAACCAACCCTAGAGCTCCCTCAAAAAAATAAAAAAGAAAGAAACGGAACGTCCAACCCAAAGCAGACCAGAACGCGTTTGGGGGTCAACTTGGAATAGGGTGAGTTACATTTTCTTCTTTCTTTAATTAAAGGGTCACGTATATGATATCGATCCCTATTATTTGCATTATTTTCATTAGGTTAGGGTTTAGATTAGTTATTAGGTTTTCTCTCGAATTCATAATTGGTTAGAACTCTATTTCCTATCCAATACCGAATATATTGGACGATGATGGTAGGCTTTGTCGTGTGTATGTATATCACATTTTTAACATTATTTCATATATTCTCCCATCTCTATGTTACTGTGATTTTCAAACAATTTATGTTTTCGATTTTGCTGTATTAATATTGGTGAAATTGTCTTCCTTATTGTAGTATTGATTTATATTAATCTGTTTGATTTTGTATTTCTGATCAGTTATGAATAAGTACGTGAGAAAAGGTAAGAGGCATATTGACGAAGTTAGTGGTTCTAAAAGCACAGAAAGGAGTTTCAAACAAGCTTATTTTGGCTCCTGAAATTAGCTTTGATATTGCCGGTTACGACTGCAAGTATTAAGAGAGTCTTTTCTGCCATGAATATTTTGAAGAATCGTCTTCGCAACAAGATGGGAGATCAATTGCTAGCTGATTGTTTAATTACAGATATCGAGAAAGACGTATTTGATTATATTGACAATGTAGCTATTATGGAGCGATTTCAACGCATGAGTAATCGTAGAGGACAATTATAAATATTGTAATTACATACGTTTAACTTTTTGAAAAAAATTATATTGCCCCACTCCCTAAATTTTCTGGCTCTGCCCCTGACCGAGAACGTAGAAATTTGTCGTAATATTATAATTAGCGTAGAGCAGAGTCTAGCGATAATAATATCAAAATAAAAAAGGTACCATTTCCTTGACACAAATTTTTCTCACTTATTTTTTAAGAATCGGGCGGTCATAATCTTACTATAATAAAGTAAACATCCTTTTCTGGTTTGGTCCGACACTACAGAAATATCAAAACTACCCCTAAAAAAACTTTTTTTCTCCCAAAAACAATTTCTCTCTTCTATCCCCCGACACTAGAATTTAACAATAGGAATAGAGAACCCTAATATTTTTTCCCCCAACGGGATTCGTCTTCCACCGATGCCGGCGACCAGCTTCCGATGCTGGCGACCAACTTCTGATGCAGGCGACCAACTCCGGCGATGGGTCGCACACCAACAACTATCTAGCCGCCGCTAGAGGATCATCCCAGGGCTTCCTCGACGGGTCCCCGTATTGCGACCACGGCCGGAACAACTGCTAGAAGGCAGAGTAGTAGGAACGAGACAGCGCCGTTACCGTTTCACCGGGAACTGGACTTTTTTTCTCTTTATTTTTTTCTTGGTGTTGTGGGGTTTAAAAAAAGCCTAAACTAAACTTGGTTTCTTTTTTGTTAAGGGAAGTTCTTGACTTCCCGATGGCTAATGGAGGATTTCCGGCCTCTCTCCCTTATAATAAATTACGGACTACTAAGTAGAATTCATTTCCCCTAAAAAAAATTCATTTTATTTTTTGTGATTGTAACAAGCTATTTGCTACATTATTTGCACAGTATTTTTTTAGGGGTCAATAAGATCTTATATAAATTTAAAAAAACTCTATTAAAATTTTATTGGTATAGTATATATCATCAATGCAAATTTTAATGTGATTCTAATACAATATAATTTGGTATATTCGATATTTAAAATTTATCATTTTATAATCTTACTATAATAATAAAAATTACTTTTTAGGTGGTTTGATATCACACCGTGGAAGTGTTAAAACTACTCTTTCAGTTAAATCGTGATGTTGTTGGCCTGGTCGAGGAGAGAAACGAGAACGGTGCTATCGAGGGATGGACTGATCATGCAGGACATGACGGGGTCGAAGGGGGAGGAATATTCTAGCGCGACCGAGGGGACAGTTTGAGTGGGGTCGGAGCCAGATGTCTATGCAGTCCACGTGGAAGGGGTGGGAATAGACTGAGAGAGTCCTCACATAGTGGTTCTCTTCGAACTACAGCAAGCACACAGTGCAGTCTCGCAGAACGGCAACGTTTGACGGTGATTTGTAGAGGGAGAGAGGGCTCGTCTTGATGACGGAGTCATCGAGCCAGTAAGGGGAGTACACGTGGAAGCGAGCAGCCCCGTCAGGGAAGGAATAGTAGAACGGGAGGGGAGGCGAGTCCAGGTTAGAGAACGTGGTAGAGTAGTACAGCAGCTGGAACCTACGACACCGACACTGGTGCCACCACTGACGAAACAGATGGATGAGGATGAGGTGGTGGGAGAGGAGGCGGAAGTAGGTGACCAGTAAGAAGGCCGCCGCCACAACGACTACTATGGCGTTGAGTGGCGGGCTTGAAGTCCATGCCCGAGATGCTGGCGTTGCTTGACAGCGGAGCAGACTAGTCAAGAGAGGTGATGTTGCTAATAAAGTAAGAACGTTTACAAAAAAAAGTGTATAAAAAGAAATTTTTATGGCGTCCTAAGTAAATCAAAAAAATAGTAATAATTAAATACGTAAGAGAGCATCTTATTCATGTACAACTTTTTTAAAAAAATTAATGAACAATATGTTTTGCGAGTTTTAAAACAGAACGTCACTCGCATCGCGCATGGATATTTACTAGTATAAATAATCGAAACAGTTTTTATATAATAAATCGACCTGGCTGGGCCTGGGAAGACCAGACATTAGTCCAAGTCGTCACTCACACGCACGAAGACTCACTCTCTCACTCTCTTGGTCGGCCGCCTCCCTCTCTCTTTCACTTTCATTGCTCGTTTCCCTTCACTTCTCATCGGGGAAATGGCGGCGGCATCCAGCTTCGGTCATTCAAACGGGGGCGTAGCATTCTCGAGCGACGTCGTTCCGACGGGCCCATCTCTGACCCGGAACTTGCCGACGCTACCTTTCGCCGCCAGCATCAGGCCGCGAAGCTGCTCGTTCCCCAGAACCAGACGACTGGTAGTCATCTCCATGAGCATGTCTCCCGGGCAGGACCCCCTCACGCTCTCATCCGCGACGCCTCCGCCGATGGTTAACCCCGGCGAGGCGGTGACCGACCCGGCTTCTCCCGGCGGGGATGGGTTCGACGGAAATGGAGGGAACGGGAAGCTCCCCTCCGGCGGCGGGGGAGGGGAGGGGGAAGCGGAGGAGGAGGAGGAGGATGAGTTCGGACCGATAATGAGGTTTGAGGATGTGATGAAGGAGACGGAGGCGCGTGGGGTCACGCTCCCTCCCGACATGCTGGAGGCCGCCAGGACATACGGGATTCGTAAAGTTCTTCTCTTTAGATACTTGGAGTTGCAGGTGAGCTCCAAACGGCCCCGTTTTGTTTGGAAAGTCCTTTCCTTTTTTTACAACTTTGAATAGTTTTTTGCATAAAATGATGTCGTTTTTGCTTGTTTTGGGTTTTGCAGGCTTCCGGTGGGCTATTGGGTTTCTTAATGGGCGCGTTTTCGATGCTCAGGAACCGGATGTTGGCTGACCCGTCCTTCCTTTTCAAGATTGGGACAGAGGTTTGTCTGTCCTTTCTCTTTGGTCCGAGCAGTCTCGTGTCTCGAACTCGAGACCTCGGTTGGCAAATGTAGGGTTGGTGTTGGAGTTAGCTTTGGTATTGATGTGTGGTCATGTGTCTGGCTAGTGACCGGTGCAGATAGTGATCGATTCCTGCTGTGCAACGTTCGCGGAGGTGCAGAAGAGGGGGAAGGATTTTTGGGCTGAGTTTGAGCTGTATGTTGCTGATCTTTTGGTCGGCGTGGTTGTCAATGTCGCCTTGGTCGGTATGCTGGCGCCGTATGTCCGTTTTGGGCAGCCGTCCGCTTCCAGAGGAATTCTTGGTCGTCTGCAACTTGCTTATGCAGCTCTTCCAAGCAGGTTAGTCAGCCTTTTTGAGATCAGAGATGAGATTTGAATGCGTGGGACTGCATGTTCGGAATTTGCTTGGTGTGATTGTGTTGGGTCACGCTTTGTGTAGTGCTTTAGCAATGCAATAAGTATTATCTTGTGTTATGTCCTTTTTTTTAGCGTGTTCGAAGCAGAACGGCCAGGTTGCAGTTTTTCAGTGAAGCAGAGAATGGCTACTTACTTCTATAAGGTAAGTGCTCTGTTATGCTAAATGCAGCAGATTACATTGTGGATTTAGTGCTGATTTTCTGCACTACTTGATTTCAGGGCGTAATGTATGGGATGGTTGGATTTGGATGTGGTATTGTTGGCCAAGGCATTGCGAATCTCATTATGACTGCCAAGCGGTATGTTCTACGACGGTCTTCTGTTCAGTTATCTGATAACTTTGCTTGCTGTGTACTCCCACGGGGGCACATTTAGAATAGCCGTTTTTTCGCATAATTGAATGATAAAACGACTACTTGATTCTAGAGATCATTTCGATTGCTGTGCTAATAACATTTGTGCCACAGGAGCATAAAGAAATCGGAAGAGGACATACCGGTGCCACCTCTCTTCAAGAGTGCAGCTCTTTGGGGTATGTTTTGCGTTGCTCTTCTTGTTGTAACGTATTGTCTAAATCACTGGGCAAGATGTTGAAACATGGCAAATTTGCTACAATCTGAAGCCACCCTTTTCGCCCCCGACATATGTGCAAGCTCTTACTCTTTGGTGCTTCTTTTGTAACCAAACTATCTACACATTGCTACTTCATTTGCTGTTCTCTAGATTGTCAACCTCTAATTCTCAAACTTGTTTCAACTGAATCCTTTTTTTCTTCTCTTTGTACCAACAACAAATTTATTCATCCTGTAGGTGTATTCCTCGCTGTGTCGTCCAACACCCGCTACCAAGTCATCAACGGACTCGAACGCTTGGTAGAAGCTTCCCCAATGGCTAAGAAGGTTCCACCTGTTGCACTGGCTTTCACGGTTGGTGTGCGATTCGCAAACAATGTATACGGCGGGATGCAATTCGTCGATTGGGCTAGATGGAGCGGGGTGCAGTAATCCGCGTTTTTGTCTTAGCCAAAGTAGGTTCTCATTTAACTATCTCCTTGGTGGATTATTAGGACAATGAAGATCTTATGGTACTCTTCTAGAGCTGTCAAATTTCCTATCAGGTGTAGGAAGATTAGCTTTCTAGTGCTATTAGACGGCTTTTTGATTTTGTACTATTTATGCAGTGACCAGAGCGCCTAAATATGTTGGTTTGATGTTTTCTATGTGGTTTCTTTTCTACCCCACTTCTTCTCTGCTCACAATGAAAGGTCAGAGGAGGAGACCAGATTCACAGTGAGAACCAGGATCAATATCGGTATAGTGATGGCAATCTTGTGCATGCTGGTGGCTGCATGAGTTGGGAAGAGGCTGCTCAAATTGGCCATACGCGATGGGACCTTTGAGTGTCCATGCACTCCTTCCACAATTTGCCCTGTCAGGTCTGATCGAAGCGTTTGCTGCTGTTGCCATCATGGAATGAGGACTATTTCCGGTGCGATTTCCTTCATCGGCTTCTCGGCCTCTAGTTACTTGAACACGGCTCTCGTCGATCTAGTCCGCGATTCGACAGCGAGGAACGGGAAATCGCATTGACCGGATGGCCGAGACATCAACAAAGTCGAGATCGAAAACTTATACATCATCGCTGGTCTGGCTGCTTTCAATCTGCCATACTTGAACCTTTTCTCATGTCGGTTCCAGGTAACCCCCACTTCTTCTGTTTGATGCTTGGCTAGGTGAACATGTTACATGGATCGGTACCTTCTGTTTCATTTTAATTTCTGCAGAGCTCTGGCCTCACTAAGGCCTGCTTCTTCAATGCTAGTTCATAACATCCTCCTCAAGAGCTCCAAACATATCAGATATTCAAAATATTCAATGTGTGTCTGGATTAGTCGGTTAGGAGATATCCGAGTAATAGGCTACGGATCTGGGCTTTGGGAATGAGCTTTTCTCTCTGGCATGGGCCTTTCGCTCTCGCTGTCGGGCTGGGCCTAGTGCGGGCTTGGGTTGGGCTGAAGCAGAAACCAGAGCAATTCAGTTTGCTATCAAAATGGTTCAGACAATTTATGCTGCTCATTTAAGACTATACTTGAAAGCAATGGTCAGTGGAAAAAACCAACTTCAATGTCACTCTCATCCATTACAACTTGCTCCAAGAATCCAGCTTCTTGTTCAAAGAATATCTTCTGTTAGAAAAAAGTGTCACTGTCTTATGCAGATAATAAACCTGCTACTGTGAGATAATCAAGAAGACCACAACCACACAATAAGTATATTTAGATGTTGAAACAGTCTTTGGTTGGATCCTAAAACGATTGGTTGATGATCATCGAAGAAAATTGTTCAAATGGGTTAACAAATGTTCCCTCAAAATATACAGACAAAAGATATTTATGTTCTGATTACCACGTTATCACTTACAAGTGCGGTAAATTTGTTTATGTACGTTAATAACTCACTAAATCACCCCCTTAAAGATTTTGTATCCGATCCAAGTATCGAAAATACATCTTGCAGTGTTGTCCTCGCACTACGGTTCGTGTCATGACAAGTTGGTAAATCAAAGCCCGTCCAATAGGCTTTAAGGAAGCGTGCTGATGTTATCAAATATTGAAAAGCAACCACCCGTTACAGGAAAAAACTGAACCACCGAACTATTACTCTTGTTTCTGGTCGTAAACTTCTTCCTTCATCCATTGAGAGAGTTATAAACAAAAGGTAACAAGATGAACAAGCTTGTAATGGCCTTCAAATAGCTCTGTATCTGATTGTTCTATCTTGCAGCTGAAGTGGTGAACATGTTGGAAGGGAAGGCCATCGTTCGCGAGACGGACATGCCAGAGATGGTCCGAAGCCGTGTCATGGAATTGGCTTATAAGGCTCTTGATCTCCATGAAGTCTCCGATTTTCAATCCATTGCTCACTACATCAAACAGGTTTGTGTTTCTCCTTGATTCTCTGATATAGATGATTAGAGGAGTTTTCTTGGTATTGCTTGTTAGAATCATAGGTACATGATAAAAGTTGTTTGGCCCAAATTATACATGTTAAACATCCACCAACCAATTGTCTTTCGGTCCAATGAGCTTCGTTCTGAAGAAGCGTGTTAAGATTACTACCAACTTTCTGCACGCATGATCAGTATTTGATCCTTCTTCTTATGAAGTATGATCATGTTCAACTCGTAACAGGCTCTTGACGAAGCGTACGGGCCAGCATGGCATTGCGTGGTCGGGAAGGACTTCGGATCCTGCATTACGCACTTGACTAGCAGTTTCATCTTCTTCCGGGTGGAGATGTTGGAGTTTCTAATCTTCAAGGATGGTAATGACTTCAATGAAAGCAAGGAAGAGGCAATCGGGGTAGCGCAGAGCCCCGAGGAGACTATTTAATCTAATAATACCAACTGCTGATAAATTATGCAGCTCCTACAAGATGGTACTAAGTACTGCTAAATTCATCGGACCGTCTTCCTTACGCTTCTTCAATATTCTTGACTGTTATCTTATTCTACATGATAAGCAAGTATACATGTTGTGTCAGTCAGTTAAACAGCAACCAAATGTAGGAACAGACATTCGTTTTAGTTGTTTCGGGTTTCGACAGATGACAGAACAATCGACAGGGGATAGGGAGGAAGGAAAACGACCTGAGAGATAATAGAATGTATGCATCAAACTCGAAGCTTTGCCTTGCTTCGTTTCGTGAATCCGGTCGTTCGATATGCGATCCATTGGCAGCGAAGACGATGTAATCTGCATCCGTGAGGATTAGATCTTTCTCTGGTCTGTAGTCTAAACCTCAGGATGCAGATTACGCTGTCCTGACCCAATATGAAGCACTTTCTCCCATGTGCATAGGTGATGCCTTGAAAGGCTATCAGTAGAAAAGAAGAGGTTTGGTGTTTGCACATGCATGGTCACTTCAATTTATATGGCTACTAAAGTCGAACCCATTATTCCAAATCAAGTGTTTCTTTCATATGTAGTAATTAAAGGGGAAGCATATTTTTTTTTGGTTGATACCACGTGGTATCCGATCTCTGTCGGGCCGACTAATCCAGGTTGAAGCCGGGTAACAGCGACAAAGCTCTCTCAACAAGCGAAAGCATATGGTATAAAGTTGATGATAAGATGCCACACCCAGAATCATTGATGATGCTGTTCTTCTAAAACCAATCATAGGCGTGGATAGTTTGCTTGCTTTCCACAGACAACGACATTTGATCTTGACTGCTTTTCCTCAAGAGGGATCGTGTTATTATGGCAATTATGTTGCAAAGAGGAACAAAATAATAGATAAAACACGTAAATCAACTATTGAAATTTGTTTTACCTAAATCAGGAGTTCGAGGACTATCACTTTGCTATAAATAGGGATGGTAAAAGTACTGTGGGTCGTATCCTACCTTATCTTGTGGGTCGAGAGTATGTTGATTTTGACTGAGTTTATGGTAGGCTATGAATATGGATCCACTTTTAGAGGTGGGGGCAAGGGTAGGGTATGAATCCTAAAAAATTTTACCCTACCCTAACTAAACCCTCATTAGACCCTAATTAGATCTCTTTATCTTATTTTTTACTTATAATTTGCGATAGACTTCTTAAATATTCTAAAATATGTTTCATGATATCGACTCCAAAATTTGAGGTACATATTATTCTAATTTTTTTCATTGATGTACTATATATTTCATGATTAATCTTCGCATATTTATTTTAATTTATTTGAATTATATATATAATTATGTTTAAAAATTATCAAAAATGTAGTGTATTTAATTGAAGGGTCGGACGTTGCAGACCCTGTAGATCCTGCAGACCCTATGGGTAAGGGTACGAATCTAATAATAAAATTTATCGATAGTCAGATGGTAGTAAGATATGGATTCAACTCTCCAAACTAAGGTATGGGTAGTGTCCTACCTGACGCTACCCATCGCCATCCCTAGCTATAAATACCAGAGGTGTGGAGGAAGCCAGTCAGAATTAATCTCACTTCTTTCGCAATTTCCTCTTCTCCCCTACTCGTATTGAACAATACTTGTATTTCATGGAAATAGAAGAAGCATCTCGCTTTCGCAATTTCCTCTTCTCCCCTACTCGTATTGAACAATACTTGTATTTCATGGAAATAGAAGAAGCATCTCGTCCACCAAATTCAGCAACTTGGACAGAGAAATAGAATCAATGCCTAATTATCTTGGAACCCAAAAGATACCACAACTGATTCTGCCCTTAACCAGATCTGGCCTCCTCAGGTTTGATCAATACCAACCAGTGTGATTTACTCCTCCGAATCTTCCAACCAGTGTCAGATTTTTACGGATGCAATAATGTCATCGATCCGGCAGTGGATTGGATCCGGATTAAAGAAGCCATTTCGGACCGTTTGGACTGAAAAACCGATAATGGCATGTTCCGATTTTGACAATGACAATGACATGCTCCGGATACGACATTGGCATGCCCAATTATTGATAATAGCCCGCGTGCTACGACAATGGCATGCCCAGTTATCGATGTTGGTGATCCCCTACCGCGCGCGAGCTTTTTTCATTTTTCTCCCTATATTTTAACTTTTTTGCAAAATAGTCCCGGCGTGTCTTTCAATCCAAACAGTTCGAAATGGACCCATTCCGGACCCAATCCAAACTCGTTGGAGCCATTTTCCGCAACACGTACAAACAATGAAAGTTGGTGCTGAAAATTTCGCACCTGCCGAGTAGAGTGATTCTCTGTTTGTACATCAAATATATAAGAACACAGAACTGAGACAACGATTAAATCTTCAATTTCAGATACATGAAAACATCACGAATTGTTAATGCAGAGAATTCAGGGAGACGCTACAAGTAGTATGAACAAAACTGAGTTGCTTTAACAGCAAAAGAAGAAACAATGTTAAGTTACTTCAATGACCCATATAAACTTACCACCTATCTATACATACATGCTAATCTCGTGGCAGCAAAAGAAAATTTACCACCATAAAGTCTCTCATCAATCTACTAGCTTCTAAGGTTAACAAAATTGTCCTTCATTGTAACTTTATCCATTCCAGTCTTTCTAACTAAGCTTGAACTGAGGATTGTAAAATCGAAGGCAGAGTCTCAAGAATCGAGAAGCGGTTTTTCGATCAACTGGTAGAGATGTCTGATAGAAGCATCTTCAATGTCTCGTAAGTCATGAACACAATGCCCACGCTTGGAACCACCTTGTAGTATTCTGGCAGGATTCCCCTATACAATCCTCTGAAACCTTCAGACTGGATAATGTGACCAAAAGTCCCAAATAAACCGGTCTTGTACACACGTGCTCGGCCGCCAGCCCCTTCTAGCTGCATTCTTCTCCTCAAAAGATCCAAGGGAAACGTTGCTGCGAGATCATCACAAGACCAAAGCTAAGTCATCTCCATAAGGAGAAAATAAGCTACAACTTATTAACCAGGAAAAATGGATATGATATTTGAAATGAACAGCTCTCAGGACAGACTACCACCAAGGTCAAACAAATAGGAATTAGAAAGAAGACGAGACAAGCTCAGGTTATCCCTGCACTAAAGCTGCTCAAAATTAGCAATAAGTTGTGACAAGATTTTTGTTGCACAAGGCAAAAGTCGCACAACTCCAGCTTGAGGAAAAAATAATTCTCGGCTAGAGCAGTGACATGACATTGATTTGATCCCAGCAACCAGAAAACGAATATAGTAGCACACGGTAAGACAGAAGAGACCGAAAATCTAATGAGAGAAAGTCTTACAAAGGTGCTTACCAGTTGATGATGCAATACCCGAAAGACTACCACAAGCAAGGCTGACCATGACAGCAGAATCATTTGGCCTACAATCACACAAAAAAGCTAATCATGCAAAGTTAACAATAACCAGAAGAACTCCCAAGTCTAGAAAATCGGATCCTTTTCCAGAATGATCACCTCTGCAACTGCCAGTGGGATCTAAGGGACTCATAAACAGAAAAGCCAATAGCTATGTTAGGTCCAACACCCTGCACATAACAAACAACTTCTTCTCACTTCCTGAAATAGTAGACGGGGTTATAAAGATGAGGAAGAAACTAGAGATGCATACCAACAGTGTTGCCCCAAGTCCTTTATACAAGCCAAAAACCCCTTCTTCCCTGCATATGGTATGAAAAGCATGCCCTATGCCTCTATAGTATATTGTACTCCGCTGAAAAGTTTGGAATCGGTATGGAGTCAGACATGATATTCAGCAGGTCAAACAGGCATGCTTTAATCTCTAGCAGTTCTTGCAGTCATATCTTTACTCACCCAAGAATGACGAAGTTACCTGAGCCGCAAGCCGAGTCCTAACGAGATCCAGCGGATACGTGGCAGACGCAGCTGTTATTCCAGCTAAACCACCCCCAACAAAATGGACACCAAGGCCCAGTGGTCCACTTGCGCTCAGATTTTCCAGACCAAGATATGACTGCAAGAACTGCAAGAGATTAAAGCATTAAACAGCCCAAGTTAGCCGGATCCATCACATGGTTATGCAACAGCACCTTCGAGTAACAAGCTAATGCAGCAACTTACAGCCTTGTAGCGTTCATAAGAGTAGAAATTGACGGATGAATAAGGAAGTCGGTGAGCTATAGTAACCAGATTGCCTTTCCAAAAGGCTCTAAACCCTTCTTCGTTAACAATTCGAGAAGCCTCCCGCCATATACACGGCTTGCTCAGCGTCGCTACATCGGAGTGCATGCCTTGAAGCTAACAAAAACAACACCCACCAACCATTAAAGACGTCAACTCCACCTCATCAATACACCAAAGAAACAAAATTGACACAAACCAAAAGCTACTCCCCATTCACTGCCGTCAGAGAATAGCTCGATATCAGGAAGAAAACTTTCCAATAACATTATTTTAAAGGCGAAACCCCACTTCCACCTAGAATAGATCAACTGGTTAGGACTTCGAGTCCCGGAAATGCACAGGCCTCAAAATTTAGTTGGGAGAATTTTGCAGTAATGGTATCAAAGTGGATTGATCATGTGCCCATTGTTGTACTCGTACGACCCCCATTTCTTCGCACGTTGGTTAAGTCAAAAGCCCGTGCAATCTTCGACCCGATGGATCTCATTTGAGGAGGGCGTGTTGGACAAGTTTATAAGTGCGTAAAATCCACCAATCCATTGCATTAAGTTTTCGGGTTGGATACAGAGATACGTTAGTCCTTCAACCCGGATTAGCCGGTCCAATGGCATAATGATATAGGATGGTTAAACGCAACTTGGTCAGTAAAGCAGTTACCTTTACACTTAAACATGACAAAACACACCCAATTCCAATAAAATTAACTCAAACTAAACACATAATAAAAAGGGCATACCTGAAAGAGGATGGTGAGGCGGGCGAGCGGGGCGGTGCAGGTCTTGCTAAAAGCGCCGGCGACGCCGCCGGCGAGCAGCTGCTGGAGCGTCCCGACGGATTGCTGGCCCGAAAACGACCGCTTGGGGGTGTCGTTTTTGAGGTTGAGCAACTTCCGAGCCCCCGCGTCCACCACGCTGCCGTGCGCCGCCGTGTTCAAAGCCCTAATTTGGCCCCCTTCCACCACCACCCCTACCCTCGCCTCCATCTTAACTAATTTCACCCGCTTCTCAATTAGATCACGTGCGCTATTTGTGAGTTTGTTGTTGCGAGGAGGAGAAGGATCATGGAGGTGATGACGTCATGAAGCAGCGAGGACTGGAGGAGGGGGAAGGAAGGAAAGCAAACCCTAGACTTAGAGGATGCTATGGACTAGTTGGGGCTCCTTTATTATATAATAATTTTCTATTTTTTCAGGTTTATTCTGGCTCGAGGCACAAGAGAAGGGGGAAGGGAGTAATTTTTCAAAAGAAGGTTTATTTCTTCTAATGGTGTTCTCAAGGAATTTTTTTTTGTCTGGAGTTGAGCACGAAATTGCTCTGTGGGGAGCATTTCAGTTTTGCACAAAACTGATGCTCTGCGAGCGTTTTCTATTCAAAACGCTACGGGGACCTCCCTGCGTTTTTGTGTTGTCACCAAAAAAAAAATGACTTCCACATTTTTAGATAAGCGCTCTAACCAACCGAACTACGAGAGTTTACTGATTTATAACTTTGTAATAAATAATATATTTCATAGATAAGGGTTCTATGAAATATGTAACATATTATTTTTTAAATAAATACGTATCTCCATAGAGCTGTTTCTGGTCGAAAAAGAAAAAGCTCTCCATGGAGCGGTTTCTGGCTTTAAAAATAATATATTTCATAAATATATTAAATATATTATTTTTTAAATAAATACATATTTATGTAATATATTATCTATATTTATGTAATATATGATTATTTATTTATATAATATATTATTTATTAAATAAATATGTATTTATGAAATATATTATTTTTATATTTTTACTTAAAAATATTATTTTATACAAATACTTATTTATTTAAAAAATAATATGTTACATATTTCATAGAACCCTTATCTATGAAATATATTATTTATTACAAAGTTATAAATCAGTAAGCTCTCGTAGTTTGGTTGGTTAGAGCGCTTATCTAAAAATGTGGAGGTCTTGGGTTCAATTCTGAGTTGTAGTTTGGTTGGTTAGAGCGCTTTATCTAAAAATGTGGAGGTCTTGGGTTCAATTCTGAGTAAGAGCCATTGTGTGTTTTTATTTGAATTTTCACCCCCTTGCTCACCGTAGCTTTTTTTTTGTGACAACACAAAAATGCTGGGAGCACAGCGATTTTTGGCAAAAATTACCTCCCGTAGCCGAGCCGAGCCGTGGATTCATCTTTTGTCTGAAAATGCTCCAATTGGAGCGTTTTGAATAGAAAACGCGCGTGGAGCAGCAGTTTTTGTGTAAAGCTGAAACGCTCTCCGCAGAGCGGTTTCGTGCTCAACCCCAGGCAAGGAAATCATTCCCCGAGAACCCCATTCAGGGAATTGTCGGAAAAATAAACCCCCTTTTGAAAAATTACTCGAGGGAATGATGGGTTCTGGTTTTTTAGTCGGGGGCCTCGGAATCGGGCACCCGGGAATTGGGATTTTCTCGTGAATTCGCATTACCAACATTAATTATTTACCAACAAATACTTAAATAGACTAACGAGTATGTTTGTTTTAGTTTAACTATGCATTGAATTTGAGTATTAAATACTTATTAAAAAATTTTGTTTTTAAAAATTTAGTCGAATCTAGATTAACCTATTAGTAAAATCAGAATAGGAGAAAAAAATTGGAAGTTGGGACTTGGGAGGGTGCGGATATTCTTTTTTCTTTTCATTTTCTGGAAGATGGGGGAAGCGGATATTCTAAACTAGGACATGGTACGCACGTTGGTGTCTGTCTTGTTAGGAGTGACGTGTCACTAATTAAATAAAAGCGGAAAATGTTATATTTCATGTCTCGCAGTCAAGCTTATACCAACTTGCACGCACGGCACCTCTTCTCTTCCCGTCGTTTTGGTGTTTTGCCAATTTGGGACGCATAAAATTCAATAGCTGTAATTTTTTAGATAAAGGTTTTAATGGTCTAACAATCTCACTTTAATTGGATTTTGATGTTTGATACTTTTTAGAATTTTATTAAAACAAAAAAATGTGGAACATTGCTTTTTAAAAAAATTTAATGAAACTTTACCTGTCATGCAGAGGATTCCCGCAAAAACTCCTCAGAAAGGGAGGAGGATCCCAAAACGACACGTGGATAAGTCAGAGACGACGAGACCAGAGAGAGAAAACCCCATCTCCCAGTTAAAATAAATAATGCAATTGAAGTGTTAATTGTGAAAAAAAATTGTTCACCTTTTTAAAAAAAAGTTTGTAATGCAGCGTTAATTATGCTAATTGGAGACATTGAATTCGAGTTAACCACCTCAGCCTCTCTCCGGAGGTAGATAATTAAAACGCACCTAATGGAATATCACAAAATTAAGCTAACAACTGAGGGACATCTCAGGTTGCCACGACACCAAACTCATCCGCCAAGTACTATGATCTTCTCTAAAGTGATAATATTTATAAACTGATAAAAAGTCTCGGTCATGAGTCAGGACCACTGTTAAAATTTAATAACTCATCTATCGTAATAACTAATACTTTTTCAAAAAAATTTAGTGTTAAATCTTGGTCCCAATTTTTGCATAAAATGATATTTTGAATAAATACATATATTTTTACATATTTTACAAATTCAAAAAAATTGTATGACAATAGTTTGTACTAAACTTGCTTATTTAATAAATTTCATATCATCATTCATCTTCTCAATCATTTTCGAATATTCTTATGATCATCGTCTTGGTGTAAAAAATATTTTAATCAAATGTATCATTTAAATAACGCTATAAATTTAAATTTTAGGTAATTTGTAGACAAATTAATTTTTTGATATTTACTGTTCAAAAAATTAATTTATATATTTTTGGAGAAAAAAACGTAAACCCCTCTTATTTGATAATCTCTTTAAAGTGATATTTTTTTCCGGACCTAATTTTAGAGAAGTTTTACTGTAATTTGTTATAGTTATAAGACACTTAAATTGTGGTACGAATGAAAAAAAAAAGAAGTTCCAATTTGGGCCTAGACCAGCTCAGTCATCCACGGTTGAGGAAAATCTTAGCCCATAAGAACAGAAAAAATATTTTATTGCTGATTACATCAGAAAAGGCCTTACTAAGTAGCCCACTGGACATGTACGATTTGGTTAGCCCAATTTAATTTTTTTTAATAAGTAAATGCTTTATTAAAGAAAGACGAAATGGAAAATTGCAACCGAAAAAAAATTAAAAGCGAATAAATTTGCTGATTACAAACGTCACCTACCGTATAGAGAATCCCAAAATAATTCTAACTCATGAGACCCGATATTTTTCAAAGCTTTTGCCCAAAACAACCACTCTCGGATCCTATAGAAAATGGAATGCTTGAGAAACTCACAATCACATTGCTTTTCCTCGAAAATTACCCAATTCTTACGATTCCATGGACCCCAAATAATAGCTCCGAACAAAGTGAACCAAACCTTCCCGACCATACCATTACTACATAAACCACACCATGAAGAAAGGGCCGTCTCGATCGAGCGAAAATCACTCCAAGAAACACCAATCCGATTCACGAAGTGATTCCAAATGTTTCTAGAGAATGGACAAAATAAGAGGAGATGAGTGCCGATTCATCCTCATCCAAGCAAAAAGGACAAAGTGCCTCCCATACTTATATCCTCCGCATCCGAATCAAAGTATCTCCTGTTGGAATTCTGTTTTGGATCGATTTCCACATAAAGCACTCCACCTTCAAAGGAATCAGACTTGACCAAACCTTCCTAAGTTCACCAATCAAAGGAGAGACCACAAAAGAAATTTCCCGGAAGTGACGTCTCCAGGACTTAGCCGAGTAGCCATTTTCATCCCACTTCCAGCAGATCGAGTCCCCGGAATCCAAACTAATTTGCGCCTCAATAATTGTTCAATTATTTCCAAATGTAACCCATATTTCCGTAACCCACATTCGTTTAGGGCCAATACCCATCAGGTAAAACCAATACATTCTAATTCTTACAACAAAACACTTCATTGTCTTGGTACAACGGCAATAAGCTTAGGACCAAATAAAATATTGATCAAGTTATAAACATATAATGAGAACATACTAATACCAAGATTTGTGCCCATCTTGGTGCTTCTACCCAACCTAACAAGTCTACAACGTGAATTGATTTCGCCACCAGAGTGTCTTCTGTTTATATGCACAAGAATTACACGCTCCAAGATCATACCTGGCCACCATCCCTGCATACATTGAACAAGCAAGGCAATACTCCGCAACGTCGTGCGTGTATCGGTGCCGGGGCTTTGGGTGGCACGAATTCTCCAGCAGCGAGAGGTATAGGATATTCTTACTTCGGTTGGCAAAATGATCATCCAAAGAGTTGGCTCCCAATGACATCATCCCTGCCGAACTGTCGGTTGTGGGATTCAAAGCTTCTCATGTCGAATCCTTGTGCGTTTGCATCATGGCCAAGGCCGATACGGCGAGCTGCAGCTACTGGATAGGGTTCCGAAGCCAATGCAGTGTTCTGGTGGAGACCTAAGCTCAATGACACTCTACCACTGCTGATCGTGGAGTTTGCGATCTGCCCGGCATGTGATTGGCTTGACAAGTCGTAATACAAATGATCACCACCCCCAACAGGTAAATCAGAATGTTCAATTACAGAACATTTTGGGGGTGGTACATCCTGAATTACTTGCTTCCGAGCTGGAGAATGGCTTGGATTGATAGGATTCGACGGCTGAACCTGCTCCCTCGGTCTGTTGGCATTCAGTTCACCGATCCGTGAATCCATGGGTGCTTGCCGCGACTCTAGCATATGAATTTCTTCTACCATAGGCTTCCACAACCTCACTCTTGCATTGATGAACCAGTTGGAAACCTGGTTGAGAGAACAAACACGATCAGGTCTAGAAGACAAACATGCAAGATCAGCAAAATAGAAGCAACGGCGTCAATTTTGTTAACAGTAAGCCAACGGAAAGTCTCAAAGATGTCGCTTACCTGGTTTCGGGACAGGCCAGTTTGATTTGCCAACATTATCTTGTCGGTATCCGTAGGATAACTGCAATCGAACACAAAGAAGAGACACAATAAGTACACTGAAGCAATAAAAATCTTAGCCCCAACACAAGACGGAGGTTCAATTACTTACGGATGCAGGAAGTGGTCAAACAACCAATTCCTAAGGACAGCTACAGCTCGCTCAGGAAGTCCCCTTTGCGGTCGCCAAACAGGCCGCTGCTCAATGAAACCTGAACAGTTCATAGACTTCTCACCACAAGGGCCCCTATCAGGATGGCCATCCTTTGCAGATTCGTCTTTCACATGGCCGACTTGGCCATGAGACTTGTTGGCAGACTGAAGCTGCTCAGTAATAGCAATCTTTACAGCTTTGAAATGCTTCGAAAGGACCTTGAGGGCTAAGTTGGCATAAGGAGTGGCATTACCAAGCCCGGCAACACACTCGAATGACGCTGCGACTGCCTGGATCTGCTGATACAGTTGCCTGTATCTCTTATAAACCTGATGAAGAGAAGCAAATTTGATTTCTCTGACCAAATGGCAAAGTAATGCAGTCATATCACAGAATTGGTAAACAAAATTATTTTCTTATTTTAAAACAAAACATAAATTCTTGGCTCATATTCATAATCAATCGAGACAATATAAAGTTTAACCTTGAAGCTTCCAAAACATACTACATAATAGTCTAGTTAAAGCTGAAATGATATCTAATTTCTAATGGTACTCTAACAAAAGACTTTAGCAGAAGTCCGAGTAAGGAATTAGCACTAGGTTGTCCACGCACATATAGTTCGAACAAGTATTACCCTATTCGGACTTGCTCCAAAGCCAGATCTCCTACTTGATGAAATCGTTAATTTCCAACACCACTCGAAACCGTGCAGCTACAAGTACATTAATGTTCCCATTGGCTAAAAGATTTATGAGATAAAAATTAACTTCCAAGCATCATATCAAGATCATGTCAACAAACTATTAACAATGCAGATTCAAGTCCGATATGAACACGATTTTGAGACCATCCAATCTCCAACTCCCTTTTCCTCTTGAAACAACAACATCGCCAAGCATCTATTCTCAAAAGAGTTTACATGTAATTATTTGATGCCACTTCTTTTATTTTCTTTTCTCTATAGTTAAAAGGTAAACAAGCTACCTAGGTAGAGTTCCACTAGAATCCCATGCACCTTGTCTTCTACTCGTCTATTTTCTTTTTCAAGACCAAATTATGCTTCCATGTACACTTTATATGAGTATTATTCCTATTTATTGGGAATGGATTCCCCTTTAGCACTCTAGACTTCAAGCTAGGTCAGTATTCCTACACGACATAAAAAAGGAGACAAACTTCCCTTTGTTAGAAATGTTACCACACTTTCTCTTAACACTTTAGCAACGACAACATAAACAAAATGTGCACATATTCCCTCCCATTAGCTCTTTCCAAAAAGATTATTCACCGGTCGATCTGTCTAATTGATCGGATAAGCAAAAAAAAAAGACGACAATCTGACAATCTCTGTCCAACACCCTTTTCGTCTTAAAGGAAAGACTCCCAACACATAACATATATACCTTGCCTTCTACTCATCTGTTTTCTTTTTCCAGACCAAATTATGCCTCCATTTACACTTTATAAGAGTATTATTCCTATTTATTAGGAATGGATTCCCCTTCAGTACATTAGACTTCAAGCTAGGTCAGAATTCCTACACGACATAAAGGGAGCCAAGCTGCCCTTTGTTAGAAATGTTACCAGACTTTCTCATAACACTTTAGTAGCGACAACATAAACAAAATGTGCATATATTCCCTCCCATTAGCTTTTTGTCCAAAAAGATTATTCATCGATCAACGAGTCGATCTCTGTCTAATTGATCGGATACGCAAACAAAGAGAATCTGATGAGGTTAGATAATATCAAGCCTCTTAAGTTCAAAGCTAACTAGATTGATAAACCACTTAATAATTCTCTTTAATTAAAGTTACTCATTTACATTTAATGTTACAAACAACTATGAAGCAATGTCAAGTTATAATTAATGAGGTAGAATTAAACAATCTACAACAAATGTCTGGTCCCGCGACCATCTCAAACCTAGATTACGCAGCACAGTGGATACCCGGATACCAAGTTCCACAAAAACAAGTTTAATAGAGTCTTTATTACCTCTTCTAGCATCGAAATCAACTTGGACTTCCGGCCGCCGTTAAAAGGGTCATCGCCGATCCAACCGCCACCGACAAGGCAATGATCATCATCGGGAGGATCCATCACAGAAACATCAAGAGAGCCCTTTTGATGATCTTCATAAACCAACTGCTCGAGCAGCTCCTGAGCCGGTTTCAAGAACTTGGACCCTCTCAGAATGGAAGCGTACCCAGTGAAGGGCCCCAGAGGGACCGGGCTCCTGGACGCCTCGTAGCTCGTCGACCCGCTAGCGTTGACCACCGCGTACTCTCCACTCCAAGTGACCGTCTTCTCCTCGTAGGGCCCGCCGCCGCCGTACAAGGGGAGAGTGCTGGCGTGGCTGTAGTGGGAGGAGAGGGAAAGAGACAAGCTGTTGCTGCCGTGGCCTAGGTTTTGGGGGGCGTAGAGAAAAGGGTTGGTGGAGCTAGGGTTTACTAGGTAAGAGGGTGGCACCTGGGCCACTTGCGTGGAGTCCAAGTAACTGGGAGAAGGAGAGGAGGAGGAAGAACCAAGACCATCCATTGGAGAAGAAGAAGGGAAGATGGAGGGATGATGATGATCATAGAAAGGAGGAGGGAAAAGAGGAGAAGAGCCATGGAGGAGGAGAGGCTGAGGAGGATGGTTTTGGGCCATGAAATCTCTAAGCTTATCTCTTCTGCTTTGTTGTGGGACATGGAAGTACCCTCCTCCATCTGCCATTAATTCACGAAGTGTAAGTAAACACACCTACCAAAGGAGGAGGGGAAAGGGAAAACCCAAAAAGAGAGGGAATGGGGTGTTGAAAGGGTAAAGGGTTTGTGTGTGTGATTGTACTACTAGTAGAGATAGCTGGATATATGGTTAGTTTTTTTATGCGGGATGGTATAAATTTTGGGATATAATTATTAGCGAAGTTTGGCTAAGGTAGAAAGACTATTATTAAAAAAATTATTTTATAATTAGGATTTGAAAGTACTCAACTACATCGGTTAGGAAAAGAATGTGTAGGGATGGAGGTAGAAGAAAAGGGGAAACAAAATGGGCTTTTCATTTTTTGGGGGTTTGTGTTTTTATTGGGAGAGGAGAACTGAGAGGCTGTTCACTTCACGGATCCTCACGGGGTTATGAGACTATCGTGTATGGTTTGATGAATACGGTGTCAGTTCTTAAGCATGAGGTAGGAGGATCGAATCTCATGATCGTCTAAGATCAAAAATTGTGGAATCAATTTAAATCTCAAAAACAAAGTTACGAGACTGGATTAAGTAGAGATTAAATAAAAGTTACGGCACATATAAATCAATATTATTTCATGGGCAAACTAATATCTCTGCATATATAAACTAATATCATTATACATACAAATTAATATCAAATATCACTATACATACAAACTATTATCTTTTAGTCTCGGCACCTAGTCTAATCTTCGTCAAATCCACCCCTCAAGGAAACTGAAGTTACATGAGGTATAGACTATAATATCCCTCAAAAAAGGGTGTAGACTATAATACATTTCTTTTTGAACAAGTGATAGACCGCAGTATAATTAATATGTGGTTTTTGGGTTCCATTTAAATCTAATTATATATTGTGTGATGCGCAATTTTTTCCTTATATCTTTCTTTAAATATATAATTGCAATTTTTTTTGAAAACCTATAATTGCAATTTGATCATTAAAGTTTTAGCTCTTTTCTCTATTATAGACATTTTTAGGAGTTTCTGTATTGTAGACCAATATTTTTAAACCGACCCGGAAAGTGACCCATATTTTTGAAAATTTCTGGTCCACCCGGTCCGACCGATCGAATTGTCGGCCGGACCAAGACTTTTTTATTTTTTATATAAAGTAAAATATATTTATTTTAGAATATAAATAATAAAATAACAAATTAAGTAAAAAGTTAGTTTTTTTTATCATTTTTATCACTTGTTATTTTACAATTTGATTACAAATTATTTTGAATTTTTCGATTTGGTCTAGTGTCCGGGTTGTTCGGGTCAGCCGAAAAGGACCGACCGGGTGGTCGGACTGGATTTTGGCTGATCGAACTACTCATCCTAGTTTTGGTGAAAAATGAGCCAGAATACCTTTGGGTGGCGGTCCAACCGGTTGGACCGTGGGTTTAAAAACGTTATTGTAGACTATGGGGCGTTGGATTTCAATTCTACATGAGTATGGTCAATTTTTATTATAATAAATTAAATTTAACCTATTTAAGAAAATATCAAATTAACTGTGTATAATGACACAAAATGTATAAGAATAAATGAAAATCCAGATATGTGTAGTTCCTGGTATAAAAGTTTAAGGTTGAGTTTAATTCATACCAGAGACAAAGCATTTAAATTCATTTGAGAATGTGAAAACAAAATTTTGCCAAATCTTCGAATGTGCTATAATCAACAGATGCAGTAGAGGCCCTATTTGGCGAAACAGATTTGGAGAAGATAACAAATAGCAGATTGGGAGCAGATAACAGATAGTAGATTTAAAAATGTGTTTGATAAAATTAAAAAGCAGATAGCAAATTCAATTTAATAGAATATA
Organism: Hypericum androsaemum; assembly: GCA_963995505.1. Classification (NCBI taxonomy): domain Eukaryota; kingdom Viridiplantae; phylum Streptophyta; class Magnoliopsida; order Malpighiales; family Hypericaceae; genus Hypericum; species Hypericum androsaemum. Next base: position 14,078,520 of record OZ023195.1, read on the forward strand.
TATTTTTGGTTAAATTAATTATTAATTTATAAATTAAGATTAAATTGAATAATCAAATTATTTATTTAAACTTAAATAGTAATAATGTCTTATGTTTATAGTCCATTATTATTTATATAATGAAGGGGAAGAATAATTTTAAGAATGAAAAAATCTCAACTTAATCTTATAAAAAATATTTATATAAAAAATCTAATTTAAAACATTTGTTAAAAAATCGTTAAATATAATCTTTAAGTAGCCAAATAAATAAGAAAGATTCCAATTATTTAGTTAAAAAATTAAATCACATCTTACAAAATAAATAAATAACCAACCAAAACTATTCCTAATTTACTAGTAGATTACAATTTACTCATTTTACCAAACAAGTAGATCGACAATCTACTCCTAATCTTCTAGTATGAAATTGGCTATTTAGAATTTGTTACAGATCCCTTGATATGAGACTGAACAATTGGATTAGAGTCCTAAAATTCATGCGTGACATGCAATTTGAGATCTCGCTAAAGTTTTTTTTAAGGTGTGTTTCATTGGTCTGGTTTATTCCGGTAATTTTGTTTTATTTTTTGTAAAGAAAAAGCACAAAAGGGGTTGAGGGACAACAGAATTTTGTTGGCAGCATAAATTAAGTTTTTTTTAAATGGTGGGGTCAAGTTTTTATAAAAATACGAAAAGTAAATACAAGTATAAATACAACAGAAATTAAGGTTTTTTTTAGAACAACATAAATTAAGTTTAGTATTATAATATACTATATAGTATATACATCGTAAAATATTATAATACGTGTTCTATAAGCCGAGTTAACAATTAATGTAATGCGCTAAATTTATTAGTTCAAATTTCAAAAGAGGGTCTTCAAAATAGGAAATATATGTATGATATGCATGTGTCCTTTGCGTATCTAACTAATAATCGTTTGACGTGCACGCGTTAAAAACATAAGAGATAATTACGTACAGAATACAAGAGTATAGTCAAATAGACTCTGAGGATCTTGTAGTTTTCATACTAATTGCTGATCCTCTGTAGTTTAGTTATTATTATACTTTCGGGTTCCTGGCTAATATTATTAATCAATTTTTTCTTATTTTATATCCAAAATGACTGATATGCCCTTGCTCCGGTCAACTAAAATTACCGGTCATCTTCTCCGGCCATTTTCCGGCGACAACCAAAATTAAAATCGCTGCAATCTTCTAACCCAAACCTACCCATCGGGAAAGAAGAATTGCTCAGAGCCGGGGAAGTCGTCTGATTCGGTCCTCTGAGCTCTCGACCCAACCTAATCGCGGTTTGGTCCTCTCTGGAGGTCGAGCGCCATCCCGGCAAGTAGCAAATCTCGATCGTCCGCTTGAAGAAGGACTATTATGATATCGTCTGATGCAGTCTTATCTGGGCCGTCCTCTCCGATCTGACGCCGACCTCGTCCCCTTCACCAAGGTCGATCTCCCTTACTCCTCCTCCTAGCTCCCTGAATTTCGATTGGGGCTGACTGTGACTCGAAGCCCGTATAGCCCCCACGGTTTGGTTCTTCTTGCTTGAAATTAGGGTTTGGTTCTTCTTGCTTGAAATTAGGGGTGACTTTGATTTGGTTGTTAGCGAATTAATGATGATGGTGTGTCGGAAAATAAATGCAAAGTAAGGATTCCGGCGACTTTAATTTTGGTTGTCGCCGGAAAATGGTTGGAGAAGATAACTGGCAATTTTAGTTGACCGGAGCAAGGGCATATCAGTCATTTTAAATATAAAATAAGAAAAAATATTAATGACATTAGCCAGGGACCCGAAAGTATAATAATAACCAAACTACATGGGCTCAAAAATTAGTAAAAAATTACAGGATCCTCAAAATTTATTTGACTATATCCTGGGATCCTCTCAGTAATTATCTCAAAACAAAATCTACCGAATGCCAGCTCATTTACTTCAGTTTCCTCCACGACGTGTGAAAAATGTATGATAATACATTGAACCATGACAATTTTTTTATGGATCATAAAGGTTTATCTTATTTTCAAAAAATATTAAATTTGATATTTGAAATATAATAATTAAATAGAATGATAACCGTAAATATCACTGTTGAACAGAATAATTCTTTTAATAATATTGTTGATATGCAATTTTTTTGAAAACAAAATTTTGTTAAATAAATTCAATTCCGTACTGGTATTTAATCTGACAGTTTAGTAATAATCAGCATGGAGATTCGAGAGAACGGGTTATCCCCGGTAATAATTCCGGCATTTAGTCCGTGGTCAAAGGTTCATTTGTTTCTGACAAGGCTATCTTTCTGTTGAGGGATTTGTCGTTTTTTAGCTCCTGCAAGTTTTAGTAGCTACAAAGGTAGAGGAAGTACTCCCTTGGTTAAAGTTTTTGCAAATTTTAGTCGTTTTGTACATTTTTGTTACTTTATTGGCTCTCTGATTGACGCACGTGAGAACTCGGGCGCCGGGGACTGACTAATTAATTGCGCACCGGTTGACGAATTCAATGACGACGTAAGTTAAATCTAGATTAATCATTTATCTTGTCCATAAGCTCCAATTTAAAAAACATTATACATCTTTTGTATCATTATTGGATCATATCTAGTATATCTAAAATATATTTTATTAGAACCAAAAGGCATTTAGCCTAGCGGTACAAAGAGTGTATTATTTATAGTAGATCTAGGGTTCAAAAAATGGCATGGTGTAAAAAATTTATCTTTCAAAAAAAACTTTATTAGAGTTTGAATATAAAATTTTTTCAAATAGTTCTACATTTTATGTTGTCATGACAAATGTTTTTTGCCGGTTCTAAATAAGAAAGAGAAGATTTATTTGTTAGCATAAGGAAAATAAATGACTAATCAAAAAATAAGGAAAATAAATGAAACTGTTTTTTTTATCTCAGCACTTCTATAAATAAAGTTGTTTTGTTTAGAACGGAAATTTTCTGATTTCTGACTATAATACCGTAAAGGTGAAACTTATAATTTCGCTAATCAATTGCCGACACGCACACCGACGCGGACATGGCCTTACGAGGAATTTGTGTATTGAGTGAGTAATTTTTTTTAAACTATTGAGTGATTGATTTTTTTTAAACTATTGAGTGATTGATTGATAGGGAAAAAAAAGAAGTTAAACTCTGAGCTTTTTAATCTTTGCTTATTATATAATTTGTTAAATAATTGTTGTAATAATTTTATTGTTGGTATGTTTTGGTTGAATTTTGGGGTTTTTTATTTTGAGAATTATCTCCAAATAGAGAAAATTGAACCAAGTAATACTGTGTTAAAAAAGTATAAAAAATAAATGAAACTAATGTAAAATTTTCTTAAAAATTCGGTGAAGACTCTAATTCTGTGCAACTTTATAATGTGAGGAGGAAATAAAAGATCAAAAACCATACGAAAATAAAACAAACTTTAAAAGAAGCAGCAGAATACGTTGCATTTAATGTTTACCTGACAGGGAGATAAAACGGGGAGTTTCCAGGTGACAAACGTCATGTTATAACGTGAGATCAGCTAATAATATCTTATCTAAAGATTTAATGGAATCTAATTAAAGCCCCAGAGAGAGGAGGGGATTTCTTCTCTTTCTTTCTTTCTTTCTTCCCAAAATCTTTTGCTTCAGTTGGTGATTTAAACAGAGGCTTCTTCCCCCCGGATCTGCCGTCGCTGGACGAAACGGGGTTCTCAAGGAAATGTCTCAGTGAGTGACAGAGATAGTTCTGTCCCACTTTCCCTTTCCCCAATATACGTTTCTTCCTTATCTCCAAAAAAAAAATACGTATCTTTCTTTTTATAGGCTGTACTATGCATAGTTTTTAAAAATAAGGTCTGACCGGCCGGTCGGACAGTGAATCGAACGCAACCCCGGGTCAAAAAGGTGGTACGTACGCCAACCTTACCAACCGGATAAAATTCGGTCGAACCGGGTGGGTTGGTCAAATTTCCTGACTCGGACTATCTGTTCTGACCATATTTTGCCCAACCCAAATCAATTTAAAAAAAAATCAGATTCGGACTCGATTTTATGAAATCAACTCAAAATAAACTAAATCAACATAGAAAATTATGCTTGAAATGAAATAAATTGACAAATATATGGAGAATATAAGTTTTTTAACATATAATTTACTCTATATATTATTTTAAAAAATAAATTATATATAAATATCCGGTTTGACTAGTCAGACCAATTGATCTAGAAATCGGATCAAAATCTGTGTCGATCTCCGGGTCATTTTTTAAAACGTTAATTCTTCATTTAAAAGTTTTTGAGAAAGTGTTAACTCTTTCTTTCTAATCTCAAGCTTTTTTTTAGAATCTGACGTTGTCTAGTATAAGTGTAGTGAACTAGATTATAAGTATTGAAAATTTATCAAGTTATTGTCTTAAAGTTTTAGGTTGGATATGAAAATTCTTACATGGTATTAGAGTGTGTTGATCTTTTACTCACACGACCTTCGTTTCTCCTATATTGGCAGTGGGTCTCGTTTTATGAGACGTGTTGAAAATTTCACATATTTAATACAATAATAGTAGACTAATTTATAAGTGTTAAAATTTAGCAAATTATTAACTTAAGATCGTGGATAGAATATAGATATTCTAACTCATTTTTTAGTTTCTTCGATACCTCACCTTTTCTTATTCTCTTTTTTCTTTTTCAAAATTATAATTTTATTAAATTAATTTAAGTTATAAGAATCTCACATTACAACATTCGGATCAGTTCTCAACCTCCTCCTCACACTTTGGTCGCAGAAAATGATTATTTTGGTTTATACTAACGCAAATATTAACTAAACAAACTAATATCAATTTAAGCTGGACAAATTTTTTGAATGGTACCAAAGAACGTAATTGACACAAAAGATTTAGGATAAATTACCCTCACATCCCGGTACTTTGGTCAGCCTCTCCCTAGGGTCCCTGGATTTTGGAAAATGATTGTCCCATCCCTAAGTTTTGATGATAATAGACTCTCGGGTCCCTGGAGCCGGAATATTGCATATTCTCCGGCGAACCCCTACTTAAAATGACCAAAATACCCTTTCTTGTTAAATTTTACTCCTCACTTGTTAAATCCATCTCCTCCAACCTCTCTCTTCCCTCTTCTTCAACTCAATTACAAAAAACAAAAATTTAATTTTAAAACCTAGATCCAGAAAACTCAAAAACACTAATTACAAAACCCGAACCGAGTTGGGATTGTGTTGTTGGAGTGGGTCGGGCAGGCGACGAGGCGGGAGAGGTAGTTGGAGGCGAGGAGGGCGTGGTTAGGGCGCTTGGTCTTGGACGACGAGGAGTCGTCGTCGTCGTTGGGGTCGCGGTGGACCGCCCCGACGAGACGGAGACGGCGCGCTCAAGCATCTTGGTTGGGGTCGCGGTGGACCGCTGCGAGGAGATAGAGACGGCGCGCTCCAGCATCTTGGTCGGGGTCGCGGTGGCGCTCAGGCTCAATGGGTTGCCGCCGCCGTGGTGCTTTATTGCGTGAGGTTCGTCGACGCCGTGAGGTGACGATGCCGTGAGGTGACGATGACAGAAAATGGCTTCACTTGCTAATGGAATCTCCAATTCCATTTTAAACTCCAATTCCACTGTCGAATCCCTAAAATGGCTTCACTTGCTTATTTAAACTCTAATTTCATTTAAAGCAGCTTCAAATCATCTAGGCAATTTCTGTGTTTTGTTCTCTGAGTTTAATTTTCTCTTTTGCTTCGCTAAGTGGGTTTGTTCGAGGAAGAAGGTGAAGTGAGGAATGAGGAGATTTTTTATTTTTATGTGGGAGGGGTATTTTGGTCATTTCAAGTAAGGGTTCACCGGAAAAAAAGGAATATTCTGGCTCCAGGGACCCGAGAGTCTATTATCATCAAAACTTAGGGACTGGAGAATCATTTTTCAAAAGTCAGGGATCCTAGGGGGAGGGTGACCAAAGGACAGGGACGTGAGAGTAATTTGCCCAAAGATTTATGTATTTCAACAAATTCTCCAATCTTACTATAATAAAGAGAATTCTCTTTTTAGGTAATTTTGTGTGTAACGTGTAAATGTCAAAATTATTCTTGAACACTAAAACCTTATAAACCGAGATCCCAAATCCCAAACTCCGAACCCCCAAACTCCCGTACCCATGTACCCGGACCCCAGACTCTAGGACACCTGGACTCCCAGACTCCCGGAACCCGGATCCCGGACACCTAGATCCTGACCTAGGATCCTGGACCCCGAACCTAGGACCTCGGATCCCCAACTACCGGACCCCTAGACCACGGATCCTTGATCCCAGACCCTCGGCCCCGAACCACAGACCCCGAATCCCGAACCCCGGATCTTGAACCCTGGACCCCAGGACACTTGGACACCCGGACTCCTAGACCCCGGAGCTCGGAGCTTGACCCCGGACCATTGACCCTGACTACGCGACCCCCGAACCCCTGACTCCGAACCTCCGACCCTAGATCCTGGACCACGACCCCTGACCCCAATACTTAAATATGTAAAAGAGCATATTATTCATGTACAACTTAAAAGAAATTAATAAACGATATATTTTGCAAATTTTGAAATAAAACAGCATTCGCATCGTGCATGCATCTTTGCTAGTGGCTATAGTAGCAATATCTATTTATAAACTAACCATAATTCGAAGTCAACTAGAAATCTAATAACGAAATCTAGGTATAACCAAAATTTCGACACATTTTCATTAAATTATATCAACTCATTTATCATGATGCAAACCATTAGAGTTTTGTATGTGACCCATTTACGTTTACGGCAGGATAGGGGTGACCATGTCGAATCAAATTTGGTAAGTCATTGTTTGCTCTCAAGAATGATTGGATGGGACTTATGAACGGGATTCACCTCAAGAAAGTTTGGTATACCCTCTTTGCATCTTATCGTTGGAATGTTTGGCTGATTAGAAACAAGGCCATCTTCGATGGTCAACCTCCTTGTTTGGATGCTTTGCGACTCTCCATCTTTCACAATTTCGAGTGGACTTTTTGGTATTGGCTCGCTGCAAATTCACAATTTCAGGATGCTATGTTGGGGGTTGCTTTGATGTGGAATGGGAGTTGATAGTGAGATTTTGGTTCAGGGAGAGTTTGGCAAACCTCGTTAATGTTCAGCTCCTGGGGATGGTTCTGTTGTCTATTGTCTGTGTTGTCCTGCTGCTCGCGTGGTGTTTCGCTCGGAGTGTAACTTGTTTTTATTGAATGATGGTCTTATCCTTTGCTGGGTGATATTTTCGTTGTATTGTATCTAGGGAAAAGTACACATAAGTACCTTGTAGTTTAGCAAATTTTACATTTAGGGCGTGTAATTTAAAATTTCATATTTAGACCCTGTGGTATTTTTTTTGGGACACATCTCTACAAGGTACTTATGTATACTTTTCTCTTGTATCTATGGTGAGCCTTTTGGAGTTTAATAATATATACTTTTACTTCTAAAAAATATATAATTTGCCAAATTCGAATGATCAAAACTATGATTTCTATTCAACTCATTCAATGACGAATTGAAATACGAATTATAAATTGTCGAATTCGATCTAAATTCAAAATTTTTATTAATTTTTTCGAATTCGATTATTTTGAATTTTCTTAATCTTGTTGAGTTATTTGAATTTACTTTGATTTTTAATATTTTTGGGAAAAAATAAATGAAAGTTTGGGTTCGCACTTGCTGTAAGAAAATAAGTTATCTATGTATCTTAAGCTCCAAAAGGGAGAGGAGGGGAGGGGATACTGACGCTCGCTAGTGGGACTAAAAGTAAAATTTGAAAATTCAAAATTCTCGTGTTTTCCCATCTTTAAAATTTAATCCTATTTTAATATATTTTGTAAATATAATTCGATGAGTTATTGACAAATGGAATCAAAATTTGATTCACCGAATAATTTGTCGAATCAACGAATTTGAGATATGCGAATTGAGATTTAGTTCATCCAAAGACAAATACGAATTAAGATTTGTTTGAATGAATTTATTGTTATTTGAATTAAATTTTGGACGACTCATATTGAATCGGATCTAAATTAGATTCAATTCATGATCGTCCTTGCGGTAGAAAGATCACCATGACGCCTTCCACGTTTTCACCGCGCGAGTGCGCTTTGGCGTTAACGCCTATAGGGTCGTAGGGAGCAGACGCCTACTGTACCCAATAGGCTCGTAAAAGTAAGATGTTATGTGACACTGCTTTAGCCCTGCAATTTAACATGGCTTCTTCTCAATAACCAATAGGCCTGTCCAGGTTCCCGAATCCATAAGGGATACATTGAAACCATCGTTTTATCTTAATTAAAAATATTAGGTTCGAGTGGGTAGAAGGTATTTGAATTAGTTGTTTTAATAAATATTAGAATATTTGATGATATCGACGAGAAAGTTGATAGAACAAAAAAAGCTCGGATCTGCGTGGGCCATGGCCCACAAACATGGAACAGCTTGTCCAACCCAAATTCATAGCCATAGGTCCCTGTTGTTTGGATAAATTAATTAATAAGGACAGCCTAGTGTTGATAAGTCCCTCATATTTGTAAAATCAATTGATAAGTTCTTAGACCCATTTTTCGGCCACTTTTCCGGCGAGATATTTTTTCAGTGACAAAAATACTCCTGAGCCTAAAAAAATAAAAATGCCTTTTTTATTTTAAAACCCTCCGATCTCACGCTTCAAATTTTTTTTCCAAACATTGCCTTTTTATTATACGGTAAAATTCGTCCAAAATTTGTGAGGAGATAAAATCAAGACCAAGACTTATTAAATTATCAAATATCAGATTATCCATTCTATTGAATATAATAAAACAAAGTTATTCTATGAGATGAAACAACAAACTGATGAGTTTCTCTATAAATAAAAAATGTCGTAAATTATATGGCATAAAAGACCCTTTCTGGAATGGAGTCATATATCCCCAAATACATATATAATGGTTGATACTCCGAAAATAAAATTCTTGCTGACATTCATCATTGAGTCTGATTTTGGTTATGGAATTGCCTTGAATGAATGGCACCGACTTCAATTTGATTCTCGGATTGTATTGTATGATTGACAGCAGCTTCAACCTAAAACAACATCCATTAATAAACTAAATGCTAAAATTCAATGTAATTAGTAAAAAATTCTATTTTTTTAAAACATAAGGTAGTCTATTACCTGTTGGCTATTGATTGTTGTTCCACCAGATAGTCCTTGTCTTGGAATTCTTGTTCTCTTTCGATTAATCTGTCAATAAATAAAGAAAAAAATGAGAGACCAAGAACACGCACCACCAATAACCAACAAGATATAGATGTGTCATTAAATATGAAACCTGATTTCTTGATGAAGTAGTTGTTGCCGTAGTTTTCTTGCATCTATGTTTCACGGGAACTCCTTGGCAACTCCTTTTATTGTGTCCAACCACTCCACAAGTACTACACTTCACTGTGTGGGCTCTAGTGGAGGGTCCAAGCTCTCATTCTTGCCTCCTCCTAGCTTTCTTTGGTCTGCCAGCCCTACGTTTGAACTCATGAGGCTCAAATCTCTCGTTCTCATTCTCTGGCTCTAGATCTTCATCCGCAAATGGGTGTACAATCCCCTCATTGGCTTTCTTCCACATGTTCACAGTATAGAATTCATCCACATATAGCTGTAGGTCATCTCCATTATACATCAAGCAAGCTACAACATGAATACAAGGTATTCCACTTAACCCCCACATGTTACAAGAACATGTTCTTGTATTTAAGTTAACTTCAAACTTGCAATTGTCTAAATCCACATGTTTAGCACACCTCCTGTGGTATCCTTTAAGAAAGATACTCTCAATCTGTCTACCAAATCCCTACATAATAACCAACATTCAGCATATTAGTCTATCAGTTATGATCACCATATGTGAAGAAATAAAAGACATCAAATCTCACCTTTTGTCCATCTGTCATTATTGTCAGTAGCTTGCACCTTTCATCTCTTGCTATGGTATCGAATAATAGATCTAGAAACCATTGCCAATTTTCAGAGTTCTCTTGGTCAACCACAGCCCATGCGATTGGGAATAACCCACTATTTGCATCAAGGGCAACAGCTGCTAGGAGAATGCCACCATAAGGTCCTTTTAGATGGCACCCATCTAACCCCAAAAATGGCCTACACCCTGTGATAAAACCCTCCTTCATGGCATGTAGGCAGACAAAAACTCTCCAAAAAGTTGGTGGGGCATCTAAGTTACTCCTTGTTCTTGCTTGGATCTTTACTAAAGAGCCTTCATTCTTCCTACTCAATAACCAACAATACTTTTGTAGTTTGGTATATGACTCTTTAAATGTGCCTGCGCATACAACAAACTGATTAGTGGTAATTTTGAACATGAATCGATAAGTTATTGGTAAACATAATGTACCTTGTATTTGTGTTCTTGCAATTTTTCTTGCATTTGCAAGCTTCCAGCTCTTTGGCTCAATTCCCCAAGGAGTTAAAGCCGCCCTCATGGTATCATTATCCAAATTGGGATTTGCTTTTAGAAGGTCGCCCAACTTTTCGGCAATCCATTTGGCAGTCGCAGCTTTTTCATTGCATATCCTTTGGCATGTATGCTCATCGTTGATGGTCTTCACGAAAAATGTTTGTTGATCTAGTATGCGAGATGCATGTATTCTCCATGGACAACGTTCACTACACCTTGCAGTGATTCTCTCCTTATCATTCTTCACATACTTTATCTTATAGCCACCCTTAATCATGTAATCTTGTAGAATTCTCTTAAAGTGGTGGTGGTCATCAAAGTATTAACCCACAGCAAAAATAATTTCTTTTCCAGGTTCAACGTGAAATGGAATTCCACCAAAATCCCTTTGCGGATCAACTCTTGATCTAGGATTATCATCATCACTGTTGGATTCCTCATTGACAATGATATCAACATTTGGAAATCCATCTTCATCCTCTACATCCGTGAGAGAATCTTCACCAACTCGCTCACCAATTTTAGATGGTTCATAAGATGGATCATCTGAATCCGAGAAGAACACTTGCTCCTCCTCAACACCATCAACCTCAACAACATGTTCAATAACACGTCCAACAGTAGGCTCCATAACAGATTCGATACCTAAACCAACATGCTCCATAACAAATAGTCCAATTTCAATTCATGTTTTGAAATATAATTCTAGTTATTACTCTTTGTAGACAAATCAAACATTTAGAACACACAAACCTGCTCCTTTAATCCAACATCGTAAACCTTGGTTTATTCGAAAAGCTTGGTCAGCAAACCTCCTTCAATCCAACGCCCTAAACCTTCTTCCTCGTTGGTTTCTTCCTTTCGATGTCTTATCATTTTTTAGGGTTTTAATATTTGTTTCCAAGCAACAGTAAGTTCACGATGGGAGTTGAAAAGGCAATATTTTTTAGGGTTTCAATATTTGGTTTCTTCCTTGCAATCGGAGACTTAAAAAAATGCATTTTTTACTTTTTAGGCTCAGGGGTATTTTTGTCACTACAAAAAATATCTCACCGGAAAAGTGGCCGGAAAATAGATCAGGGACTTATCAATTGATTTTACAAATATGAGGGACTTATCAATACTAGGATGTCCTTATTAATCAATTTATCCAAACAACAGGGACCTATGACTATTTTGCCCTAATTAAAAATATTAGGTTCGAGTGGGTAGAAGGTATTTGAATTAGTCGTTTTAATAAATATTAGAATATTTGATGATATCGACGAGAAAGTTGATAGAACCAAAAAAGCTCGGATCTGCGTGGGCCATGGCCCACAAACATGGAACAAACATGGAACAGCTTGTCCAACCCAAATTCATGGCCTTAGGTACTGGAAGCCCATCTAAAGCGTCCATCATGCTTCTTAATGGGATCCAATCGTTGGGCCGGCTTTCCTTTTTTGCCCATTGGACGGCGATTCATGATTGAGATTATTCATCCTAACCAAATAATTAATTTTACAATGGGATAGACCTGTTGTACTCGCGAATTTATTCGGAGGGTCAAACTTTGTCTGAAAGTATTTTCACAAGATCCTTCACGTTTCGTGCTACACTAAAACTCATCCTCCTATCCGAAATTTATTGACAACATGCCACGAGCTAGTAGAACTTGTCAAGCCTTCTGCTGTTCAAGTCCTTACAGAACCAGCTCGTCCCCTGCTTCGCGGTTATGTGATCAGCAGGCTGCTGAGGAAGTTTGCAGCTCCAATGACACTCAGGTTGAATGCAACGAGAGAGGCGCCTATGCCGATGATGAGGAGCTGAGGCGCGAGCCAGAACACGCTCATCGAGTGCGATCCCTCTCCACTGCGTCAAGCCTCTTTCTCGCCACCACGGTCGCGACGATCATCACAATGCCGATCATCTGGAGTATCTTGACGCCTCTCTCGTTCCCTGTCGTCCTTCGTAGAAATGGTACGAGGACTTTCTCGTACATGGTCACGGATATGATCATTCCGACGGCCGCCAGAGTGTGTAGATCGACGACGGAGGGATGAGGAAGTCGTTCCTGATCTTCCGATTCAGGGTGAGGCCTTGCTTGATGAAGAGTGTAGATGTTTGAGCCACGGAGATCCCGAAGGGCAGTGTTGCTAGGCATTAAGCTAAATAGGAAGTATCCTAGATGGTCACGGATATGATCATTCTCTCTTGGAATGAGAAAAATATTTCGGTTATTACTTATTAGTAGTACTAAGCTAAACATGATGTATCCTAGACTTAATTCTTGAAATTAACAAGAGGTTTCGACCAAAAATTATTATTTAATTACAATGAAACATTTTAACCATAACTCTAAAAATGAAGTTACCTTAAGAAAGAATTTGCTATTTTTATGGGGAAAGTAGATGAGCAGCCACATAGCGTCAAAATGCCGGGGAGTTGCATGTTAATATATGGTTAAGTAATTGAACGGCATTGCTCGTTTATACAGTGGCACCAGTGGTCTAGTGGTAGAATAGTACCCTGCCACGGTACAGACCCGGGTTCGATTCCCGGCTGGTGCAAAAGTTAACTTTTTTGTTTTCTTTTATTTGTTGGGATATGGTGATTTGAAAATGGGAAGGTAGTGGGCTTTTTTGGGAGCTGGGCCAGCTAGTTCCTGAGGCCTGTCTTGTGCACGTGCAATTCACCGACCCTACATAGGTTTTGACGACAGCCCGATTCGTTAGCTGGCTCACTAAATAATGGATCTCTTTTACCAATTTATTCCCCAATTCCAAAATAGTAGTCACCCATCAACCGTATATTTTTTTGGGAAAAGTCCACTTAAGTACCCTGTGCTATCGCGAAAAATCAAGTCAGTACCCTGTGGTTTAAAACGTATCAATTGAGTCAAACTTATTCCAATTAAAATCAATTAAAGGTCGCTGCCCGAAGCCTACCCGACCTGCCCGAAACCTGCCCGGCCAATTTAACGTGCCACATCATCAAAACTGATGACATGGCGGCCTCTCTCTCTCTCTCTCTCTCTGCCCCATCCTTCCCCTCTCTTCTTCATCATCATCATCATCATCATCATCGTCATCATCGTCCCAAAAACCCACCGACGGTGACTAATTCGGTGGCCACTCCCCCGCCTGCTGCCACTCCGGCCAGCTCCCCACCGGCCACTGCCCCAGTGAGCTCCCCACCGTCTGTGGCTCCCACCGTGGTCACTCCCGTTCCTTCCCCAGCTATGGTCGCCACCCCCACCATTCCTCCGGCGAGCTCTCCCCCTGCTCCTGCCATTGCTCCCGCTATCGGTTCTCCGACACCATCCTCGAGCAAGAAGAAGAGCGAATCCCTACCCGACGCCGTCCAAATTAACCCAACGTCCTCGACACGCGACGGGGAGGGGTACTTCCTATCGGGACCGCTGGAGCTCGGGGTTCTGTCTGGGCCCATGGACCCGAAATTCGGTAGCGGCGGCGACAGGTCAGATAATGGCTCCTCTCGGGTGCCCTTCTCGGCTCCACTAGGAGGGGCGTATGTGAGGGGGAGGAAGGACATTTTGGAGAAGAAGAAGCAGCTGTGGGTGGTTCCGGTGTGGAGGGAGAGAGGATGCGACGAGAAGGACGAGGAGGAGGAGAATGCGGTTGGGGCAGGGGAGGAGGAGGTGGACGGGCGGGTCCAGTGGGACCCTTGGAAAGGCCGGGGAGGATAGAGTCCACGTGGACGGACGGGTCCAGTGGGCCCTCGGAATGGGGAAGAAGAGAGAGAGGGGAAGAAGAAGAGAGTGGGGAAGAAGAAGAGAGTGGGGAAGAAGAAGAGGGGTGGAGGGTACACGTGGGTGCCACGTCATCAGAAAAATCTGATGTGGCTGCTTCACGTGGCCGGTTAAGGTTCGGGCAAAATGGGCAGGCTCCGGGCAGCTGCCCGGGCCTCTAATTGATTTTAATTGGAATAAGTTTGACTCAATTGATACATTTTAAACCACAGGGTACTGACTTGATTTTTCGCGATACCACAGGGTACTTAAGTGGACTTTTCCCTATTTTTTTTGAAAGGTAAATTTTTAGACTATGATATTGCTAAAGTTTGAACTTTGGACCTCCTAGATATTTATAACGCTTTGTGCTGTTGGGCTACAAACTCTTTAGCCCATCAACCGTATATAGACATCTACTTTGACCGATTAATCTATATTTGAGTTGCATAATATTTGTAAATGATGTTAAAGCTCTTACTTTAAACCGCTCAAATTTGAGGTTTTTTTGGTACGACAAATTCGAGACTTCTAATTAAACTATATACACCATAATTAAACAAGACTTAAGAATGCGGTACGGTCCATTGACTCCAAGTTGTCTTGTCCCCTCCACCAGCCTTGCTTCCTATCGAAACGGCATCTCTTCTTAAACTACTCCCGCCTCCCGTGCACTAGGCAACATTAGGAGTTTCCTACTTAAAAAAGAAGTTAAATCCCATAGCTTGTCCTCATTTTACGATGTCACTCACTGCGAGCTTAAGAGGACACGATTTAGGTGGTAAATTTTGGCAAAACTGTGCCGAATAAATTTTAAAAATTTTATTAGTTTTATAGCGAGCATGTTTGCTATTAGCTTTTTCGAGTGCTCAATTTGTATCGTTGTGTTATCGAGACAGTTCTTTTTCTTTTTATCATTTTTTTTTTTCGGATTTTACGACATTAGAATTTTTAGTGAGATCTCAACTACAACCCATACACGTTAGTGCGGGGGAGTCGGCTACTCAGGTTGGGTTTCGTCTGGGTAGGGGGATCATTACTAAATATTTGTATTATATTAACTACTATATTGTTATTAAATATAAAGAAAATTACTTACCCAAAAAAAAAATTGGTCTTATAATTCAAATCGAAAAACATTTCAAATTGATTCAGCATGTCATAAGGAAAGTTCTTGGACCGCAAATTTTCAAATAAAATCTGACTTGCTAGGTGTTAGTTTCTCGGAGACGGATGCTATTTGTGGATTAATAAAATAGACCATCGAGCTCCCTTCCAAAAGGGAAAAACACAATATAATATCAATAGACAATAAAAATCTGTCGTGGTTCAATCAAGCAAGCATTTAGTGATGTACTGACTTGAGGTATTTTTTTGATAAATGGATTTTCATGTCACCAAAAACCTTGAAGTAAATTCTCAAAAAAGAAACCTAGTATTGTTGTAACAATAATACTTTTGCAAACAGAATCAAAGAAACGTTATTACTTGTTCTTCATGTCTCTTAGCATTGGTTGATCATTAGGTGTATAAGAGACCACTTAACAAAAGTCGTAGTTTGCCGATAAAAAGATTATTGGGGAGATTTTCGTGTTGCCTTGAAAATAAGACATGGCACAGACAGACACAACATAAGTCTGCTTACAAAATTTGCTAGAACCTGCCTTATGTTCAGTCGACCATTTATGGGGATTTCTCCCCTTTTGGAGGCATAAGGCAGCCGGGAGTTTTTTTTGGTATAATGTCTGCATCCGAATAGATTAGACATCGTTCGGAGCTGGTCATAGTTATAAGAAATTTTAATTTATTTTGTAAAATTTAAATCTTATGAATATTAAAAAAAAATTAGAAAAATCATATCATAAATATGACGCCAACATACATTTGGCCTAATAAAATAGGCGTAGCATAATTTGACGAAAGTCAATGGTTCAATTCCTAGGTGTAATTAGGTTTAAAAAAATGTACCTTCACAAAAAAAATCATAAATATGGCCTAACAATATTCGATTCTAATTACCAGAAGTACTAAAAAAATATTGGGACATAATACAATCTCGCGATTAAATTGGGCACACTGGTGAAGTTTCCAACCCGTCTTCTTCCTTGCATAATTTGTGGGTGCTAGAGATCTGCATTATTCAAGGCATTATAAATTTCAAGTAGCAAATAAACATTCTACGGATCCTGTTCCCCAGATCTATTCTTAGTTGTATCTCCAAATATTTTAGGGTTTACAAGTGTATATCCCTGAACTTCCCCTGTCCAACAGACAGCCCTACACAGAAACAGCTTGCAACAACTAAAATATGCATGAAAATTTCGGAAACTTTTAAAAAATTCCACGGAATCTGATACGACGAAATTTCCTTCCACCCGCACGTAGCCGAAAATTTTAATTCTACACTACACGATTCACTTTTTCTCTAGTAGATTTGGAATACGACCCAAGTCCCTCAAATATTGGCCTCCCTATAAATAAACGGTTCCAACAAAATACCAAAATGCACACTTCTGAAGCCTATACTTCACCTATACGGCCTCAGCACTAGCAAGAAGTCCCCTAAAAAAAATACACTAGCAAGAAGATAATCTCCAAATCCATAAAATCTCTCCTTAAAAAATGTCACAAAAATTCGTAGTTTTCTTACTCGTGGCAGATGTACTCGTGAGTCTAGCTATGGGTAGTCGTGTGTTTCCGACCATAAAAAAGGATGACCACTCCAAACCATCCTCGGATCCGATATCCCCGAGTCCATTAATCAATGATCAAAACACCTACAAATCCCAAGCACCAACAAGCAGGAATTTATAGGCTTATCAAACAAAACCCAATAAGAGTCGGCACACAAATTTATAGGCTGATATTCTATCCGATTATAAATTTTATTTTTACCTAAAACAGAACAAAAAAATTTACTTTCAAAACTAACTTTAGCAGGTTAGAGAAATCTTGGAAATTTTTGAATAATTTTCTTTTAGGGTTTTTAGACTTACAAAAATATTATTTTAATAAGACTCGTGGATACAACCATGTACCGGCTTTGGATTGGGTACGAAGTGAAGGAATTGATTCCGTACGGTTTGGAGTGAAGAGGGACTGCAGCGGCAAGCGTAAGAGTCGGCACACAAATTTATAGGCTGATATTCTATCCGATTATAAATTTTATTTTTACCTAAAACAAAACAAAAAAATTTACTTTCAAAACTAACTTTAGCAGGTTAGAGAAATCTTGGAAATTTTTGAATAATATTTTTTAGGGTTTTTAGACTTACAAAAATATTATTTTAATAAGACTCGTGGATACAACCATGTACCGGCTTTGGATTGGGTACGGAGTGAAGGAATTGATTCCGTACGGTTTGGAGTGAAGAGGGACCGCAGCGGCAAGCGTAGGTATGTGATAATGGCAAACACAGTTATGTGATAATGGCAAGTGCAGTTATGTAATAATGACATTTATTTTTGTGAAAACGGCAAGTCCCCGTTGATGATAATGGAACGCATGGTTTTTTTATTTTGGTCCCCCATATTTTAGCATTTTTGTAAAAATGTCACACTGGCATGCACTGTTATGTGATACTGGCATGCGCAGTTATGTGATACTGGCATTTGTATCCGGCCTGTGTTTGTGCATGACTTTTTTTATTTTGGTCCTAGTATTTTAGCGCATTTGTAAAAAAATCCCAGCGTGTCTTCATTCCAAACAATTCGGAATAGTAGCATTCCGTACCCAATCCATGAGTACCTAGTAGGAGAAAACTATGCCATGAGTATATATGTATGTATATAACAGTTTTATTAATAGAATTATACTTATCAATTTTTTTAAGGATACTAGGAAAGTTTATTTTACTGAAAGGCAATAGCATGTTCAATTGGTTAAAAGTTTAATTTCACAAATTGGCATCCACTTCATTAGGTTTTGCAGGTACCACAGACGCCAAATTAACCAATTCAATTATTATATTATAATTTTCATGTTCAAATTAAATTTAAAAATAAATTCACGAATTGATAACTCTTTAAAAGTTATAAATAATTTCTAACGTTTTGCACAAAATAATTGTTAATCTCAACAAAAAAAACGACATTAGAATCCTAAATGTAAATCAATTTTGCATTACGTTTTACTACCATTTTTAATTAAATAAATAATTCAAATTTCGTAATTTAATTTAAATAGTACAAAATTCTTCCTAGTTTTAAATGCACAAGTTCAAAAAAGTTTTAAGTGCATAAACAAATAAAAATAATAATATAAAAGTCGACTTCTATCTTTACGACATCTTCTAACTGATTTTGATTATTATATTAAAATTAATCATAAAGTATATTAGTTATACATTTACAATAGCAATGTGTACAAATTATTTTATGTTCTTCCTTGTTACTTTTTTTCTTTTTTAAGTTCTAATTATATTTTTTCTTTTTTCTTCCACACGCTTAGGTATTCTGCCATCCCTAAAAAAATTAACGTGATAATCTTAAGAAAATAATGTGAGAGAAAGTCGATGAATTTAATCCCCAAAAAAATATAAATACGAAACTTTTATTAAAAAAAACACCGCCAAAGAAAGTCGGCCGGTCTCCTTATTGGCTTCTTTATTAAGCCAAGTCTCTCTCTCTCTTACTCCCTTCAGAAAATTTCCAACGGACGAAAACAATGGCGGACGAGAAATCGGTGATGGCTGTGATACGCGCGGCGAGGCCGACGCTCCGGAACAGCCACGACAAGGTTGCTTTCGCTGTCCACGCCGCCTTCCTCGCCTCCGGCTACATCCTTACCGCCACCGGCCCCGCCGCCTTCTCCGACGACGCCCTTTCCTCCTCCAATTCCGGTATTAATTCGTTATAGCTACTGATTTTTCCAAGGTAAGGTAATCAATTTCATTCAATTTTTTTATAATCTTTTTGTTGTTGTTGATGAACTGTAGAGGAGGTAGGGTTTGAGAATTGGAACGAAGCGGAGGACGAGTACGCGTTCGTGTACGCGAACCCGGACAAGGGAGGGGAGAAGGTCTTGGTGAAGTGCTTGGCGATGGACGATACGTTGATGATCGATGCTCTGGCCCGTGGGGCTTCCGAGCCCTTGCACTGCGAGATCAAGTAGGGACCCTTGCTCGCTTTGCGTTTTAGTTTGCTGTTATGCGTGTATCGGTTGTTTTTCTGGGAGGCGGCGGGCTGATTTTTTGTTGTTGTTTGTTGTCTGTTTAGAGTGAGAGACTGTGTGCAAGAAGGCGGGGGCGGGAATTACGCTGCGTTGTACAAGAACATGGACGGGGTTGTTAAGACTGTCAATGAATGTATTTTGCAGAGACTGGATGGTTCTATCAGAATTAGGTCGGCTGCAAGTGCTGGTCCGAGGTAATTTGGCATTCGTTGGACTTTCCTTTTGTCGCTCTGGAATTTATTGCATTCGTTGTTTGCTCTCTAGTGTAGTGCTTTCGAATTTCTGTTCCGTTGACTTTGTTTCTTTTTGCAGCCGTGAAGCAATTAACGGGTCTAGCAGGAAAGAAGAGCCGAATGTTTCTGAACCCGTGGGTCCGCATATTCATCCTTCTGGGTATGTATTCCTGCTCTATTTGATGGATAGAACATATTCTGTGGTCAAAACTTATTAATTCTATAAGGTTTCGCAATCTCCCAGTCATCCATTCAGTGACAATTCGTGGATTTGCTAGATCTATTGATTAACCAGTTGCAGAATTTAATTGCCGTGCTACCCGGCTGGGCTTTATGTTTGTAAGCTGTACTTGGAATGCTTTTCGAATCAATGAATTTTTAACAAATGTAGAAAATTCTGATAAATCATGTAAGTTTAGTTGTTTTGATCCTCCTTTTAGAGAGAAAGTTGTTAAGCTTGAGTCATTGTGGAGAAACTTTCGGAGGAGACATGTATACGACCTGGGTTTGAATATGGTTGATCAACTACGTCATTCTAAACAGAAAAATAAAGAAAAGCAGTGCGTGCTCTGCATAAGCAATCACCTTTTATGGAAATTTTCATGTTTTACTTTCTGTTCTTTCTGTGCAACTTAATTTTATGCTCCCCGTACTAAGGCATAATGATGCTTAACTTTCAGAGTGGTGATTCCTCCAATAAATCCAGAACGTGGTGGCGATCTTTTTCCTGGACCTGGTGCTGGAATATATCCAACTAGGTCATATATTGTTCAACAGCAATCTGTCTATTTTTAACTTGCTGGATGATTATGCTTATTGGACCTGACAATGTTTTGCCTATCTTTTAGGGGACGTTTCGATGGAGACATGATTATAGGTTTGCACTCTGTACTTTTGCTTTGGATATGACATCTTTTGTGTTCATGGAATGGTTCTCTGACATAATTTACCATGTCTGCAGGTCCCAATGATCCCAGGTGGGGTGGAAGTGGCTTTGATCCTACTTTTCCTGGAGGATTACCGTGAGCATCTCTCTCTCTCAGGCTGCTTGTTATGCATTTGTTTGCACATGCATGTATGTTGTATCTTTGCAGTAGCTTATGGTGCTTGGATTTTCTGGTGCAGGGGTGTCCCTCCGGGTGCTCGTTTTGATCCATATGGTCCTCCTGGAGTTCCTGGATTCGAGCCCAACAGATTTGTCAGGTATGCAAATTATCTCGATTTAGAGGTTATGACGTTGAGATACACTTTGTTTGGGGGCATGGACGTAGATGACTCCATTGATTGTTACGGATGAGATAAAAGAAAGCTCTTATTACAACAAGACAGCAAGATTGAGTGTATTCTTATGCAATCAGTCACAACATGAGTTTGAGTGTGGAGTAAAGATTTTCCTGTATGATCGAATTGGTCGTCTGTACTCGAGCTGCTTCCTCCGTCTTAACACGGGGGTGTTAATCCTTTTTCATTTTTAGGGATCCAAGGAGGCCACGCCATCATCCGGACCTCGAGCAGCCCGGACCCGATTCAGATTACATCTAGGAGGCTTGAACCTGAAGTGTCTGATGTTCTTTCACCGGCTGGGCCATCCGTGCCTAGTTCAGTCTCCAGTTCACTTGTCTACGCTTAGTACCAAAAATCGTGCACCAGTTGTAGGGATATGAGGCAGGGGGGGATTTTTGCTTTTTTTTGGTTCACCTTTGGTTTTACTTGGAGTATTTGCCTCTAATATATATATTCTTCTTCAATAAACTCTTGTGTCTTTTTTTGTAAAGGTAGACATTGCTTAGTGACTCTTTTATTGGGATAATGACATAGTTTTGTCCTTTTTTGCTTTAGTAATATGAACTGGACTTTTTGTTAATTTTGTCCTTTTTTGCTTTAGTAATATGAACTGGACTTTTTGTTACCTTTCTTTTTACATCAGAAAGACTTTTGACAACAAGATCATAATTTCCTTTACAATTCTTATTGTTCATAATTTTCTTTGTATTTATTACATTCTTGGTAATTACATTTTGAGATGGACATTCTTGGTAATTACATAGCAATGAAGATATAACGGGGTCGTGATGGTAAGAATCTAGCGTAACGCAGTGGCATAGTTTTAAAAATTCAAAACATTTTCCACCATCGTCACCTGTTGCTACTTTGAAAAACCATTCCTTTAAGAAAGTGTTCTGTTTATGTTTTATTTGATATCAAATAGATGACCAATTCATTCTTTAAAAAAAAAAATAGATGACCAATTGTTAATTCCAACAGAAGTGCGACGCCGAAATGTAATTTTATAAACGTACGGGTAGCGTTGGTATCAATTTCACAGAATCAAATAGTGAAAGTTTGTTCCACAAATAATGAAAGGTTGCCGACAAAAAAAATGAAAAACAGTTCTCCCAGTATATTCTTAAATGAATCTAAATTTATTAGTACTACGTACACACAGAAGCTTCGGTTTTTCACCCGGTTAGCTCAATTTCCTAATTTGCTTTTGCCCGTAGCGAGGATACTGAGAAATTCGGGCAACGTGTGGCGGGATCACGTTATTGTTCTAGATGATCTACTTGCTCAAATTCAAACAGAAAGATCCATAGCCATTGCCATTGGCCACCCACCCTTCTAGACGATACAATATAATATTTGTCAACCAATATTAATTAATCTCTTCTGAATTGCTAGTTCTTAAAAATTGACCTACCCATCATTATCAGCTCTTAAATATTGCCCCTGCCTCTTCCCCTATATAAAAAACCCAACTCACACTTTTTCCTTGGACCACCTGAATTTAGATACAATCCACAAAATTATATTAAGACATAACGTGCAAAAGTAATCATGTCCAAGCCTTCTTCTCTGCTTCAGGTGATGATGGTGCTCCTGCTGATCGTTTCGGGTTCGAACCAGAAGTCGAAGATAATTGCAGAAGCTCGGCCACTTTCCGAATACTCGAAATTTTTGTCGACGTTAGGACTTGTTTGCAAGTGTTGCGATGACGAGGACAAGGGTAGTGGTAAGGAATGTGCAAGTTCATGGACGGGGTCTTGCCGGGACCTTCGATGCCTTCCATGGAAGATTGATCATCATTAGCTAGCTATAGCTATGGATGACATGTCTAATTTTCCAAGTGTCACGGGCTAAAACTTTCTCTTACAAGTTAACCCGTGCAGCATTCACGGGCCAAAATTGGCCAAGGGAAAATTTTAGCCTGTGACACATGGGCCGATCGACTTCTGGAACTGATGATGTCGGGGTTAATTGATTTCCGGGAAGTTGATCACCAGATTATCATCGTCGTACCTTTTTAACTTATTGATGTTGTAATAGTTTTTTTTTTGGGTAGAATGATATTGTAATAATTTGTTCCGTAGATATATGTAAACACGGTGATTCTCGTGTAAATAGTACATACTTTGTAGTCTTGGAGATGAGAGCTTCAATATGTGATTGAAGTTCAATACAATATTTTTGGGTAAATTACTGTCGGCTTCTTAATGTATAGTCAAATTACTATATTTTTGTTTCTGAAAAATTATTTTACCACCATCGTTGTATGATTAAATATTAATTTTGAATTCTCATCGACGAAATCATTCAATTTATTATTATTTTATTCCTATTTTGAAAACGAATATTATACTCATATAATTATTTGACCATACTCCAAGTCTAACATGTGTTATCTCCAAATCTAGATTCTGAATCGGGGTTTTAAAAGTTAAAACTAATCCTAGAAAAGAAAACATATTACTATAAAATGAAGACGAGCTTTGGCGATTCCGGGCGCTGATTTGGGGGCCGTTGAGTCTGATTGCTTTGTTTCGGAGGCGGCCATGCTTACGGGTCCCGAGGTTCCCATCCCGACAGCGCCTCCGTCTGGAGTTGAGGCTCAACCCCTTCCTTCGGCTGCGGGTCCTGATACATTGAGCTCTGTTGTCCAGGATGGTGATTTTGTTTTGCAAGTTCCGGATGGTCTCGAGGCGGGTACAGAGCTGGTTGCTGCTGCCGCTGCCGAGGAGGTAGCGCTGCAGCTGCCTGTGGTTGCGTCTGGGGTGGGTGCGAAGTTATGGACGGGCGAGGGTGTCGTGCCACCATCTGGTGCAGATGCAAGCTGGCTGGAGAATTTATTTTCTTCAGTTGATGCTCCTGTCTTGGCCGCCTCTCACTACCTAGAATCTGAATCGTCGGCTCCTTCGATGAAGTCTTCCGCCGATGTTAGGGTGGCAAAGAAGGTTATTGTTGAGAAATAAGATCGAAACGAGAAATACGAGAATTACGTGGAAATTCCAAGACGGGGAGAAAACCACGGGCAAAGGAGAGTCGTCCACTATGTGAGTCCAATCAGTTACAAGGCCTCCGTGAGGGTTCTCTCTCTACCTCACAACTCTCAACTACTACACAAAAGACCTAGGCATAGGCCAATATATATAGGAGATTGTATCTCTACTCTAAATAGGAATAGAGTACTAATTTGCTAAAATTTGAGACAAACCCTAACACATCTCCACCTTGGACCAAATTCTATGACTCCAACATCAACGCTGCTCCACCTTCACCACCAGCCCCTAAGGGCAATCAGCTTCAAGCATGAACACCTACCAAGTCCAAGCAATGCTCGAACTTAGTACTAGAAAGCGGCTTCGTCAACATGTCTGCAGGGTTGTCCTTTGTACCCACCTTGCTCACAACAATGTCACCTTGAGCAACATGCTCCCGAATGAAGTGGTACCTCACATTAATGTACTTTGTCCTCTCATAATATATAGCATCCCTCGTGAGATGGATAGTACTTTGACTATCACAGTACACTGTACTGACCTGCAGCTTCTCACAGATTTCACTGAAGAAACCTTTCAACCAGATAGCCTTCTTCACACCTTCAGTTATAGCCATGTACTCCACCTCAGTGGTAGACAATGCCACTGTAGCTTGTAGACAAGTTCTCCAACTGATAGCACATCCTCCAAGAGTGAAGACATATCCAGATAAGGACCTAGACTTATCAAGGTCTGTAGCATAATTTGAATCAACGAAACCAACAACTCCATCATTGGTACTTCCAAACTATAGACACACGCCCTTGGTACCCTTCAAGTACCTCATAATCCACTCCAGTGCTCTCCAATGACCTTCTCCAGGATTTGCCATAAACCTGCTAACGACACTCACAGCATAGGCCAAATCAGGGCGTGTGCAAACCATAGCATACATCAGAGAACCAACAGCATTGGAGTATGGAATACCAGACATGTAATCGACCTCAGCAGCTGACTGTGGAGATAAGGCAGACGAAAGCTAAAGATATGTACCAAGAGGAGTACTCACAGGATTACCAGTTACATCAAACCTGTCAAGTACCTTTTCAATGTAACTCTCCTGGCTCAGAAATAATTTTCTTGCTCTTCTATCTCTGGCAATCTCCATACCAAGAATCTTCTTAGCAGGACCCCAAATCTTTCATCTCAAACTCGCTACCCAACAGAGATTTGAGCTTCCTCACCTCTCATTTGTCACTTGCAGCAATTAACATGCCATCCACATACAGGAGCAAATACACTTGGGAACCGTCGCGTAGCCTTTTCAGGTAAACACAACTATCATACTTGCTCCTCTCATAACCATGAGAAATCATAAAGGAATCAAACCTTTTATACCATTGCTTCGGAGACTGCTTAAGGCCATACATGGACTTCTTCAACAAGTACACATGGTCTTCTTTGCCTTCAATATGAAAACCCTCAGGCTGTGCCATATAAATCCGCTCCTCAAGCTCTCCATTCAAGAAAGCTATCTTCACATCAAGCTGTTCAAGCTCCAAATCCTGCATAGCGATAAAACCAAGAAGAGAACGAATCGAGGTTTGCTTCACAACTGGTGAAAATATCTCATTAAAGTCCACACCAGGAATCTGACTATATCCTCTAGCCACTAGTCTAGCCTTGTATCTAGGCTCTTCAACTCCAGGTATACCATCATTCTTCTTGAATACCCACTTGCAACTGACAACCTTCTTATCCTTAGTAGCTTAGTAATCTTCCAAGTCTTGTTCTCGTGAAGAGATTCCATCTCTTCCATCTAGCAGAGTCTTTCGACTTTACAGCATCTGAGTAACTAGATAGTTCTTCACAGTTATCAACTTCTTCTGCCACATTCAGGACAAAAGCAACAATATCAGCCTCACCCAACTTTTGTGGAGGCCTGATAATTCTTCTGGGCCTGTCTCTAGCAATAGAATACGCTGGCTCCCTCTCAATTGTGCCAACATTCTCAGCTTCATCAGATAACCCACCATGAGTAGGACCATGGCAATCAACATTACGGAAGGAACTCGCTTCTGGATCAGCATCAAACTCCACCTGCACTTTTGACTTTTGCAAGTCCATACTTGGAGCACTCGGACACCAGGTAAAGAAATATCCTCCCTCTTACTCAGCATGTCTGTCTCTTTAAAAATAATATTCCTACTCAACAAGACCTTAGACAGCTCGGGACACCACAACTTGTATCCATTCACTCCAGAAGCATAGCCAAGGAAGATATATTTTACAGATCTTGGCTCTAACTTGCCATTATTCACATGAGCATAGACAGGACACCCAAATATCTTTAAAATAGCATATTAGGAGGATTTCCAAACCAGAATTCTTCAGGTACCTTGCCATCAAGTGATGCATGAGGTGAACGATTGATAAGGTGACAGGCAGTGAAAGCAGTTTCAGCCCAAAATGACTTAGGCAAACCACCAATTGACAGCATACAACGAACTTTCTTCAACAAAATTCTGTTCATTCTTTCAGCGACTCTATTCTGTTCAGGTGTACCAGGGATTGTCTTATGCCTGATAATACCCTCATTCTTGTAGAACTTATCAAACTAACTAGAGCAAAACTCTAATCCATTGTCTGTGCAGAGATGCTTGACATCTCTCCCAGTCTGCTTCTCAATCATAGTCTTCCACTGCTTGAAAGTGACAAAGACATGATCCTTGCTCTTCAAGAAGAACGCCCACACCTTCCTCGAATAATCATCAATAATAGTCAGCATATACTTGGAACCATTCTTTGTTGCAACTTGAGATGGTCCCCAAAGATCAGAATAAACATAGTCAAGTTTTTCCTTTGTAGTGTACACACCTTTCTGAAAACTAACTTTCTTCTGCTTGGCAAACATACAGTGCTCACAAAATTTTAGCTTCTCAATACCATGTCCACATAATAATCCTCTCCTATTTAGCTCGGTCATGCATTTTTCGCTCATGTGACCAAGTCGCATATGCCACAATGAGGTGTTCTCAGAATCTGTCAACGAGCCAGATGCAGCAGCAGCAGCAGCAGTCCCTGTAACAGTAGAACCCTGCAAAACATACAGATTTCTAACCTCTTTCTTGGCCTTCATATGCACTAATGAGTTCTTACTCACACGAAGAACTCCACCTTCTCTGGTATACTTGTACCCCAATGTATCAAGAGTACTCAGCAAAATCAAGTTCTGCTTCAAATCAGGGATATGCCTCACATTCGTCAAGGTTCGAATGACACCATTATGTATCTTGATCTTCACTGTGCCAATACCAATAACGTTGTAGATAAAGTTATTTTTTATGAGAACATTACCCTCCGCACGTTCATATGTTGAAAACCAGTCCCGGATGAGACACATATGAAACGTACAAGCAGAATCAAGGACCCAAGCAGCATCAACTTTAGACTTCCCATCAATCACAGACAAAAGGTCTCCATCAGATTCTTCTTTCTGAGTGGTGGTGGCAACACTAGCACTGCCGCTATCAGAACTTTCTCCTTTCGGAGCACTGGACTTTTCGCCCTTCTTCTTGTTCTTCAACTCCGGACATAACCATTTAATATGCCCAACCTTATGACAATTGAAACAAGTCTTATCCTTGTGCCTTGACCTTGATTTGCTTCTGCTCTTCTTCCTCGAACCAGACTTAGCATTCCTCTCCTCAGACCTCCCTCTCATAACCAAGCCAGTCCCTTGGCTATTTTCAGAGAAACTCACAGTGTGCTTATCAATTCTCTCTTTCTCCAAGAGTGAATCATGAACATCATCCCAACTCAGAGTATCATGGCTGAACAATAGAGTATCTCTGAATTGCTGATAAGAAGCAGGCAACGAGCACAATAACAATAAAGCAAGATCTTCATCATCATATTTCACATCCAGAGTTCTAAGATCAGCTACTATATCCTTAAATTCATTAAGGTGGTCGTGAGCAGACTTATCTTCTTGCATCCGGATAGAAAACAATCGTTGCTTTAAGCACAGTTTGTTGGTCAAACTCTTGGGCATGCACAACTTTTCAAGCTTTGCCCATAATGAGGAAGCTATTGTCTCCTTCAACACGTCCCGCAAAATATCATCTGACAGATACAACTGGATCTGACTCACAGCCTTACAGTTCTTTGACGCTTTCATCGCAACATCCCAACTCAAAGGTATCGACTTCTCATCAAGTAGAGTCTTATCCAACTCTAAATATATCAGAATAGCGCGCATCTTCACCTGCCACAGGGAAAAATTAGTTTTCCTCGTCAATTGAGGGATTTCGTACTTCATGGAAGTCATCCTGGAATACCTCGAACCAAGAAATCAGCCAAAAAATCGATTAGAAAACTAAAATCAGTCAAATCAGTTGACTTTCGGTCAACCAGTCAAATCGTTGACCAAGTTAACTCGGAAGTTAGGGTTTTCAAACCCAAAACTCCAAAGGGCAGAGGCTGAATGGCGGGCCATCACGGCTAGTGGCAGTGGTGGACGGCTATTTCTCTCTCCCTGACCTCTCTTTCTTCACAACTTTCTCTCTCCCCGAGCTCTCTCTCTCTCCTCGACGGGTCTCATCTCGACGCCGCGGCTACGGACAATAGAGCTCGTGCTCTCCTCTCCTTCCTCGGCGGCCCGGGATCGTGGGCTATCGCACGGAAGCTCGGGCTCCCGATTCTCTCTCTCCGCATCGGGGTTCAAAGATGAACGAACGAGATTCGTTCTCTCACGGGAAAAATTGGCTAGCGGCGAACTCCTCCCCTGGCGCGCCGAAGGAGAGTGCAGAGTGGTCGCCTCCTTTAGGCGACAATAAGGACGACGGGCGGTGGCCGTTTGCTCCTCGGTTGAGTGGCGGTGCCAAAACCCTCTTCTCTGATTTTTCCCCAAATCGAACAGCTGTTCACTTTTTTTTTCGTATGTCAAATACTTGTATACTCAGATCCGGCTCTGATACTAATTGTTGAAAAATAAGATCAAAACGAGATACGTGAGAATTATATGGAAACTACAAGACGGGGAGAAAACCACGGGCAAAGGAGAGTCGTCCACTATGTGAGTCCAATCGGTTACAAGGCCTCCGTGAGGGTTCTCTCTCTACCTCACAACTCTCGACTACTACACAAAAGACCTAGGCATAGGCCAATATATATAGGAGATTGTATCCCTACTCTAAATAGGAATATAGTACTAATTTGCTAGAATTTGAGACAAACCCTAACAGCTAAATGGTGTTGTTTTCCACAGACAACTTCGATCCGGTCTAGCAGCCGAGTCTGGAAGTTGACGAGCAAAGCCACTGCTCTTTTGCAGTCGTCGGCTCCAACTTTGAAGGCAAAGTCTCTGAAGCCGGCTTTGGAGCTTTGCCTTCCCTCGATCTTGTCGTGTATGGAATCACAAGACGATGCGCTTCGTGAAGCTCTCTCGACCGAGGCGTGACGTCTTGCTATCGTCGCGGGCTTTTCTTAGGAAGTAGATGCCTCGAATATCCTCAGTGCTATTAAGGAGACAGCTTGGGATCTGGATCATCCCCGGGTTTTCATCCCTCCTTAGTTCAGGTTTTTTCCTTGGTAGTTGTTTAGGTGTATAGTGGTGTTCTCTGGTTGTGAATTATTTTGGTGACTCCACTGATTTCGTACCAAATATCGCTTATTATTTGCTATGTATCTGATAGGCGATATCTAGTAATTTTGGCGTGATCTTTTGATGTAATTTTTTTGGTAGACTCTTTCAAGACAATGATACACGTTACTTATATAAAAAAAAGACGAATAACCTATGTAGATTGGTTTGGCGACCTGCTGGAGAATTCCGAAATACAATTACAAGTCAATATTGGAAGGTCTAGATGAATGGCCAAATACCGCGCCGGCATTTAGTTTCCAATAAAAATTCCGGCAAACCACACTTGGTCTCAAATTAATTTTTCGTTGGACTTTGTAGTTTTTTCAGGACTCAGGCTACACGATGGGAAGTTGACTTCATCCCATTTATAGATTCTTGTTATTTGTGAAATTTTCGTGTATTTTCCTCGGGTTCAAATTCAGTGGGGACATGGGTAATCCCCACTGAAAGGGATAGGGGTAATATTGAAAATAGAATAATTTAAATAATTTAAAAAATATCAGCAAAATAATACAATTTATGGAAATACAAGTATGGAAATATTGGTTTCTATTTTTTCGGATATTGGTTTCATTCTACTACGATATTGGTTTCCATCTTCTATGTTATTGGTTTCATTCTACTATGATATTGGTTTCATTCTACTGTGATATTGATTTCCATCTTCTATGATATTGGTTTCATTCTACTATGATATTTGTTTCATTCTACTATGATATTGGTTTTCATCTTCTCGGATATTGGTTTCATTCTACTATGATATTGGTTTCATTCCACCGTGATATTGGTTTTCATCTTCTCCAATATTGGTATACCATTATAAGTGAAAAGGTATACCATTTGAATATATTGGTTTCATTCTTCTAGGATATTAGTATCATCGTTCTAGGATATTGGTATCATTCTACTTTCATATTGGTATCGTTCATCTATGAATTTTTTTATTCAAAAGAAGATATTGGTATCATCCTTCTTCGTTCTCTCCGCTGCCCTGTGCGCCACGAGCGGGCGGGTAGGTCCGATCTGGTATCGGGTGTACCGTGCGGGTGGCGGGGCGACATACTCGCCCCTGAACTCGAGTGGTGGCAACTTCAGCGAGAGGCACCCGAATGAGATGGCGTCGCTATTCCCAGGATGAGACTACCAGCACTGGCTCATCGTCATGGACAAGCTTGGCGGCGATTGCGCCTTCAAGCAGCAGATGATCGACGCTACGTGCAGACTCTCGCCATGATTCCTCCATCATCGAACCAATTAGAGGAAAATAATGAAGAACACTTTGAGAAACTACAATCCAAAAATTGAATTAAATCCAACAATCGAATCTAGCTAAAAAAAATCATCGAACCAATTCTTTTTTTAATAAATAGGGGGGATTGTTGAGGAGGGTAGCGGGGACGCGGGGGGGGGGGGGGCGGGGGGCGGCGGGGAAGGAGTTGGGAGGGGGGAGTAGGGTTTTTGGGATTATATAGGAAACTGGTAGAACCCTAATGAGTATGTTTGGATGAAAACTCGAAAATACCCTCAACAAATTCTGGCCATCAGATCTGTAAAAAAAGAAATTGATCAAATCTAAAGGCCCATATTTAGTCCATACCATGGGGATGATTTTTATGTAGTCCCCCCTGAATCCAAATCCATTTTCCTCAAGTTAATTGTTTTTTTTGGTGTGTTTGTTTATGAGTGTTAAAAAATAAAATAATTTATCGTTTTAGTTAGATATGAAGATTATTATATTTTTTCAGAGCGGGTTGGTCTCGCAGACTGTTATTGCTCGCACGACTTCAATTTCATCGCTCATTGACAAAGTCAAAAAAATATGTGTAAATTTCCATCTAATTATCTTCATTTGAGAGAGTTTATTGATATTTCCACCTTGTACCAATTTATTATCTTCAGATTTTGGGTTTGGCACGTGATTCTAATAATTTTATTTGGCACTCAGGTTTTGGGCTCACTTGATTGCATATGCAATTGGTCCCCCTGCCCGTTAAGTCTATATTACCGGTTGGTCTTCCCCGCATCAAAGAAGCGGCCCATCACTAATTGTGGATCCTACGTAAGCAGATTCAATTCAAAGATGCAAAACGATACCCTTCAATCTTGGGCTGGGCTTGAGAACAAAAACATAGATATTTTTTCTTGGCAGTTGGCACTGGATTGCTCTAAATTCGGACACAATAATATATTTATTTTATTACACGAGCATTGCATCGTTTTTATGTAAATGATATGATATTTGACAAAACAATTTAAGTTTGAAAATAAAACATGCGTCAAAAATTTATGATATATGGATACTTATTAAATTTCAAAATTTTATGATATGCAAATATTTATTCAATCAGCTTTTCCATATTCGAATTTAACACACTCGAAAGTGAGCAATTGGGTATTTTGGCTAGCTTTACACGAAATATAATCTATAGGAAAATAAGAAGTTGGAATTCTCTATCAAACATATGGATAAACCATAATTTTCGTATCAACTTAAAAAATGACGGTTGGATAAGGAAGTTAGGAATTAGGATGAGGGAACTTTTCAAAGGTCAGATCATTTCTAACGTAGGCGATAGTTTCCGGACGGCGACACTCCCTGTGGCTCGAAATTGGACACCCTTACACCAATGTGCGGCGACCCACGTCGGTTGTAACCAAACGACTGGTCACTCGAGCCCATGCGGGCCCCAGCCCATATCTTGTATTTTTCTAACCGGGGTCGGCACCACCTGTATTCTCACGTGGGCCCCACAAGACCACAATGCCATTTTCTTCGATGTACTTTCCTGTGTCGGCCCCGGCCCACATCGATGCGTCCAAAATTTGAATCAAACAAAAGAATTGGAGAAGTTCAACGTTTTTGGACTTCCGTTCACAGTAGCAAACGGGCGCGACAAATGAATATATCAGTCGTTTAACCGACTAATCCAAATTTAAGTGAAGAAAATTTTTGAACCGTAACAAAAGATTTTCTCAATAAATATTTTCAATGATCCGTTTTAAGGTTTTGAGACATTTTCCTTGTCATATTCGACATATTTTGTGAAATTATATATGATTCACCCTTCTTTTCCTTTTGATAGTGAAGATTCATCTAAGTAAAACATCATAGGTAGAAAAAACGTTTCAGATACCTCTCAAAACATTATCTGTAAAATATATATATTTCAAACATATAGAGTTTGAATCGAATGTCTAACCTATATTGAGGAAGGTTTATCTTATCCGTAACAAATTTGAACGTGTCACTACTAGTAAGAAGACAAGACGAGACAAAAGAAATAGCTCACGAGAAACTAATGATTATGTAAGATTCAATTCTTGAATAAATGCGAATATTTAGTGTAAAAATTTATTTTAAAAATATTTTACAACATATAAATTATTCGGTTTAATATGTGTCTAATTTCAGGTCTGAAAAACCAAAAAATAATAAAATAAGATCTTATTATGAAAAGCTCAAATATATAGCTTTTTTTTGGTGAAAATAGTAGGGTCAATCTTCTATATAAATACGAAAAATAAATTCAAATACAGCAGACAGATTAGCCATAATCAATCATCCTAACTAGAGGGCCAGAAGGCACCTCATCAGCCTTAGAGAAGAGATCCCCTCTTTTAAAGTTGCGACCGTCGGCCACAGTTAAACCCTCTAGTGGTAAAAATCTAGTAGGAAAACCCACGACGTGAGGGAAAGAGTACCTCGGCAGGATCGGAATGACCCGCCTTGACGTCTAACTGCTACTGATCTCTGTATATCATCACTGGTCGTACGAGTACATCGAGAGAGGCTAACTCCCCGTAAATTGTCTAGGTACACCTCGATACAACAAGCTAAAAGAACATCAGAAACAATATAATCATATAAAATTTGGCGTCCGCCGCACGATTGCCGATATTATATTACAAAATATCAAATATGGGTCAAGTTGTATAATAATTACCAAATTATATTATTTTAATGAAAAAGAGCAAGGCGACCTGTCAATAGATCGCTCTTCCTTCCTGTCTCATAACGGCAAAAAGATTATAAAAGATGTATAATTCTTTTTACCGAATTTAAGAATATATTCGAACCCTAAGATTTGGCTAACTTAGATTAAAATGACCAGATTTTATGCCTATGCTATATAGTAGTTGAGTATCGTGCAATGAATATTGCAATTTTGAGTTAGATGAGATATTTGAAAAGTGTCAAAGTTCTTCTAATAAATATTTAATATTGTTATATTTTTCAAACTCGAGATCTAAATACTCGTTGATAACCTTTCTATTTATTCTTATTTTTTTATACGTAAAATAGTTATTATCTATCAAAAATTTACACCAATTTTGCACTAGTACATTACACCAGAAGTGTCTTTATGCACTAAAATCGCCTAAAGTTCATACAAAGATAAACAATTATTTAATAACAATAGTTAGAAGATAAATGATATCTTTGATTTTATTTTGCACTGTATCTTTTCCTTTTCGGCCCGTACTCCATCCGGCCCGCTTACCACCTCGTTCCCTTTCTTAAAATAGCTAACTCGCTTTTTGAACTTGAATCTTCGTCTGAAGCATCACTATTTTAGCTTTGGATTTGAGGCCTCATCTGAATCATCAATATATGATAGTCCGCTATTTGGCAACCACTATTTTCCGAAATATTCTTACGTAATTTATAATATTAAAATCTGCTCTTCGTAGTGTTGTCTATTTGGTGCAGCTAGACTCAGCACCTAATCCGGCCGTTATATTTTCATCCGACATTTTAATTAGGAATGGCGATGGGTAGAGTAGGGTATGGTAGAGTATCAGTAAGATTATACCTATACTCTAGTTTCGAAAGTTGGACACATATCTTATCCCTGGACCCTCAAAAAATTTAGTTACTAAACCCATACTCTTATCCTCGTGGTCTGCAGGGTCTGACCCTCGAATTAAATGTAAGATAATTTTGATAAATTTTTAAACACAAAATTTTAATTATATATATATATATATAATATAATTTAAATAAATAAATCATAACTAATATGTGAAGATTAATTATAAAATTATTATTATATCAATAAAGAAAATTAGAATTATATGTATATCGAATTTGAAGTCAATAACATAAATAAATAAATCATAACTAATATGTGAAGAATTATATTTTAGAATATTTGAGAAATCTATGACAATTTATAAGTAAAAAATAGAGATAAATATGTCTATTTAGGGTCTTATGAGGGTATACTTTGAGTATGGTACAAAGTAGGGTAAAAAGATAATGATATGTTATGAATTCATATGATTCATACCCTACTCTAGGTGACTATTCTAAAAATGGATACATACACATACTCTACCCTAGACATAGTCAAAGTCAATAAACCTTTGATCCACGGAGTAAAAATAGGGCCTGAATTTGGGTATTTCTGCGGTTCCTAATTCCAACTCTAAAGAAGTAACGACTCTTGATAACTCGGAGGTAACCGACCAAAGAGACCCACCTTGCTTGGCCCCGACAAGATAACGAGATAAGGTCAGTAACCGATAAATGCCAAGAAGGTCCCTTGATGGCTTCATCTCTCTCTCATGTGCGCAGTAAATGCCAAAGGGACGCAAGGAAAGGTCAAAGTTGCTTTCAAAGGGTACACTTTGTGGAAGATAGGAAAGGAGAGGCAAGGAAAGCAAGGACGTGGGGAGCATTTCTGTTCTACTGTCCACGTATAGATTTTTTTGAATTTTATTAATTCGAGTTGGATAAAAATTTTATGGGCAAAAAATATTCAAACTCATATTTAATATTATTGTGTTCTCAAATATTCAAATTTAATTATTGTTGTTTTTTGGAGGTGGTGTAATTGATTAGTATCTTTAAGTCGAGGCAAGAGTTGGACTCTTTCTCCGTAAGACGAGATTGCCCCCGTATTCAGTGCTTACGGGCTGCGGCAATTGTCCCCAAGATACAACGACTAGGCTGCTTCCGAGTTTGTAGCACAACGACCCTCGAAGTTTCAGGCGAACCTTGGATATTCAGAACTTTCTGAGAGAGGGAGAGAAAGCCCTACAATTGCTAACGAATGCTTATGCAAGTTGTAGTGGGGTGGTCTGCAAATGAGAGGGAGGGGCCTATTTACAGGCGCTGGATGGAGTGGAGGCAGGCAGGCACTTCCGAAGAGTAGCGTCCGTTCGGGAAACAGGCAGGCTGCCCTTCAGGCACCCCTTCGCCAATCATAACGATCGTGTCTCTTCGGTGGGCAATTCGTGGCTTTTCGCTTACCAGATTGCTCCAGCCTCTTCGCGTCCCTTCGTGGATGTCCTGGAAGGCGCTCGCAGCCCCTCGTCACTTCGGTAGCTACGTAGCTCTTTCCGGACTCTGGCAAATTACTTAAGGCTCGTCCAGCTCTTCGGGACACGTGCGAAGTGCCAAGTGCGCCACAAAGCGTCCATTGCGACCTGCGTCTAATGCGCCATGCGCACACGCACGTGCACGTGTGCGTGCTCGTACTCGTGCTCGGATGGTGCTTCACACCATCCTCGCAGCGGTCCGAATTGGCTATCCAGGTGGTCAACTTATTTCCTAGTCAATAAGGAGCATCTTCTTATAAAACTAGAGAAATCTTGTTGCACTTTCCAATGTGGGATCGCCATTTTCTATTCCATATTGGGCTTCCCACTTTGGGCTTTTGCATTGACACTTTGGGCCTTTCCACTTGGTTTTTGCATTGAATATTCATTCAATTTCCCAACAATCTCCCACATGAATGATGATTAATGCATGCTGACACTTTTAAGAAAAATTTTGACGAAATATCATTGCATCGAGAAAGGTAGCTTACAGCTTTGAACCTTCCCTAGTAAAATGCTATCAGATTTACTTGCTGTTTAGTGAACGCGATATCTTGAACTGGTCAGCTTTTTTATGTAAACCAAGACAATAACATTTACACAATGATATCTCTAATATTCTTTGGTTCTCACGTTGTGTCTATTTCGGCCATGGACCTTATCTTGGATTCATAAGTATTTTTTTCTTTGAAGTGGCCTCACTTCACACTTATATAGGTGATCTCCTATCGAGAGTATCCTACCATACCCTACCTTATTTGGTATAGGAATCATTAAAAGCGTAGACGCTTAACCTTACTACACCTCTGCAGGTTAGTACTTGGGCAGCTTCTGAGAATGGGATAGGTTCCAAGTATTCATCTGAACCATCCATAACTTAGTTGTCTTATTGAACCAAGTTTGTGGGATCTCCACTCATCATGGTTGAGTTACCGCTATGAACGTTCTTTAATGTGTGAGTTTTAACCCCATTCCCCTTACTGCGTTATATATTTGATCTCTGTTAATTCCTTTCGTCAAAGGATCAGTTATGTTGTCCTTGGACTTCATATAATCAATAGTAATTATACCACCAGAGATTAATTGCCTAACGGTGTTATGTCTCCTACGGATGTGTCGAGACTTACCATTGTACATTGTACTTTGTGCTCTCCCGATTGCAGACATGCTATCACAATGTATTAATACAGGGGGCACATGCTTGTTCCAACATGGAATATTCTCTAGGAAGTTTATGAGCCATTCAGCTTCTTTTTCAGCTTTGTCTAATGTTATAAACTCTGACTCCATGGTGGATCGAGCTATGCACGTTTGTTTAGAAGATTTCTAGGACACTGCTCCTCCACCTATAGACTATGGTGAACACATAACCACTAGTAGATTTGGAGTCTTTAGTGTCCGATATCCAATTTGCATCACTGTTCCTTCCAATACAGCTGGATATCTAGTATAAAGTATACCATGGTTCATGGTATATTTTAGATACTTTAGAACCCTTTTCAGAGCTAGCCAGTAGTCTGATCTTGAATTGCTCGTGAATCTACTAAGCTTGCTAACTGAGTATGCAATATCAGGGTATGTACAATTTGTCAAGTACATCAGGCTCCCAATGATTCTTGCATACTTTAGTTGAGATACTGGGGTCCCCTCTATTTTTAGCTAAGTGTAGACTCAGATCTACCGGAGTCTTAGCCGAAGGTTTGTCAAAAGTATCGAACTTCTTGAGTACATTCTCAACGTAGTGAGATTGTGACAAGATAATTCATTCAGTCGTCCTAGAGATTTTAATCCCTAGTATAACGTCAGGTAGACCCATATCTTTCATGTCAAAGTTGTTCCTTAACATGTTCTTAGTTTTCACAATAAGATCATTACTGCTTCCCATGATTAGCATGTCGTCGACATATATGTATACAATCACGTAAGCATCAGGTGTGTCTTTAATGTATACACATTTATCACACTCATTGATCTTAAAGCCATTTGACATCATTGTTCTGTCAAATTTTTCATGCCATTGTTTCGGCGTCAGTTTCAGCCCGTACAGTGACTTGACCAGCTTACACACTTTATGTTCTTATCCGGGGGCAACAAACCCTTCAGGTTGTTCCACATATATTTCTTCTTCCAGTTCTCCATTTAGGAAAGCTATTTTTACATT
Source organism: Hypericum androsaemum (assembly GCA_963995505.1). Lineage (NCBI taxonomy): Eukaryota > Viridiplantae > Streptophyta > Magnoliopsida > Malpighiales > Hypericaceae > Hypericum > Hypericum androsaemum. The sequence continues at coordinate 14,116,514 of OZ023195.1, forward strand.
CATCTGATGTATCTCGAGGTTGTAGAGTGCTGCGACAGCTATGAGCACCCTAATCGATGTGATTCTTGTGACTGGCGAATACGTATCAAAGAAATCATATCCTTCCTTCTGTTTGAACCATTTAGCTACCAATCGATCTTTATACTTGTCGATTGATCCATCAGCTTTGTATTTCCTTTTAAGGATCCACTTGCAACCTAAAGGTTTGCAACCTGGTGAGAGATCTACGATTTTCTACGTGTAGTTTTGCATGATGATTCTATCTCACTATTGATAGCTTCTTTCCAGAGAGGAGCATCCAGGCTAGATAATGCCTCTTGGATTGTCCCAGGTTCATTTTCTAACATGTAATTTAGAAAATCTGGACCAAACGACTTGGCTATTTTGGTCCTCTTACTCCATCTAGGTTCCTTAGCACCTTGATCAGAGCCTTGTGTAGCTTCATAACTTCTTTTGTTTGAGCTTACTTCTTTCGTTTCCTTTTTAGGAAAGATATTCTCAAAGAATGTTGCATTCCTTGATTCCACGACCATTTCCTCATTGATTTTAGGATTTTCAAACTTGTGCACTAGAAATCGGTATGCGCTACTGTTGTGGGCATATTCGATAAAGATGCAGTCAATAGTCTTGGGTCCTATTCTCACCCTTTTAGGTGGAGGTATTTCTACCTTGGCTAGGCATCCCCACACTTTAAGGTAAACGTAGGAAGGCTTTCTTCCTTTCTATAATTCATATGGAATTTTGTCCCTTTTCTTGTGTAGCAAATTGTTTAGAATGTGATTAGTTGAGAGCACTGCTTCCCCCCACAAGTTCTGTGGTAAGCCCGAGCTAATCAACATAGCATTCATCATCTCCTTAAGAGTTCGATTCTTGCGTTCAGCTACGCCATTTGATTGAGGTGAGTATGGAGCATTTGTCTGATGAATAATGCCATGTTGTTGGTAGAATTCTTCAAACGGAGCTACATATTCTCCCCCTCTATCACTTTGAATCATTTTAATTTTAGTGCTAAGTTAATTTTCAACCTCATTCTTATAACTCTCGAAAGCTTCTAAAGCTTCGTCTTTTCATTTCAAGAGGTGTACATAACAATACCTCGTGCAATTGTCAATAAATGTGATGAAATACTTTTTTTCACCTCTAGTTTGCACTTGTTTCATATCACATATGTCGGTATGAATTAAGTCTAAAGGTGTAGTACTTCTTTCTACTGAATGAAAATGTATTTTGGTCATTTTTGCCTCTACAGATACTTCACATTTATTGTTTGGGTCAAACTCCATTTTAGGTAATAAATTTAAACTTACTAACTTCCTTAGTGAGCTCAAATTTACGTGTCTTAATCTCGATCATGCCATAAGTTAGAACACTCAGCCAAGTAAGAAGAATTGATAACTTTATTAGGCCCTTTAAAGGCGCATTTTACAGTTATTATATTCATCTTAAAGAGCCCACTTTCGAGGTAACCCTTTCCTACAAAGGCACCAGCCTTGGTCAGAACAAACCTATTAGCCTCAAATACTAGCTTCATCCCAGCTTTGCTTAACAATGAGCTAGATACTAAATTCTTACGAATGTCTGGGACATGCAACACATCCTTGAGGGTCAGCTTTTTTTCGGAGGTCAGCTTCAGCACTACCTGGGCTAGTCTGACTACGGGAGAAGTTGCGGAATTTCCTATAAATAACTTTCGTCCATTGATCGAGATATAGGTCGAGAACATCTCCTTGTCTGAGCAGATGTGTCGGGTCGCCCCTGTGTCAACGAACCACTCTCTTGGGTTATCCACCAGATTGGCTTCAAACACCACGGTGGATAAGTCTAGCTCAGACAGGACTTCTGCCAAATTTATTTTCTCTCGATCGTCCCTCTTTGGCAGGCGACAATCCTTTGCCATGTGACCTGGCTTGTCGCAGTTGTAGCAATTGCCTTTGATCTTTTTAGCTTTCTTTTACTTTGGCTCTTGCTTCTCTTGCTTATTTCTGGGCTTCTTCCTCTTCTTGCTGGTACGTCCCTCAGCGAGGTGTACCTTAGCCTCAGAGTTGGTCCTGCTGGTCTTGACTTCAGACTTTCGGTTATCTTCTTCGATCCTTAGTCTCACGATCAGGTCTTCTAGCCCCATATCCTTCCTCTTATGCTTGAGGTAGTTCTTGAAGTCCTTCCACAGAGGGGGTTGCTTCTCGATTAGAGCAGCCACCTGGAAGAATTCGCTGAGTTGCATGCCTTCGGCGTGAATCTCGTGTAGAATCAACTGCAGCTCTTGGACTTGGTCTATGACCTTCTTGTAGTCTACCATCTGGAAGTCGAGGAACCTTCCGACGATAAATTTCTTCATCCCGGCATCCTCCGCTTTGTACTTTTTCTCTAGGGAGTCCCACAATTCTTTCGCAGTCTTTATACCTGTATAGATATTGTAAAGAGCGTCGTCTAAGCCATTCAGGACATAGTTACAACATAGGAAGTCGCTGTGACTCCATGCATCGAAGGCGTTGATCTTCTGTGGATCAGCCTCATTTTCTGCCACCTTCGGAGCCTCTTCCTTCAAGAATCGGACCAGGTTGAGCGTCGTCAGGTAGAACAGCATCTTCTGTTGTCACCTCTTGAACTCGGTACCGTTGAACTTGGCCGGCCTTTCGGCGTGGACAGTTCTCGGGACCGCAGGCACTGGTGTTGGTGCAGAGCTTGATGATGCCATCTTCAAGTACACTGATCTCGTCTTACGATTGTTATTTATTAGAGGTGGTATACTTGATTATGATCTTTAAGTCGAGACAAGAGTTGGACTCTTTCTCCGTAAGACGAGATTGCCCCGTATTCAGTGCTTACGGGCTGCGGTAATCATCCCTAAGATACAACGACTAGGCTACTTTTGAGTTCGTAGTACAACGACCCTCGAAATTTCAGGCGAACCTTGGATATTCGAAACTTTCTGAGAGAGGGAGAGAGAGCCTACAATTGCTAACGAATGCTTACGCAAGTTGTAGTGGGGTGGTCTGCAAATGAGGGGGAGGAGCCTATTTATAGGCGCTAGATGGAGTGGAGGTAGGCGCTTTCGAAGAGTCGCATCTGAGCCCATTGCGACCTGCGTCCAATGCGCCATGCGCACACGTACATGCTCATGCTCGGATGGTGTGAACTCGCAGCGGTCCGAATTGGCTATCCAGGTGGTCAACGTATTTCCTATTCAATAAGAAGCATCTCCTTATAAACTAGAGAAATCTTGTTGCACTTTCCAATGTGGGATTGCCATTTTCCATTCCATATTGTGCTTCTCGTTTTGAGCTTTTACATTGACACTTTGGACCTTTCCACTTGTATTTTTGCATTGAATATTCATTCAATTTCCCAACAATTCTTAATTAAATAAAATATTTGTTAATACGTGCATAAAAGTATTTTAATTAACCACTTAGGAATATGTATAAAAATTAAGAAAAAATATACTTTAGTACTTTATAGTTTGACGTATTTTGTTTTTGAGCCTTATGGTTTAAAATTTCTAATTTAGTCCCTCTGGTTGTTTTTCCCCGGACAAGTCTTAGCCTCGGGTAGCTCGGGTAGCGGCACGGCCATTTGGCCGTCCATCTCTCCTAAACGACGTCATTTGACGTTCTACGTGGACAGTCCGTGGTGTAAGTCGTTAATGATGTGACATATGATAAATTACTAAATTAGTCCCAAAACTTAAAACATCATCTTCAACCTTCCAACTTCTTTCATCCCTCATTACCACTAATTAACACTAACATCATCTCAATCTCAGTTCCATTAAACTCACAACCAACTAACTAAAAACAACTCAATCTACTCAACTTTAATTAAAAAACTCATGCCTTTGCTGGCCAATCAAATCAATGCCACAACTACAGATCTAAACAAGACCGATGCACAACATTTTGATGATTGACATTCTAATGGAAAATGCTCAAACCAGAGCAACCAACATTTTGTTATCTCGACACTCTAAAAAATATAAAAAAAGTATACTTAAGTATCATGTAGTTTAGCACTTTTCAAGACCATGTAATTTTTAAAAATTTCTTTAAAAATCAAAAGCACAAGAACACACAATTAAAAATCAAAAGTACCAAATTAAATAACAAAAAAATGTAACACTAAGAATACCAAATTAAATAACTAAGAACAAGAACCCTAATTTCAATTGGTGCATCTTTGCCCACCGTCGGAAAAAATTTCAAATTTCAATTTCAATTGGTGCATCGACCAAGAATGTCCAACAATTGGATATCCAGGAGGAGGGGGTTCTCGTCCCCTTCTCGTCGGAACTCGAGGATGGGTTTCTCAGTCTCCTTCTCGTCTTCGTCCCTCTGCCTTCTCATCGGAGCTTAAGGATGGGTTTCTCGTCTCCGTCCACCTGCCTTCTCGTCGGAGATCAAGGCCGTGAAGCTGAGCACAGAGGTTGTGGGCGGCGACGTGGCTGCAGGCGGCGAGGTTGTAGACCTTCTCGAGAAGGAGCTCTTGGGGGCGAGGTACAGGGGGCATTTTAGAGGGCGTTGAGCGGCGAGGTTGTAGATGGCGGCGTGGCTCGGGGTGACGAGGTTGTAGACGGCGGCGTGGCCTGGGGCGGCGAGTTTGTAGAACTCGTCGGGGACGTTGGACTCGCCATTGGAGGACGTGCCAAAACCTTTGTTGGCTTTTCTATTTTAAACGAACGGAGGAGGTGGTGCCGGCTCTAGAATTACAGAGCTTCCTCTTTAATTAGGGTTTTAATCGGAGGTGGTGATCTGAAACTCTCCAATTAGGGTTTTAATTGTTTAATTGCCCAGATGAGGCTACTAACAGTCGAGGAGTTTATTATTGTTTAATTTGGCGTTCTTCATATTTTTTATTTCAAATTTGGAACTAATGTAGTAATTTATCACATACTACATTAGCAATCAACAACAAATAAAAATGTTCATGTCAGATAATAAACAACATCGTTTTGGCGGACGTAGTGTCTACGTAAACAGATATGTGGCCAGACATGTATCCGAGACTCGGAAATGTCCAAGAAAATAAACTACATAGTCTTATCTTGAAAAGCGCTAAACTATAGAGTACTTACGTATACTTATCCCAAAAATATATCATTCCGGCCTAAAGCAGATGCTGAACAAGCGTATGGAAATCAACTCAGTAACAAGCCAAGATAGAAAATACCACTAACACTTAACAATATGGGGTAAAAAATACACATGGTCACTAAACTTTAATATTTTTTTGTCCATGGTAACTAAACTATTTTTGGACCCATAAAATATGAAACTCACTTGAACCCATCATCCTCGTCATCATCACAGTGAGTTTTTGGCCTTCGTAGGGCCCAAAAATATATAGGAGTCCTAACCTTCAAACCCAAGCGCCGAGGAGGGAAACCCAAAACAGAATATTGGCGGCGGATGGAAACTCCAACACTCGACCTCGAGCACGATGACGCCGACATCGACCCCACCAAACTCCTCCTTCCGAAACCGCGAGTCTCTCGGAAACCGCCTCCCGAAACGGCGCCGTTTCGGCCGCCCCACGTCTCCAGCTTCACTACATCCGTTCGATCTCATCGACGGTGGCGATACGCCAACTCCCATCGCCGGGGCTCTCCTTCCAGCTCTGGCCCGTAGCCACAGCCGGTGTAACGCTCCTCGACGGTTACAGATCCGATCGGACACGAAGCCCGCTCGCTTCCTCACTCTCTAAGCCCCACGCGCTCAGTGTCCTCGAGATCGGCTCCGGGACGGGGCTCGTCGGATAGCCACGGCTGCGACGTTCGGCGGTGATGTCACCATAGCCGACCTTCCGCACGCCGTCGAGAACCTCCCGATGGGGGAGGACAGCGACGCCAAAAACTTTATGCTTCATATTTTATGTTTTGGTTGTTTTTTGCTAACGCCAAAAACTTTTTTTTCTTTTCGGGAAGATTTTCGGCCAAACGTGGCCGGAGTGACTATGGATGAGTAATTTAGTATAGTTGAGTGACCATAAAAGGAAAAAAATAGTTTAGTGACCACGGACAAAAAAATATTAAAATTTAGTGACCATTTGTGTTTTTTACCCTAACAATATGGAGAAGCAAGGTTTCAACCGACCCAAAAACTGGGGTTTTTTTTTTCCAAAGGAAGCAAAAGGCTCAGGAGATCAATAAGACGAGTTTCAATTGCGATGAAGGAAGGGAGAGACGGGGCGGTCATGAGGAGGAGGGGTCCGGGTATTAGGGTGGTGGTGAGGACGCAGTCGTATGGGAGGAAAAGGATTGCCATGTCGCCCGCGGTGGATTCTTGCCTTACGACGCCGTTTTCGGGAATTGGGTTTTTTCTCCCTCCTCTTCTCCGATTGTGCAGCTTCCTTCTCGGCCTTTCTCCGACCTGGATTTTTTTTGGGGGTCTTTGATTCTGCACGGAGGGGCACGGCGTTTGATATTAGGCCAAATTGCTCCTCAACCTCCGAACACTTCTCCTGTACCCCACCCTGATTTCCTTTCCCATCATTTCCACAGGCCCAGAATTGCCCATACTCTGCCGTTGGACTAGTGCTCTCAGATGGGGCTTCCGAGATAGAAGATGAGATAAGTTCCTCCACCAACCCTAACCTTCCTCCTCTCTTCAACTCGTGACAGCAATTTAGTTGAGATTAGAATTTGTACTCTGTCCAGCCTAGTCCTTGTTGGAGTGTCCTCATGCTCCATAATGAATCTACCCAGTAATTGGGTTTTTTTAGTTAGTGTTGGGTGGGGGTTTAATGGGAGCGAGGTTGAAGATGATGTCAGTGTTGATTAGTGGTGAAAGAAGTGGAAGGTTGAAGATGATGTTAGATGTTGGGTGGAGAGAGAAATTGAGGGGTGAGATTAGTTTGGTTATTTGTCACATGTCACGTCTGTGATAATTTAATCAACAATTTCGTTTACATAAGACATCAAATGATATCGTTTTAGGGGATGTAAAGTCTATGTGGATAACCAAATGGCTGGGCAGCTGTCTGGAACAAAAACATGTTAGGAAAAAAATTATTGAACTAAATTTAAAATTTTAAACTACAAAGTCAAATGAGGAATATGTTAAATCATATATACTAAAGTGTACTTTGACCTAAAAATTAACCACTTGGGAATAAAGAAATAACCAAGAAAAAGCTATTTGGTAATTCTTCGTTTCTGACCGGAGGGAAGTTGGCGGGACCCACATTTGCAGTCAAAGTTTCCCAAGAACCTCAAAAACTGTCCCTGTTGTCTCCCACACGTGGCGGTAATATACCACTCTGGTCCAGAAGTGATTTTATGGGTAAAGAAATACGAAGAATTAGATTACGACAATTCAGAAATTGTGCCAGTCAAAGAAATACTTTTTTTTTACCTTCAAAACGAACTATTAATTTAAACTCCCTTAAAAATAGTTATTTTAATTTTCGAAATGTGACAATTCACTCAATTTGAACAAAGTCTGAATCCAAAAAATCTAAAATATTTTATTCAATTTAATATAATTATTTTAATCGGACTCTAATCTTATTAAATGTGAATGTAATTTACCAAAAAAAAAATCTCATTGAATGAGAATGGCAGCTCATCTGATTTCATAATTAACTCACTGCGAAGGTAATTAAGTTGTTGATACTCTGCTAAATATGGTATTACAACTCACTATTCGATTTTTATTTTCGTTTTGCCTCCTACTCCTAGTTTTAATGTTTCCATTCATAACCGTTTTTTGTTATCAACAAAAAAAACCGTGTTTTTAAGGTTACAAATTTAGAAATATTATTGAGAAAATCAGGGAAACAAAAAAGGTTCTACAAATTAATCAATTACTTCCTTAAATTGCCCTATTTGCCTAATAAAAAAGGGCGACGGTTTCGTTTCGCTATAACGATAAACGCCCTACCCTCTCACGTCTCTCTCTTTAGTCTTTTCCTCTCTTTATAAATAAGTAAACCCTTCTCCCTTCCCCTCCACCCTCCTCTCTCTCTCTCTCTCTCTCTCTCTCTCTCTCTCTCTCTCTCTCCCCTGTTTCCTCTGTTTTTTTCTCTATTTCCCAAGAAACCTCATAATCGCCTCTCCCCTGTTTCCCTCCGACCTCGTCTTTAAAGTGCACGTGCATTCTTCGAGGGAGGCAAAAGAAAGGAACTGAAGAGAACTGTGTGTGTATTTTCAAAGGGAGGGAAGAAAAAAGATGGAGGGAAACAAGAAAGCGCGGTCGTCTCCTTCCTTTACTTCTGAGTTGTTCGGCTCCAAGGACGCGTCGTCTTCGTCTTCTTCTTTGTCGGCTGGGCTTTTTGGGTCTATATTTGCACCCAATCCCTCGGTACTGTTATTATCCCCTGTTTTTCTTCACGACCCAGTTATTTTCTGTTTGTTCATAGTGTTATGGTGCTGGAAATTCTTGATCTTGATGGGTTTTCAATTTGATGTGCAAAGATACAAGCTTTTCCTTTCTGACTGTTCTTTTTTGTTGGTTTGGGGTTTAATGGAATTGCAGAGTTTGTAACTTTTTTTCTGGGTTTTGGTGTTGTTTTGAGAGTGTAGGTGTTAGGAGGGGACACAATCCGATATGAAGGGGTCGGTAGGAAGCAGGATCATCCCGAAACCGAGGCTTTGAACTCCAAACCGGGTAGGTATCTGCTCATCAGTTTACCTTTTCTTTCTGGTTTTTGTACAGTTGAATGCTTGAGTTTCGTGGGTTTTTGGACTCCAAATGATATTGATCGCACTCGTACCGCGCGGTATAGTGAATCCTTGGACTTGGACAATGAGATTTGTGATCTTTTTCTTGATGGCCTATAGGGAACTAGAATGAACAGAAAGTTTCACTTTTTTAAGTTGGTAATCGGTATATAATTCAATTGTAGAGAAAATCTGGACGAGTGCGAATTGTATGGACGATTTATCTTGTTGGCTGATGTTAAAAGATGTTCTTTGTGTATAGATGATACATACAAAAGTAGTGAAGGAGGGCGTCACAGCACCCCGGTTATGGATTATTATGATCAGAGAGCACATCCATTGAGCTCGTCGATTTATTATGGAGGTCAAGACGTATATACTTATCCAGTGAATTCCCAGGGCTATAGTACAAACTCCGTCGTGAGTGTTCGTTTCCCTGAGTTCTTCTCTTTTTTTTCCCATGGCATTTACAACTTTATTTTATTACCCGTAATACGGTTGCAGGGTATGTTTAGAGCTACCGGAAAAGCTTAATGCTGTTCTTAACATTGTGACCCCTCTTTTGCAGTATAAAAAGGATGCAACAGAGGACGATTCTGGGAGTGCTTCTAGAGGAAATTGGTGGCAGGGTATGTTTTTATAACTAGGCTGTAGCGTTATCAGCGAGTCACTGTTAGATTCAGAGGTTTCTTCTCCGTGTACTTATCGTGAACATATCCTTCTTCTCTTGCAGGATCTCTCTACTACTAGGATCTCGCTCTCAATCAAAGAGACTTACCTAGGTACTTTTTTTTGTCACAATTGAAGCGAGTGTATTAGTTGGCCAAACATCTTGAACATCAGCAAAACCTCCGAGTCGATTCTTGATTTCTGTTGTAAATATATTAAAGTATAAGTTCTGTAATCATGTTTAGCCCCTTTTCATAGGCTGGTTAAATCAGTTGCTCTAATTGCTACATGATACTATTTAACATGTTTTAACTCTGGTATTTTCGGTTCTGTTCGACTACCAACTCATTTTTTCGGTGATTTTTCCGTTTTTTTGCAGGTTTATACATAACCATAGGGATAGCAGTTCACATAGTTTCTGGAATAGTGAGTAGCGATCAGATCGTTGCAAGAGGGAGCTTCTTATTATCGCTTCTGCGGCGATAAACAGCTTATTCGTATTACTGTAGGGACAGCTATGCAACACCCTGTTATTTTCTTCCCCTTTTATCCCTGGCTGCTACCAGAGTTGTTGATTTGTATTTTATATTATAAAACCTTGGTTTTAGATTGTCTTTTCCCCATCTTTAGCATAATAAGAACTCTTCCTCACCTGTGAGCTTTCATGGGTCTGAGTACTCATCTTGTGACTTTGTAAATATTGAAATATTAAGGGTTTTTTATGGTGAATAAGCCCCTGTATATAAATAAATATGAAAAATAATTACATCTTAAATAGTGTTCTACCTTCACAGTAAAAGCTCCGTAAAAAGGGTTCAAATGGGTAATCCCCAATGAAAAGGATAGGGGCAATATTGGAAATACAATAATTAAAATAATTAAAAAAATATCAGCAAAATAATACAATTTATGGAAATACTAATATGGAAATATTGGTTTCCATTTTCTCGGATATTGGTTTCCATCTTCTATGCTATTGGTTTCCATATTCTATGTTATTGGTTTCATTCTGCTATGATATTGGTTTCATTCTACTATGATATTGGTTTCATTCTACTATGATATTGGTTTCCATCTTCTATGTTATTAGTTTCATTCTACTATGACATTGGTTTCATTCTACTATGATATTGGTTTTCATCTTCTCAAATATTGGTATCCCATTATAAGTGAAAATGTATACTATTTGAATATATTGGTTTTATTCTTCTCGAATATTGGTATCATCGTTCTAGGATATTGGTATCATTCTACTTTAATATTGGTATCATTCATCTATGAATTTTTGCTAGAATTTTAAGCACTAAGTTCAAACAACAACCAAACACCAAAATAAAGTTCCAATCTTTAAATACAAAATCATCAGAACAACATGAAATCGATCAATTCAGCAATAATCAAAGTCGAAACAGCATATGGGTCATTTCTTTCAAGAACCCGTTGAGGAAACTGGCCATCGTGGGCCTGAATCGGGTCAAGAGGGGCCGCGGTTCGGTCGTGGTTAAGATGGTCGCCGCCACCCTCTTCGTTGTGCTGGCCTCCAGCTTGTACGGAGTTGTCAAGATCCGCAGCCGCCGCGGGATCGACGACGAAGGCGTTGCCGGCCTCCTGATCAGCCCCACCGACCAGGTCCTCGTGGCCCGGCACGTCCTCGAGTCTACTCTAATGGGTATTTCCCAAGTTCTCGTCTTGGTTTCGTTTTAGCTCCCAATTGTGGATCTTTTAATTTGTGCCCGTTTTCTAAGAAGTGATCGGAGAATTGGGAATTCTTCGAATGGAAATAAAATTGGTTATAATTGAAGTGGAAACCATCTTCAGGGGGCGGCGGGGGGTGATTTTTTTTGTGGGATTATATAGGAAAATGGTGAAACCCTAATGAGTATATTTGGATAAAAACTCGAAAATACCCTCAACAGATTCTGACCATCAGATCTGTAAGAAAAGAATTTGATCAAATCTAAAGGCCCATATTTAGTCCATACCATGGGGATGACTTTTATGTAGTCCCCCCTGAATCCAAATCCTGCAAAAAGATCTCCTCTAAAGTGATAACCTCTCTAAACTGATCAAAAATTTTAGTTTTGAGTTGGAACTAGTGTTAAAATTTAATAATCTCTATTGTAATTAATAATATATTTTTAAGAAAATGTTAGTACAAAATATCTGTCTCAATTTTTGCATAAAATGATAGCTCGCTAGAAAATTAGAAATTGATTAGCATCCGTTGAATTTTCATAATGCAAGCTACGAATTAATTCATCCAGCTTCTATAGGGACCGTACGAATTTGGCAATGAAGAAAGCACTTTGTTATGCATTGGTGTGTGACATCCAAAGTCGATGACGCCATAGCCATCCGAATTGCTGCTAAGACATCAATTTTTTCAGGATCAGGTGTATTGGAGTTCAAATGTTCAAGGAACTTCGGAGTAAAGTGGCGACAAAAATAAATTATTTAGAAATTCAAAAAACTATTATAAAAGCGTGATTGTTATTAATATATTTTTTGGAGATTTAATGTGGTAAAAAATAATTATAATTTTTGGTAACTTTAATAAAGACAAAATAATTTTGAGATAAAAGTAAAAAATATAAACCTCTCTTATGTAATAACCTCTTTGAAGTGATAATTTTCTCTGGTCCTAACAATATCACTTTGGAGAGGTTTTAATGTACGTGACATCCTAACTAAAGGTTCTGATTAAATCATTATTATGGTTACTACCTAGCACGGAATTCTTTTTTTCGAAGTTGCGACTACTAGCTTCAGTAAAACTCTCTCGCGATAAAATCCCATGAAAAATTCGTGAGAAAAAAAGAGCACCTCGACAAAGTAGAAAACAGTGACGTATTATATCTTGCAAGCTGTCCTTTGTGTATTGGATTTCTTCTTTAAACTGTCGTTTCTATTGCTATTCCTAGGCCCAACATCACAGAAAGTCGTCATCTTTTGGGAAAATGTGAAGACCAGTTATGGTGGGGGTGCCTTTCGGGGGCTTCGGGTGTTCGTTAAAGCTTCGGTCGTTAGGATATGGTCAAAAGCTAGTTGCAAAGATTCTTCAGCCACGTCTTGGCTGTTGTCTGTTTTCAGGTAAAGTTTGAAGCCCGATTCTTTATGCATGATGATTTGTCTCGAATCTTTTCGAGTTCGAATTTTGTGAGTGTTCAGTTACCATGTGATTTCGACCAAAACCAAAAGTCTCGTACAGAAAAATTGGAAGGGAGCAAAGGACTAAAGATCAAAAATTTAGATACTGAAATATTATCGACAGTAGATACAAGGTTTAAAGCTGGTGAATATTATCAAGTACCACGACCAATTAGGAATCCTTGCCTTTTGCAAGGTTTAAAGATCATGTATTGCCTACTTGCCTTTTGGTCCAATAACAATAGATGTATGCTTTCCACCTAGAACATGTATCCAGATGTTAGAATCTCGGCGACTTCGAACTACCTCGGGATCTCCAAATTCAGACACCCTATTTGTTCTCTAGAAGTCCTTTCTTAGGTCCACCAACTTTTGTGGTAGCTGCGACACAAGGAGTTCGGCTAGGCCGAAGCCCACTAGTAGACAACGGGAACTAGGCCTCATTGAACCACTAAGGGCAAACATAAATCGCTATAAATGATAAGGATGAAAATTTCGAGCATGAGAAAAAATATTATTTGAGAGAATCCGTTCCTAATTCATATTGTCTTAACTAGTTAACCATGCTAGACTTTAAATTTATGAATAAAACATACACTAAATGACGGAGTCGTCTTCAATAATAGTATCTGATGTACTTGACTTCGAATTAGTCCATATGATAACTAATATCATACGATCATGGCCAAGAATCACTCAAGGGAATTCTTCTCTTATTTCATCCAATATTTTTTTTATAAGTAAAAATTGTATTTCATCAAAGTGCTCCACCCAGGAGAAAATATCAAAAAAACCAGATAATGCCTATCAGCATGCTCTATAGTGATAAACACTATCTGAAAACATACATCAAAGTGTCTCCAAAAAGATCAAGCCAAAAAACCCTATAGTCATTAAAAAAAGACCTGAATGTACACCAAACGGAGTGCGAACCTAAACAATCTATCTGATTTTTTATTTTTCCCTTTCAAAGAATTTGGTCTCAGAATTCTGAAACAGTACAACTAAACCTGGAGAGGTGCAGAAATGAGTCCAACGTATTCTTTTATCACTTAATTATACAAGTTGGCTTAGTTAATGAGGAATACAAGAAGTCCCCTTCAACTTCAACAGATATTCTAAGTAATTCCAGCAACTATAAAAAGTGATTATAACTATTCGTTGACAAAAATGTCAAAACTTTAAACACCGGTCACTAAATTTTATAATTTTTTAACAATGTGATATTAAATTAAAAATGGTCAAAACCAACGGAATATGTAAATGAAATTTTCCAAGAAATTATGTGGAGAATATTATGTAGATATTTGATAAGATTGATGCCTTCCATAAATGCAATACAATTTATGCATTTCTTACCAACTACCATAAGAATATAGATATATACACTAATACACGCGATTTTTTTTACGGTAACAAATACACGCAATTGTTTTGAGAAATATTAATACACGCTATTTTAATATAACAACATAGGCTAAGTCAATTTTTTTAATAAGTAAAGTGTTGTACCTAATTATCCACCAAAATATATCAAGAGTATCAGATAATGTCTACTAACAAGCACCACAATGATAGAGTATGGATTGGGTACGGAATTCCACTATTCCGAACCGTTTGGAATGAAGACATGCGGAAACTTTTTTGCAAACGCACTAAAATACAGGGACCAAAATAAAAAAAAGCCATGCACAAATATAGGCCGGATACAAATGCCATTATCACATAACTGCACATGCCAGTATCACATAACTGCGCATGCCAGTATCACATAACAGTGCATGCCAGTGTGACCTTTTTGCAAAAATGCTAAAATATGGGGGACCAAAATGAAAAAAACTATACGTGCCATTATCATCAACGGAGACTTGCCGTTTTCACCAAAACAAATGCTATTATCACATAACTGCACTTAGGGGTATGCATTCGGGATATCCCGATCCCGAATACCGAATACCGAATATCCCGAATACCGAATTACAAAAAAACTCAATCCCGATCCCGATCCCGAAATTAAATCGGTATCATACCGAATACCGAATTAAATTCGGGATTGGGATCGGGATTTACCCGTAATCCCGAATTTCACAAAAAATCTAGCATAACAAAGCTTTCTTCTCGCATAAGTCCACAAAAAATCCAGCATCCACCACTGGCACATCAAATCGAAAGCTTAGATAAGTCTACATCCACATAAGTCCACAAAAAGTCGATATAAGTCTACATCCAAACCCTAATCTAAAACCCCAAATCAAAAAGACAAACCCTAAATTAAAAAACCCAAATCGAAACTTACGTTTAAGAGAGAAGAGAGCTGGGTCATGAACTTAATCGACTAAGAAACTGTGAGGGACGAGCTCACGAGGGTGAGGCCGTGAGAGGGAGGGTGAGGCTGCGAGAGGGAGGGTGAGACCGTGAGTTTCTGAGAGGGTGAGGCTGCGAGAGGGAGGGTGAGACCGTGAGTTTCTGAGAGGGTGAGGTCTTTTTATTTTTTGTGTTTTTCTGAGAGGGTGAGGCTTGGGGGTGCGTTTCTGAGAGGGAGAGATTGTGGGGTTTTTTTTCCTTTATATTTATAATCTGGCAAATTTCTATTTAGTACTTCGGTATTCGGTAAATTTTGGTATAATACCGATATATCCCAAAATTCTACCGAATACCGAAATTCACCGAATTTTCCCAAAAACCACTACCGAATTAAATCTCGAATACCGATATCCCGATCCCGAACTCCCGAATACCGAAAAAATTCGGGATATCCCGTATCCCGTATCCCATTTGCACACCCCTAACTGCACTTGCCATTATCACATAACTGCGTTTGCCATTATCACATACCTGCACTTGCCGCTGCGGTCCCCCTTCAGTCCAAACCGTTTGGAATCAATTTCTTCACTCCGTACCCAATCCAAACCCACAATGATAGACACTATCTCGTAATGTACATCAAGTTTCACCAAAATAAACGTGATTGCATTAACTATATACCCACTTTAGAAGATTACTTAATCAGTGCATAATCAAGTTATAACTCACCTACTAAAATATCTTTAAAGGACTTGCCCACCAAAATTGGCTAACATCTCTAATGCCCCATATTAGTGAGATTATATGTGGTGGGGGGTTGGCCCAAGCCATTCGACTAAGACATGGAAAAGCCGTTGAATGGGCCAATGGTTTTTAAGAGGATCAGATCACAAAACCAACAACTGCCAACTGGCATCTGCGTCGCTAATTTTTTTTATAAGTTAAGATATTTTATTAATATTGCAAATAACATATACAAAAGTGATGTGTTCTCTCCACCTAACATTTGTTGTCTCCTCTCCCGCCATCCCGTGTATAGTGAGTTGCAACTATAAACCTCAATAAAAATCCCGTCACGATAAAATTCATAGGGATTTTAAAAATTGCTATAGAAAAAAGAGCTGTTGAAATTAATACCATATAAGGTGTCACATTTGAATAAGAAAACCCCAAAGAAGGAAAAAAAATCCGCCTCTGTACACAAGATAAGATTAATAGTGCCATCAACCACATGGTCAATTGCAGTGCCAATCATAAAAAGTCAAGCATAACTGGGAGGGTATCTGGCTCGCTAATGTGAACAACCTCCCGGCACACAGCGTGGAACGACGATCCTCCTTGAAGTTTTGGTACGGGCTTTGTTTTTGACTTTTGGTGTCTTGGGGCCCATTTATGGGTGTAAGCAATTTTTTGGATGTGTACTAAATAATGTTGATCATAGTGTGTCGTTCTGATATTCGAGTACCTAATATTTTTGTATCATTTTGATATCCAAGTATCTAGTATTTTTGGTGTAGTACATTTGGTACAGTTAGTGTATATAATATTGGTGTATTTCTTTGGTGTATTGCTAGTGGATGAACCTTTTTAAGTTTAATTTGGCTAGCATGAGCCTTCCTATTTTTTTAACCAAAATCCTAGTATCTAGAGTAAAAATATTATTGAGTCATATTTAAGAAATAGATCTCTCAATAAAATTTGAGTTATTCATAAGATTCGAATTCTGTACATTCTTACAGAAAATTCAAATTTATAACCACTTGATTCTAACTTAGTATCAACTTTTCTTATTCTGAATATATTGATAGTAAAGTGTGTTTTGTTTTGTTCCAAGAAAATCAACAGAAATAAATATCTTGATATATCTCAAGACAACGTATAATGCACGATATAATAAAACCAACGAATTCCACATTATTCATTAGTTGCTAGTGGGCCATGATTTCTCAATAGCCACATGACATTGGCGGGACAAATCAGTTGTTGATTAATCTTCATCGGTTATAATACCGTATCTGCTCCGGCGTAACTAATATTCCATCAAAGGACTTGCAAAAAACATCATTTCCTAGTAATTTTGTTCACGTCGGAAGCCATTATATAGGTTGATAGCTTACAACAACTTCCATACATCTCAAAAAACAGACGAAAAAATTAAAATAAAGGTTGTAGTTGTTCTAATAGTATAAGAAAATGGTGAGTATAGAGTAATCAGATTCAAATACTGATCACGACAAAAAAGGCGATAGTTGCTGGTGCCATGACTCCCTCCCTTCGGTCGATGTACATGTTCATCTTAATCTCTGTTATGGTTCTCTATATCACCCCTCAAGGACAGCTCGCCGCCAGGCTAATTGAACATGCTCCCCTAATTGGTGGTACGCTTTCTTATCTTTCTATTTTTTATAACTAAATTTTTTCCAAAATTCGAACTTTGATATGTCCCCAATTACCCACACGACAATACATTTTTACTACATAACACTTAATTCCAACAACTTCATAATCACCCATCGATCGCCATTCTATTTTACTTGCCCTTTCTATATTAATCGAACCTAAGATTTAAAATATGTATAAGCATAACATTACTGATAAATGTATGACCTGGTAAGGAGTGGCATATATCTATTCCCTTATCAAAAAAATATATTTTAATGTACGATTTATAGATTTTAAGTTAAAAATCTACAACTTTAACAACTAACACGACTCCGTCCAAGTTTTTTATAATTTTTTTCTAATTTGTAATATTTATAAATGGTGTATAAGTTCCTCTTCCGAGTCCGCAACTGTTGGCCTCAGACGAGCTAGATGGTATGATAAGCCCAAGCCCGTCTTGTTCGGACGGGATTCCTTGAGAGTGAGCGGTGGGTAGGCATAACGACATGGTGTATTACCCGAGCTTTCATTTTAGGCCCCTACGCCTTTGAAATTTGTCATCACTCTCTCTTGCTATATATATTTTGTCGCTACTTTTTTCAATTACATTGTAAGAATTATCTTATATTTTAGTACGGTTTGGCGATTTGATTATGTATTTTTGTGATATATATAGTCAAGGCCATTGTAATTGTAGTTGCAGTTGCTAGTAATGCATTTAATGATTCCCAAGTTGTTTCCGAAAAAAATCACAAGCCCATAGAAATCGTGCGAGTGACGGATCCTTGGATGATGGCTTCCCGGCAGTTTAACAAGTGTTGTCCGGCTAACTATTTCAAAAATTTACGATAGATTTTCTAATGATTTGGTAATATCAAATTCTTAGAATTTTATCGAATGCCACTTTTATTATAGGTTGTACAAAATTTACTTTTTCATCTCTTATGTTATATTAAAAGATCAATAATCTAAATACTATATTAATAATTGTTAGAATCTCCATATCCAACCCAAAACCTTAAGGCAATGGGTTGATGGATTTTCCACACTTATAAACTTTTCTCATACTCGTGTTTTAATCGATGTGAAATTCTCAACACGCTCCCTCAAACGAGACCTATCTCGGGTCGAAAATTGCACTAGCTTTGACTTCACCAAAGTGCGAGAAATGGGGGTCGTACGAGTTCAACAATGGGCACGAGATCACCTTGCTCTGATACCATGTTAGAATCTACATATCCAACCCAAAACCTTAAGGCAATGAGTTGTTAGATTTTTCACACTTATAAACTTGCCCCCCACTCGTGTTTTAACCGATGTGAAATTCTCAACAATAATTGACATTATATTAAGAATTGGTATGAAATGATCATCATAAAATTACTCAACATCTCCCCGGTGCCTTACGAATCTTGTATAGTTGGAAAAGAGCTTTTGGAGTTATTAGTACAAACATGTTTTCCCTCTCTCTCTAAAATTTCTCTCTTTTTTCTTGCCTGGTTCCACCACAGCCCTCCTTTCGCTGATGGGAAGGGCGAGTGGCGGCGGTGGTGCTCGAGCCATTATGGCAACGAGGAAGGGAGACATGGTGAGCTTGACTCTCTTTGTGGATTTCATGCTGATTTAGTGGAGAGGCGAGGATTTAAGGACGTTCTTCAGTTATTTTTGCTCTCCTATTGACGCTTTCATCCCGTGGAAGCTCTCTGCTAGAAAATCGCGCTTCAATTTTCTCCGAGTGGGAGGTCATGTGGACGTGGAGAGTCTGATAAGGAGGACCAACGGTCATTTGGTTGGGTGGAGAAAGCTCTATGTGTGCAGATCCAAATTCTTTATGGGCTCAAGTCAGGAGGTTAGAAAGAAAAGCCTTCCCTCTGTTGCTATCAAGGAGTCGGGTAAGGCTGCATGGGTACGAAAGGAGGTGTCTTTCGCAAATTTGGTTTATAACAAGGTCATGGCTTTGGGCTCCGTGGCCGCTCAGGAGATACTCGAGGTGGTAGTGCAAGATTACATCTGGCCGGAGGACTGTGGTGATGATTGGTTATTTCACAGTTTGGTGGCGAAGCTTCAAGACGCCATGTAAGTTTGTTCCATCTACCAAAATCTCATAAGTTATGGGGTTCCAAACTTTCAAGTTCGTGTGTTGGGAGGCGATTCTGTTCTCATCACGTTCCTGAATCTTGAAGAGATGTAGGTTTGGAGGCAAAAACTTGTTCCTTTTTTCAAGTGCCTGGATGTTTGGAATCCTCTTTTCGTTTTCAGTAACAGATGTGTGTGGTTTAAAATTTTGGGTATTCCCTTTAATGTCTAGACGGATGTGTTTATTGAGTGGCTAATTGCCCCTTTGGGTAATTTGATCATGGTTCTTAGTGATACCTCAAACAAGAGGCGGGTTGATACAGCTTTGGTCTTGATCTCGACCGAGTCCATGGCAAAACCTGACTCTATTTTATAGGTAAATATTAATGGGGCACAACATTCTATCAGGGTAATGGAGACTCATGTGTTTGGGGAAGATGAAGTTGATGAGTCTGGGCGTATTTTTGGGAAGTTTCTGCTGTTCGATTTGAGAAAGCCCACAGGTTACGAGGAGGGAGAAGCTTCAAGTAGTGGGAAGCTAATCTCAATGGCTAGGGTTGGTAGCCAAGTGGGGTCCAGGGAGTTGCATCTCTCCTCTGGCATGGCCGAAAGCAAGCTGCAGAAGGCTTCTCTCATGTTAGAGCAGGTTGGTGTTCCCGAGAAGCAATATGAAGGGTTTTCAACGGTTGCAGAAAGTGGCCAGTTTAAAGATGAAAATGTCTTGCTTCTCCTGCCATGTTTATCCCAAGATGGGTCTCTTTCCCATTTTTGTGACTCTTTTCTCGCTCTTAGGAGTAGGACTTTATCTTTGGATGATTTTAGGGTTTTCCACTTAGAGGAAGACATCGTGGGCCCAAATGCTTTGGCTGGTGGTGGGCCGTCTGTGTCTATTCAGGCCCCTCTTATGTCTGATGATTTTTTTGGGATGAAGAACTTTTGGATTCAGCTCCCCCTAACCATGGGCTGGTTGGTTTGGAGCTTATGCCATATAGAAGCCTATTAATCTTGAATTTTGACTGGCTCTGGGCTTCTTCTGTAACTCTGGTCATCGACCCAAAGGATTTGGGTGTGGGGCAAATGAGCTCCGTCGAGAAAAAACTTCCAACTTCCAAAGGGAAAGAATTTCAACTTACTAAACTTAAAAAGAAGAGGGAGACTATCAAGGCTACTTTAAACCGGGCAGTGGGTAGTTCTCATGCAATTACCTTGGAGAAGTTCAATATAGGTTGTGAGGCTCATGACAATTTGGCGCTGGAGAATTAAATATCCAAGCTCTTGACCTCGCAAATGCTATGGAAGTTGAGTGGTAGGTGAGACCTTATACATTTTGGAAGCAATCCGAGATGCTGCAAGTTTTAAGAACAGTAAGGGGAAAAATATTCCATGAATATTATTTCATGGAATATTAGAGGTGCCAACTCCTCAAAAAAAGGGCCAAGGTGAGAAAATTGGTTAGAGATAATCTGGCTGGGATCCTTCTTTTACAGAAGACTATGATGATGAAGCCTTCTCTTATAATGGCTCGTAGCATGTGGAGATGTGAAGATTTGAAGTGGGATTTTGTTCCTTCCCAAGGTAAATCTGGCGGGTTGTTAAGCATCTGGTGTCCGAATTTTTTTTATTGTAAGGAGATTGTTAAAGCCTCTCGTTGGCTTGCTCTTAAGGGGGAATTATGTGAGATCGGAAAGCGCTGTGTTGTGATTTCGTTGTATGCTCCTCAAGCTATTCCTGAGCAGGCCGCACTTTGGGAGGAGGTCCTCTTATTTTTGTCTGGTCTTCAAGATTGGATAGTGATTTTAGCTGGTGACTTCAATTAGACTTGTAGAAGTCACGAAAGGAAGAATTTGAAGTCTGGTTCTCAGGTGGGCTCTCGCCAATTTAAGGAATTTATCGACAATAGTAGGATGATTAATCTCCCTCTTCATGGTTATAAATTCACTTGGAGGAAAACTTGTTCAGCTAGTAGGATTGATCATTTTTTGGTTTCTGCGGACCGACTATCTTGTTATAACAACGGTTCGCAATGGGCTCTTCCTAAAGAAAGGTTTGATCACAACCCGCTGATATTAAAATCTGGTAAAATGAATTAGGGTCCAAAGCTATTTTGTTTCCTCAACAGTTGGCTTTTGGATCCTTCTTTTATGCCAAACTTTCGTTCTTGGTGGGATGAAGTTAATGTGGTTACCCATGGCCCTCATAAGCTGAGATTGGTGAAGGAGAAGATTAAGTCTTGGAACAAAGTTCATTTTGGACGTATTGAATCAAGAATCAAGGAAGCTGACGATGAAATTGCAAGGCTTGATGGTTTTGAGGAAGACAGGGTCTTATCCGATACTGAGAAGGATGGGAGAGCTTCCAGGGAAAAAAAATTAATTAAGGGGCAGACTCACCTTGACTCAATGTGGAAGCAAAAGTCGAGACTTGATTGGGGGAAAGGTGGTGATAGAAACATGAAATTCTTCCATATTTTTGCAAATTTCAGGCGTGCTTGCAATCATATTGTTTCCATCAAGATTGGCAATGTTAAGCGAACCACTCCAGCGGCTATTAAGGAGGGAGTGTATGATTTTTTCCAAAATCAGTACAAGGGTTCGGTTGGTCTGTGTCCTAGATTGCCTGCCAACATTTTCAATTCTTTAAAAGAGGAGTCCATTGCCATGCTTGAAGCTATTCCGATGAGGGAGGAAATCAAGTTGACGGTGTGGAGTTGTAAGGGGGATAAGGCGCCTGGCCCCGATGGTTACAACTTTTATTTCTTTAGAGCTGTCTGGGAGTTCATTGAGGAAGATGTCTATGATTTTGTCTTGGAATTCTTTACCTCTGGCCGCCTTCATGATGGGGTTTCCTCCTCTTTTGTGGCCCTGATCCCTAAGATCCCTGGAACTTCTCTGTTAACTAAGTTCAGGCCAATCAGCTTGATTGGTAGCCTTTATAAACTCATATCCAAACTGCTGGCATCCCGTGTTAAGCGCGTAATCTCGAAAGTGATCAATTGGGAGCAGTCAAATTTTGTGGAAGGCCGTCAAATAACAGAGGGGGTGATGGTGGCCAATGCGGTGATTAATTATCTCAAGAAAGCTAAGAAAGAGGCGATCTTGATTAAAATTGATTTTCAAAAAGCCTTTGATAGTGTGGATTGGGACTACTTGGAGGAGGTCCAGATTGCAATGGGCTTCAGGGTCAATTGAAGGAGGTGGATTAGGAGTTGCATTTCCGGCGCTTGTTCTTCAATTTTGGTAAATGGTTCTCCCTCAAAGCTTTTTAGCTTAGAGGAGTTAAGGCAAGGCGACCCTCTTTCGCCCTACCTCTTTCTTATCGCCGCGGAAGGGTTGAGGGGTTTCATTTATAAGGCTGCCAACTTGGGTTTAGTGGAGGGTATTGAGATTCCAAAAACTGATATCAATCTAAATTTGTTGCAATTTGCGGACGACACTATTCTCTTCTCTAAGGCTTCTAAGAGAAGTCTTTTTAATCTTAAACTTATCTTGCTCATCTTTGGTATGGCCTCGGGTCTTAAGGTCAACTTGAAAAATACTTATATTATTCCAATCAATGTGGATGCTACTGTGACTGCGACACTAGCTCGCAAGTGGGGATGTAGTTGTGACTCTCTCCCTATCAATTATTTGGGGCTGCCGATCGAGGGAAATATGCGGCTCCAATCTTGTTGGAACCCCGACCTCGAGGCTATTAATAGACATTTGGGTTCGTGGAAAGGAATTTTACTCGCCTTTGATGGGCGTGTGCCGTTGATTAGGTATGTCCTCTCTTATCTTCCTATCTACTGTTGGATAAATATTAGTAAATTATGGTTTAAGCATGTAAATATAAATCGTAAGCATATAAAGAGAGGAGTTTAGAGAAAGCTCATGATCATACTTGGAGCTAAGTGTGTAAACCATCGTCTTCAAGGTAGTGACTTTCAGATTGAATCCTGGATGAGGCCACAGTTTAACCGTGTGCCCTTAAAC
Source organism: Hypericum androsaemum (assembly GCA_963995505.1). Classification (NCBI taxonomy): domain Eukaryota; kingdom Viridiplantae; phylum Streptophyta; class Magnoliopsida; order Malpighiales; family Hypericaceae; genus Hypericum; species Hypericum androsaemum. The sequence continues at coordinate 14,139,716 of OZ023195.1, forward strand.
TCTTATTACCCGCCTATATGCTTCAGGCCTCCGTGGGTAAGAGAGTTCCCAAGGTACAACGCCCAATCACATGTACGAAAGGAAGCACTTTCATACACCTTTCAAACCCTTGGTGGTGTAGAACTCCGACTCTTTTATGCAAGTGAAGAATGCTATGATCTAGAGGGGGAGAAGTAGAGAGCTCAAGGAAGAGTGTGAGCTAGGGGGTGATTTGGAATGAAGGAGGAGGCCTCCTTTTATAGGGGGCCTAGGACCTCCAACATTCAAATCCGGAATTAATAGGGCAATTAACCCACCCATTAAATGGGCCGTTACAAAACTCACAAAAATCCCACAATTAATAGGCGGCTACTTATGAATTTAAATTCAAATGGAATTTGGCAAGAGAAGGTTCCAGAACGTGGGCTTTTTGGGCCGAGAATCGCTTCAACAGGTCCGGCCCAGCTTTGAAAAGATACGGCCCTGGAACCTGGAACAATTCCCACAAACCCACAATTCTGCAACCCGCAGCCATACCACACTTAAAGCCAATTTTTCATTCACCTCGAGAATTAGATTTTTGCAAGTGTCATATATCTTTAGGAAGCTCTATCAGTGAGCTTCGTATTGATTTCACAAACACCCAAATCTAATTGGTGTGACCTCCAATTAAATTAGCTCAAAGTTGCCTACTAATTATTTAGTTATTGTATTTAATTAAGATTCTTCCTCTAATTAAAAACTTAGGCCCAAAGCCCAATAGACTCACTTGTATTGGGCCATCTCTTCCATAGTTATTAAACCAATCCTCTAACAATCTCCCACATGAATGCAAAATGGCTTATATGATATGAGCCTACCAATGCAATATGCAACTTGGAGTTCTGTGAGAATTTGTTGCATCAGGAAAGGTGGTTGAAAGCCTTGAACCTTCCTTAGTGAAATATCTTCGGATATACTTGCCAACTAGTGGACACGATGCCTTGAACTGTTCGGCATTTTATGTATACTAAAACAAAGGTACTCACACAACTCATTCTCAAACCACTACTCAGTTCTTTCGATTGTGTCCATTTTGGCCCTGGACTGCCTTGGAGACTTTATCGAATGCTCTAGCGATTAAGCCCTTAACTCATCTCATAGAAGTGGCCCCTTCACATTCGATATAGGTGATCTCTTATAAGGAGTATCCTGCCATACCCCACTTATATATATACTCAAAGTATAAGGATCATTAAAAGCGTATAGCTTAACCTTTCGATGGACAAGTCTATCACTCTTTCATCATAGGAATATGTAGGGAACTCAATTTCTCGAGTACTTTATTCGACCCTAGCCTCGCAATTCGGTTGTCCCATTTAACCTACAGATCGGGGTTTACGATCTAGGTTGGATTGCCATCATGGATTTAGGTCATTTCGTGGGCTTTAATCCCATTCCCCTCGATGATACCTCTACTTAGTCTCTCGTTAGACCTTTAGTTAATAGATCTGTGATGTTCTCTTTTGACTTTACATAATCTAAAGATATTACACCCGTTCTCAACAACGTTCTCATAGATTTATGTCTACGACGTATATGTCTAGACTTTTCATTATACATATTATTTTGTACTCTTCCAATAGCTGACTGACTAGCTATCACTGTACACGTTAATGTGAGGCACTAGTTTTGATCACATCGGAATATCCTCCAAGAAACTTCGAAGCCAATCCGCCTCTTCAATTGCTAGATCCAACGCTATAAATTCTGATTCCATTGTTGATCTAGCAATGCAAGTTTATTTGCATGATCTCCATGAGACCGCTGCTCCTCCAATTATAAATATGTATTCGCTCGTGGATTTTATATTCTTAGAGTTCGAGATCCAGTTCGCGTCTAAATATCCTTCCAGAACGGCTGGATGTCTCGTATAGTGTAATCCATAGTTACCAGTGTACCTTAGGTATCTAAGGACTCTAACTATCGCTTTCCAATGTTCATCATTGGGATTACTCGTATATCTTGATAATCTATTACCGAGTTTGCAATATCTGGCCTAGTACAGTCCATGATGTACATTAGACTGCCTATAACTCTAGAATAATCTAGTTGCTGCACACAATCTCTGAGATTCTTGCAAAGACTTGACACAACTTTCATAGGAGTTCTCGTAATTACATTGCTGACCTTATCGAATTTGTCAAGTATCTTTTCGACATAGTGACCTTGGGAAATCTTCTGAAGTCTTGGAGATTTTCATCCCAAGTATTACATCAGCTTGTCCCAAGTCTTTCATGTCAAAATTTTGCGATAACATTCTCTTGGTAATATTGATATTATCATTATTACCTACAATCAACATGTCGTCTACGTAGGGACATACTATCACATAGTCTTTATTATCTCCTTTCACGTAGACACATTTATCACATTATTTTATCCGAAACCCATTTGATAGCATTACACTATCAAACTTTTCGTGCCACTGTTTAGGTGCTTGTTTTAATCCATACAAAGATTTTACAAGTTTACACACATACTCTTTACCCAGAATCACAAACCCTTCGGGTTATTCCATATAAATCTCCTCTTCTTAATCTCCATTTAGGAATGCTGTTTTCACGTCCATTTGATGGATCTCTAGGTTAAACAAAGTCGCCAAGGCTATGACTAACTTTATAGAGGTTTTCCTTGAGACAGGAGCATATTTGTCAAAATAATCAATACCATTGGTTTGCTTATAGCCTTTAACTACAAGTCTCGCCTTGTACTTGTCTACAGTACCATCCGACTTCATCTTCTTTTTAAAGATCCACTTATAACCTAACAGTTTACTACCCAGAGGTAGATTCACTAGTTCTCAAGTGTGATTATGTAAGATAGACTCTATCTCACTATTCACCACTTCCTTCCAAAGAGCAGAGTTCGTAGAGGACATTGCTTCTTTGTAGGTTATTGAATCATTTTCTAACAGATATGTCAGAAAATTTGATCCGAAGGACTTTTTTTTCCTAGCCATTTTCCCACGTCTAGGTTCTTCAACTTCATCTTGAGGTTCCTCTCCCCCCACACTGCTCCCACTTTGGTGAACTTGATTGTCAACTTCAGTTCGAGTTTTGTGAGGAAAGATTTCCTAGAAGAATGAAGCATCCCTAATTTCAATAATAGTATTTACGTGGACATCAGAGTTATCTAACTTGTGTACCAAGAATCGATATACATCACTATCTTGTGCATAACCAATAAACACACAATCCACCGTCTTGGGTCCTATCCTTGTCCTGTTAGGAGGTGGAATCGGAACCTTAGCAAGACATCCCCAAACTCTTAGGAATTTATAGCTAGGCTCATGACCTTTCCATAATTCGTAAGGCATTTTATGCAACTTTTTGTGCGGTACCCTGTTGAGCACATAGGTTGCCGAAAGTACAGCTTCCCCGTACAAGTTCCTTGGTAACCCGGAACTAATAAGCATTGCATTCATCATTTTCTTAAGTGTCCTAATCGTCCTTTCAACAATTATATTTTGCTCGGGAGAATAAGGCGTCGTAGTTTGATGAATGATTCTATTCTCGGCACATACTTATTTAAATGGAGATTCATATTCACCACCTTGGTCACTTCGAAGATTTTTAATCTTCTTGCTAAATTGGTTCTCAACTTCATTCTTATAATGAATGAACATGTCTATTGCTTCGTCTTTACTTCTCATCAAGTAGACATAGCAATACCTCGTACAATCATCGGTAAAATTTATAAAATAAATTTTACCGCCACGCGTTTGTACGTATTTTAAATCACATACATTGGTATAGAATAAATTCAACAGTTCGCTCTTGAGCACAACCATCCCTTCAACCTTGGATACCGTCGAGTGTTGGATGTAGCAATACTCATCCAACGGTTGATAGATTTTAAACATTCATTTGTCTACACAAATATGGCGTATGGCCCCGGTGTCCACCTACCGACAAGATTCACCGCAGACACAAGTTCTGTGAGATACATGTCCTCAAGGTCGAAGCTCAAGCTTACGTTATCGACATTAGCATAAGCGAGCTTCTTGTTCTTGCCATTCAAAGTTCTGATGTCTTCTTGCCCTCAGCGGAAATGACATTTATAGCAGTCTCTAGCTCTATGGCTGGTTTGCCGCAAATAAAGCAAGTATTGGTGATGCTCTAATTATGAACATCTCCTTTGAAATTATTAAAGCATTTCTGCTAATTCCTATGGGAGCTCCCACCAACTTCGACCATATTGGCCTTAGCAACCACACCGTTTGGTTTCTTCTCAACCTTTCGGTTATCTTTCTGGATACGCAACCTTCTCAAAAAGGTCCTCGAGACTCATCACATTCTTCTTGTACTCAAGGTACATCTTGAAGTCCTTCCAAGATAGACGATAATTTTTCAATCACCATCATCACTTTAAAGGGCATCATGGATAAGGATCTTATAAAGAGCTCTAACATCCTTCTCGACTTTACTCTCTTTGAGATATCCGATCAAGTTCAAGGTAGTTAGGAAGAACATCGTCTTTTGTTGCCACCTCTTCAAGTTACATCCCTTGAACTTTTTCCGAATTCTCAAATCAAGAAAAATATATTGGGTTGCTTAGAACCGGCATCACAACCTCAGCATCGCTAGCCCTCACAATCGGAACCTCCGTATTCACGTTGTTGGTGAATTCACTTCAACCATTTTTATCATACATAGCAAATAACGACTTGGGCCCAACACCCACAATTCAAAGTCAACACATATTAATCAATTTCACAAACTGATTAAAACTTTTAAAACATCCCAATTAGGAAAACATATTGAACTTCAAAATTATGATTCCGGGTGCAACATGAGTGAGCGCTATACATGTGGCGAGTGTAAAGCAACACAATATAAATACTCAAATGCCATAGCTCATCGACATAAAGTTAAAACCCAAACAGGTTATTAGCCAATTAAAAGGATTTAAAATCTCACGCCTTATTGATTGTTTGCTTGTCAGTTTTTTTTGTATCATGCAAGCTCTCAAAGCATAAACGTTACAGATCCCACACCAATTTAGTGCTAAACTTCCATGTGAAAAGAAAAAGTGATCTCCCGTGCCCCCTCAGCAAGGAAAAATCAATTAATAACATATCATGCATGCACCTCATTTATATGCTCGTCTATATGAGTTGCAATGCATACGGATTTTCTTTACCTTCTCAGTAACTTTCGTTACACAAGTTCAATTCCAAGGCTTTGTAGCTACTGCCTTCTTCCAAATAAAACCGCTCGTAGCAGGCATGCACTTGCACCAAAACTTCAAAGCTGAATTCAATCTCCTTTTAATCACAAGAGCAGCCGTATGGTAACGTTATTGCGAAATAATTAATTCTCTGTTGTTAATCGCAACGAAACAGTGACCAATTATTTAACCACTTTCCTCCTCCTCAGTTTGCTAAGAGAAGCAATCGACAGTAACACACAGTCAGTACTGTATGAATCAATTTTAGCACATTAACAACGATAATTTTATTTCTTTTCCTTCTCCCAACTTACGCACAGTAACAAGCAAAAACAGTGACTGCCGCAAGTATATATATACATATAAATATAAGATTTGCAAACCAATTGACTAATATTTGAAGTAGAATGTTTGAACTCAACAAGTTCAACATAGATCAATAACTCCTTAAAGCTTGGCTCAGAAAGTTAGGCTCAATAATATTTTATTACGTAACGCAAGTAAAAGGTGAACTGATCCAATTAAAGTTCAATCCGTTTTCTAAAACAACGAAGCAGAAGCAAACGTATTGATTATTCTACTATTTAGTCATTTACTCCCAATTCAATTAGTTTTTTCCCCATCCAGTTTTCCTTACATAAGCAAGCGACAGAATGAAAAAGACAGTGCTTTATGTAATTCGACATCGACGATTATATATACGAATAACAAACCTTTTTACTAATATTTAGAGGTAATAAGAGTTTAAGATTGTTGGAACAAATATTAGTAAATTATGATTTAAGCATGTAAATATAAATCGTTAGCATATAAAGAGAGGAGTTTAGAGAAAGTTCACGATCACACTTGGAGCTAAGTGTGTAAACCGTCGTCTTCAAGGTAGTGACTTTCGGATTGAATCCTGGACGATGTCACAGTTTAACCGTGTGCCCTTAAATTCTTATTAGACTTGGAGCTAAGTGTGTAAACTCTTATTCAATGCCCAATCACGTGTACGAAAGGAAGCACTTTCGTACAGCTTTCGAACCCTTGGTGGTGTAGAACTCCGACTCTTTTATGCAAGTGAAGAATGTTATGATCTAGAGGGGGAGAAGTATAGAGCTCAAGAAAGAGTGTGAGCTAAGGGGTGATTTGGAATGAAGGAGGAGGCCTCCTTTTATAGAGGGCCTAGGACCTCCCTCCAACATTCAAATCCGGAATTAATAGGGCAATTAACCCAGATTTTGTGACCTAACTCATCCGTTTTTTTTAAAGCAAGAATCAAATGTTCTAGAAAAATACACGATCACAACTATTAGCAAAAATATAGGGATTTTTAACTAACTAATTATTTATTATTCCAGAAGCATAGTCCACGATCCCAGTCACAAATGAAAATGTAGGATTTCTCAACCAACTAATTATTTGTTATTCACTCCACTAGCACATGTCCTTACGTCACTAACGTCATCCATAAAAATAGCAACGAACATAGAATCTTATCTCTAACATAATCCACCAATGTTCACACGTTCTCTTTACTGACGTTAAACTATATCTTTATATAAACCAAAAGGGTTTTATATATAAAAATAATAATGAATGCCACGAATCAATTAGAGATTAAATACTCATCGGATATTTACGATTAACTCTTTCCGTAATGTACCAATTCATTTTATGCTTAGACAAATAACATGAAACGAACAAACAGATGCAATAATGGAACTTATAATTTCACAGCCACATTAATTCTCAATAAAACCATAAATGGCCTAAGCTATTATGAATTTATCAATAGGATTTTGCAACCAAGATACCCTTGACAACTCACAAATTCAATATTTACTTATTATTTGAGAAAATAGTTCATAGACCATTAACTATAAAGAGATAATGCACGTATCAAATTATATTACCATAATTTTTTTTCCGCCATTAGAAGACGGTATCATGCAAAGCTTTACTGATACATGCAACACATATCTTCTTTGAATGATCAGAATATAATAGAATAACAATAGACACCAAAGGGAAATATGAACTCAATGCCAACTCACATTAACAATAATAACCCAACGTTATCAGAGAGCGGGGGAGGGAGAAAGCTAACCTGAAACAGATGCATCCTTGTAAGAAATTGGCAAGTGATCCGTAACCAACATCATGCCTCAGAAAGGATTTACATAAGAAAACATATACCACATTGCATTTTAAGCAAAGAAAAGCCATACCGGAGTCAGGAGCGAATGTGCCTACGAAGCAAAAATATTGTGCTGGTTCCGGACCAACAGCAACAAACACAAAGTCGTCGGGTCCCTTCTTTTCGTTTGCATCTCTCCAATCTCCTCTAGTCTCTTGGGTCATTCTTGGAAATTGTTTGAGGTAAACTAAAATTTCCAATAAAATAGTCCTAGGATTGTTGGATAGATTGGAAATTTTTTGTAAGAGAACAAAAAAAAACTTTACATTTGAGTCATGCGGAGACGCACTGTACTTAGGACTATTCGTAAGTGTAATCCTCCAACATTAAACAGATTCTTCTAAGCATATTGCTTAGGTAACCTATAACTAACAAGAACAATAACAATAGAGAGAACCCGGGAAAGACAAGCTAAGAAGATTTTTCACATCTCTTCACTTTGTCTCATACCAACTATGGTTATATATATATATATATTTTTTTTTTTTATTTTTTTTTTTTTTTGTAAATGGATTAATTTTAAATATCTCAAAATTTATATCAAGTATACAAAAGTGTATCATTCAACTTAAGAAATACATAGCCAAACCCCCGACCTTCAGGTCGAAATCGAGCACTAACCCACTCATAGAAAATTAGATGGTTAGTATGAGAAGAAGCTCAATTGCAACGTAAAGTTGAAAATCACACCTTCTTGATGTAAAATTTCCAAGAACATGGGATCATTGAAGGTCCGAACCCTCCAGACTTGAAGGTTTTACGGCAGCCTGCTTAACGATGTTTAGAATCATCCCCGGCTCTTCATCCCATTCTACACCAACATGCATAGCCACCTCCCAAGTAATTGCTACCCTCTCAGCAAGTCTTTGAACATGATCAACTTTAGGAGGAGAGGGCGTAAGAGATCTGATTGTTTGGTTTGCCTGGACTAAGAGGCCACGCAAGAGTATGGTTTCAGTTTGAATAGAAGCATTTTTATTGATTGAGAAGGATAAAATCTTTGTTGTTAGTTTTCTTGAACGCTTTGAAGTACGTGGCATCATATTTGGAGTAATTGAACACACTTGAGACCCCACTGTTGCATCACCCGAAGGTCCAGCTAACTTGCCAACAGCTTCATCCCTCGCACCCAAAATTGTCGTCAAGTGTACATCTCCAACATCTGGTGTACAAGAAGTAGCCGGGGTCAAAATCAAGCCTGACGAACCCGCAAGCTCATTCCCCGCATCATTAGAGACCAAAACAAAATCAGGAGAGCCCGTGTTATCAACGTCAGCCTCTTGCACATTTATACCAACGGACTTTGTAAGCACGGTCTCATTCTGGCCAGAAACATTACCGTTGCTCAGCAGGGGACTGGCGGTCGCATCATCCTGCCCATTCTCTGAGCTTGAATTAACTTCATCATTAACCACAAGTTGCACTTCCTGTTGCACCAAATTCTATAATACTATAATTAGAGCAAGAGTTGAACTCTCCTCGACTTCCACAAAGTTTGGAGCTAAGGTGCCTATATCAGCACGCAATTCTTCTCTCCGCAATTGCTCCCTACCAAAAACTCAGTCAACATGACCTCCACCTTCTTAGTAACTTCGGGAGAGGCAGGGAGTAAAGCAAGAGAGGTGTCTTGCTCCAAAACATCCCCAAATACCACGGCATCATCCAAAGACTTTCCCGCCTCCATCGAACCAACCAAAGGAAATTGTCCCTCGGCCCTCTCAGCCATGATCTCCCCCTCTTCTTTGTCATTCACACACAATGTAGCAAAAGCGTTTGAGGTCGGTACCACAGTAGTTGCACCAACTAAATTGGAAACACCAGCCTCGTTAGGAACTACGAGAGAGCACGAAGCTGAAGTGCCCTTCTTTTGCCAAATTTTTGTTGCACCTCCATTCCCAACTACAGGCCGAGATGAGGCAAAGACTTGTAGCACTTGCTTGCCCTTGTCAACCGCACTGAGTCTCACCCCACCCGAAGGGAGCTTCCGACAAGAAGAACGTTGATGACTCAAGACATTACAATGATCACGGTAAAAAGGGAGATCTTCGAATACCACCTTCACCAAACCACTCCCATACTTCCCCTTCAACGAGACTGCGTCCCGCCAACTATGGTTATATATAGTGGATATATAGTGGAGATTGTTTAAAAACATTTAAATAAGTAAACTTTTTTACACATCATAATTTCCAACAACTAAGAGATTCTCCCGGGAGAAATTTTTGCAACAAATCAATGCATGACTAACGATAATCCCATGATTTTAGCTAACCACTTAAATCACATTTGAAATAGTCAACGACACTTTTTCAACAATATTTTATTTTAAATAAGACAATTTTCCAACAAATGGACCATGATTTCTCAATAGCCACATGAACTTGGCGGGAGAAACCAGTGGCTGATTAGTCTCCATTGGCTGCACCATCAATGTTCCATCAAAGGACTTGGAAAAAACACCATTTCCTAGTAATTTAATTCATGCTGGAAGCCACTATATAGGTAGATAGCGTGCAACAACTTCCATGGATCTAAAAAATCAGACCAAATTTTTTTTTAAAAAAAAAAGGGGCGTAGTTGCTGCTGCCATGTCCTCCTCCCGTCAGTCGATGTACATGTTCATCTTAATTTCCGTCATGGTTCTCTATATCATCCCTCAGGGGCACCTTGCCGTCAGGTTACTTGAACATGCTCCCCCAATTGGTACGCTTCTGATGTGAATCCTATTAAAAATTCACGCGGAAGCCGAGCTTCTTTATTTTTCCATTTTTATAGCCATTTTTTTCCAAAATTTGAACTCTGATATGTCCTCAATTACCCACGCGATAATATTTTTTATGATTACTTGTCAACTGCCTTTCTATTTTACTTGCCCTTTCTGTATTAATCAAAGTTAAAATTTAAATTATGTTTAGGCATAACATTAATTATAAATCTATGACCGAGAGTAATTTTTAAAGGAGTGGCCTATATCTATCCCCTTGTCACAAAAAATATTAAACATATGATTTTAGATTTTAAGTGCGTGACACCATTTTTTGTTGATTACGTGGAATATAACTTAACAACTACCACGTACTGCGCCCAGGTACTGTGCGCACAAGTACATTTTCAAGACCGTCGTTCGAGCCGCGGGTCGTGGGGCGAGCGAAGGGGAGGGTTGTTGCGTCTCCAAGCATACCGAGTCCGGACGGGTCCCCGAAAATGAGGGGACAGAGGGGTGGCGGGGCATAAAGACATGGTGTATTACCCGATCTTTCATTTAAGGCCCCTACGCTTTTGAAAATTTTCATCACTCTCTCTTTCTATATATATTTTGTCGCTACTTCTTTTCAAAAGCGTTTGGCGATTTGATTATGTAACTTTGTGTTATATAATTTTATGCAAAATGCCCTTTTCAATAATAAAAGTGGAAGCATTTAAGCAATGCATTGAAATTTATGGCGATGCAATTGCCGGTCCAATTATCACCCCATCCTTTAAACAGCAGTCAAAGTCAAGCAAATCGACGACTCTTTTTACATCGAATGTTTACATGTAGCAACCGCCAGAAGACTCTTAAAAAAAATATCTCTGACAATAGCAAGTAACTATACTTGCTATTTGTTATATCTATCAATACTCGTAATTATATATCGCCTAAAAAAGAACGACGCTAATACATTACCTACGTTAATAGCGACTTTTTTGATCGCTTTTAAAAAGTTCCAGACCATCTGGCTGTATCTCCTTGACCTCACAACCCAGTCCATTTTTATCAGCCCGCTGAAATTTTTTTTTTTGGTAAGTAGATTGATTTTATAAATATACTCCAAAATAAGTAAGGCAATATGCCTAAAATAAAACATCATGTCCTCTAAGGGACTCCCGTTGTAAATCTTCATGTCCGAGGTCTGCAATTGAGTTCGACTACCTAAATCATACATGAACTCGAAAAAAAGATGGCATGATTAAGAAACTCACCCGATGACAGTCTTGTTTTCTACCAGGCCCAGAAAACACCAGCCCAAGTCATCTTTACTGATCTCCTTTGGTTTAGGTCCGTACTTGTCCAGGCCCATTTTAGAGGACACTTCTTTTCAGATCTCCTATGTATTTATCTAACATACTCTACCTTCCAAAAAATTTATTATTGTATTCATACCTTTACAACAAAGTTTGAAGAGTCTACTGACCCTTGAATTAAGTAATTAAGTAGCACAACATCTTCACTAATATACATTCAAGTGTTTGTCGGTGGTGCGGTCGTTGGTATACCAAGCTATATATTTTAATTGACGTGCTGTTGCAACTCAGCAAAATCTCTCCCCTAAGAAAAAGAAAAAAGAAAAGGCGAGTTCCAAGTACTATGATGGCCGGTCAGGTGCAAGTGTTCGGTAGTTACTGAAGTAACTTGATTTAAGTACTTGTTAATAACATAGTATTAGATTACGATGATGTCGTGACCTTCTATTTGTATGATCCATTTTTTCATCCAGATTTTAACTTTGTATAAGTGCGTTAATACTAGGAACAGTGCGTTAAAATTTTAGTCTCGATTATTCTCTTTGTTACAGAGTAAGAAATATATTTAAATATTAATATAATTTTTTTAAAATTTGATAGGATTATTAAAACACTCATAATACCGTATTAAAAAAATCTCCTCTCAGAATTATGAGAAGCGATTTTCTGTTTGTTTCTAGTAAAAACCCATCTGTCTTTGTTTTATCCAAAAACATCTCTTTGTTTTTCTTTATATTTATAGAGGAAATTTGACTTTTTACCTAATGGATTCTGGAGAGTCGTAATTATAGTCGGTGGTTTGACTTTTCAACTAACGCATCGGAGGATTTTAGAATTACGGAAATACCACCTAACAAAAAAAATTAATTCAATCAGCGTGGCAAGATTTCATTGTCGCATCTGATTTAGAAACTAATACTACATTTCCCTCGAAAAAAATATTAATGTTACATGAGTCATGTGACTAACAACCACATAGTCATGTGGTTTGCATGCAAGAGTGAATTTTTTATTCATGTTAATTGTCTACTTTTTCATGAGTATGTTGGTGTTCGATTTTGATTTTAAGGTCGAGGATTGACAATATATTTATCAACTAGTTTGATATTATTATTGTACTTTTTGATATAATTATCGAAATATATAAAATTAATCTATTTACCCAAAAAAATAAAAATTCTCACTAAAAATATCAATTTGAAAAAAAATTCAGAAATGATCATAATCTCGCCGTTGTCTTCGTTTCTATAGTGCATTCCAGGGATCTGGGCAGTGATCAGAAGCAAAGGAGACGACAGGTCCAAGGCGGTGGAGGAGGTCACCCAGCACCTCAGGACTCTAGAAAACGAGCTCAACGGCAACAAGTTCTTCGGCGGCGACAAGATCGGGTTCGTCGACTTGGCCGCCAACTTCATCGCATTCTGGCTCAGAATCTTCCAGGAGGCCATCGGGTTTCATTTCGTGACCGGAGACAACTTCCTGGCGCTTTGCCGGTGTGCCGACGAGTTCGTCAACTTTGAGCCCGTCAAGGAGAAACTGCCCTTCCGGGAAAAGATCGTCGCCGTCGCTAAAGCACACTTCTGTGGTTAATAATGGGATACGATCTTGGATCTTTGAGCTTCAGTATTTATGAATAAGAAATGCCTTCACTAAGTTATATATGATCGTATTTGATTGGACCGAATAATTCGTTTGCAAATCTTTTTTATATTTCAAGTTATCCATCATCCGATATTTAATGTGAATTGTGCGGGAAATTTTCTGTTAAAATTTTCTCTTTTTTTTTGGTAGTATCTTTTCTCTTCTCTTTTTCTGTTAAATTATTAAATTTTTTGTTAATAGTCGGAACTACTGTTAAAATTTAATAATTCATCTATCGTAATAACTATATTTTTTTCCAAAAAAATTTAGTGCTAAATCTCGGTCGCAATTTTAGCGTAAAGTAATATTTTTGTATATATATATATATATATTTTTTTTTTTACATATTTTACAAATTCTAAAAATATTGTAAGACACTATTTTGTGCTAGACTTGTTTGAAAATTTTACATCATCATTTATCTCATCAATTGTCTTTAAATGATTCTTGTGTTCGCCTTCTTTTTATAATAAAATATATCAATCGAGTGTAGCATTCAAATAACGGTATATGCCAAGATTTTAGGTAATTGAATGTAGACAAAGTAATTTTTTGGTCTTTATGATTTATTGTTCAAAAACTTAATATTAAAAGACGTAAAGCCCTTTTATGTAATATTCTTTCCAACGTGATATTTTTCTCTGCTCCTATTGATATCATTTTAGAGGACTTTTAATGTAATGTAGATTTTATAAGAGTTTTGGGTTTTTTTCCCCTAGAAATTTGGCCAGGATGGATAAGTATTTATCACTAATTAATCGTTTCTTTTTAAAAAAATAATGTACAAATATATCAAATCACATTACACTAAAGTAGATTTAAAAAAATTAGCATAAGTGACAGTCCATAATAACGTTCATAATTGCCATGTGAACATTTTTTTTTTATAAGTAATTACCGTTCATAACGGCAGTGTCTCCGGATCTTTTATTTGACTAAGAGTAGCGAGTAGAACGAATGAGGGAAAAATCATTTTAAATATTCTAGATTCTAGAATAACGTATTACATTTTCAAAAAATAATATAACAAAGTCCAATCAAATATCTTACTTGTTTCTTTGATCTGGTGAAAGTCAATATTTTATTTAGGTAAGAGTAGTGACTATATATCTATAAAAAAAGAGCGACTATAATGATAGAGCGGAAAATCATTTTAAATTAGTCGGTGACTATGAGTTATCACTCTACGACAACTGGCCATGTAATTTTAGTTATCACCAACGCTTATTTTTAATTTTAGAGTTAAGGATTGTCAAATTCTATTTAAAAATTTAATTTTTTGATAATATTTTTTACATTCGTAAAACTGAAACAAAAATATTTTTAACTAAATTCAAAACTAATTGTGGGGTGATTTTTGTGTCGAATTTATAGTAACTTTGGGTGCTCTTGTCGAGACCCGGTGTTGCTACCTCTAGCGAGGTTTTTCGACCTTATACCTATGTAATTATTATCTTAATACAAAATTACTTATAAAAAAAATTGCTTACTACATGTGCCAACTTCCATTAGTAAAAATCCACTATTTCGATGTGCGAATCAACTTGTATGTATTTTACATCCGTAACCTATAAACTCAATATATTCTTAAATAAATTTAAATCTTTAACATCTTTATTAATTGAGTTTATTTAAAATGACTCTTGAAATACATCTGTAAAATTTTGGACGAACAATTTCAAGCCCTCTTCCTAACTAACTACAAGGCACGCCATCATTGAGGCCAGTAGGTCCACGGAGCCATTAAATTGACTTCGAAGCTGCAGTACTCACAGAACCAACTTCAAGTGAGAGAATCCCACCCTCCAACCCCACCTTAGAGAGAGAGAGAAAAAAAAACGCAGAAGCGAGCACATGGCAGCCATGGCTACGGTCACCATGCAAGCTCCACACCAGGTGGTTCAGTTGCTAGGAACATGGAGGAGCCCGTTCAGCCGGAGGGTGGAGATGGGCCTGAGCCTCAAAGGAGTCAAGTACGACTTCGTGGAGGAAGATCTGGTCAACAAGAGCGGCCGTCTCGTGGAGTTCAACCCGGTTCACAAGAAGGTCCCGGTGCTTGTCCACGACGGGAAGCCCGTCTGCGAGTCGCTGCTGATCCTCGAGTACATCGACGAGACCTGGGAGGAGGACTGGCCCCTCTTGCCGAGGGACCCTTACCGGAGAGCCGTGGCTCGCTTCTGGGCTCGGTTCATCGACGAGAAGGTGTAAAACTATTTTAGTTACGTACCGATTTATTATATTTTTTTATGAGTAAATACTTCATTTCATTAATTTTAACTATAGCAAGAGTTTCCATATACAAAGTTCGCCCAGCTACCGGCCCTAAAAAACTACCCACCTAACAAAGGCACTACCTATTCTCAAAAAAAAAAACCAGAGGCACTAACTACCCAAATAACACTACCCACCTATAAAACTATTCATCAACACTTAGAATTCACCTCGTACAAAATACAAGGTTGTACTCGTCATTCTCCGTAAAAAAATTTATTCCGAAAATTCACCCCGTTAAGCCAAGTAATTTGGCTCGTACTTTTAAATGCCAACAAAACTCTCTCAACAACTATTTAATAACATTACTTTTTTAAACTCGAGATTTCTTACTTAAGTAAAATAACTCTATTATTAGTTGATCTAAATATTTATTGATAAAAGTCATTTGACCTAATGACACAATCTATAATAAGAATTGATAGAAGTACAAATTTTAGTCCCTCACACGTGGAACTTTAGTTTAAAATTTTTCTTAAAAAAATCTAAGTGATTATTGATATTTTTACCATCAATTAGAAAAATAAGCTCATAGTTTTTAAATAAAAATGAAATTAATAATTAGATTGTTGATATCATATCCTGCATACTAATCGCCATAGTATTAATCTAAAAACAATTATAACTGGATAGAAGAAAGTTGACTTTTCAACAAACAGATCTGAGAGTTAGGGTCTGTTTGTTTTGGAAAAATTAAATTTAGTTGAAAAACTTTTCCGTGCAACAGTTTCTTAGGAAAGTAAAATTTTATTGTTTAATAGTATATTTGAAAATTAGTTATGAATTATGAGAAAGAGATTTGCAATCAGTTTTTACGATAAGGTATTAATTTTAGGAAGATTCTTTTGATATGAAATAGTCAACTCATCCTTTCTCGTGAGCGATCGAAAGCCAAGATCCTTAAAACCTAAAAGCACACCGATTTTTTAGTCGGTCTATTGGATATTCGATTTATTAACCTTCTGTCCACATCTTCTTTTCTATTTAGTGCATTCCAGGGATCTGGGCAGTGGTGAGAAGCAGAGGGGACGATAGGGCCAAGGCTGTGGAGGAGGTCACCCAGCACCTCAGGACTCTGGAAAACGAACTCAACGGCAACAAGTTCTTCGGCGGCAACAAGATCGGGTACGTTGACCTGGCCGCCAACTTCATCGCATTCTGGCTCGGAGTCATCCAAGAGGCCGCCGGGATTCATTTCGTGACCGAAGACAACTTCCCGGTGCTCTGCCGATGGGCCGACGAGTTTGTTAATTTCGGCCCCATTAGTGAAAAATTTCCCCCGAGAGAAAAGTTGATCGCTGATGCTAAAGCTATGATGGGGGTTAAATGAGATTGAAAGCATCAGTCAAAAAGCCTAAATGGATTTGAATTTTGACTAGTTTAAAGTCTAGTTTATTATCGAGTTTATTTCGCACGTTACTCTGTTGTGATTTTAAATTCTATTAGTACGTGTTTTACATGACAATTGAGTGACACTTGTTTACGCCAATTTTTTGAGTTATTTTGTACGTCACGTCATTGATTTTATTCATATATTATATCAAATCACTAATTTTATTTGTATGATATATTGACGGTCTCCTCCATTTTTCGATTTGAATTTGAATGCTACCGAGTTTGTCAATTTTTTTCTCAGACTAGTAAAGTGACGTGTCAAGTTAGTTACATGACATGATACGCAGATAAAATTAATGATATATCAAGCGAAAATGAACAATCCCATGTTGATCGTTAATTAATTCCCAAAATTAGTATCCAAATAAAATGCCTTTAAGCCTAAACCCAAAGGCAATCAATACGAATGGGGCCTGAGCCCATTTTCTATAAGCGGCAATTTGCTTTGGACTCGGGCATCGGAACGATGGCCCAAAACGTGCCGAGGCTCAGCCATTTCCAAATTGGGCCTTATCATTAAACGGTAGACTAAGACCGCCAAGTTCCAAATTTATCTCAACCACTCCGAACCAATTCTCAACTCCCCCGACAATGTCATAATCCAACGCAAGTCAGTTACACGAACTAGACGTTGAAAATGGCGTCAATTAATTGGTCCACTTTAATTTGTTATAACCGATATCAAAACAAGAGTGCATCTTTCAAAAAGATATGAAACATGTATCTGGTTTGCAATATAAGTCAAATTTGGAAGGCTGAACTTGTTCGTTACTTCTTCGGTAACCTGAATGTAACGGTGCTAATATTATAGAAATCTTGACGTAACAAAAAATATATATATCTGTTTGTGATCTCTACTATGTTTCTACCACCATACTTTGAATTTCTAATATTACACTAAGCTGAAATATGTAGATTGAAAAGTAGAAAATAAAATATTAATATCAGCCTTCAACACACCAAAAAAAGGCCGGAGTTAAATGATCACACGAATCATAATCGGAATGTCAAGATTATTTTATTTCACAGCCTGGACCAAGATTCAACATCCAAATAATATTAATCTTTACAGATAGAGAAAAGTACACTAGAACGAAAATTTCTCCCAGATTTTAACCACACAACCGTCCAGTTCATTTTTTGTTTAACAATTTCTTAGTTTAGATTAAACCGATTAATTTAAATTCAGATGTTTCGCTTCTCACGGAGTTTGGTCCTTGACGATGGTCACGGGACAAGGAGCATGTGTCATCACGAAACTGCTCACGCTCCCAAGCAATATCCTGCAGATTCCAAGTTTATAAAGGCAACTCAGTTAAGTTGGAAATCAACTTTTAGTAGAAAATAATTTTCGGCGAAAGGAATTGAGATTACCTTTGAACAACGCCCAGTCCTCGACTTCCCATGACCAAACAGTCCAGCTTCAGACCCTCAACCGCATCAAGCAGCTTCTCCCTCGGGTCTCCTCCCCAGTACAGCTTGGATACAACAATTATCTACAAATCAACACTCATCATTATTACCATCTTTCTTGTCGTCGTTGAGATTACTACATCATTAGTTGCATGAAAATATTTACCTCTTTCTGTCGGGTAGCGGTATCGAGCATGTCAAGAAGATCTATGTCGATCTTCACGCCGTACCCTTTCAGAACCTCCGGCTCTCTAAACTCAACCAACGGAATAAGAGCTGCAAATAATTCCAAAAGAGATCAACATAAGTAAGCAATTACCGATGATGGTGTTTGAATATCTAAAAAGATCAGGAGAGCGGAAGCATGAATGAATACGTATGTTTAATAGACCCATAATAAATAATAGTTAGAGATGGGAGATAGTACACACCCTATATGTAATTCGGTCAAAACTATATTTACAAAGATATATGGTACATAAATTTTCAAACGGTATAAGACGACGTATGATTTGATAGAGTTCAAAGTTTAAAAAAGTGTAAAATTTAGCTTTACAAAAATGAGCAAAGTACATAAATCATAGGCGAGCCGAAACTCCACCTCCAGCCTAAATTCCTAACTAAACTACCATGCTATTGGTTAAAACAAGTCAACGAATTCCTGTACCTACCTTCATATTTATAAGAACAGTAATAGAGTTCTAACTTCGATTAGAAATTTGTCATCTCTAACATAAGAAGATCAGAGAAGACGGCTTACGAGAACCAGACTTGGCCCAGAGTTGGTTGCGAGAAGCGTCAAGGGAATGCGGATTAATGTGGACGATGTAAAAGGTGTCGCCTTTATCGGCCAAATTATCAATTGCCCATTTGAGAGCGTTCTTGCTGCTGTTTGAGAAGTCCATGGCTATACCAACTTTCCTATCCTTTCCCATCTCTCTCAAGTTGCTTCTATCTTTCCGAATTGCTTCTGTCTCGGGGATTTAATTTCTCTAGGTATGGTTCAAGAGATATAATATGATCATATAAGGGGTTTTTTTCTTTTTATATAACCGCTGCCTGGGGCAACGTAGGGGAGAAGGTAGAAAATTGATGCGTGCAAGGGTTGAAAAGTATGTTCTTTCCTTTGTTGCTTTTCGGGCTACATGTTTCTATTCGATTCGGATAGAATTTGAATTGAAATGATAAAAACCGCTCAATTTTGAGATTTCTTAGTTGAGTTATAGAGTTTTCTGACCGGTTGATCTAAATATTTTTTTAATTGAATATTTGTATCTTCGAGAAAACAAAATGTCTTGGTCTTGGTATAGGATCTGATTCAGCATTAACGCGTGCTTTTGGTGATTAATTACATGCAATAGCGCGTCATAATTGCTTCTGTGAGATAAATGCGTACGTAGGCTTTGGCTAGTTGCAGCTTGCTGTCGTAACCTTTTTTTGGATCAAGGCAAAATTCCATCTGATAGTCACCGCCAAGAAAAAGATCGGACAATTAAAATAACAAAACTGTATGAAATAGTATTTTAAAATTGAAAAAAAAATCATATTCGAATTATAATAGTGTAAAAGTCTCACGTTCAAATGTTGATAATGTAACACGTAATAGAAAAGTAAACACGGGGAAAAGTCAAAACTGATAACGGCAGTGGGCCTTAGCCACTTGTAGACGATTATTGCGTCCATTGACGCTGACCATTAAACCACTCCCCCTAAATAGTAAGCAGAAGATTTTTGCACCGTCCTATATTAACAGGTGAAAGTAAATGCATCATTAATTAAATTCTGTATTCTCAACTCAAATTTGAATTAATCAAGAAATGAATGAGACATGGGCCCTACTTGATAAACATACTAAAAGTAAAACCTCGTGTAAGATTACCCGTAATTTGGTGGAACGACGACACACGACAGTTGGACTTTGGCAGAGAAATGTCCTTCCCGAAGCTTTGCTTTCCTATCGGATTCCTTGCCGACGCCAGGCCCATGTCCAACTTCCGAAGAGCCCAATAGCCAGCTGAGAGGCAGGCACCATGGCCTTTTAGCCCAAAATTGAGAATAAGCAATGAAGAAGTTCACCAAAGGGGTAACCCAAAATTCTTTTTAAAAAAAGTTAATTTAACGAAGAATTGTGGAATCCGAGTTGAGAGAATATCAGTAGTAAATATTTGTCGAAATTATTTTTATCCTTTCAGATGTTCTAACCGGTTCAAACCCTACCAACTGTAATTTTGTTATTTTATACCTTGTACCACCTAGTAGTCGGATCCATTAAGATGACTAATCTACATTCAAACTAAGTGTGACTTTGAAACGTGTTCTAATAAGTATCTAACGCTGTTGTGTTCCCAAACTCGGTCAGCTATAAATTTTTTTTAGAAATATGGTGTGAAGCATGTATTAGATAAACGGTTACAATACAAGAGAACAAAAAATAAAATACGAATATATTAAACAGAAGACGACGAAAACCTATACAAAATGGTCAGCTATAATAAGTTTTTTTTTTAGAAGTTGGTCAGCTATAATAAGTTGGTCATGTAAAGTCTAGCTTTTTCTGTACACAGTCCGAAGATGGGTACAAATTAATCTCTGGGACGCAGAGCTAGCTATAGGTAGGCGAGATTCTGTACATTGGTAGCTGCACACTGTTTTTCTTCGTCTTCTTTTATAGAAAAAGAGAGCGTACGTGATTGTGATTGTACCATCAAAAGTGGAAGAAGTGAGCCGCTGGAGATAGACAACCACTCGTTCTCTTCGCGAAATTAATTTCTGGCCTTTCTGGGTAAGTTTCTGAATGGTCAAAGTCGAAATTATAGCAGTAATTTGTTAGCGAAGTTTTCTTAAAAAATTGGGAAAATTACTCTATAACTTCTGAGATTTGCTTAAATATACTCAAAAATCCCCCATGTTTGCAAAATACACGCCGACATCTCTCTAGTTTATTTTTATTATACTTTCAGGTCTCTGGCGCACGTTAGCAGCTCCTTTTTCATTTTTGTCAATGAAATGACCAAAATACCCTTAGAACAAAAATAAAAAAACTGCTGACATCATCTAATCCAAATCCAAAAATCTTAGGGATCAATTTGTAATCATACCAAAAAATCCACGAAGAAACATAGGGATCAATTTGTAATTGTACCCTAAAATCGATTTGAAATTGGGTATTTCTTCCCCAAATCGATTTAACGACGAGGATGGGGACGGGGAAGGAGAAGGGGAGCTGGGCGATGGCAAGCTCGGGGACAGTTTGACGACGAGGATGGTTCGATGATGGCGAGCTCGAGGACGGTTCGACGACGATTGACGACGGGGACGGTTGACGACGAGGATGGTTCGATGACGATTGACGACGGGGACGGTTGACGACGAGGATGGTTCGATGACGATTGACGACGGGGACGGTTGACGACGAGGATGGTTCGACGATGGCGAGCTTGGGGACGGTTTGACGACGGTGAGCTCGGAGAGAGGTTAACGACGACGGGGGGACGGTTCGACGACGGCAAGCTCGGGGAGAGGTTGACAACGATGGTTGACGATGGTTGACGACGGCGAGACTGATGAAGATGTTTGACGACGGGGATGGGGAGCTGGGCAAGGAGAGCTCGAGGACGGGGAGATGGTTGATGATGTTAGCATTTTTTTTGTTCTAAGGATATTTTTATGACAAAAAAGAAAAAAACTCATTTAGGGACCCCGAAAGTATAATAAAAATAAACTAGAGGACGTCGACGTGTACTTTGCAAACAGGGGGGACTTTTGAGTATATTTAAGCAAACTCCAGAGACTACATAGTAATTTTCCCTAAAAAATTGTACAGCATTTATAGTCGATATATCTGGATTTGAATTTAATAGCATTGCAAACAATGATAAAATTATATTTGTTTACTGCTCAAATAAAATAAATGATTTTTTATTTACTCCATGATGAGGTACTATAAATTATATCATAATTGTCAAAATGAAACAAAAATTGCAAAAATACCTTATAAAATGCAACCTGCAATTAGGAAAGAGCACAAAATGCAACCTGTAATAGGAAAAGAGTACAGTTGAATACCCTGTTATGCATAATTCTACCCCCTCCTCTAACTGCTCTATTGCACATTGATTAGCCTTTTTTTAAGGAATAAAGTCTACCTTACTTGTCTTACGTCATAAAATCTGTAAAAAGAAGCACATCGAGTTCTTCCGGATGGGATAAGTCCTAATCCCAAGCTAATAAGCGGACTCTACGTCTATTTCTAAGTCAATTCACAATCCGGTTAATAGTTCAATGAATATGATTAATAGAACAGAGAGTTAATAGGGATAGAGCCTCTTTAATATCTATTACATAAAGTTCTACCTCTCAATCATTAACCGGGTTAGCAGTGATAAAAAAGATAGAACCTAGTAGACAATCTGTTTTGATGATATGCTCCTTTCAAAATGGATCTTCAGCTATTTCTCGGACCAGGATATGCTCTTGGCAAAGATCATTAAAGGGATTCATGGTTCTAGAAGCAGCCCCACCCTGCCTTTTCCCATCTCCAAAATTTCTTTCGATGCCCGCAAAATTAGAGTTTGGGAGAACATAGTCAAGCTTTCTCTCAGTAGTGATCTGATCCCTGGCATCTTAGGAGTGGATGCTCAATGCAGATTCGAAATGGAAGGGATACGAGATTCTGGGCATGTGACCAAGCCTTAAATGACAGATTTCCTATTCTTTACTCAGTGTCCACTCAGAAAGGCGCCATGGTTGCTAACTGTGGTTCTTTTGAGCTTAACACTTAGTCTTGGAACTTATACTAGAGGCGACATCTCTGTGATTGGGAACTTCCTAGCCTCGACGATCTTAACTTGATCATTCATTTGTTCCCCCCTCGAAAAGTCGGACGTGACTCTCTTAGATGGGCTTTTGATAGCTCCAAAATTTTTACTGTCTGGAGCCTTTATATGCAGGCTTTCGCTGGCTTCAGTTTCATCTCGCCCGAGGTCATGTCTAAGGAGCGTATTAATTTGATCCCATACAAGGTCTCTTGTTTTCTTTAGCAGGCCCTGCAGGACAGGATCACGTCTAAGGCAAACTTGCTTCGTTTGGGATTGATCTCTCAGCAGGGTGTGGGCTGTGTTCTCTGCGAGACTTCTTCTCTAGATCAGCCTCCACTCGAGACTACTTGTCATCTCTTTGTGGGCTGCCCTTTCGCAAGCCGGATTTGGAATTATTTCAACAGAGTGACAAGTATTTCTTGGGTTTCTGGCGATAGCTTGGGAGGGCTCCATGGGCCTTGTGAATAACGATGATGATAATTGGAAGATCTGGTACTCTATTTTTGCGTCCATCATTTGGAGCATCTGGCTTCTCAGAAACCAAGTAATTTTTCAATGAATCACTCCCGACTTGAGCGCTTTTATAGTGAGAATTCTTAGAAATGCTATGGAATGGAAAAATTGGGCAAGTTCTAGAGACATCTTTTGCAGGCAAGACCTTCTCATGGTGCTTCAGAACATCATAGCGTAGGCTTCTGTGGTCCTGGCAGGCTTTGGCCTCTTTTGGGCGACATAGACAGTTTTGCCCCGCAATTACTTTTGGTCAATTGCAAGGCAAATCTCTCTTGTTGTTGTGTTTGTTTCAGTCATGGTTGACCTCTTTCCTATCACCTTCTGTGGTGGGTTGTACATAGGTCATATTCGGGATATTCTCTCCATCTTTTGTGTGAGAGTTTTTACCATGTACATATTTGTACATAACTCCATGATTAATGTAATTCTACCTCTTCAAAAAAATATGTTTTGATGATAGTAGTCGAGTAGCTGACGTGGTTGGAAACCATGTTGACAGCTTATTGAATCGACCTCGATTCTATTTTAATTGGTGATCTAGCGGACAAAAGTAACGTCTAATCTTTTATAATAAGACCTTGATGGTATCTTGCGATGATGGCAATGCCCGTCTGAGATTGGAAGTTCTTCTACGAGACGTCACAATTGAACTTCACGGTACCTGCTAAAGGATCACCTTGATTAGCTAATTGAGAAGATCATGCACATTCAAAAGTTACAAGGTCAAAGGCATTAGTAGATCTAGGTATCGAACTATTAAAAATGCAGTAGAGTTAAAAATTTATGAGAAGAGCTTTGCAATTATACAAATATTATGTCCAAGTCAAATCTGAATTGTTTATTTTTTTTAGTTATCTACACGATATAAAGCAAAAAAGTTATTATATCCAGGACTCAGTGCGCGCGGCAATGAATCGATCGGTATCATTTGTGGGTAGCATCCCATTTCTCTTGTTCCATTGTCGCCGTTGTTAAAATAATGTTATCTGTAATCTGATCATTGTACTATGGTTTGGTAACGAACTCTCTGATTTATGTCCCTACCCACGTTACTAATTCAACTGTGGCCCTGACCCACCACTTGATTCGCGTAATTAGCTTATGGGAAAGTTACTAATTAGCTGGGATTTAGGTGCAAAAAGCATCAAGCTATAGTCATCTTTCATTGGAGTTCAAATTCACATTATTTTATGAAAACCAATAAGCCTTATACACATTGAATTAGGCTATATGTCAACGTCTTGAGACTATTGGAGAAGTTTGATCCACGAGTCACTCCGTTCAATGGCATGCAAAGGAAAGTGTTAAAAGTCTCGATTAGTACGCGATGCACACAATGAACATGTTCGAGTATTAATATAGTGATTGTTTTGAAATTTTGGGTTGGTGTATCTGATGTGATAGAAATAATATATATTTTTTAGTATCTTTATAAAATTTGACTAGCTCAAATTAAATTAGTAAAACTAATGAATTTTGAAAAACCTTCAAAATTGTGGAGTATAAAGCTACATAACAACCAGTGAGAGTTTGTACAAGTATGAAATTTGGATTCACTGTTTGATAAAAATTGTCCTTCTAAATAAAATTTGATTATGTTCGACTCTAAATATAGCAAGAAAGATACTTTGATTTTTTTGGTAGAAACAAAAATATTGTACTTTGATGGGCTGTGATGCAAATGCATTAGACTTTGGTTATTTTAATGGAATATGGGTCTAAATGGAGGTGGGTGATGAGAGTACTTAAGTCAGACCAAAGGGGGAACATTTGGTCAAACTTCCGAATTAAGAATCTAAGAAAATTCCTCCTTTGGGACAGTACAACGCAGGAGTGGAAAGAAACAGGGTCAGAGAGACAAAACCCCAATTCCTTGCCCGCTAATCAAGGTGACATGTCCCTTGGCCTTCTCTGTATCTCTGGTGGGTTGGCCATATGCTCGAACACCAATCAATGGCTTTCTTCTTGCACCGTCAGCAAAAAAAATTGCCCCAATCATTTATAGAACATGCCGATCGTTGCGCATTACTGAATATCAAACGCACAATAATAATAATAATAATAATTTCGAGTTTGTATATTAAATAATGCATATCGAATGCATATCAATGTACAATCTAAATACGATGAATTGTATCTCTATGTTGTCATGTCGGATTCGAACAAGTATTATTTGACTGTTTGTCTTGAAAAACATCGGTGTGTATGGTCACCTTGGCTTTGAATTCACTTCATCCACACAACAGAACTGTGGGAAAACAAGGAACGACCTAATTGGATTGCGACCAGATCGAGCTTGTAATGTTTGACCACATACGGCCAAGTTCATCGCCTCGTGCACGGACCCTCATGGCCTCACATGGTGTTTTTTCTGTACGTGTACCGATTTTCAAGTTGAACTCCGCGACAACCTCGATCCGATCCCTTGATTCATTTGGAGCAATTGGTACAATGTATTATACGAAGATATTCTGTTCGCTTTCCAGAGATTCATATCGATTAATATTATGAATTGACTGAGTGGAAAGTTCAATCTTTGAATACTGGACGTTCACTAAAAAAATCTCCAAACGGTAGCTAGCCATAAGTGGATTTTTTGTATATATGGTAACGAAACTAGGTCTGAAAAATGAGGAACAGAGTGTGGGGTGGGGTATAGAATATGTTCAAACTTTTCCACCGCCGGCACAAAAGGTAGCAAAAGGCGACGGTGCACAAGCAAGTAAGAAAGGATTCTCGATTCACTGGGAACTACGTAAAAAGTGTCCACACAAAAGGGATTAAATTTGGGCCATCAGATGTGATTAAAAAAAATATCCTACAAATCTAACAGCCAAAATTTAATGAGGACAAATTCGGTATTTGAAACAACACTCTTAACCCTAAAATAAACCTAGCAGCCAACAACGATGTTAACAGCAAAGAAAAAAAAGGCAGTCACCAACGACGAGACCAAGCACAAGCAAACAACCCTGACCCGTAACTCTCTTCCATCAACATCAACAACCCTGACCCGTCACCGCCATTATCTACGACAGGTTCTTGCTCTTGGTTCTGGACGTGGCCAAGAAGTTGGAGAAGCTCAGGCGATTTTCTTCTCCCAATCGTGTGTGGCGGCGTTTTGCTTCCGGCGATGTCGATGCTCGAGGTTTCCGATTTATTGTCGCACGTGACTAAAGATAGGTATGAGTCATATCCTGGAGTACTTTGTCGGGGAGTAAAGGGATCAAGTAGATGCTGTTTGGAGTGAGGCGAAGGATGTGTCCGGCGTACACCCGTGGAACCCCCCAATTGAGTCGAATGTGACTGAATCTGAAAAGAGAGTTGAGGCTTGGAAAGCGGCACGAGCGATCAAGACTTTGAGTTTGTTTTTCAATATGGCCAAACAAAGATATTTGATCCCCTGTAAGTAAAATTTATTTTCTATAGTTCTCGGGGATTTGACACTAGGTGTAAGTAGGACGATACTTTTGAAAAAGACACTTTTGTGATCCTAGTGGGGATACTTTTGGTATAGTATTTAGATAGTGTATATCATAGTTTTTGCTATGGTATGTTTTATCGAGCATCTTAGGTTATGTACAAATGGTGTAACTTTGTTGGTGATTTTTCATACAACTTTACTTGTAAAAAAAATTATTAACAACTCTTTCACCAGTTGATCTAAATATTTGTTAGTTATGGTTAAAAAGCAGGTAAACTAGACAAGAGGTCTCGAATTCAAACTTCTTTTGACATAACATTGTTAAGTTTTTGTCACATTTTAAAATTTTGTCCCACTCGAACATAAATTAATTAGTTCAATGAATATCTAAATAGGAAACAGTTTAAAAAAATCTAAAACATTTCAAAAATCTAAGATATGCTCCCAACATTTTAGTTTTGCTCGACCATCAGCGCCCATTCCTTTCTTTGGCTAGCTACGGCTAGAGGCCGTCTCTTTCTGTTTCTAAAGCTATATTATCCACAATTTGTCAAATTAATTTACTGTATCATGTTTTTTCATAAAAAATACTTACGAGTTCGATGATGTGATTTATGCGAGCCGCCTGTCTGAAATTATCTCACGAATTCCCACGGCTATGAGATAATGTTGCAGCCAAGGACCAAATATAGTTTCCACTCTCATCAATTTGTTCCGGTAGTTTTACTGCGCATAATTGCTATAATTTGTGGATGGGCATGATAATGGACATGGTCAATAGATCTAGATTGAGAGCATTTTTTTAATATTGGTCCAGATCTTTACGGAGATATGTCGGATCCGAAATTTATAGATCTTGTTGGATCAAATAAAAATTAGATCGATTCAATTTTTTGAAAATTTATTTTCAACTTCAGGTAATTTAATTTTTGTATAGATAAGAACTTATATTACTTATGTAAATAAGGTTACACTATACGATACCTCAATTTGAGGCGGAAATTGAGTTTAGTGTTTATAATTTGGTATTATAACTCTTCTATTTTATAATTTAGTCTTATTATAGTTTTGTTTCTTAATGTTTTTGATATTGTTACCATTTTCGTGAAATAAGAAAACGGTAATAATATCAATTGATATGATTAAAGAGTATATACTAAATTTAAAAATATAATAGATTAGAAAAAATATTGTCTTTGCCTAGATATTTCAGACCTTTAACAAAAATAGAACCGCTCAAATAAACTCTTGTAATAATTTCATCAATTAGTCGGACAAGGAGCCATACCCCAAATGACACAATTTACCAAATCAGTTCACCTAACGTGTTTTGTCTAATTTCACATGCATCCTGGGAATTTTTTTCACGATGTCACCCATCCTAAAATTACACCAAGCTAAATCTCCAGATCTCTAGCATTACATACCCACAAATTTCAAATTGGTTAGTCACCGAACAATACCTTATTAGTGAAGGTCATGAATGATACAATTGTAACGCCGCGTGATTAGAATAGCCGTCTCCACAGAACAACACGAGCCTATTCTAATATGTTCTCGTTTACCAGCTCCGTGAGAAACTTTTGAGTAGGTCGCCAATTCTGCAATTATTTTAAGTCAAGTGCATTTAATCTTCAATTTATTTCAAGATTTTTGTCAAAAAAAAATTAATTTTATTGATATGAATAATACAAATCACATAAATATTTGTAAACATATCATTAACAAGATATCACATTGATCTTGTGTGATTTTTTTATTATTATTTTGATTTGTTTTTTTCGCTTAAGGTTTTTGAAATTTAAAGTTTTAGCGTATTTTTTCACTAAAATCCTAAATTTATAGATTTTTTTAAGAAGTAATTTATAGAGTTGGTTATACAAGAAGAGACAGATGATCTGACTTCACTTTTGGTAGAAATGATCGGACTTAACTATATAAAAGGTTGACGAAATTTAAAGATCTAAGACTAGCCACATTGGTGATCGGCACCGCTCCACGACAAAGGGCGAAACTAAAAAAAAATAGAAAAGCTCGGCATTTAGGCCGATCCGCTCGTCTGGCCCAGGGGTGCTCACGATTTTTTTTAACTCTTAATCTAATATTAATGACATGTGACATAATATTATTCGTTGAAATAAATATTAATAGATATTATTTGCTGGTTATAATAATTAATAATATCTTTTGATAAAATTAAAATATGAAATTATTATTTTTTAATTCTCTATAAATAGAGCCCAATGTTGATATATTTTGATACACAATCTTGTATTCCAACTTTGGACGTTTGTAACTCGGTCGAATATTAACTTCAAAGGTATTTTGACATTCTTACACTCCAAATTTGGAGAAGTCATAAACTAAAAAGTTGTTGATATACATCTCATCTTCGTAGAACAACTTGAATCAACTCAATCAGACTACGAAATAAGAAGTTGTGGCTCCTCAACCGAAACTCGTCCTCGTAACTCGCTCGACTATTAATTTCAAACATATTTTCGACATTCTTATTCTTCAAATTTGAAGAAGTTATAAACTAAAAAGTAGTAGATATACATTTCACCTTCACAAAGCAACTTGAATCAATTCAATCGGACTCCGGAATAAGAAGTTGTGGAAACTCGTCTCCGTAACTCACTCGACTATTAACTTCAAATCTATTTTTGACATTCTTACACTCCGAATTTGAAGAAGTCATAAACTAAAAAATTGTAGATATATGTTTCACCTTCACAAAACAACTTGAATCAACTCAATCGAACTGGAATAAGAAGTTGTGGAAACTCGTCCTCATAACTTGCTCGGCTATTGACTTCAAACGTATTTTTGACATCCATTTGTAGCTCGATTTATTTCTTTCTAATTTTGTATTCCAACTTTTGTAATCTTAATTTTGTTATTTTATTTTAATTTTTTCCTTATTATAATCATGGACACATAATTTTATTTATTTATTGCAATTTATATGTAAACATAAAATAAATTATAGATAATATGTAGATGAAATAGAAATTAATTGTTTATTTAGTGAGCGGATTGGATGAATCAACTCAATCGGACTCCGGAATAAGAAGTTGTGGAAACTCGTCTCCGTAACTCACTCTACTATTAAATTCAATGTATTTTTGACATTATTATACTCCGAATTTGAAAAAGTCATAAACTAAAAAATTGTAGATATATGTTTCATCTTCAGAAAGCAACATTAATCAACTCAATCGGACTCCAGAAGATGGTAAAAAATTGAGTTGGATTAAATAATAATTTGATGAAAGAAAAATTATTTATTTATTTGGTGAGCGGATCGAACGTGGCTAGTCTAATAGAAAAAAATCATAATGCAATACAGATGTCACGTGCGTCGTCTGGATGGAAGGATAACCGTCGATCCGTTATCTTTTTTCCATCCATTGACGGCGTTTGTTCACGTTTCCATTCTGAGAACTGCCGGCGTGGGTCGGCGTAATCTTTTCCCAAAACGTGGACTCGACGCCTCTGCAATTAATTGGTTTTTAATAATAACCGTGAGGTCCACAAATGGGATTGTTATTTGTTCCTTTCAAAAATTACGAAAATAAAATTTGAAAATGTCCGACGTGAGAGGGACGTGCTTACCTGCGGAGAAGGACGGCACAGAGCTTCAGAAAAGAGAGACAGAAATCCCCAGTCCACGCGCTGGTCTTTCGAAAACTTTTGGTATTTGGTATATTTTATGCTTGTCTTCCTGTATTTTGATAATCGATTAAAAAAATTTCGAGGTTTGATTTTATTATACTATAGGATCCCTCGCTGACATCAGCGATCATTTTTCTTGTAGAAATGACTTATATGCTCTTACTGAAAATTAATAAAAAATTATTTACCCTTCTTCTCTTTCTCCTCCGTCTCCCTCCTCTCGTTCTCCTCCCAATCCACCGCCGAAGCCCATCAAGGTGGATTTGTCGGCCAAGTCGAGGTCGCCGATGAGCAGCTCAAGGTCCGACCATTAATCTGCATCGTTTGCGGTGGAGATGGGTCGCACCCTAGCCCTGCGCCCAAAAACGATCACCGACCACGACAACGTTGACACTCGGGGCAGATTTCGTAAAACCCGTCGTCGCCGCTATGTGATGGGTCGTTCAATCGTGAGGCGTGGTGGGCCCTCGTGGCTGCCATTTCGGTGTTGCCATTGTTTGGTCTTCAATTTGTTGGAAAAAACTGATTTCGGTGGGTCTTTAATTTGTTGCTTTGATTTTGGATTGATTTGGTGGGTTCCTCTTTCAGTGTTGCCAACCGTTTTGCTTTGATTCTGGATTCAAGTCTTAGATGTCCCCTTAATTTCATCAAACTGGTTTTTTTGTGTACTGATTTCATCGAACTGATTTGATATCACAAAATCGGACATACCAGCGGCGGTCAGAGGTTGAAGATGGAATTTTAATCGATTAGGGCGATCGTGAAATATACCAAATATCAGGGGCCTGAGCGTAATATACCAAACTATTCGGTGACCTGAAAACCTGCATATCCTCCCTAGCCATGTGATTCTGTCCACAAACTCCTCCCTCGTATATCGTCATTATAGCCTTTTGTGTGTACCCAATCACGTAGTGATCAGCAACAACGAGAACGACCGGTCCCAGGACCCTTTCGTCATCGAAGGCGCTTTCGGGACGTCGTGACCCTGTTGGATCGCCTGGTGGAGGCCTACAAGGGTTACTTGATCCCCCGTGCCCCGACAAGAGCATCGTCGAGAGCCAGGTCCCAGGAGTTGAACTCGCAGGCTCCCATGGTTTTAGTTTCCGGTGGAGAGAGCAGGGGGGAGAGATAGAGAGAGGGGAGAGAAGGGTGAGGAGAGAGGAGGGGGAGGATAGAGAAATGTATGTGTTTAAATTTTTGTAAGGGTATATAAGTAGTTTTCACGACAAAACTTGCTGATGACGCCAACAAGGACTCGAGAGTAATAAAATCAAACACGGGGGACGAAAAAATTATTTTCAAGAACGTAAGGACGCAAGAGGTAAGGTGTCAAAATACGAGAGACCTGAGGGTAATTTGCCCCTTCATATCAGGATCATTGACGATTTATTTGAATTTGCAGACGTATAATTTTTTTAAAGGTGATAAAATTTTCAAATTCTATATTGCTAAGTGCAAGAGTGGTGGACTTCTTTATAAAAGTTGAACATTCAACTAACTATTGCCTTACGGGTTTTTTTGTATATGAAGATTCTAACGTGATATAAGAACGAGTTGATTATGTGCTCATTGTTGAGAATCTCACATTGGTTAGTGCAAGAGTAGTGGATAAACTTATAAGTGTTGACCATCTACTTGTTATCTTAATATTTTGCGTAGGATTTGATATTTAATTTAAATACTTAGGCTATGTTTATTGGTGATCGAAACCAATTGCTCACCAAATAATATAATTAATTTCTCTCTCATCAACATACAACTCAATCCAATTCAATCTTTTTACCATCTTTAATAAAGATCTCATCCAATCCACTCACAAAATAAACATTTAATTTTTCTCTCATACACAAATTATCTATAATCAATTTATGTTTACATATAAATTGTAATGAATATATAGAACTTATGCGTCCATAATTAATAACAAGGAAAAAATTACAATAAAGTAACAAAATTATGATTACAAAATTTGGAATACAAAATTAGAAAGAAATAAATCAAATAGATGCGTGAAATGATAAATTATAAATTCAAAAAAGATAATTTTAATTTATATAAACACATAAATAATATCCACTAGTATATATTTCAACGAATAATATTGTGTCATTAGTATTGGATTAAGATTAAAAACATAATGCCAATCGGTCTTGGCCAGACGAGCTCGGCTTCAATCTTCCCATTTTTAAAATTTTTTAATTTATAAGTGGTGAACGATCAGGTATGCTCACAACTAAACACAGCCTTAATATTGGGTGACGAATTCCCTCTCTAAGTTTGATTTGATGATTGAATATGATTATGATGTCTCTGATATGCCATTTGGTGCCTGCACTGATGTATATTTAGATGATAGGGGGTTAGCCTATCCCGTTGTGGGGAGTGTAGGAGCTCGTAACTTGTACATTTAGTTGCGCGTGGGGGACTTGTTTCGAGTGCTGGGTTGGCGTGCCGGGAAAAAGGGACTCGTTTGTGTGCCGGAAATTTGAATCGGTGGAAATTAAAAAAAATAAAAAAATCGGTGGAGAAAACTGTTGAGAAAATTACTAGAGAAAGAAAAAGAAAGTAGGAAAAGACAATGGAGGGAAAAACAATTTAAAAAATGGCACTTTTTTCTGGTGTCTGAAAATGAAAAATGGGGACAATAATAAGACAGATTTTTTTTGAAGGGGAATAATAAGACAGATTGGTATAATGCCTAATGCTTTTGAAACTCTTTCCCGCCGAAAGAGCACAGAAATGGATATCTTCGTTTAAATGTTTTGACTAGAAGAACTAAACAATGGAAAGTTAGTTTTATTGATTAAACTTTGGTAACTAACGTCGATCCAATAGATTCTACAATACGGGACAATCTTCCCTGTCTTGCGAATCGAACTCGTGACTTTTAAAACACGAGGCCTTCGCATTAAAGCTATACCAATGCTACATTGGCGATTGAAGAATGTCTAATATTATATTTAAGTTAGTTACTAAGCATATTGATATTTTTCTTACTATGTTAGATGGTTAACGCCATTTTTATTTAGAAAGATTTAAATTAGATTTAAACGAGGCAACGCAGTGAAAAAGTCTATTCTATTAAGAACTAATCCATATAGAAAGCCTAGCAGATGATCTAAATAAAATACTTTACCTTTACAGGGCGGCGTTTCTTCTTGAAACCAAATTAGATTTGAAATAAACTCGTTGCATAATTTTAGCAATGAAAATGTAATTGATGATTGGAATTTATAAAAAGTATCCAATAAATATTTGACGACTATTGTACACAGTTCGAAATAACAACTGAAATTGTAACATTAAATAGACATTCCCGTCGCGAATTGTATTTAATAATTCCATATTAATATTGCCACAGAAATTAAATGCATTGAACTCGATTGTAATGTGTTAAATGCTTGCAGTTTTAAAATAAATTTTCTAGGGTCCATTTTTCAAAATATTATAGTATAACATTCAATTCACCTTATGCAATTAAGTCAATAAATGCTAATACTCTTTCCAAACATGCTTCTAACACATAGTTTTGGTTTAGTGTTATCAAATAATTTAGATGCATATTTGGAGGATCTAAAGGAGATAAATTTGTAGACAATTATTACCTAAATACATATTTGTAGAAAATATTACTGCATAAAATAATAATTGTACAATAATTATTAAGGTGTATCAGAAGATAATTGTAATTACCTCGACTTATCAAGGGCATACGTGTCATTGCAGGGCCCACGTCCCCAACAGCCCCACGCGCTCCCAACAAAAATCGTAGGCACGAAGAAAAATCGTGGAAAGCAAAAAAGAAAAAAGAAAAAGGAAAGTGCGGGTCCCACCTCACATGTTTTGCCAAATTGCATCCAGAAAAAAATCCTAAACCGAGCCCCACTCCCTCCTCACTTGCCCATCCACTCACTCCTCAGTCCTCACCTTACCTGGCATGCTGCATCCTTACGCGGGTCCCACCTCTGCTCATCCCCGCCCCCTCACGGCCGTACAAGTCGAAGCCGCGGTAGCAGTGGCCATAATACTATTCGAACTAGGGATGGTGATGGGTACGTCATAGGTAGGACCATACTCATACTATAATTTGGAGAGTTGAACTTATACTTTACTCTCCATTTTCTATAAAGTTTATTATTAAATCCATAACCTCATTTTTAGTGTCCACAAGATTCGACCATTGAATTAAATGCATAATATTTTTGATAATTTTTAAACATAATTATATATATATATATAATTTAAATAAATCATAATGAATATGTGAAGATAAATTATGAAATATATAGCATATCAATAAATAAAATTAGAATAATATGTACCTCAAATTTTGGATTCGGTATCATGAAATATATTTCAAAATATTTGAGAACTCTATCGCAAATTATAAGTAAAAATAAGATAAATGGGACTAATTATAGTATAATGAGAGTCTAGTTAGGGTAAGGTACAAAGTAGAGTAAACTGGTAAGGGTATAGAAATTCATAGGATTCATACCCTACCTTAGACCACACCTGTAAAAGTGTACTCATATTCATACCATACCTTAGACCCAATCAAAATCAATAGACCCACGATCCACGAGATAAGGGTAGGGTTCGATCCACGGGGTATATATATTTTTTCTATCCTTAATTCGAACCGGAGAACAAGAAGTTCCGGAACTGGATATTAAACCGTGGGCAAATTTTCAAAAACCTTAACTAAATCTTCTTAAGAGGTTTTGGTTACGGTTATGATTTCTATGCAATTATAATTAGAGGTTTTGGTTATAGTTCGGAATTATTTGGTGGTCATGGTTCCGGAACCGTAACGAAAGTTCAAAACTGTATTCACCATCTTCCATCTTAAAAATTATACAATCTATTCATAATTCTCTTTTAATACCTTTTGTTAATTATCCTCTATAAGTATTCTCTCTAAGTAAAGGTAAGAAAAATATGTTAGGCTTTGATTATTTTAGAGTGAAGGATAAGTAATTTATTTTTCTCCCAAAAAATTCTAAAAATATGAAAGTGGAACATTGTAATAGGAGGATTTCAAAACTTTATTTATAATGTTCTGAATACGGTTCTACTTTTTCAAAATAACTGGCGATTCCATATTCATAACGAGATTCAAAATCACAGCGAAGGTTCTAAAACCCGTAACAGAGTCTTTTCAAGAGGTTTTATTTACTGTTTATGATTTCTCTATAACCATAACCGAAGATTTTGGTTCCGAAACTATAATCGGATGTCCAGAACTCTATACTACCTTAATATTTATTAATTAATTATTCTCTATAGTTATATTCCATAAATAAAATAAGAAAAATATGTGGGGTTTTTATTACTTTGGAGTAAGGATAAGTAATTTAGTGTTGACCTCAAAAAATTTTATAAAGCCTTAAAAAGCTGAAACCTCGTAACTATAGGCTCCGGTACCATAGATTCTGGAAATTGTACAAGAACTTATTTCAAGGTTTATAATAAGGTTTTATCTTTTTTGAACCCTGTATTTTACGATTACAGAAATATAATCAGAGGTTCTGAAATTATGATTACCCCTAACACAGGCGTACAATTCAGACGTGAATCGGCTCATACGAAATTATAATTTGTATACTTATTCATCTTGACAAATCACATCTGAATTATACTTATGATAATTTAAATTTGATTTGACAAAATATAATTTGAAATTCGTCGGCATCCAATTCGTGGTGATTCTTATTAGGGAAGCTTCGCGCGTGGCCACCATTTCCGAAGATCGCGAGTGAGGCTTTCCTCTGCCAAGGAAACACACCCCACCACTCTCCCCCATCTCTCCTACTACAAATACAAATTGCTTCTCCCAGGAATTTCCCCCTCTGCTCTCCTCAAGCACAAAGCCTTCCAGAAAATCAAAATTCCTTCTCCATAATTGGAGGCCTCTCTCTCTCTCTCTCTCTAGAGTGACTTCGTAACTATGGCGGATGTGTTGGACGACGGCGAGTTCTGGCTGCCCTCCCAGTTCCTCTCCGACGACGACTGGTTGCTCGAGAAGGAGTACATGAAAACCGTCACCAACGACCACACGAACAGCCAGAAGGGGTTCGCCAAGGACGTGTTTGGCGTCCCCTACAACTTCCCCGCGGATCTGAGCTCCCCGGTGGAGTCGGCTTCCACGGAGACCGACGAGGAAGACTACGCTTTCCTCGCCGGGTTGTCCCGCCAGTTGGATCACTCCACTCTCCATGCAAACGACCTGTCGTCTTTCCAGGGGTGGTCGGCGAGGCCGGTTTCCGGGACTGCCGTCCAGGCCGGAACCGGTTGTGGGTGCAAGCCGGCGAACTGCCGCGGGTCCACCACCAAGACCACGTGGGACCTTCTTTACGCCGCCGGGGAAGTTGCCAAGATGAAGCTAGACGAGGAGAAGGCAACCTACGGGTCACGTGCCAGCAACGGAGGTCTCTTCGTGGGCCCCACTCCGGATATTGCTCTTTACCAGAAGCTGCAAGCCCTCAAGGTATAAACTCTCTTTATTTCTATTTTATTGTTTCTTTCGATTTTCTTCTTCTTAAGGTTGAAATGGAACAGTTTCAGCAGCTGAGGCAACAACAGATTTTAAAGCGCCATCAGCAGCAGCAGCAGCAAGGAGTGGTGGCCTACTTGTACCACCTCCACCACAAGCATCAGAGTGTACAAGGCGCCAGCTCGCTTGCCGGCCCGGCCGCGTCCCCGTTCAGCCGCGCCCAGCATCTGCAGAAGCATTCCCCTGTGTTCCTCGGGAACCTGCCTGCGAAGAAGGAACGCACCGGTACTGGTGTCTTCTTGCCTCGCCGGGCCGCTACCCCAGCCGCTGATACCCGAAAGAAGTCCGGTATGCCACCAAGCCTTTCTATTTTTAAAATAGGTTAGGTCACTCACATGGGTGATTAATTAATTTTGGTCAATTGTTAAATTTTTTTATAGCAGGTAGCTCGACGGTTCTGAATGTGGAAGATATGAGTGGGTCCCAGCAGTTGCATCCTATGTTCCCTGCTGATAATGCCGTGTACTATCCTGCTTCGAGATCGGTCCCATGTGTCGATTCTGGTGATTTAAGGCTCCGAAGCGGCGACTTCCTCGGCGGGTCTAATGGGAAACGGAGTTTCAGGTCGCAGCCTCCGGTGATCAGCAGCAGCGAAGTCGGACTACCGCAGGAGTGGACTTACTGACTGACGTGTTCCTTCTGGGAGTGTTAATCTGATAGTGGGTTTGTTTTGCGTTAGCTGTTGCAAGGAAGAAGCAATAACAAGCAGAAACAGGGTTTTTAGTAGCTTCTGCTTTAGGAGGAGAAAAGTAGGAAGGAAGTTGTAGTCATTTTGGATGTCCATAGAAAATTGGAAAAGGAAAATGCAAAAGAAAAAGAAGTTCTTTGGACAGGAGTAGGAAGAAGAACAATAAATAGATGTTGCTGGTTGGTTTTGGATGGGTTGGTTTCTGACCAATTAGGTTTCGATTCCAATCCAATGGATGATGGGAGGGTTGTTCAGGAATAGAAGGGCTAATTCTCTTCTTCTGGTTCCTTGGATGATGACGATAATTGGTTCTTCGAGATTTGGTTTGTAGTGAGGGAGAAAGGGTAAAAAAGTAAAAGTCTCTATGGGGTTTTCACCACTCTTGCAGGAGCATTTACTGCCTTTGTTTTGTCATGTAATCCATTTCCAGGCACTGGTCAACATCTGCCCTATATGCTATATTAGTAATGGGTTTTCGTTTTTACCGTTTTACCCTAAACCCTCAGTTATCCCAAGAGTGAAATAAAATCAATAGGTCACTATTATTTACCGTTTTACCCTTTTGTGTTTTGTAATAATTGCGTCGCGTAAATCAGCGTTTTCGTTCCACGCTCTAGTTAATTAATCATTATGTTTGGGAATTAATGATTGTTATATTTATGTTGTGGGGTTTTGCCAGTTCTAAATCTTCTGTCGGAAGTTAATATTCAAATTAATTGGGTTCCCTTTTGGTCGCGCGTTACTCGAGACGAGATATAGGCTTTCTTAGGCACTGTTTCATATCCCCTAATTACGGGATGAGTAATTCCACCAAAAAAAATTAAGGGTTGAGTAACTGTCATAAGAAAATACTATTGTTTTTATGGCTTTTGGTTTCGAGTTCGTATTTTGAAGGTCCTTTCTTGGTTCCAAATTCCAATTTTACTTATTCGTCCAAGTAAAATGTATTCGGATATCCCAAATAATTTTACAATCGGGGGCAGTCTCGTAAACGACTTGTTCTCGGAAGACATGACAATTGGCGTGCTAGGATTTCAGTTATTTTGCTTCGTCGTCAAGTATGGAGTATATCTGGTCACGCCGGTACCATGGGATACGCTGATGACCAGTGGGCCCGGTTCTGTACTCCATCTCTGCCACGTGGCGATCCCGGAGATCTCTTGTCCTTTTTTCTCTGCGAGATCTTTCTGTACTACCCCAATTTATTGATGCTAGTCCACAATACTACATGCGCGAAGTCTGTGAAGCAACAGTAACAATGGAGCCAGAATTTATTTACTTTTTTCGTAGTTATATATTTTCAAGACTCGAATTTTAAATACGGATTGATCTACAAGCGCTACGCCGTGCTTGACTTAACTCTATTATTATGCGTTTCAGGTGTAGACATCCCATGGCCAGCAAACTCAAAGCTCAGCACATGTTGGCGACACTCTGGCCCAACCAGATAAAGCGACTCATCTGATCGATTGAATTAATAACCACTAATTAACCGATGACTGAGTTTAGAGTGAAAAGTTGTCGAGGCTAGTCTTGAGACGTGGTCTAGTTATCGATCGGATCACATATTTTAAAATTATGTATCTATATTTTGAGTTACTCGATTTAAATTTTGTATGTATTCGGATACGAAGTATAAAACTAATCACTCTTAATCTTGTGGCGGCCAGATTTTAAAATTTGGTAGATAGCGTCGGGAAGTCGGTTGGTTTGTCGTGGGTAGGGTCGTGGCATCGTGGTGGCGCTGTTTGTCTCGTTGTGGGTACCGTGTGTATGTAGACATTCTTCTTTTACAATCCCTCAACGTTCGTGCCGTCTATTTCGTTCTCGTGTTGTTCTGTTTAGTGTACAGCCGGCAATTATTAACAATTTAAATTTGCGTGACATGAAGATAATTCAAATTTAAATG
The DNA here is from genome assembly GCA_963995505.1 of Hypericum androsaemum. Classification (NCBI taxonomy): domain Eukaryota; kingdom Viridiplantae; phylum Streptophyta; class Magnoliopsida; order Malpighiales; family Hypericaceae; genus Hypericum; species Hypericum androsaemum. The sequence continues at coordinate 14,179,401 of OZ023195.1, forward strand.
ACTAATCATAGGAGTTGATTTATTGGCTGGAATAATAATTATGAGCCTTCATAAGTTTCGAACTATCATGTTTGACCAATACAAGTTTGAAATGTTGACTACAGAGACATGGTCAAAGTCATGTGGCCCTGTGCAGTAGGTGCTTGCCCACCATGAAATCCCTACCCTAAAAGCTACAATTTTAATTTTTTTTATAGAAGTGGTAAGATCAAGCCCCTATATAAATACGAGAAAATAACAGAGTACAGTAAATATGGGCAGCCTAGCCATAGTCCGATTGTCTACTGCTATCTCTACTACTACTGGTCTCAGTCAGTGAATCAGCTCTTTCGAGGTTGCGGTCGCCGGCCTCAATAAAACCCTCCTGCGGTAAAAACTCTGTGAGAAATTCCGCAACGGTAGGGAAAGAGCACATCAGCAAGGCCAGGGTGGCCCGCCTTTACGTTGATACCGTTGTGTCTGATCCCTGAACATCATCACTGGCCAAACGAGAACAGCGGGGAAGGCTAACCCCCCGCAGGTCATCTAAGTACACCTCAATACATAACCAGAAGGGTACATCAGATACTATGTAGTCATATGGGATCTCCAAGACATGCTTTGAAAGTGCATCTGCAAGTCGGTTGCCCTCCCGCCAAGTGTGCTGGATGTCGATCTCCCATTCTCGTGCCATAAGCTCCCGCGCTCTCGAGATCAGCGTAGCCAGTGGGTGAGTCTGGTCGGCCACCCTCCCTACCCAAAGGATGGTCAATGACGAGTCCACCTCCACTCGGATCTTCCGGAAGCCCCTCTCCCAAGTCACCTCGAGTCCTAGGACCAAGGCCCTGAGCTCCGCAGCCAAGGAGGTACAACTCCCAATGCTCTTAGCGAATTCGCAAATCCAACAACCACCCGAGTCGCGTATGACCCCTCTAGCACTGGCAGGTCCCGGGTTGCCCATCGAAGCTCCATCTGTGTTGAGCTTAACGAAGCCCTCTGCGGGCCGTTGCCAAGAAACTAGGGTTTCGCAGCATGGGGAAAGTGGGATAATCCAGTCCGTCAGGACACGAGCATACTCCTGTGCTTGCGTGATAATGAGGGAGGAGGAGGGCCCTAGGATAGCTCTAGGGTGAAAGGTAGAGTCACACCGCCAATGCCAAAGCCACCAACATGCAGTCACAAAGGTCATCGTCCAAGGTGGTCCAGTCGTGTGTGTGTGTTAGGGGGGGGGGTGGCTGAGATATTGGCCCGGAGCCATCTGGTGGGGTCGGTCTCCGTGTAGAAGTCCCTGGGGGCGTGGGAGGAGGGCTGCCCACACTGGCCTAGAAAACCTACAGTCACGAGACATATGGATTAGAGACTCAGGAAAAATACCACACTAGGGCACGTACCGTCATCCGTGAGATGCCTCTACACTCGCTCTGTATTCGTCATCAACATGCCATGGCAGAAGAGCCAGGTGAATAGACGAATGCGCTCTGGCACTCGTAGGACCCATATCCGGCTCCAGATCGGGTCAGCTGGTGGCATCGGTCTTTCCCTGCATATCTCTCCATAGAGGGAGTGGGTGGAGAAGCGCCCGACCTGGGTGAGGGCCCAGGATAGTGTGTCCGGCCAATCCTGTAAAATTTCTAAAAGAGTGAATGTCAAAGAGCTAATAAGGTGTGGAGAAAGGAATGTCTCTAATCGAAAGATATCCCCCCCCACTCCCCGGCGTCCAGTACTCAGTCATCCGTCGTCCGGCCTCCTCAACAGGGAGGTCAATAAGGAGGTAGTTCTGGAGAGGAGATGGGGAGAGCCACGGCTCATCCCAAAAAGAAGTCTGCAGCCCATTACCCACGTTACAGCGAAGGCCTAGTGCCAAAGCCAGATGGGCCTTCACCATAGCCTGCTAGGTGGCAGATGAGCCAGACTTTGGCTGGAGCAGGTCGAGGCCAGTACCCTCCCCACTATACTTACCGACCAAGACGCGCGCCCAGAGGGGATCCTGAGACTGGATAAATGGGCAGCTTGGCGAATGAGGCCATATTTGCCTTCTGCATTGGCCGGAGGCCGATCCCACTTACCTCTTTAGGGAGGCAGAGGGTGGCCCAACCAACCAAGTGCATACGCTACCGATCAGAATGCTGATGGATGCCCTAAATAAAGTTGCTAATGCAGCTGTCTATATCCGAACAGGCTACTGGAGACAGGAGGTCCGACTGTATCACATACGCCGAGACAGATGATAGCACTGAACAGCCGAGCGTCAACTTACCCGCTCTGCTCAGAGTCCTTGCCTTCCAGCCAGCCATCTTTCCCCGAAGTCTCTCCATGATATAATGGTAGATCTGTCGGCATCCTCTCTTCAGAGTCGTCGGGACACCTTGATACTGCCCCAAATTCGTGGTCAACGGCATCCCTATGATTTCGCTAAGGTGGCTAGCCAGCTCTTGGCAGACAATCTGGAAAAGTATGAACTTGGATTTGGGAAGGCTGACATGCTACCCTGAGCAGTCATAGAAGGATGCCAAGAGGTCATAAACCGTGACTACTTAGCTAACCATAGCCTCGCACATAAGCATCAGATCATCAGCAAACATCAGCTAGGACAGGGAAGGGGCTCGACTGTCAATCTGACAGGTGCCCATCTGTCCTCCTGCATAAGATCTCGTGAGATGGGGAAAATGTCCTCCATCATCACCTTGACAGATCTCGCGAGATGGAAAAAATGCCGCGATCTTTCTGTCATTCCAGAGAACTCGCATCGAAGTAGTCCTAACACATTCTATGATCCAACCAACAAAGGTGACCAGGAGGCCCGTCAGAGTTTGTGTCTCCTGGAGGTGACCAGACGCTTTGACATCCGGGTGGAGATCTCCCGACCACGTGACCAGGTAAACCTCGGACCAATGTACCCAACATCGATGAGGCCGAGTGTGTCGATGTCCTCAGCCAAGCGCAAGTCATGGTCCATGAGGGTTCCAGAGCCACCCTGTCATTCCTCAAGTTACGTAATGTCATTGAAATCCCCACCAAAGACTCAGGGCCCATTGATGAAAGAGTTGACCATTGTGAGATGGCTCTATAATTCACGTCGCTCAGTAGCTCTAGGGCTGGCGTAGACCGCACTGAGCTGGAAGGTCGCCTGAGGGGAGCGGACACCAGCGTGGATAAACTGGGCATCTCACATCAGGATAAAAAGCTGAACTGCGGGAGTGTTCTAAAGAAGCCAGATCCCACCACCGAGCCTTGTTGCCTCGACACGTTCAGCGTTCGAGAAACTTAGGCATTGACATACAGTGTCAGCCTTAGCTCCCGAAATTTAAGGGTCGAGAATTGCGAGAATATCATGTTTATACTGGTGAAGGAGAGTACAGGCGGCCTGCATGAAACGCAAGCTTCCTGCCCCGCAGCAGTTCCAAAAAAGGACCGAGATTTCCGACATAAATAAATAGATTAAATAATTAAATGCGGGTAATAAATAGGAGAGAGGAAAGAGGATGCAAACAGATGGCGGGTGACTCATGATGTCATGGCCGTGGGGCCAGAGTGCTCATCAGCCATCCGCTTCACGTCGATCGCTCCTTGGGTCATCGATGGTTCCATCATCTCTTGGTGGGTCGGGGAGTTGCTAGCTTCGGGTCTACTTTTTAGGTGTTGGGCCGGGTCACTGGCTAAAACCCAGAACCTGGAGCCGGAGGCCTCGCCTTGTTCTTTGTCCGCATGGGCTTTTTATTCGATTTGTTGTTAGGTCCCTCGGTCTTCTGTCCGCTTGGGCCGCCCGCGTGCAGGCTTCTTGGATGTAAGCAAGCCTGGGTCTTCCAATTGGTTTGTGTCCAGGTAGTAACTGGCCCGTTGAGAGAGGGGAATGGGTTGCTGGGCCTTAGCTTTCTCTTTACGCTTCTGGGCCGCCTTGGACTTGGCTGGAATCCTGCAATGTGTGGGACAACGTTTAGATCAATGGTATTTTCAAAGCGGGAAAAAACTGAGTTGGAGTTTTCGGGCTCAGTCATGATAGTGGGCTCTGCGGACGGGCCCTCTCCTTCACAGGCCTTTTGGACATGTTTCTGGGTAGGGCCTCTTCCTTCTCCGTGGGCTAGGCTACGCGCCTTTTCTTGGTTTTGGGATCCGCTATTTCCTGCATGATACAAAAATAAATTGGGCTCAGAAATATGAAGGTCTAAATTAGTGCGATTTGAGTATTTCGTCCGAAGGCTTCGACTTAGATTTGTTTCTGATTTGCTTTAGTATTTCGTCTTCTAGTTCTAATAAGTTTCTTGCTTTATTTCTATTAGTTTATTTATTGGAGTCCTAGTAGTATTCTATGTCGTTAATATCTTTATATACAGGCTCTATGTATTCATAAAGTGGGGTTGAATTTGATTAATGAAAATAAGGGTGTTCTCTATTATCTGTGTCGTTTCCGGTATTCATAGAATTAACGGATCGATACTTTATCGTATTTTCTGAGTATTCTCAGAATCAACAGATTCACAATCTTCTATCCATGTTCATCTGCATCAAGGTCTATGAGCGTCATCGTTCCTTTGGGCTTCCACAAGTTTTGAAGGTGTTGCTCCATGTCCTTGTGGGTCATAAAGCGCCCCAACAATTTCAGAATCAAGCAATCGGCCCAGTATTTGTTCACCTCCGCTAGAAGAGTCAGATCCACCTCGGCCCCCGGTATCTGCATAGTATCGGTTGCCTCAAGTATGCGGATCAGTCCAACGGTCACCAGGTCTCCTTCCGGGATTGGGGGTCGTGGATGTTCATGGTTTTGTCCCAAAAGGAGGCCTTCACTGGATCTGGTGGTCTATCCAGTGGTTCAGTTGGCGTGTTGTCTATCTTTATATGGCAGTCATGGGAAGGTTGAGAAGGTGGAGGTTCGTGCGGGTAGTCAGATTGGGTGGTGGCGGATGTTTCAACGGAAAGAGGACTAGAGTTTTCGCAAAGAGAGTTCATTAATTTTAACTAGCTACAATTTTAGTTTTGTACAACAAACAGTTCATCGAGATTTAATTTCGTATGGCAATCATGATTTCTTCTGCGTTAGGCTGGACCTAATAAATATTAAGTTCTAGTTATATGAGCACAATTATGCCATAATTTGGTATAGAAAATTGACAGCCTTTATAGGCAAATTGCAATAACTACAGAAAAAGACAGATCCATCGTCCAATTTTTTTTGAAAGGGTGGCGCAAAATCTATATTAATAAAGACGAGTTATATTACGAGGAAAAGAAAAACAAAAATAGCAAACGAAAGCAACCGAAAAAATAACGAAACCAAACCGTAGTCAACAAAGTGGGACGATAACACGGGGTCGAATTATTTCTTCAGGCAATCAGTCTTGTGGAGTTTAAATTACTTGTTTGGCTAACCTGACTAGACAAATTTATATACATGTTCTATAATTGGCGTTTATCGGACATAATTGTACAAAGTTGATAAAACTAACATTATTGGAATATAAAGTATGGAAATTGGTTAAAAAGACAAGATATATAATAGAAAAGGAGAGGCTAACATGTTGTTAAAGGTGATAAGGTAACAATTAAATTACTAAATGTTTTTCACGGAAGAGAAATTTTTAGTCCATCTAAATATGAGGCGAGAATTTCCGGATACGCCTAGATAAGTTTCAAACTGGTGCAGATCTATTTTTGGTACTAAACAATATTGTCATGGATTTAAGCAATATTGTCATAGTCTTAGATTTAAAAATTTTTATATTTGAATTGACATAAATATTCTAAATATACCCACTTGATTATTTGGACAATAGTAATTAAATATTTCATTTATTCCATTTCTCCCGTTGATATCATTCATCCTGCAAAACATTAGAGCAATAATTGATTGGTGATTGAATGAGACTAGCGTTGTTTGCCTTCTATTTTTAGGTAAACAACAAATAATATAGCCAAATTTACTAATGTGTAAGTTAACCTCATTCTGTTACGTAATTTTTTTAATTCCTAGTCATTTGAAGAAAACGAGTATCTATAATCCAATAATTTACCAATATATTTTTATTATAACAGCCAAGTTAGATCTACATCTATTTGCATTCCACGAAAATGAAGAAAAATAGGTTTCGTGGGCATGCATAATATAGCCGAAATGTTCTGGCGCTACGTCATTTTCGGTGGGTATCATTTCTAAATTTGAGCCGATTAGAACACACCACACTATAGAAAGGATTATAATTCAACGGTCTTAACCAACCAACAATCATCTACCATGATTAATTATCTCATTGTTTAAGGAGAAGGATCTAATTATCTACTGGATAAGCATTGAATCGTGAATTGAGAACACCATTGCGTTTGTGTTACGCTACTTTCTTAATATATATTTTTTGGGTGGAGCTACTTGCATTATATTAATACTACCTACATGGGTAAGAGAGGAGAGAATTCAAGGTAATTATACCGAAGAAAAGTGAAGAGAATTCGAGCCAGCGTGGCTCAGTTTGGGCTTTGACCCATGAGTTAGAGGCCAAATTTGGATTTGGTCAGATGGAGTTGGTTGGCCAACCAATAGTTCGAAACCCGAAAGCAAAAATATCCCTGTAATCTCTGTATTGTTTTGGTAAATTTTTATATATTCGTATAGGAAGTCGCACTCTATTTTAGGAGTGAATATCAGATAACATCACCAGGTAGGCCAATTCCGTGAGAGCTGTAGGGGGCTAGATTTCGTCCTCCAAGCCCGTTTCTAGGACGGTTCTGGATGGCTCATTTGATAGACCATTTTATCATAATCGAGTAGAATATTTTATCATAATTGAGTAGACCATTTTATCATAACTAGACACACCATTTTATCCGGGACTGTCCCCGTAAAATCATTTTATCATAATCAGGTAGACCGTTTTATCTAACCCCTTTCATCCATGACGGTCCCGTTAAAGTTATTTTATCATAACTGGATAGACCATTTTATCATAACTGGGTAAACCATTTTATTCTCCAGGACAGTCCTGGCGCGTTTTACAAGTTCAAGACCAAATTCGACCTCGACGACTATCTGCTAAGACTAATTTAAGTAAATTAAATATGATTTTTAAAATATTTATTTTTTCTAAACAAATAATACTAAATTCTTAATGGATCAAATTCAAAATCTCTACTTAAGTTTTGACAATCCTAAAAATTGCCACGTACGTAACATTATTTTTGTAGTGGTAATAATAAAATTAATTATTTACAAAATATTTATTAATTCGCAGATCACACATATTCCAACCTCACATGCACGTCTCTTACAACTGGAATAAACTCCAACAAACCATATATCCCATTATTTTTTAATTCATAATTTTATTCTCCTCCTACTAGCCAGGAGTACTTCAGCATCAATATTAATACCAATATATACAATATTAATTAATTAATAATATATCGGCATAATACTGCCGGAAACCATTTCAGCTCTTGGAACGATCACCGTAAGCACTCCATTTTCGATCCTCGCTTTGATCCTGTCAACCCGAGCGTCGCCAGGCAACCCAATCCGGAAACCGATTCGATAAAGCTTGAAGACTAAGATTTGGAATTTGGAATCCCATAGATGTGGTGTGGTGTGACGAAGAGGAATTAAAAGAACGTTATTCTTTTAACAGATGTCAGCAGTTGGAAAAATGATATTACGAAAAATATTATTACTACCTGATATAATTATCAATAAAATTTTTATTTTTTCAAATTTATGATGAACAACTTTATTAATTTTTTCATCTTTTAAAGATTCCAAAAAATGACCTATTGATTCATTAGGAAAGTGTTGTAACCATTCAAAAAATTAGTAAGCATAAAAATACGTGAATATCAAATGGTCTAGAAAAAAATATAGTCTGTATTTACACACTGATAAATCAAGAGAGAAAAATTCAATCCAAAAATCTAAAATAAATATGTAAATATATTAAAATTTCAAATTTCAACAATGTTAAGGATACCACTCATACTGTAGAAAACGAAGCTTGTTCGAATAACTTCAAGTCTTCAAGGCCATCAACAAAGAGAGAGTCAAAGACCTCCATCTCCTCCTTGGTCAAGACCAACCCAACCTCAACACCTTCGCTTCCGTTCCTCCTCTCCGACATAAAAATAGATCCTCCTCTGTCTATGGAGGTAACCGCTACCTTGGTGGGTCTTCCCCACCCGAAATCCACCCGGTAGAACTCAAGCTTGGGAGACCCAGTAACACCGGTGCTAATAACCTCTCTTCCATCCGGGGAAGGATTTGAAAGCCTATCCTTCAACGCTTGATAAATAGACTCGTTCTTTACCACTTGGATCAACTCGACGCAACAGCTGCAACCCCGTCGTCACCCTTCACGACCCGTGCTTCTAGTACCCCGGTGCTGACGCGGAGGCAGTTAGCAAAGTAGTTCTCCGGAAGAGGCGGGTCCATGTAGGCCCTACAATCTGACGGAACTGCGAACCGGACCCTTTTAGAACTTTCCACGGTCATGGCCTTGACAAGGCAGGTCAGCGTGTAGGAAAACGCGAGCACAAAGGTTGACAAATGGAGACTAAACCCTAGTTTAGACAAAACCAGTTCCCGTAGTTTCCTTACATCTCCAACGGAAACCTCGAAAGTTGCGGTTACTAAGGTTGGGTTTAGGTCAAACACGGGAAAAGGCTTCAAGCTTCTTCCCGAGCCATGAAGAAGGCTTACCTTGTCCCAACGACCCGCGATCTTCGAGCAGAGCGCTTCTGGGTCGTGGACGACTGATCGGTCGAGGAGCGGGGTTAGCTCCGGCGGCAGTGACGCCGAGTCGGCACCCAGCTGCTTGTTCATGTGGGCCCACGCTTTCATGAACAAGGACACGCCCTTCCCGTCGAAGACGGCGTGGTGGATGGTGAAACCGATGGCCATGCCGTGGTTCGCGAACAAAGTCACTTGGATCGATATAGCCGCGGCCTCCGAGTCGGTCACGTGCAACTCAGGCACGTAGAGGCGCGACTCGGCGGCCGAGTAGGGTTTTCTTCCGATGAGGTTGGGGAAGGACTCTGGGTTGTTGGATTCCGCGATGATCAGAGGAACAGATGAGGAGGAGGATTCCTCGTCGGGTTTGAAGACGATGGCGGGCTTCGGATTGCCGGCGGGCCACGTGAGGCGGCCGGCGAGTAGGGAGAAGTGGGTGAGGGTGAGAGAGAGGGAACGCTTCAGCTTGGGGACGATGACCGAGTTGAAGTGAGTTGGGTTAAGATCGGTGAGTTGGTAGAGGAAAATGTTCTCTGCGCTGCTTTGCTTGAGCCACATGGAATCCAGGTATGTGATTGGGACAATCAACTCGGGCGAGTTGAAAGCTGGGCTGACCCGGGACAACTCGAGAGTTGTCACTGCGTTTTGTGGATGATGCCATTAGTGGCAATAGAAACTAACTACAGCAGACTAGATCCTTAAAATGTGTATTTATAGGCTATATATTAGGCTATTAACTAGCGGGAATGGGAATGCTTTAGGAGTAATTTACTATTGATTTTCTCTATTAGTTTTTTTAAATAAAATTTAGGAGGAACAAATTAAAATCTGTATGACTCACTATAAATTTGTCATCGTAAACTTTTCAAATGCGTGAGCATGGAGAAGGAACGAGGTCATGATTAAACATCTTCATCAAATCAGTTTCTTATAATAATTATCAAATTTTATTAATCAAACAAAAATAAAAAAGAAAGAAAGAATGGAAATTACATTGTAGTAACGAGATCCTAGATGGGAAATTCACAATCAAGCTAACCCATTTTAGCCTAAATCTCATCAACGATATGGAGTACACCTACGTATTTGAGCACCCGAAGTGGATGTGGAAAGCACTCCTTCACATTAAACTGTGCAAGGTTGTTGCAACAGATCTTGTTAAAATATCTTATCGGTATAAAATTCAATGGCAAAAACTAGCGTCACGAAAAAAGGAAACCAATATTACGTTGATGTTGCTGAGTTCTATCATGAAAAATAAAATAAAACCACAAAACCAAGAGATAATGTTAAGAATTTAGCAAGCATGAGAACAAAACGCGCAAAGAATACGAGACAAGAGATTACGTGGTTTGGCATAGTGCCTACGTCCACGGTGAGAAAAGAAGAACTTTTATTGATGGATCTGAGTCACAAAGCTATATCTAACCATAAGGTAACACGTCTGCTAGTTAATTGGCGGCCGCCAATCCAACAATTCACAATTCTCTAAGAACCACAATTGGTGATCGCCATCTTTGTAGCGTCTACAAATCATCTCCAAATTTTGCCAATTCCCAACAATCTTCACCTTTGGCGAAAAGTCATCCCGTAGAAGAACCATGAAGCTCCACCCGAACTTCAAACAAACTCCACCTTAATGAGACACCGCCCCATGAAGAACCATAAGAATTCAGCAAGCAAGAGAACAAAACGTGCAAAGAATACGACACAAGAGATTACGTGGTTCGGCCTAGTGCCTATATCCACGGTGAGAAAATGAGAATTTTTATTGATCGATCCGAGTCACATAGGGTAACACGTCTTTATATAATAGACGAACCCTTGGTGTACAAGAAACCTATCTAGGTCAAATTAGGAGTTCGAAACAAGAATCGAAACTAAACTGGAAAAGTCTGCCGCGGAGACCTGGCGATCGCCAGTTAACATGCCATAAAAAGAGAATAAACAAGGGATATCCTAAACTTGTGAAGAAGAACATGTGGAGGAGTGAGGGAGCAGCACAAGAAGTAATGGAGATAAAGGAAATGGAAAAAGGGTCCGAAAAAGACCCAAAAAGCCCCTAAAAGGGCTCGAAATGGCCCGAAATGGACCAAAAAGGGCTCCAACATGCCATAAAAAGAGAATAAACAAGAGATATCTTAAATTAGTCAAGAAGAACATGTGGCAGAGCGAAGAAGATGCACAAGAAGCAATGACAATCAAGGAAATGAGAAAAGGGTCCAAAAAAGGTACGAAAAGCTTAAAAGGGGCCTTTAAAATCCTCATAACTTCTTTATAAAGCCGATTTTGGAGATCAAACTATTGGAATTTCAAGCCCTAGGAAAATGAGCGGATAGATCATAAAATTATCTTCGATTTGATATATTATGGTGCCCGTAACTCCAAACGAGTCAAAATTTATGACCCGTCGAAGTTGTGATGATTTTTAAGGGCCCAAAATGGCCCGAAAATGGCTTTTACATGCCATAAAAAAAGAATAAACAAGAGATATCTTAACTAAGTCAAGAAGAACATGTGGCGGAGTTAAGGAACAATAGTAGAAGCAATGGCGTTAAAGAAAATGAGAAAAAGGTCCTAAAAAGGACCCAGAAATGGGCTCTAACATGCCATAAAAAGAGAATAAACAAGAGATATCCTAAACTAGTGAAGAAGAACATGTGGAGGAGCCGTCAATCCAACAATTCACAGTTCTCTGTGAGCCACAATTGGCGATCGCCATCTTTGTAGCGTCTGCAAGTCATCTCCAATTTTTGCCAATTCGCAACAGATAAACCATTGTAAATCCCTACAATAATGATCATGGCTAACACCTCTAATGCTTTTTCAATGAAAAAATCTTCTTCTTCTTCACACCTATTGTCGTCATTGAGGGCCGAGAACCAAATGAAGAAAGAATCATAACCAACACCATCCTACAAAAGCAATGTGTCATGAATTGACTACGAACATAACATAAAAGTCGCTTTCTTTGTTCTTCACTTCCATCCGATTCTTTGTTCACAAACAGGATTATTCATATAAAAACCAAAAAAAACTTAAAAAGAGCAATCTAAGCACCCTTTCACCAAATTCCCCCAATTCCGTCCTGCAAATATTGCCATAACCTTGTCCCTCTTCAGGATTCTTTCCCTCTTCAGGATTCTTTCCCTGCTGCCTCGGAATCTGAGCTGCATCACTGTCCGCCTCCACAATTTGTGATCCGGCTGCAACCTCGTCTCGGTCTACAAACTCGAACCACCCGTTTCATGATGCAAAGTCTCTGAAACCTCGTCTCGGCCCTAATTTCCGCACGCAAAAGTCTCAATCAAAGATTGATCCTCTGTATCTTGCTCAGTTCGTACATTCTTCTCTCGACGGACTGCCATATGATCCGAATTAATATCAATACCAGCTAAAGTAGCCAACATACCATCCTCTAGGTGGCCTGCCAACAATTCTTATTTATGGATTGTGAATTTATGGTTTTGTGCGATTAAACAAATTAAAGATTATTTATGGCTAAAAGTTTAGTGCCATGATAGATAAGACATGGTGACTAGTATATTCAACACAAAAAATGTCCACACCTCTTGATGACATTGTGAATAGTAATGCAGATTGATCATGTATTCAATATAAAAGAATGAGAGTTCAATCCTATTAAGTAGAAAATACATTATCAACCATCATATATGAATAGAACTTGATATTGTTCACTTTTGAATACCATAAATTTTAAGAAAATAAAAATTGGTTGTGATTTAGATCTCACTCGACTCGAATCTTTATTAATTTATAAGATATTTTCGGTACGTTATTCTTACTAGTTTCCCTAACATATTCGGAATGAACGACGAGCACTAAACATGTTAATACTTTGTCTGGGCCATATGTAGCAAGCTAGGAGCTTCCAAATCTCGTTCCATCAATAAGAAGACAACGGAGAAAGTTGAGAAAAGGAGGAAGATTTCAACATGACCAAAGATACGAAGACAAGGGAAAAAGTGTCAAGATATGTTAGTTGTCTTCACCGCAAAAATCATAGTTAAATTTTCAATTAAAAAATTATTGGAGTTTTATAATACGAAAAATCATACTAAGTACAAAAATATATGATTTGTTATATTTAGTCATCTAAGTTTTATTGTTTTCAAATTATAACGAATGAGACAGACTTAATTTTATTTATTGGATATTGATTGAGCGTAACCATGTTATTTGGTATTTGGCTCATCGTAAAAAATGTGTCATTATGTCCAATTGATACAATAAGTCAAATATATAGATACACCACTTTTTTTAGTTAAGCAAGATGTTGGGCCTCAACAATAATATTGTGTATATTTTTATAATATTTGAAATAATTTTTTGAAGTAAATTCAAGTTTGGTATTATTAAAGACGAATAGGTATATACTCCATCTTTCGATTGACTATTTTCATAGATCAACCTAAACATTGTGCAACGTGTTTTGTTTGTGAAGTCACTTTATCTTAAATTTATTCCATGTCAATCTTGCTTAACCATTGATTTCTCTCAACATGTTTACGAAAAAAGAATGTGTGTCTTGTTGATATGAATAATACAATCAAATTACTTAACCTTTTTTACTATTGAACCTTTCTTAATATATACGGGTACTATGATGTAACTGTTAGATAATTGGATTTTTAATCCATCGATGAGGTTAGCCTAACATATAGGTGTATGTTCCGATTGAATTTAAGAGGTTAATTAGAAAGAGAATTCTAATTAGATAAAATCTCTTAGCAACTTTGAACTTATTGTAATGTCGATCACACCAATTAGTTTTAGGTGTCTACAAGATTAATGTAAAACTCGTTGAGAAAATTTCTCACGATAAACGACACTTGCAAAAAATCAATTCTTGTTGAAAATTAGTTTCGAAATGATATGGTTTTTACTGCTCGGTTGCAGAACTCCGTCTCTATGCAAAGATGACCGAGTGATTGAGCATTGTACCTCGGGAGCTTGCTTACCCTTGAGGTCTGAAGCGGTATAGGCGAGTAATATGAGCTTAAGAGTACACGGTCGTGGCCTCATCCAGAATTGAATTTGAAGTCCGTGATATTCAAAGAGGATGACTCAATTCGAAGAATGCGATCTCCAAGGAGACAGTATGTCGATGGTTTACTCAAACTGTAAATATTCTATACTTTTCAATATTGTCCAATTACATTTCTTATATGTTAAGTCTTTTGTTCAATGCATAACAATAATAATAATTAGAACTAGTATCTAACAGTAACATCATCATCGTATATGTATATGTATATATACATTTACATGTATGTATCAGTTTTGAGACCATCAAAAAAATTCCTCATCAAAAAAATTACTCTGAAATGGAACCTCGCGTACTATTTCTGCCTCTACCAATACAAGGCCACGTAAGACCCATGCTCGCATTAGCGGAGCTCATCAGCCAGGCTAGTTTAGGAGTGACCTTCGTCAACTCCCACCACATCCAAGCCCTACTCGAGAGCTCCACCGGCGTATCCGCTTTCCGCGACCAACACCCCAAGTTCCGGTTCGTGTCTATCTCCGACGGTCTGGCACCGGACGTCCCCCGCTCCGGCCGCCGTATTTCCGAGCTTATGTTCTCCACTAGGGAAGTGATGAAGCCTGCATTCCGCCGACTTTTGGATGATCTCGTAAGTGGAGGAGATGGCGAATCAAAACAGCCTCCTTCTTGTATTGTAGCAGATGCTTTCATGTCTTTCGGGGTGGAGTTAGGGGAGAAGTTTGGTGTTCCGGTGATCTCTTTCAGCTTAATGTCTGCTTCTTCGACCTGGACTTTCTGCAATTTTCCTAGGCTCGCTAGAGAAGGGCTCATTCCATTCAAAGGTAAATCGATACTCTTGAGACCCAAAAAAATATCACTTTAGAAAGATTTTTACATAAAATAAGTTACATTTTTAGCTTTAAAATGATTAAAAACGAGTTCTAACTTATATATATATATATATATATATTAGGAGTTTGGTCGTCGGTTTTGTTCGTTAGCTTGGTAGCTTGATTAAAAACGAGTTCTAACTAATGATTAAAATAAGTTATTTTTTTGTTTATATTTTAGTGAACAAAAAATAGTAATAAATTACAGCTATTTCTTTGTACATATTCAAATCACAAAAAAATTGGTATCTAGGGTTATTCAGATATAATACTTAATTTATATACTTTTATTACAACAAAATCACAATTACAATGACATTTTAAAGACGATTTAGAAGATAAAAAATGATATAAAATTTATCAAGCAAACAAGCCTAACACAAGTTATTATCTTAAAATATATTCTAAATTATCAAAATTTGTAAAAATATATGTATTTATTAAAAAAAATTAAAACGAAAGTTGAGACTCTAATTTAAAACCAAAATTTTTGAAAAAATATTAGTTATTAAGATCTATCAAATACTAACATTGTCCCAACTTAGGATAATATTTATTATTAATTTAGAGAGACTATCATTTTAGACAATAAAAATTCTACCGTACAATCTAAAATCTTGAAATAATTGATCAAATTTTTTTTGATAAGTAATTGATCAAAAGATTGTAAATATTTATAAACAAGCTAATCAAATGTGGACCAGAATTTCCTCCGTGTCTACTTCATATCTAGGATCTACTTCCTCGTGCTTACAGATTTCTCTTAACCTTAATCAAATTCAATTACAGGGGACGACTTGGACGAGGCCATAACATGTATCCCAGGTTTAGAAGGAATTCTTAAACAGCGAGACTTTCCGGGTCCCGGAAAAGTTGTACAACATAGTACCCACGAACAGTCCCCCCGACAGTTCTCTCTAACTGATATGGTAACCACCCTTCGAGCATCCGCTCTCATACTTAACGTCGTCGAAGAGCTCGAAGCTCCGGCCGTCGCCAAACTCGCCACCGTCTTCCCTACGGTTTACTCCTTAGGACCCTTGCACACTCTCTTGGGGAGCCCTTCATCGGTCGGATTACTTGGGAAAGAAGACAGGAGTTGCTTGGCTTGGTTTGACACCAGACCTGCGAGGTCGTCGGTTTTGTTCGTTAGCTTTGGTAGCTTGGTTGGTCTATCTCCGGACCAGACATTGGAGCTCTGGCATGGTCTAGTCAACAGCGGGAAACCCTTCTTGTGGGTCAATAAGGGAAAACTCGAGGTGCGTTGGAAAATTATGTTATTTCAAAAGGTTATTTAATTCAAATAAATTAGTTATATTTCAAATCACATTTAATTTTTCATTATGTGAATTTATGTAAATATTTTAAATAATTTTTCTACTGTATAAGGTCAATCAAAAGGAAAAAAACAATCAAAGATGGTCTTTCTTATATTTTTTTTAATATGTAAAGTGTTATTATTCATAAAATATTTTGCCAATTGTGTACAAGTGAACTACATCTATATAGTTGTGAAGTACCTAAATTTGTCTAAAAATTATTTAAAAATATTCATCTAGATAATTACAATTGCTACTAAATAACTAATATATTTCACATTCAACAATTTTCCACCTTGGCCCGTGCTCCATAAGCCTCCTCCTTCTCCTTTTAAAATATTTGTCAATCCGCTTTGTGATCCTGAATCATAATGAATCATATCGCTCCATATGGTCTTTAATATATTATTCTCTATCTATTAAATTCTTGTTAGTTCTTGAGTATCAAATTTATGTACTCAGAAAAATAAGTTTAATGCAGAGTTTATACTTAGATTAAAATAATACGAAGCAAATTGTTATTTAGCGCGACTAAAATCAAATATATCGTCATGTTTTCTACTGAAATTTCGAATTTTCCCAAAAGGTGGTTCCCGAAGAGCTCCAGGTGGCGACCAGAGAGAGAGGCTGCATTGTGGATTGGGCCCCACAAGTGGAGGTCCTGGCCCACCCTTCGGTCGGCGGATTCATGACTCACAGCGAATGGAACTCCACAATGGAGAGTGTGTCCGCTGGGGTCCCTATGATTTGCTGGCCTGGAATGGGTGACCAGTTCGTGAACAGACGACTGGTCACCGATGTGTGGGGAGTCGGGTTGGACATGGAGGAAAAGAGTAGTAGGGTGGAAGTTGAGAAAATGGTGAGGGAGTTGATGGAGGAGAAGAGGGAGGAGCTGATGGTGTCCATGGATGAGGTTTCGAGGAAGGCCAGGGAGAGTGTAAGAGTTGAAGATGTAGGTGGGTCTTCTTATGGGCAATTGAAAATGTTAGTTGAAGATTTGAAATCTATGGCTTCCACCGGAAAATGTGTCTAATTTAATTCTATTAGCATGCATATGTTTGTTTTCTGGATAATGGTGTATATGTTTGTTTGGGATTGATGTATATATATTGTTGAACTAGTGTTAATAGAGTGGTTAACTATGTGACTTGGTTGTATAAGAAATATTAATTATGGATTCGAGTTAAAAAAAATGTAAAATACTATATAATTTTAAAAAATGGTAAATTATTTACTAATATTTGATATTTGGTCATCCTCTTCATATCTTCATAGGATCTCTGCATTTTTAAAAATAATTTTACCATCCCCATCTTTCATTTTAGAAACTCTCAAATCTCTGGTACCAGAATATTCTATATTATCTTGCGAACTCCCACTTAAACCAAAATGTCCCTCCACTTAAACCAAAATGTCCCTCCACTTGAAAAACAGAAAAACCGTGAAACTAAAATAAAATACACAAGCCGGTTTTTTTCGGGTGCCTCCTCCCGCTGCCGCAACTACCTCCGGCAACGAGGTTTTCGATGAGTTGTACGTCGTCATCTAGGAGACGCGATTTAGAGTAGGACAGTGACCCGTCCCGTTTGTCGAGGAGGAACCACCGCGATCTCCATCCCTTGCCGAAGTTGGTCCACTTGTACATAACTACGGCCACCGCCTCCTCCGGTGCGGCGTCGCCGAAAGCCGAAGAAGGGGGATCGGAGGCATCGTCGGATCCAACCGCTCTGGTGGCTGTGTGGACAGGGAGGTATCGCGCCCTGGTCAGCGCCGACGTCGGGGCGTCGGGTTTCTTGGTGGGCGACCGGTCGGCTACCCTGCCGCGCGGCGCAGGAGCTTAAGTCACCAGGAGGGGAAGAGGGCGAGGACGGTGAGGCGCATGTCTCGATGAGGCGGCGTACGGAGGCGGGTCCTACTTGAATGGAGGGAGAGGGAGAGGCGGAGAAGGAGCCGAGGAGGTACGGCGAGGTTCGACGAGGAGGTGCCAGTTTCGCACCCTTTGTCGTCATCTTCTCTGTCACCGGAGTTCGCTTCTCCTTGTCTAAACCTGATTTCGCCGGTTGCTGCTCTTCGAAGGGAGTTTCAGAAGCCGATATGAGATACAGAACTCCCTATTTCAACCATCAAGACCTCATCGATTCTGTGTTTCTTTTTGCTTCAAATCAAAATCTTTGCCAATTCTAATTTTTGGTGTGCAATTTTTCTTTTTTTTAATTGATGCAATTCAATTAAACGGGTTTAGTGTAGCTACTGAGAATTAGGATGTTGCCGGCCAATTTTTTTTAAGTTCTTGATTCCGATTGTATTTCGATGTTCAAGTTTCTATATCTAATTGGTTTTGATTTTCATTGAAAATGTTTGAATTTAGGTTTAGGATTTTGGTTTAAGGTAGGAAGAAGATGAGTGTGGGGAAGAAAAAAAGAGAAAGAATGAGAGAATTTTTATTTTTTAAGTGAGAGGGGTATTTTAGTCTTTTCAAGTGGGACTTTGCTGGAGAATATGAAATATTTTAACACCAAGTACTCGAGAGTTTCTAAAATCAAAGACGAAGAATAGTAAAATCATTTTTTAAAATGCAGAGATCCAAGAGAGAGGATAATCAAACACCAAAAACTAAGGAATAATTTACCCTTTTAAAAATTGTTGGTAAAATCACCATTAAAATAGAGCATCAAACTAAATATCATAAGTAGAGGTTTAAAAAAATGGGCTTCTCGTCAGATACGAGCCACGAAATGGGCCGTCTTTGTGCTTTAATTGCAACATGCAAAAGCCCAAATTAAATAATCGGGTCCAATTATATAACAAGAATGGGCTATTTGTCATTAAGGAGGCCACAAAATGGGCTCGTTGGATACGATAAAAGCAGGGAAATGGGCTTTTCGTAAGGAATGTGCCCGTGGCGGAATTCTTTAATCAAGAGTTTTGAGGTCGATTGTAATAGTATCCTACTTGAATCTGGAGTAGCCAATTAGGAGGTGAGATTTCCATGTTTCTTACTTTATCCGGATGCAAGATTTCTCAATTAGTTGAAAGATATAAATGAGAAAAAAGGATTGATAATGCACAAATATGAATGGTGAAGCCGCAAGTTCTACCCCCACCGACACAAAGTAAGACAGCAGGTGAAGAGGCCGAGACAAGACTGGGACAGAAAGTGGGGAGAAATTGTCTTAAAGAAGGTGCGCTTCTTTGACAATCGTAGATAATTGACAGGGTTTGCCTGAATTATTATTATTTTTCAATCCCTAAGAACCCTATTATCATAGGTTGTGACGGCCAATAATATAGGAAATTTACTCACGATTCCAAACTGTCAAAGAGAAATGTTCAGTTAAGTGAAGTTGGTCCATTAAGTATTTGTATAAGAGACCCAAAAACGAATTATTCTGATAGCCATTTTGAACTTTTTCACCTCCGAAAAAGAAAGAATTACTCGCTTTTTCATGAACTAAATATGCCGGGGCATAGGGAGAACAAGTTAGAAGAGCTCTTTTTTCCTCGATGTGATCATCATTTAGCATTTTCGCTTTAGGATATCTTCTTCTCTCTCTTTTTTCCTCTTTTGCTCCTTCTTTAACAAAGTTTTGTAGATCGTTTGTAAATTCCTCGGGATTAAAGGCGGTAGAGCGATGAATGTACGTAGGCCAAGATTGGAATGCGACAAACAAAAAGAGGTGGGAAATTGAAAGAGACGTGGAAAAGAAAAAATCAAAAGAATTAAATATTCTCCCGAAATAAGCGTCCCATAATTTCTCCACGCCTCATCCAAGTGGGGGGGCATAGCAACTGGCAAAACTAAAATTACCCATACAAAGGTAGAAAGAAATTATAGAACCAATCAAATCCGGATATCCACTAAAGAAATTATTTCAAATTTGGGTGGTTAGGATTTTTGAAAAATGACAAAAAAAATTTACAAATATTTAATAGGGAAAATTATGCTCACGTCCCAGTAGTTTGGTCTCCTTCTCTCTGGGGTCCCTGCATTTCTAAAATCTATGCTCACGTCCCCGTGTTTGGTTATAGAAATTCTCGGGTCCCTGGCTGACATTAACAGCTATTTTTTTGTCATTGAAATAACAAAAATACCCTTCAATAACAAAAAAATCACCTTCTTCCTTCCTTCCTCTCCAAAGATCTATCTCCTTCCCTCTTCTTCTTCCTGGAAATGTCTACTCCAAGAGAATGTCTCAAAACATTAATAAACCCCCGCCAGAAAAGCATCAATAAACAGATGACCTAATTTAATTTCGTTCAATAAAAAAACAGCAAATCAATCAACGTTAAGATCAGAGCCTTACCGGTGATACGGACAAGGGTTTCCCGTAATTTTATTTCGTTCAATAAAAAAACAGCAAATCAATCAAACACAAAAGACAATAACATATATTTTAGAAATTTAGAGACCCGAGAGAGAGGAAAACTAAACTACAGAGACGTTAGCATAATTTATCCTATTTAATAATATTATTTTTTCAAAAATTCGAATTAAAATCTTTTAATTAAATTAGATTGCTTATATAAGCTAAGAAGATGTAATTTATCCCATTAGGCTTCACCTAATAAAGTTACTACCGAACAATCTAATTCGCAGAAGACCTATCCGTTCCTTGACCATACATGAACAAACCTTAAAAAAAGGAATTCCAATGAGAACAGAAAAAGTTTAACAATAAAAAATCATTGAAAGGAAGAATGAATTTAGGGCAAATTACTTTCTAGTTCCTGATATTTGGTCATCCTCCCCCTCGGGTCCCTACATTTTAAAAGATGATTTTACCGTCCCTCGTATTTGGTTAAACCTCCCCCTCGGGTCCCTGGCGCACGTTAGCAGCTTTTTATTTTTGGTCATGGAAATGACTATTATACCCTTCTGGTCTTTTTCTCAGGCAAACAAAACCTGCTGGTCATCTTCTCCGGCGACTCTCCTGCAAAAGTTTTCGGCCAAAAAAATTTGAACCCTAATTCTGACTTCATCCCTCTTCGGCCAAAAAAATCCAAAAACCTAAAACTGTTGGATTAAACATCAAACTTTAGTAAAGCTTCATCGATTAAACATCAAACTGTTGGATTCAAATCACGACATTGACGACGATGTGCCTGGTCCCCTCGCGCCGCTGCGGCTTTCGCCTTCCACGGGCTCTGCTATGTCCTTGGCGACAACATTGACACCGGCCAGTCATCCAATTGGAGCACCTCACCCTGGTCCCCTCGGTTCCGGCCGAGTACGAGAAGCTCGGATCCTACATACTCTCCTGCCTCCCCGCGGCCCATGCCACGCGCCTGGTGGCCCCAGAGTGTCCAAGACGCAGTACTCAGTGGTTGTCGTGGGGGCCAACTTTGGGTGCGGGTCGTCCAGGGAGCACATGGTAGAGTCAGAGGCTACAGTTTACGAGGGCTGCCAGACCAGAGATACCGTAACCGTCGAGCTAGGGGAGGGACAGAACAAGCTCATTAACCACACCACCGGGAAGGAGTACTTTCTCAAGCCCATCGACGACACTGGATCGGTTATCGAGGCTTGGGCTTAAGGGGTTATTGAGGACCGGTTTCTCAAGCCCATCATCTTCGTCGACATCGTTGTCTTATTTAGGGCCATTTTGGTGGGGTTCGAGGCCTTAGCAGGGTCGTTAGGTTTTTGGATTTTTTGGCCAGAAAAGTTCGACAGAGAAGATAATCGGAAAGTTGGGTTCACCTGAGAAGATGACAACAGGGGTATAATAGTCATTTTCTTGACCAAAAATATATAAAAAAGCCGATGATGTCAGTTAGGGACCCGAGGGGGAGGTTTAACCAAACACGGGGGATGGTAAAATCATCTTTTAAAATACAGGGACCCGAAAGGAAGAATGACTAAATACCAGGGACTAGAGGGTAATTTGCCCATGAATTTATTATTATTATTTTATTTTGGCGCCAAAAATCTATTGACGGTGATGGCCAGATATCATCGACAGTGTGGCCATTGGCGCTACCCTATCACGAAGTCAACTGGTCATAAATTTGTGTCAGTGAAAATTCCAATTTGGCGTGAAATATAATAATTAGTTCGGAAAAAAATCGGGGATGAAATAATATAAGAAACGAAAAAATTAGGTGGATAGAAACTTCGCCGTATATTATACCCAAAAAAAGAACAAATGTATAAATAGGGATATTTTGGAAATGAGTGGTAAATTAATTTTCTCCATTCTCCCACTCCAAATGGGAGCGGATTTGATCCTGGAAGGCCAAATCCAACCAGGACTGTCATGCACGATTCAATGGTTGATTTAGTTATGATTCAATAGTTCACTTAGTTATAATTCAATGGTCTACCTAGTTATGATTCAATAGTCTATTTTTTCCCATTCCGGATAAGTCGGGACCGTCCCAGTTACCTAGTTACGATTCAATGGTTTATTCAGTTACGATTCAATAGTTTACCCAGTTACGATTCAATAGTTGTGAGCTTTTTTCATTTTGCCCCCCGTATTTCTACATTTTTGCAAAATAGTCCATGCGTATCCTTCAATAAAAATCCTCAAGCACCGTGCTGGATTTGACCTCCAAAACCAAATCTGGTCCCACTCCAAATATGAGAATATGAGATTGTGGATTTGGAAACAATATATTCTTTCTATTTTTCATTATTACCGTAATTTTATTTTCTCATTATTGTTCCTTCTTTGTCCTCCTATATCCCAACTTTCCAATACTTCTCCAAAAAAAATATATCCTAACTTTCCAAATATAGGAATAACCGCCGGAAATGGCATGTGAAGTAAAAGAAAACGTAATTAAGAATTGAATTATTACACCCCAGATAGATAAAAAAGGAAATAACTTCTCGTGTGTTACGAGAAAATCTCAATACACAGTAATATATATGTATATTTGTAACTATATATATAATATAAGGATCAAGTTATTAAAAAAATTATGAAAACGTCTCTTCGAATAAACCATTAATAATTTCGTAAGTGTCTATTTATCATGTCATAAATGCCTTACCCCGCACGTGTTAATGATACCTTTTTTTAGGGGTACGTGTTAATGATACCTGATGGCAGCAATCCCTTGGGTGCTTTTAATTTTTTGGTTTATACGATATAATATTTTGGCAAAGTTCGAGTCATGTTAACACTATTACGTTCTCATTTTTCAAGAATTTGAACTAAAAATTTCTAGATCAAACTAAAAAAATCTAAGCTTCTAACATGCAATCAAAATCTTAAAGGTTGTCTTAAAGTTTGATAAAAAAGAATTTCATCATTTTTACTTAGATTAATCAACCTATTGATTATTTGATACACATTAATTTGAATTTTTGGTTTATATTATTTGGACCTGGTTCTACTGTAACAACTAATTCTAATTTAATTTGGGTGAGACATTTAAAAGGTGGCAAAGTTCTCTAACAAGTACCAAAATACTAATATTTATCAAAAAAGTACTGAAATACTAATGCATTTTTTAGAATTTAAATTAGGGAAAATTACTCTCAAGTCCTTCGGGTTTGCTTAAATATACTCAAAAGTCCCCCCTGTTTGTAAAATAAACGCTAACGTCTCTCGTGTTTGATTTTATTATACTTTCGGGTTCCTAAATGAGTTTTTTTCTTTTTTTGTAATTGAAATGACTAAAATACCCTTAGAACAAAAAATAAAAAAATTGCTGACATAATCTCTTTTTCTACCTCATCTCTTCTTCTACCCTCTGAAATCCCCAATCCTCAAATTTCAATCGAAACAGGATAGAATGCCGTAGGAAGAGATAAAGAGAACGTCGTAGGAGGAGGAGGATTAGGTGGGGGCTTGGCGGCAGCGGGCTAGGCGAGGTGGTGGTGGGCAAAGGCGTATCCCTAACTCTCCTTATCTCTCTCTCTCTCTCTCTCTCTCTTGATCTGTGTTCCGATCGCTAGGGTTTTAGGTTTTCTTTTTCGGTAGGGTTTAAGAGCGGCGGAGTAGATCTGTTAGGTTTTGTAGGCAGTTACTGATGATTATATGTGTGGTTTTTGTTTAGCAAATGACGGGGTGACGATACTGGAGCAGATGGATATGGACAACCAGATTGCGAAGCTCATGGTTGAGCTCTCGCAGAGTCAGGACTACAAGAACGGGGATGGGACGAGAAGCTCATGGTTGATGTCATGCCCTGAGCACTTTTGGAGCAGGCAGAGAAGCTCATTGAGCGTGGGATCCATTCGATTCGTGTTGCTGAGGGCTACGAGATGGCTTCCAAGATTGCTATTGAGCATCTCGAGCTTTCAAAGAAGTTCAATTTCGGAGTTGATGATATCGAGCCGCTTGTTCCGTTCTGAATTTTGTTCAACGCCGTCATCGGAGGAGACTCGATGGAGCCGGGTTACAATCGACCTGGGTTTTCGTCGAGTACCGGGTTTGAGCGTAGGATTGGACAAGATGGATTGGGTCCGGTTAGTCGTCATACTTCGTTTACATTTTGGCTGGAGGAAAGAGGATAAGAGAGATGATGCAACATATTTTCTCGGGGTATTTTGGTCATTTTATTGACAAAAATAAAAAAAGAAAACTGCTAACGTGAAATCCGTAAGATTCTTAACCCTCGTTTTTTCATGAAAATGCTATAGTACGATCTCCCACAGCAACCATTGTTTTTAAGTCTGACTAGTCAGACCATGAATCATAATGGTTAACGTCTCAAAAAAGTAGGTCACGATGCCAACTTAACGAACTGACCTTTTCTGGTCGGACCAGATGATTGGACCGAAAAAATGACCCAAAAAATTCTAGTTCGTTAGGCTTGCCCAAAAAAGTGAATAATTGAGCATTAACTTATCGTATTTTACCATTTTCGTTCAAACTTCCAACCCTAGAATTAAAAAACTTTTCCCGGCACATGTATTTGATTCTATTTGTGCATGTATTTGATGATTTTTAGAGGTATGAGTGTGATTACATGTACGAATATACATATATTATAATATATATAATTTAAAAAAATATTTTTTTATTCAAAAAGGTTCGGTTTAACCGGTTGTTCAATCGGTCAGACCAGTTGATTCAGAAGTCGGACTAAAATCTGGGTCGGACTGCATGTCGTTTTTGAAAACAATGACATCAGCTCACTAAATTTATATATTTGAATTATTTATTATTAAAGTATGAAAAAAGAGACCAACGCAAGTGTAACTGGATGGAAACGGGTCCGCCCTTAAACTTGAGTTGGGAGAGATCAAATCTGAATACCGTCAACATTTCGGAGATTTAGGCCAACTTACCTAAATTTTTCTCAAAAAAAATATGAAAAAAGAGACGGGAAAGAGAGACTCCCCGCAAGTAAAGAACAAAAAGCGCGCGAGGGCGCAGGCGCAGGTGGGGTCCACCCCGGTCCATCGGGATTCGCCACCAAGCCGAAAACAAGAAAAATAAAAAAGACAGTGCTGTGTTGGGGCCCACGCCGCTCTCCTATTTTTCCACCCCTACATCTCCCCAATTGTCGCCCTATTTCTGACCGTCCGATCAAAAGAAGACGAAGAAAGAAATAGAGAAACCAGCCCCGAAACGCCTCCCACGCTCACTGATCTTCAGTACTGGTCTTAAAAAAAAGGACAGTAGTAAGCATCAGAGCAACTTCTGAAGCTGCATTATTATTACTATTATTGTCCGTTTTATTGCTGTTTTTGTCTCTCCTTAATCTTCACTTTTCCGGCCCTCGAAGGAAACGCCGAGACTAACACACAGCCCAGTAGTTTTGCATTTTTAGGGTAAGTTGTTTCTGATCTCTCGTATATTCAGATTCGAGCACCGTCAAATTCTATTTTATCTTTTCGGGCAAGTTGTAACGCGTAAGATATAGTTTTGGTTGGGTTTGTTTGTTTGTTTGTATTATACTGGTGATCTGTAGCTGATAAATGCAAAGTTCCTTGCTTTACTTAGAACCCACGTCGCTGCTTCTTCAAGATTGCGTTTTTAAGTGATTACCAAATAAAAGATTGCATTTTTAACTAGTACGTATTTATTATTAGTTATAGCTTCGATGGGGGTTCCGTTTCCTCTTCGTCTTCGCGTATTGGATCTTTCTGGAGATTAGCGATTTCTTGCTCCTAATAAGAATTTCCAAGTTCCAAGGAACCTTTTTTTTTCTTCTGGAAAAAGGTGTTCTTCTTCTTCTTCTTTATGGTGGCACCTCTTGCATTGTTGTTTGTCTTAATTTTTTTTCTTTTAGTTTTTTTTTGTTGGGTTTGCTTTTTGGGTACCCTCTCCTCTCCTTTTTTTTCCTGGGGCAAGCAAGTTTTGTGGTGGGTCGTTTAAAGAATCGGATAACGATGAGCTGGTTCCCTGGATTTTCTGGGTGTTGTTGTTTGGATCTTTGGCAATTTTTTCCATATTTTTTAACGAGGATTAGCAATGTGTGCGTGAAAATGATGTTCAGAAGAAAACGAAGTAGTGTGAGGTGTACACACGTGACCCTGATGATTCTAGACTGAGAGATAGTGTATAAAGCACATTTGTTGGAATTCTAATTCCCGTTTGGAATTAAGTTCCACTAAGTAGTATTTGGAATTCTTAGGGTCAATCACAATGTAAGGTTTAAACATCTTATCAGAGTCTGTAATTAATTGTCAGAGCATTGGAAAGATGGTTCCTTTACATTTGAAAATCTGCATTTTGGTATTGTATGTTCTGCCAGAATACATACAATAGGAAAAGGGAAGAGATTTGGGATTCCAATGGACTGAGTTTTTGGGATCAGGGAAATAAATATAGATAAACCCATCAAGTTCCTGAGTTTAGTTTTCTCTTCCTTGCCTTAATTTTTTTTCCCTGTCTCTTTCCTGCTGCTGTTGTTGCAGTCAATTGTTGGGACCATCAATTCCTGACGTGGGTTGTTGCCTTTCCCATGTAATGTTTGTGCAGGTACCATGTGTCGGTGAAGGAGCAGAAAAATAATGCTAAAATGGCATCTGGGAGCAGGACACCAAGGAATCCGTACTCAGATTCTGCTTGGAGAATGGGGATTGACATGGACTTGAAGAATAGCTCAAAGCTCCAGCATGGTGGTTCCAAGGCAATCAAGGAGGCAGTTTTCCCCAAGCAGTCGAAGGAACCCGGGAAGCATCATGACAAGTTGAAAGCGAAAAGTTGCAGCGGCCGGCTGTATAGCGGCCCGCCTCGTGAGCTTAGGCAATCGGCGAGTTCGGGGTATCATCAGCAGGGATCTGATAAGCCAACAAAAGCCACAAGGGATGATGAGCTTGTGAGGTACATGTCGAACTTGCCCGGTTATCTCCAGCGTTTGGAGACGGGAGATCAGATGCAAGACAAGGCGTTCAATGTCGGGGTCCTGGATTGGTCGCGCCTGGAAAGATGGAAGGGCAATCAAACATGTGTGCCCGCAAGTGATGGAAAGAATTATGTACCGATTGCCAGCGGCTATTTGTCTAGTAAAAGGAGCATCAGGCCAGCTACCTCTTACAAAAAAGTTAACCATGAAGACTGTTACTACCAAAGAAAGCAGCAAAGTTCTGTTTGCTCGGACAGAGATTTATCTTCTCTTGGAGGCAAATCGATACGTGAGAATGTTTCGCAAAGTCGCGTTCAGACTCCGTCAAACAGCAGATTAGACAGGGTAAAGGCAGTACCAATGGCGTACAGGTCCTTTGGCAATGCTGGGGGTGTTCTTGAGAAGGGAAAGACTAAAGATTTAGGAGAGAGTACCAGCTCTACAAGTGGATGTCCTTTGTCCAACTCCAGATATGAACGTGCTCCAAGGAGGAGGACCGGATATCTCAGTACTGGTGATGGTGGAACCTCGAAGAGAGATGGTGCAAATGGCCACGCTTTCAATCAGAAGATCGCTTCAATTCCTGGAGCTTCATCGACAAAGCCGAATGTTGTGTCAAGTATGAAAGAAACCAGGAGCGTTGGTGTAACCAAGACAACAAGAGAGGTTTTTGTTGAGCCAAGCAGTGGCCTTGCCTCTGGGCATCAACCAGTTGATAACAGAAACATTGTTCTTTTGGTGCCCAAGAAAGTCCCTAAAGTCAGCTCTTCCGTGGACAAGCCATGCGTGTCTTTGAGTAGGACTCTTGAAGAGTCGGATCCGAATAGCTGCTCTGGAAGATTTGACGATCCCGAAGTGCATTCTCCAGAGAACCCTTTTAAAGTTCCCTACTCCTGCCCCCTGCCCGCTGGTAGGTATACCACCTTGGAGGCGTGCAACGATGAAGTGATGAAGAACAATGTTGTAGCCACTGATGGGAGTGGGACTTCTAGGACACTGAACCTAGAAATGTCGGATTCGGCCTCCAGAAAAGGAAGACACCCTTCACCAAGTCGGCGCCTTAGCTTCAGCATAAGTCGGATGGCTAGAAGTTTCAGTTTCAAAGAAAGTTCATCTGTCCCGCAACTGAGTGCAACATATGTTTCTACGAGGTCTGGTCCTGTCACTTCCGAAGCATCTGCTTGTCCTGAGAACAAAGATAAGGCAAATGTACATACCAGAGCCAGGGCAAGCCCTTTAAGGAGGATCCTAGACCCACTACTGAAGCCCAAGGGATCAACTGCACTCCGTTCTTCCGGTGCTGATCCGCCCTTGAAAAGTAACTTGGATTCCCCGGACATGACACAATTTTTGTCCACCAAATCACCTCGGGGTGAAGAGAATGGGAAGTCAATTATGCAGGGTCACCTGCTTCTCATGATGAAGAATGGAAATCCTTTGTTCAGATTGGTGGTTGGAAATAACCGCAGCGTTCTTGCAGCGACAAAGACAACTCCGACACCCCCTGTCAAAAATGATTCTTGTTGCTCCTACACAATTTACGCTATCGAAGAAATCAAGAAAAAGAGTGGTGGTTGGATGAGTCAAGCTAGTAAAGAGAGAAGTTGCGGTATTGCCTATAATGTAGTAGGCCATATGAAGATCAATACCGGTTCTGTTGATTTCCCTCGAAATGCACTCAACAACCAGCTTAGGGTGAGAGAATCTGTTTTGTTTGGTGTTGACATGAGGCAGCCAGATCAAGTATCACCAAGCAGCAGGGAACTTGCAGCCGTAGTAATCACGACGGATGATGAAACTGAAAACCTTGACGAAATGGAATTTTCGACAAAGAGCTTCTTCCAGAATCCATCCAAGAGTAGATGGCACCGCGAATCGCAAGGAGAAGACCATTGTAGTAGTACAACGGTCATACTTCCAGGAGCAGATCACGGCTTACCAAACAAAGGAGGCCCCTCTCCGTTGATTGACAGATGGAAATCCGGGGGACTTTGCGATTGTGGAGGCTGGGATGTGGGCTGTAAATTGTGTGTTCTTTCAAATGGAAGCCACCATTTTCGGAGTTCAAAGATATCAGATCATTTGGAACTGTTCCTTCAGGTACTGACTTAATGTTGCAACCGACAATATTGCTGCATTATCTATTCTCATTGGCATACATAAGCTAACTTACTTCATACTGTATTAACTATTGCAGGGAGAAGATTGCAGCCACGAGCCCGTCTTCAGCCTCACACTGCTCGAGAAGGGAGCATACTCGGTCACATTCAGCTCTTCCATTTCTTTGTTGCAAGCATTCTTCATCTGTGTCACAATTATTAGTTGCCAGACATCATCTGGTCTTGCTGAGGCGAGCAATCTGTTTGAAGATAAAATTCGTCTGGAATTCAGCGCAGAAAACGACCGAATTCCAGGGCAAGCAGCCAGTAAGTATGCACAGTGTCCACCTATTTCTCCTGTCAGCAGGGTTTAGGCCTCTGCTGAGACAGCGCCCAGCAAATGAAACTAGAACAACCCATCAACCATATCTTCCTTTTGGTAATCTATGTTACATGTAAAATGGAACCGAAATTGGGAGAGGTTGCAGAAAGTTTGCATCATGTACTGAACCTGAACATTCCCTCTGTACAAAATGATCAACTCATACATTTCAAAATTAGATGCAGGAGCATCACGAACCGAGACAGCGAAAGTTCACATCGAAGTATCAAATTAAACGTAACTCTCATTGGTATTTGCATTGATGCTGTTATTTAGAAAATTCTACAATTCAACAGGTGAGGCATGGTGAATGCAGATGAACCACTGGCCATCAATCTTCTCAAAAACATTGGTTACATATTGCGGCCCCCAGCTGCTACCTTTGGTCTTGACAAATTCGACGCACGAAATGCAGCCGATATCCCCCCGGAAGTGAACTTCAGCTTTTTTCAGCTCAATCTCAAGATCATAATTCATCCACACAACCGCCCAGCTTTCCATGACATCTTCGTAACCAAGAACGCCACTCGCACCAGGGTGAACGTAACACACAGTACCCGCTCTTGACCAGAGGCGTTGCATGGCAGCCAGGTCTCCCTTCCTAAAGGCGTTATAGAACCGAGCATTCGCTCCTAGTATCGCGGCCTTGCTATCCTCCTGGAGAAGCCGGAGGCTGTCTCTAATTTTAGCAGCTTCAGCGTAACTCTCCTTTTCAATGGCCGTTTGTAGGCCTTGTAACAAGGATTGCTCGTCCATCAAGTCAAGGATTCCTCCGTGTCCTCGCTTTTCACTCGACACGCCAAAGAAGAAATCGACTTCGACACTCTTGCTGCAGAATTAAACAAAGAAAGCGCACATTCAATCAATGGTAAACAGGTCGGATCACGATGGAACAACAACGGAGCACGTCGAACAGACAGAAGACTCACACATTGTCCGGACAGGGCAGTGGCGTTGTTGGTAATGCCTTGAAGAAGCACACCACCCGGGAGGCCAGCGTAACGCCCGCGAGGACGGCGAGGAAGCTGACGTGGCCTCCTTGATCCATTTAGGGTCCCACATTAATGCTCGGCACCTAAATTCTCTAATATTGATAAATTCAACCTGAGACCGAAATTGGACATGCAAAGATCGAAACTTTATCCACAATTTTAACAGAAAACGGAATCCATAAAAGAAAGAAGGTGGCACTCACTCTGCTGTTGCAAATGGTGGACCCCATAAGAGACATAGCGACTTGGTTGGGCCAATCTGCAAATACCCAAGAGAGTTTTGCAGGAGGGGTTTCGCCTGATAAGGAATTGGTGCGAGGAAGACCGGGGATTATAGGGAGGAGAAAGGTTGGGTTGGGCCTTGATCTTGGGCTTGGTGGGGGCAAAAGTGGGCCTGACCTCTAATAGTTTCAAGAAGTTGGCAACTCGAGATAAATATTTGGATCAACTGGTTACTAGATTGTACACTTCCATTTTTCAAAAAAACTCGAAAAATGAGTCCTAGATTTTTCTTCTATTTTTTTTAGAAAACTCGAAAAATGGGTATTTAATTCTTCATCTATTTTTTTTTGAAAAATGGGTCTTAGATTCTTCTTATATTTTTGAAAATTTTTGTACTTTAGTACCATTATTTTTGTTAAAATAATAAAAAAATCTAAAAAATTGAAAAATAGATGATAGATTCTTCTTCTATTTTTTTTTAAATTTTTCCTCACTTTAACAATTTCATTATCTTTGTTAGATTTTTTGATTTTTTTTGTGGGTTTCAAGAATTTATTTTGCGGGTGAAAAATGGTGCTACAGTAAGTTTTTACTATCTACTACAGTACATAATGGTCCCAGGTCGAATAATATTTTAGATTTTGGTCCCAGATCGAATTTTTTTTTAATTTTGGTCTCAGGTTGAAAAGATTTCTTCGATAATGAAAGTCAAATTTTTTTTTCGATTTTGGTCCCAAGTCGAAAAAAATTTCGAATCTGAAGAGAGAGAACACCATATTCTGAATTTTTTCAATAGTAATATCAAAATAGTAAAAAAGTTATACTGTAGCACCATTTTGGATAAAAATTCGTCAAAATAGGACATAAAAGGAAAGAGATTCCTTTTAAATCAATCAACTCCACGGTACCATCTCTATCGTGCATTCTGCCCGACATATTAGTGACGTGCTGGCTTGCCACTTTGCCTTATTTTTGTAAATGGAAGATTCGGTGGGACCCAGGAATGGCATTGTATAATTTCATTCATCTTTTAATGCAGACTATTCATTGATTTAACTAAAGATTAATCCATAACCGAACACTTCCTAATCATATAAATGAAATAATTATTTCAACATTATCTGCTTCATTTAGAGTATTTGAGCTCTGGACATTATTCGATAAAATATATTTTTTTTATCGCTCGAATAAACTCGTAATAGTTCAAATTTAAGATCTGTATTGGGCCATTTTTCTATAAGTAAGATCTGCATTGGTTGGCTAAAGAATTAAACAATATGCAGATATCATTTTTCCTGCAGCCGACTATTGGTGGCGTTGGTCCAAATTCTTTTAATCATGAGTGGAGGGGAATTTTTTTTATTTTCCTTGAGTGCTTTTTGACCGACCCATTTTGGTTTGACCGATGAATTTGTGCCTAATAAGATGATGCGTTACCCAATTATAAGCTATTCTTTATTTTGCACTATGCTCCCGGAATCACGTAGACCTAATATGATAATTCAAATTTTTTGAAAGAGAAAAATCTACTTTAGTACCATGTAGTTTGGGCCTTTGACACTTGAAGGTTTGTGGTTTAAAACTCATCAAAAAGGTCCCATGTGATTTCCCGGGCTCATCAATTAAAGGCTCGGACATATGTCCTAGCCTAGTCAGCATCCTTGTTGCTCGCCATGTCGGAACAAAGACATTTTTAGTCATACGTGGCGTGCCATGTAAGATTAAATATTTACCCGTATTTGATGACGTGACAACTTAAAAAATACAAAAAATCTCCATTTCTTTATTCAAAATCCCAACTTCTTCCTCCTCCACCCCCGCCCCTACTCCTCCTTGCCTTCTTTGTTAAAACCGGCCTCGTTCATCAACCTTCAGCCAAGCAAAAAAATTAACAAAATAAACAATAAAATTAACCAAATTTTGCCAAAAAAAACTCAGAAACCATTATTGTGAAAGCATCCAACCTTGTTCCTCCCTCTTCCCTCTCCATCTTTAATCATAAGTATTTCGACTGAAGTGTGGTTAACTCAACCCAAATATTTATCCCTCTTCTATTTCGTCTTCAACCCTTCAACCTAATCCATCTTCGAATTCTCAATCCCATCCAAATTTGGTCTGAAGAAAAAAAAATCCTAAACTCCAATCCCAATTTTCAACCCTTCAAATGTCACGACTCTGGAGTCGTGGGTAACTATAACTATTTCTGTTAATTCCTCCAAGTGCTTATGCACACATTGTTTAGTTGTTTGTTATTAATTCCTCCAAATGTGCCACGTGCACACGTTTGTTAGTGGTGAGTGTTAGTGGAGATGTGTCAGCTGTGAGAGTGGGTTACATGGGTATCCCTCCTTAATCATTGTGTATATATATCTCTGTAATGATGGGGATAATGAGCAGTGAATTATTACCCAATTATCTTCCTATTCTCTCCAAATATTCTGACCTTCCCCATATTCTCTTTCTCTCCCTCGTCTTCCCCTATTTCTCTTCTTCCCTTAACTCTTTTCTAACAGTAACATAACACCTGGTATCAGAGCCATTCAACATGACAACACGCTCCAAAACCACCGAGGAACGACTAGACAAACTTGAACACAACCTTTCTGAATTCACTCAAGAATTCAGTGCACGCCTTCAAGAAGCATGGACCCGACTGGAGCAACACCACACTGACAACAATCACAAGTTTGAGCAACTCCAACAGGACAGCAATCACAAGTTCGAGCTGATCCAAAAGGCTTTGACTTCACGCCCCCCTCACGACAAGAGCGAGGAAGACAAAGGTATATTAGGTGTCGCCCCTACGGTAACCATCGACCCCGCGACCCCAACGGCATCAACCACTTCCACCGCAACGGCTTCTACGACTCCAACCGCAACGGCATCTACGACTTCCACAGCCGTAACACCTACGGTCAGACATACGGGAGACACCAAATTGCGCCTCAACTTTTCGGATTTCACCCCCACCAATCCTCGGTTCTGGGTCCGGAAGTGTGAGCAATATTTCGATGTCAACGACGTGGAGGAAAGTCGGAAGGTGAAACTAGCCCGCCTTCACTTAAATGAGGAAGGGGACACTTGGATTTACAATGAGCTGCTCTTCAACCGCGACCTCACCTGGACTCAGTTCGTGGACGGGTTGTGTGAACGATTTGGAGA
Source organism: Hypericum androsaemum (assembly GCA_963995505.1). Classification (NCBI taxonomy): domain Eukaryota; kingdom Viridiplantae; phylum Streptophyta; class Magnoliopsida; order Malpighiales; family Hypericaceae; genus Hypericum; species Hypericum androsaemum. The sequence goes on from OZ023195.1 coordinate 14,213,405, forward strand.
TCAAGATGCGGGTAAGGTGATCTGAGAGTTTAATCACCTGAAACAAACTGGTAGTGTCAGCGACTATGTGACTAAGTTTGAAGAACTCAAGGGCTTGGTCTTACGTGAAAACTCAGTACTCACAGATAAATACTTTATTTTCTGTTTTATTGGGGGACTAACGGAGACACTTAGCTCTTTGGTCCAAGCACACGGCCCGACGACTATCCGCGAAGCCATCACAAAAGCTCGGTTGCACGAAGCTGCTCTACGGTCGCAGTCTAAGCCGACTCGGAGCATGCCGGTGTACAACTCCAACCCAAGTCTCAAACCAATGCGGGAAAGCTATCCACCAAGAAAAGACCCGTCATGCTACAAGTGTGGCGACAAGTGGTTCAAGGGACACACGTGCAAAAGTCGACCAGCAGTGGGCATCAGCGTCCTGGACGAAGTTCAAGAAGCGACAGAGGCCCCACCCGAATTAGAGATTGGGCCAGAAGCCGAGAGCGATGTAGTGGAAATCTCGATGCATGCTATTAATGGTAGCAGCGGAAGCGGAACGCTCAAATTGACGGGCCACATCCGAGGCAAATCGGTCCTAATCCTCCTCGATACTGGAAGCACGGCGACGTTTATCAACTCTAACTTAGTCCATGACCTCAACTTGGATGAGTTAGAAGCCACCGGAATGACAATAGCACTCGCCAATGGGTCTAAAGTCGTGTGCTCTAAAATCTGCCCCAACTTGGATTGGGAGATGTGTGGTAGTAAGTTTCATTGCGATTTTCGCATATTGAATCTTGGCACTTACGACATTGTTCTGGGCACTGATTGGATGCAGGAGATGAATCCCATAACCTTTGATTTTGTGCAAGCACAAGCCACTATAAAAAACAAGGGTCGAGAAATTACCTTAAAGGGGCACCGAAGTGGAGACAGCAAGCAGCAGGCCGAGCTCCATTGCTTGTTAGAAGATCAACCTGCCAAGGCTTTAGACATGAAATTCATCGTCGGAGCTGCATGGTTTTTTTGGACCGACTCCATGCAATCTGAAGAGCCTACAGGAGAAGTATGCATCCTGGAACAGAGAGCTTGGGGCAGCACAGAATTTTCCACAGAATTCTGCCATCAATTAGAAGCATTACTTCGGGAACACCAAGACTTGTTCGAGGAGCCGCGTGAGTTACCACCTCAGCGATCTCACGACCACGGGATTACCTTAATCCCTAGTTCGATGGCAGTCTCTATGCGGCCCTACCGATACCCGTATTTCCAGAAAGCCGAAATCGAATCCCAGGTGCAACAACTACTAAAATCGGGGTTCATACAGCCGAGTCGCAGCTCTTTCGCCTCTCCTGTCCTCCTTGTTAAGAAGAAAGACGGCACTTGGCGGATGTGTGTTGACTACCGTCAACTTAACAATCGGACAGTGAAGGACAAATTCTCGATTCCGATCATCGATGATTTGCTCAATGAGTTGCACGGCGCCACAGTATTCTTGAAGCTTGACCTTCGCGCCGGCTACCATCAGATCCGGATGAGGAGTGAGGACATCCCTAAAATAGCATTTCGGACGCACCATGGGCACTACGAGTTCCGGGTACTACCGTTCGGACTTACCAATGCCCCGGCCACCTTCCAATCCCTCATGAATCAGGTTTTGTCGCCCTACTTAAGACAATTTGTACTCGTCTTTTTTGACGATATTCTCATTTATAGCAAGGGAGAGGATTTACATATCAAGCATCTCACTTTAGTGCTGCAATTGTTACGAAGGGAACAATTTTTCCTTAAGATATCTAAGTGTGATTTTGGTGTGTCACAAGTAGATTATCTGGGTCATGTCATTTCAGCACACGGAGTTAGCACTGACCCGAGGAAGGTGGAGTCCATGGTCGGCTGGCCCACCCCACAGACGATGAAAGAATTACGTGGGTTCTTAGGTCTTACAGGCTACTATCGTAAATTCATCCGCGATTACGGTACTGTAGCCCAGCCCCTGACCAAGTTGCTCAAGAAGGATGGATTTAGCTGGTCACCGGAAGCCGATGCCGCCTTTGCACGACTGAAGACACTACTGTCTGAAGCCCCTATCCTTGCTTATCCTAACTTTTCTTGTCCATTTGTGCTTGAGACAGATGCATCGGATAAAGGCATTGGAGCTGTCCTCGCATAAGGCGGTCGCCCGATTGCTTATATGAGCGAAGCCCTTGGTCCTCGCAACGCGGGGTTAGCTGTGTACGAGAAAGAGCTACTAGCAGTTTTGTCCGCGGTAACTCGTTGGAGGCACTACCTAGAAGGAGCACCGTTTGTCATTAAGACCGATCACCAGAGTCTCCGCTTCTTATTGGACCAAAAGGTGCACACCAACCTCCAGCGGAAGGGGGTTTCGCGACTCATGGGCCTCGATTTTACGATCACGGATTTCGGAGGACCACAATGGCTCCCATACATGCTGAGTTGCTCGCTTCCTCCACCATCGTTCCTGGGTGGAAATTAACTTTGGAGGCAAGCTATAAGGATGATGATGCAGTTCAGCAGATTATCACCGAACTGATGTTGGCCCCAACAAGCCGACCGCCCTATACATTTCATCAAGGACTTCTCCGGTATAAAGGCCGACTCTATGTATGAAGTACCGGGAATCTACGCCAAGAAATCTTAAGTCAAATGCACGATATCGCCGTGGGAGGCCACTCCGGATGCACAGTGACTTATAAAAAGGTGAAACGATTCTTCTATTGGCCAGGATTGAAAGCTTCTGTCACCACTTTTGTTACTGCCTGTGATACGTGTCAAAGGTGCAAATCGGAACATGTAGCCAGCCCCGGTCTCTTGCAACCCTTGTCAATTCCAGCGGGCGTATGGCGTGACGTGGCGATGGACTTTGTTGAAGGCCTTTCCAAGTCAGGTGGCAAAGACGTGATTCTGGTTGTCGTGGACCGTTTCTCTAAGTACGGTCACTTCATACCACTCTCGCACCCGTTCACGGCAATGCAAGTGGCGCACCAGCTAATCGATAATGTTTTTAAGCTCCACGGGTTGCCCGAATCAATTGTGTCAGACCGGGACAAGATTTTCACGAGTAAGGTATGGCAAGAGGTCTTCAAGTCGTTCGGTACCCGGCTACATCTCAGTTCGGCTTACCACCCTCAATCCGATGGTCAATCTGAGAGGTTAAACCAATGCCTCGAGCAATACTTGAGAGTGATGTGCTTCAATCGCCCTGGCAGTTAGTTAAAGTGGTTGTCCTTAGCTGAGCTATGGTATAATAGCTTATATCATTCGGCTCTCAAGCGATCCCCTTTTGAAGTGTTGTATGGGTATGAGCCTGCCCCGATTTTCGGCCTCCAAGGCGAACAACCATCTGTGGCTAGCGTAGCCGATTTCACCACTAGACATGCGCAAATGGTACGGCTTCTCACAGAGTCTCTCCACCAAGCCCAGAATCGAATGTAAGTTCAGGCCAACAAGCGGAGAAGTGAAAGAGAATTCATGGTGGGCGATCAAGTGTTTCTGAAATTGCAACCATACAAACAGTCCTCCTTGGCTATCCGCTCTAATCTCAAATTAACAGCTAAGTACTTCGGACCTTATCGTGTACTGGCTCGGGTTGGTCTCGTGGCTTACAAGCTTGAATTGCGTCCGACTAGTTCTATTCACCCGGTGTTCCATATGTCGCTACTCAAGAAGCGGGTCGGTTCTAGTGCTACTGCAATTAGCTCTCCTCCTCTCACCACCGAAGAAGGGCAACTGAAATCGGAGCCTGAAGCTATACTTGATCGTCGTCTCATTAAGCGAGGCAATCAAGCGATCGGCCAAGTTTTAGTCAAGTGGGCCAATTTGCATGAAGAAGATTCAACCTGGGATGACTACCATGTGCTGAAGTCCCAGTTTCCCAGTGTGGTCGCCATGAATGCTTGAATTCTTGGGACAAGAATTCATTGAAGGGTAGCCGAATGTCACGACTCTGGAGTCGTGGGTAACTATAACTATTTCTGTTAATTCCTCCAAGTGCTTATGCACACATTGTTTAGTTGTTTGTTATTAATTCCTCCAAATGTGCCACGTGCACACGTTTGTTAGTGGTGAGTGTTAGTGGAGATGTGTCAGCTGTGAGAGTGGGTTACGTGGGTATCCCTCCTTAATCATTGTGTATATATATCTCTGTAATGATGGGGATAATGAGCAGTGAATTATTACCCAATTATCTTCCTATTCTCTCCAAATATTCTGACCTTCCCCATATTCTCTTTCTCTCCCTCGTCTTCCCCTATTTCTCTTCTTCCCTTAACTCTTTTCTAACAGTAACATAACATCAAACCAATCCATCTTCGAATCCCCTGATTAATTGTACCCAATCCAATTACTCGATTCTCATCGTTCGATTTTCTGGTACAGAGGGAGCAGAAAGGTTTTGTCAGAATCCAAGATTTTTGGAGAGTTCAACATCTACTCTATAATTGAAGACAAACAAACCCTTAAGCTTCCACATTTACTCACTTGTCCTTTTCTTCCTCGCACCGCTTCTATATTGCTCGAAGCTGTGAACTTTTTCCTCTTCCAGATGATGGGTCTCTGGGATTCCCTTCTAAATTGGCTCCGGTGCTATTCCTTCTTCGACTTACCCGTTTTCTCTTCCCTTTCCTTTATTTATTCATTTTTGCCTTATTCCTTTGATTTTGTTCGGAACTAATTTGCTTTGTACCCTTCAACCCTAAACTTTGGAGCTGTTCAATTTTTTGGCAGAAAAAAATCAAATGCAATGAGTGAAAGAGGGGGGAATATATAAATGCCCAACGAAGAAGGCAAGCTGGGATTGATTGTTTGGTAAATAAATTTGGTTAATTTTATTATTTATTTGGTTAATTTCTTGGCTTGGCTGGAGGTTGATGAATGAGGGCGGTTTCAACAAAGAAGGCGAGGAGGAGTAGGGGTGGAGGAGGAAGAAGTTGGGGATTTTTTGTATTTTTAAGTTGCTACATCATCAAATCCGCGTAAAGATTTAATCCTACATGGCATGCCACGTAGGACTAAAAACGTCGTCGTTCTGACATGGCGAGCGACAAGGATGTGGACTAGGCTCGGACATCTATCTGAGCCTTTAACTGATGAACCCAGCCAGGAAACCACATGAGACCTTTTTGATGAGTTTTAAACCACAAACTTTCAATTGTCAAATGCCAAAACTACATGGTACTAAAGTAAACTTTTTCCTTCTTGAAATACAGGGCAACGTGTTGTTGTTTCGTGACGCTACATAATATCATCATGTGTTTAGATCAATCGAAATATTCTAATTGGAAAAAAAATTAAATTTTAGTCTCATTAATACTACATTATCAAATAAAGCAACAGTGAACCGAAAACTTTTTTTTACCAAAAAATGCTTTCTTTTTTTACCAAAAAATACGATTTCCAGCAATTCAATTCCAATTGTCCCATTTAAACCAGAACCGGTCTTAACCATTATACGTGTAAGCTTGCAATAAATCTCTTAAATTTTTGTCGTAATAAATCTCAGATTCTATTAATTTTCTAACTTTTACATGTATAGTATATATGATATTATATATTATTGGGCAAAACATTGACAACATACAATAGAAATTTTAAATTTATTTTGTTAATTATCTAAAAATTAGAAAATTAAAATTGAAGTGAACCGCATCAATGACTAAAAAAAATAAAGCAAAACAATTGTAAGTTCCAGTAGCAATCAAATGGGAGACAAAGGACGTTGAGAATTAAATGGCTCGAAAATACTCCGGTTGGACCAATTTTTGGTCAGCATGAAAACGCTCAGAGTGGAGCAGTTTTTGGTCATTTCAATTTTTTTTGGTCAGCTATAAAACGCTCTGCGTGGAGCAGTTTTGGTCTCAGCTTGTGTTTTTTTTGCGAGCTCGAAAATGCTTAAGGTGGAGCAGTTTTTGGTCAGCTCGAAAATGCTTCAGGCTACTAATGAGAACGTGGTCAAAGTGTTCAAGAAACATGGTGAAGCTTCGTCAACTTGAGAATATAATCTCTATATATATTGCTTTATTGTTCCTTGAATTCGGCAAATGCACTCATCTTAGAGATTGTTGTAATATATTGTATTGTGTTATTTCAGACTAGAGTTTTTCAAATTCTGTAACCGTTTGAATTATTATCATCTCTCGCAAAAAAAAGACTCCAAGATAGTTTTTAATATACAACTATTGTGTTATTTTTAATTCTCACCAAAATGTGGCCCAAAATCACCCAACATAAGGCATTTTTTAGTTTTTTAAGCCATTGAGACGGTTCTCTTCAATTTTAATTTTCAAATTTTTAGATAATTAACAAAATAAATTCAAAGTTTCTATCGTTGTCAATTTTTTTCCAAGCTGAACTCATTATTACAGATGTTAATTGCCTAATAACATATACTACCCTATATACAGATGTTTAATAGAATCTGAGATTTATTGTAACAAAAATTTAAGAGATTTATTAGAATCTGAGATTTATTGCAATTAAATGGGACAATTGTACGGTGGGTGAAGAATTAAACGTTGGGAATTATATTGCTAGGAAACGCTCATGGGGTTTTTTTAATCAGCTCAAAAATGCTCCCGGGTGAGCGGTTTTGGGTCAGCTCAAAAACGCTCCCAGCGGAGCAGTTTTGGGTCAGCTCGCAAATCTCCTCTTTATTTTTCGGTCAGCTCAGCGGTTTCGGGTCAGCTGAGCCGCTCGAGCTCAGCTAGACTGAAAACGCTCCAATTGGAGCAATTTCAATAGAAAACGCTGGCAGGGCAACAGTTTAGTGCAAACTAAAACGCTCCTGGAAGAGCGTTTTCGTTCTCGACCCCAGACAAGGAAAATATTTTCCCAGAACCTCATTCAGGGAATTGTCGGGGAAATAAACCCCTTTTGGAAAATTGTCCAAATATCAGGGTATCATCATTATGTATTATCTTTATTAATTAATCAGTCAAAATGGGACATAAAAGGAAAGAGATTCCCTTTAAATCAATCAACTCCACGGTACCATCTCTATCGTGTATTTCTTCCCAACATATTTGTGAAGTGCTTTTTTGAGGGATAATATTTGTGAAGTGCTGGTTTGCCGATTTGCCTTATTTTTATAAATGGAAGATTCGGTGGGACTCGGAACGGCATTGTATAATTTAATTCACATTTTAACACAGACTATTCACTAAATCAAATAAAGATTATGAACACTTCTGAATCGTATAAATGAAATAACTATTTCAACATTATCTGCTTCATTTATAATATTCAAGTTCGAGACATTATTCGATAAAATATAAATTTTATCACTCAAATAAACTTGTAATAGTTCAAATTTAAAATCTGTATTGGGTTTTTTATAATTAAGATCTGCATTGGTTGGATAAAGAATTAAACAATATGCAGATCTCATTTTTGGCGTTGGTCCAAATTCTTTTATTCCTGAGTGGAGGGGAATTTTTTATTTTCCCTTGAATGTTTTTTGACCGACCCATTTTAGTTTGACCGACGAATTTTTGCCTAATAAGATGAATCGTTAACCAATTATAATCTATTCTTTATTTTGCACTATGCTTCCGGAATCAGGTAGACCTAATATGATAGTTCAAATTTCTTTTTTTTTGCGGGGAGAAGAAGTCACTTCATTAATCAAGATCGAAGAGGAATACAACCGTACGTTTCGGAGCACAAGTTCGCAGACTAGTAACGACCAACAAATCTAAAAGTTCCTCCGTACAAGAGTACGAAAGAACTCTACCTACCTAGGCCCACCACCCACCGCCTAAGCTAAAACTCTAAGCTATGTGTTGTAATGCAGGGCAATATGTTGTTGTTTCGTGGCGCTACAGAATATTATCATGTGTTTAGTTCAATTGAAATATTATAATTATTCTTTTTGGAAAAAAATCAAATTTTAGTCTGAACAATATTACATTATCAAAATCTTATTCAATACAAATTTAAATTGATTTCATATTTAAAAACCATACAAGTTTCTTTCCACGCCTAACAAGCCTAATTTAACGGCTCATTATCTATACAATTTTGTCTTTCCAAGACATCATAAGGTATTTATTTGCGTTCACATTGAGCTTGAGATTTTGGAAAGTAAATTTTACACAATGATTATATTACATGTGGCAGGATTTGAATCCTAAATTTTGTATCGTTAAATTATATTCCTCGGCCATTTGAGACTTGAGATCCTAGCTAGTTTATTTTCGGATATCATATTCGAATTGGTTTGCTCATTAATTTAATTTAAGATATTCTCCAATACCTCTAATATTTGATGTTGTTTTTTATAAATAAATTTTATTACTCCTTTAAAAAATCCAAAAGCTATTACACCAAAATAATTATATTTCCTTTGAAGCAAGATAGAAGCATATACCTTTCAAAAAAATAGAAACATATCTAAGTAGCTAACTACAAAATAAAACATATCTAACTCCAATTTATAATCCAAGGCGAACCAAATTGGAACCTCAACGCCAAGTCCCCTTGGCAACCCACCATAGCAGCAACCAAGTCCATAAGATGAGTTCCACCAAATAAAGATAACCAAAACACCATAACAGCATGACAAAAATATTAGTCATGACAAAAATATACTTATAAAAAAATGTGTTACACTCTTACACATCACTCCGCTATCAAATTTTTCGAGTTTGAATTTTTGAAATACAACTACATCATAGAGAAAATTACCAACTTTGCAACAATAAAACTAACCCAAGTGCAGAGACATCATATTTGTTAAGAGATTTACTTAGAAGGGAAGAGACCACAAAAGAAAAAAAGGAAGAGATTTTTGGTCTTTGAATGTGTGTAGTGGATCCACTTGGATCTGGACTGGTCCCAATGGCTATGGACTCGTCCGGTTGAGAGGTAGCTTTCACTTGCCAAGGTTTCTGATTTTTCGTTTTGGTATTAACTCTTGAAACTTTTCTCTGATGCGGTCATAACGAAATAAAAAAACCCGGTGGAATATAACTCAAATCTAAATTATTTTATTTAATAAATTTTGGATAGGCGACTCTTAACAAAAAAAAAATTTCCCGTTGCCACTTGCAGGATGCCATCGCACCAACAAGGAAAAACTAGGCAACGAACAACTGAGCCAGCAAACAAAGTAGATGGAATGCGTTGTGAATTGGGCCGCGACACATGCAATTTTTTTAAAATTTATATGTCTCTTTTAATTTTTTTTCACTATTTAAATTCGGAATTTTTTGTTTAAGCAGAAACAAATGTGAGTTTATACTCGATGTATCGGCATTATGGACCACCTGACCGTTGACGCGTCAGGACTCGGGAGAAGTCAAATTGGTAGGGCTTTGCTCTTCTCTTCTTTCCCACATTTTAACGGTCGTTTTCTAGTTTTAGGAAAAGTTTGATATTTTCTCGTTTTGTTTTCTAGGTGGATATTATTGACCACCTCAATATTATTTTCTCTTTTTTTCGTTCAAAATCCTGGTCAACTTTTTAAAATGTCGAGCAGATATTTTAAGCTACAACTGCCCCCGAAATAACGACTCTTTCGTTTACTTGGTCAAACGCATCGGAAGAAATTATTACTTGGTCAAACAACATCATTATCTAACAACCATCGAAAATCCACGTTATAGTTTAATCATAATTTTTAATTTAAAACAGAAAAAGTGCGATGCATACCGTACCATTTTTTTGAAAAAGTTGATACAATAAATATTCAGATTTTATTTAAAAATTGTCTAACTGCTATAAAGGATGATAAGAAAAATTAACTTATGAGTGGTACTATTGTCCATACTCCCAGAAAGTCCAACTTCTTGAAATTATAGGCAGGTCCAATTTCTTTGGCAACGAATTGACTTTCTGGTAGTTATGGTTCTTAACCGTACCAGATTTGGTCCTGGACGTATATTTTTTTTTCAGGATCGTCCTGGAACACACATTATTTTGCTTAGTTATGATACAATGGTTCGCTCAGTTATGAATTATGATATAATGGTTACCCAGTTATGATGCAATGGGTCGCCTGAAATAGTCCCAATTTTTTCGAAACATGCACCGGTTCGCTTAGTTATGATGTAATATTTCGCTCAATTATGATGGAATGGTTGGCCCGAAGTTCGCCAAATGGCCTGAATAGACCGTCCCGGAACACGCGTTGGTTCGCCCAGTTATGATACAATAGTTCGCATAGTTATGATGAAATGGTTCGCCTAAAATGGGGTCCAGGACGGTCCTGAAAACGGGATTCCAGGACCGAATCTGGTCCCGGTTCTAAACCTCCTCTTCTATAATTAAACATTGAGTCAAAATATCTCAACAATAACTACACACAGTAAAAATAATAATAAAGCACCACCGGATTGGAGAAAAATATCCTTAAAAAAATTTATCACATAAGATTTATAAATACCAAAAAAATATTACGTCTTTATTCAAGTCAATTGAAATTTAGCTAATAACATTATTCATATGCTATGCTCGATTGATATTTTTTGACAACCAGACGACGATTACATGGATCATTTAAAGAAAATTAATTGGATAGATGATGTAAAATTTATCGAACAAGAAAATCTAGCATAATCTAATATCTTAAAATATTTTTTAAAATCATAAAATTATAAATATGTATGTATTTATTCAAAAGTATCACCTTATGTAAAAGCTGAGACTGAAATTGAGCGTTAATATTTTATGGAAAAAAGTATTAGTTATTATTATTAAATTTTAATATTACGCGTGGCTCGGGACCAAAATGTTTTATTAATTTAAGAGGTTATCTGATGCAGGGGAACGTGGATAGGAGATCGCGAATCCGTTGATTCTGAGAATACACAGAAAATATGATAGAGTATTGATCCGTCGATTCTACGAATACCGGAAAATGACACAAATTTAAGGATAACCCTTAATTTTCAATATCTTTATTCAACCAACCAAAATAACATAGTTGAGATCCTATTTATAAAGAATCAAAAGAAACCTATTACATAAAATCCTATTAGAAATAAAACTCCTAATAATAATCCTAAAACTATAGACAATAATAATCTTAAAACTATAGATAATGACTAACAACTATTGATAATGACTACAATTAATATCATTTTTTATCTCCATCATTCTCCTCCGGTTGGAGAAATCCATCCTCGAATTTGGTATCATCGGCCAGTTTGAGGCCTTCATACGTGCACTCTTGAACACTTCCGAGCCACATGTTGACACTTGGTATCTCCCATCCTAGCAGAATAAATATTTGGAAATCTTGTAACCATAAATCTTCACATGAAAGACGATGAACTCACTGTGTCAGACATATCTTTCAGCATCCTTGAGACTGTTCCACGAGTTCAACAATTGAGAACTCTCAACATATGCGAACTTATCAACTCCGAGAAAGTCAATATGCTCGACATACTCAACCTTATAATCCTGGACAACCTGAAGTAAAAGCACATCCAGAAACTCACCAGCAACAACTTCCTTAACCTCGTCCTCCTCACCAGGGTAGGAGTCGTAAATTGGTGGACCAAATAAGTCAGCAACAACTTCATCATCGAAAGAAATCTGATTGGTTGCCGCAAGCAGTGCCCAAGAGTTGTCCACGGTAACCTCGTCATTCGACTCAATGTGCTCGACGACAGGTGGTGGAGAAACTGGTCACGCGCATTGCGTAGTTTTTGCCGCCGTGGCGTGTGGAGCCGCCTGGGTGCGCAAGAATTCCATGACTTCGTCATGGTTTTCCTAAAGAACAGCAATTTATTGTGACATCACGTCCATCCATGGTCTATCCGTTGTTCCAAGCGCTTAAGATCAAACGCCTCGTGCTAGTTGCCACACTTCGGAGGCATGTTGCAGGAGCGTTGACTGGTCTCGTGATACCAACTGATGCAGAAAAACTTGGATAGGAGATCACGAATCTGTTGATTCTGAGAATACCTGAAAAATACGATAGATTATCGATCCGTTGATTTTACGAATACCAGAAAATGACACAGAAATAGAAAAAATCCTTGTTTTTCATTAATCAAATTTAACCAACTAAAACAATAACGTATAAGTCCTATTTATAGAAAACTAAAAGAAACCTATTACATAGATTGTACTATAAATCAGACTCCTAATAATAATATAAACTATAGATAACTAATAATAAAACTATAGATAAATAATAAACTATCTTCATCCTTATCTCCATCATTCTCTCCCGGTTGGAGAAATTTGCCCTCGAATTTGGTGTGGTTGGCTAGTTTGAGATCTTCATACACATATTTTTTAATACACTCGAGTGACGTGGAGATACTTGGTACCGTCCATCCCAGCAAAACAAATATTTGAAAATTAAATAACTGCAAATATTCTCCAAATGAAAGACTAAGGACTCACGTCTTCTGACAGATTTTTGGCATCCTTGAGAGCATTCCATATAGTCAGCAGTAGAGAACTTTCAACCTAAGTAAACTGGTCAACTCCGAGAAAGTTAATGTGCTCAACATACTCAATCCAATAATCATGGCTGATGTGTTCAATCTTAGCATCAATAATTTCAGTATCAATAGAAATCGCATATTGTCGCATGTGAGCACCATCAATAACACATGACTCGTCAAACAACTCTCTCAAAGAATATATAATGGTGCTTCAGATTCATCAAAATATTCTCTATCAAAACAATCTTCAGCAAATTCACCGTCTTCAACCTCCTCACTATGGTAGGAGTCATAAATTGGTTCACCAAATAAGTCAACAACAGATTCACCAAATTCTTCCAAAGCCTCTTCAACTTCTTCAGGTGGTTCAGTATTTTGCTTCCTTGAGATCTCAGCCATCTGCTGCTTCAAATCATCCCAATTAGCTTGAATCTCATGAAGCTTCTGGATCAGTATTTGCTGATTATATTGTTCCCAAAAGCGATGGTGTTTGTCAGCAACAACATTCTAAACGTCGTAAGCATGTCGGAAAAATAACTCATAAATTAGCTTCTCTTTCATCTTAGGCCATCGAGAGATTTTTTGCTTACCACTGCATTTTTGTCGAAGATTTAAGTCAGACCACTAATCATAAGATCACCTCGCAGTCGTTGTTTGACAAATCTGACTTTATCCAGCTCCGCAAACTTGTGAACATCAAAGTATATCTCCACATTGACAAGCCACTTAATGAAACTTCTTGTCAATATTTCTTCATCGAGATCTGGAATATCACACAAGGTAGGAATATGCACCATAGACACCATAGAATTAAGCATCTTCAATAAAGTCCGGAAGGACTAATCTAAAATTTCAGAAAACCCGTCTGGACTAGACTAAAATTTCTCAAACTTGATGGGATCAATATGTAATTAACCTACTGGGATATTACGAAGCAGTCACCCTCCTCTGCAAAAGTACTCAACCAGTCCACAAGCTTCCACCAACTTCTAAATCAGTCCCCGAATTTCCCAAATCAGCCAAATTCCCAATTCAAAATCCTAAATTGAAAAAAGGGTGAAAGTTTCACAAACCACAAAACCACCAAGAAGTTGACGGCGGGCAGCCCGACGGCGGTGGACTAGGCGTGGTGCAGGCGGCGGAGCGGGCGGCTCGCGTCTGGGCTTTGTGGGGATGTCAGAGTCCTTTTTTTGAAAAGCCCACGGTCGGGTTCTCTCCAGGGTCGACGTCGGCGGGCCACGGACGGCATGAACTGGACGCGAGCGGCGGGGGATGGTGGATAGGAGATCGTGAATCTGTTGATTCTAAGAATACCCAGAAAATATGATAGAGTATCGATCCGTTGATTCTACGAATACCGAAAAATGACACAGATTTAAGGATAACCCATAGTTTTCAATATCAATATTCAACCAACCAAAATAACATAGTAGAGATCCTATTTATAAAGAATCAAAAGAAATATATTACATAAAATCTTATTAGAAATAAAACTCCTAATAATAATCTTAAAACTATAGATAATAATAATCCTAAAACTATAGATAATGACTAACAATCATTGATAATGACTATAATTAATATCATTCATTATCTCTATCATTATCACTCTAGAGAAGATGAAGTTTGAAATGTCCAATAAAATACAAACCAGTCTAGACGTTATTACATACTCGCTACCTGGAATATGATGATTCCATTGATTTGTTCCTATTTGTCCTTGGACAAATAAAATGGTAGATTTAGATTTTTTTCGGCGAAATTTAAAGTTTGAACCTCATAAACGAAGCAGATAATTTAGAGAACTATCTCCTTTGAAAAATTTGACACTACTCAACCCTATCGTTAAAATATATGACATTAGATACCATACAATTATAAGGGCAAATCCTTCCATGTGCTAATTGGGTCCAATTTAGCTGTTATAAAGCTTGGAATCCCTACCATCCATTTGCCGTTATGAAGTTCAAGGCGCCAACTCAAAAGAGAGCATAAAAAGTTCTTTCCAGTTTCCACATACGACATATTCTTCCGCGTACGTTTATTTGCAAGTATTCTTCCGCGTACGTGTCCTTTTTTTTGTTGTTGAGAAACTGTATAATAGCAGCCTTTTTGGTCCCGCGGTTCCCTTTTCGTCATAAAAAGTTAAAAACATCAGGTAGAAATGATGACTTTACAATTTAAAGGGAAACTTTATTATACTTTCTTGGGAAAAGTCTACTTTAGTACCCTGTAGTATCACCCAAAATCACTTTAGTATCCTGTGGTAAAAAACTGACCAATCGAGTCATACTTATTCTAATTAACATCAAAAAGGTCCTCGGACAGCTGCCCGGAGCTGCCCGGACCCGCCCGAACGCTGCCCGGACTACGTGGCCAGCCACGTCACCAAAATTTGATGACGTGGCGCCACGTGGACAACCATCTTCTTCCCTCTCTTCCTCTCCTCCTCCTCCTCCGCCTCCTTCTCCTCCTCCGCCTCCTCCTCCTCCTCGTCCTCCTCCACTTCGTCCTCCTCCTCCTCCGCCTCCTCCTCCTCCGCCTCCGCCTCGTCCTCCTCCTCCTTCACTTCCTCCTCCTCCTCCTCCTCCTCCGCCTCCTCCTCCACTTCGTCATCCTCCTCCTCCTCCACTTCGTCCTCCTCCTTCTCTCCACTTCGTCCTCCTCCTCCTCCTCCTCCGCCTCCGCCTCCGCCTCGTCCTCGTCCTCGTCCTCCTCCACTTCGTCGTCCTCCGCCTCCTCCTCCACTTCGTCCTCCTCCTCCTCCACTTCGTCGTCCTCCTCCTCCTCCTCCTCCTCCTCATCCTCCTCCTCCTCCTCCACGTGGCGCCACGTCATCAAGTTTTAGTGACGTGGCTGGCCACGTAGTCTGGGCAGCGTTCGGGCGGGTCCGGGCAGCTCTGGGCAGCTGTCCGAGGACCTTTTTGATGTTAATTAGAATAAGTATGACTCGATTGGTCGGTTTTTTACCACAGGGTACTAAAGTGATTTTGGGCGACACCACAGGGTACTAAAGTGGACTTTTCCCTACTTTCTTTTGATACAACCGTTTGACACGTCTAATCTTTTATTTTAAAACTCATCAATTACGTAATATTTTTCATTATTTTAATATACTTAAATTTGAATTAGTCGATTTAGTGAATATACGAACATTGTTGATTTTCAACCAAAAGATGTAACCATACAATTAGAGCTGTGTCTAGAAGGATTGGAAGCCGCTGGACAAAAAAAGTCTTCTAATTTTTATTCATCTAACGCCGGTACAAGCGACCCAGTAGAATCCTCGGTAAATGAGTAATCATTATTAATTGGTGGTAGTTAGTTACGGTTACGATTAATTTGTAACCAGAAATATGGTAAGCAGTAACTATCAGTTTACGCGTTTTTGGAGATATATAGTAACGTTTTTACCAATTTTCAATTTTCCCTTCCCCGTTAGCTAGGGATGGCAATTAGATCCTTACCCTGAGGGTCTACCCTGATATAGACCCGAAGGGTCCAAGATCCGTTGACTTTGACCGGGTCTGGACCCTGATCCTGATATTTTAAAAGGATAAGGGCATGGATATGGATCTATAGGATCCTGCCCTGATCCTACCCGAATTTTTTAAATTAATATAATATATATTAATTATTAGACATAATACCAAATTCTCAATTTTTTTGGTAGATAAATATTCTTTATTAAAACGAAAATTCAAAACAGAGCAAGCGAAAAAAGAAAGACAAGATACATGGTCCCGATATTTACATCGGTTACAATCTCACCCCTGACCAAAACGTTCCCTCAATCTCAAGAGGTGAAGAAGAGGGACCTATAAATCTTTGTAGGCAATCAAGAAAGTGAGCAGCGATTGATTGTGAATGATCGAGGCATTCGTCCAAAAGACCCACTCTTGGGCATGAAAGAGCACAGAATTCAAGAGAAGCTTATTATCGCACCTCGCCTCATTGAAGATAATACAATTACGAAGCAACCACAGGCCCCAAGTAATAGCAGTGAAAATCACGAACCAAATTCTCAATTTTAATTTACCCAATTTCAACTTTTTTTTATTTGCTTGTTTGATTTTTTTGTATTGATATGTTTAATGAATGAAAATATCTCATTGCTATTTAAAAACTATCAAAAGATAATTTAATTTTTTTGAATTAAATATTTTATAAAAAATACGGACCCGCGGGTCGCCCTGATCCTACCCGATTTTTTAGGACCCAGATCCTGTCCGAATCCTTATTTTTAAAGAGGATAAGGGTAAGGATATGGATCGACCATTTAAAAAGAGGGTAAGGATCTGGGTCCTATGAATCTTACCCGGATCCTGCCCATTGCCATCCCTACCGTTAGCTTTTACTTAGAAAGCCGCTCATTACTTTATCTAAGAACTAGCTGGTGCCCATAGGACAGAAATCATATTATGATATCATCAAACAATGTCCTTTTCAATAAGTATCATACAATGTCACTCAGGACAAGTTAACAATATGGTATATAATTCAAAATATTATAATTGTGAATAATTAATTTTTTTACAATTATAAATAAATCAGTCGCACTTATTTTTGTTACGTGATAATCTCAACAATATCATCTACTTTATCGTATTTGGAAGTAGAACTCTTTGCCATTAAACTTGTTTTAGGGTTAAAACATACGTATATTTATATCTAAATAGAAAAGTCCAAATACATAAATGCATCCAACTCCGATGGATGTGATTAGTTGTTGTTCTCATAATGATACCTTAGATAAACAAAATCTCATGCAAATCTCTAAACTATAAAAATTAAGAAAAAGGTTCACTTTTATAATATGGTTTGCGACTTTTTGAGATACGATCTAGTAGTTAGAAAACATCTTTTTAAATCCCGTGGTTTCAACATTTTGTCACTTTTAGGCTTGGGAAGCTCCCCAAGCCAATTTCCACTCCGAGCCTCAAAATGATGTCATTTTGAGGTTTACGTGGCGTGACAACTCAAATTTTTTTCTCGTTGGCATTATGAGTTGTCTAGAGTTAAAATATCTATTTCAATTCCCATTTTATTTAATGTTTAAACAAATGCCCTCTCTCCCTCTCTTCTCATCTATCCTTCCCTCCCCTCTCGTCCCCGACCGGTACCCCATTTTCTTCCCCGAATTGAGCTTGCAATCTAAGACCAAATATTTTAAATTAGGACGAGGAGGATAAGGATCGGAACATGCCGCCGCCTCCAGCGACATCTCTCTTCATCGGGAGCAAGGATTCCAGTACCATCGAGGATTGACGGAGATAAGGGCATTAGAGGTGTGGCCCCTTCCTTTCCTGGTTGAGAAACTCTTCCAGAACGTGCTGTGCGATTTGGTGGTCATAATGCCAACGGGAGAGAAGGGGAGTAGAAGGAGAGAAGGTCGTTTAAAAAAATAATAATTAACAAAATAAAGATTGAAATTGATATTTTAACTCTAGACAACTCATAGTGTCAACGAAATTAAAAAAATCTGAGTTGGCATGCCACTTAAGCCTCAGAATGACGTCGTTTTGAGGCTTGGAGTGAAAATTGGCTCGGGAATTCCGAGCCTAAAAATGACAAAATGTTGAAACCACAGGATTCAAAAAATTATTTTTAAATTACATGATCAAATCTCAAAAAATCAGCAAACTATTGGTCTAATAAAAGAAAAGAAAAATTATGCTCAGGTCTCTGTAGTTTGGCGTCCCTCCCTCTAGGGTCCCTGGGTTTTCAAAATCTATGTTGTTGTCCCTGTAGTTTAGTTTTAGAAATTCTCGGGTCCTTGATGGCTCTTTTTTCATTTTTGGTCATAGAAATGACCAAAATATCCTTAAACAAAAAATAAAAAAATTCACCTTCTCCAACCTTTTATTTTTTGTTTAAGGGTATTTTGGTCATTTCTATGACCAAATATAAAAAAAAGAGCCGTCAGGGACCTGAGAGTCTCTAAAACTAAACTTTGGGATCGTGAGGAACGATTTTAGAAATGTAAGGACCTCAGAGAGAGGGACGCCAAACTACAGAGACCTGAGCGTAATTTTCCCTAAAAGAAATGAGGGAATTGGTCAAATGAGAGCGAGGCCCACGTGAGTTGGGTTCTCGAGTTCATCAAACTTAGTGGTGGACGGCAGTGGAATTAATTTTTTTCATATCGATTTTCGAACTTATTAATCAATTTTAATTTTAATTTGAATAATATGAAAAAAATATCTAAATTTTTTAAAAATATTTAATATTAGTACATTTTCAATAATTTCAACTTGAAATTTTGTTTAATTTGAACGATATTCTCATGGCCGTTGGTGGCGGTGGAATTAAATGCGTCGATTGTTTGAACGAGTAGAGAATCATATTAGGACATCAAATTAAATTAGTTTTTTTCTTCGGAATCCAAAATTTTAATTCGTGTTGCATGCATGCCTGTCACCAGTTGACAAGTGAGGGAGTGTAACAACAATTTTGGCCAATTCCAAAAACCTTTTTAATTTTAAAACCTCGACGAGGGAACCGGTAATCTCGATTGTTGGGCCAAATGGATGTTGCCCGTAACCTTCACTCGGATGCTTTTTTATAGCTAATTATT
Source organism: Hypericum androsaemum (assembly GCA_963995505.1). NCBI lineage: Eukaryota > Viridiplantae > Streptophyta > Magnoliopsida > Malpighiales > Hypericaceae > Hypericum > Hypericum androsaemum. Next base: position 14,232,386 of record OZ023195.1, read on the forward strand.
CTTCTTCACGTTGGCGATTTTATATTTTTTTGAAAGGAATCCAATTGGGAATTTTATATTTTCATGATCTCTTTAACCTGCAGATTTTTGCGATTTAGATTAATCGGTAAAGAGTTGTTATAATTTAATTAAAAAATCTAAAAAATGTGTTCAATATTTGTTAAGAGTTTGATAAATTTTAAATTCTATCAGACTTAAATCTGCATTAGTCGGTGCATTGTGTATCAAATGTTATAATAAAAGAGAGGACTTTTTAAAATAATATATATAAATTTCCAAATAAAGAAAAGATATTATAAAAGGAAGCTTGAAAGTTTTGTCATCTTTTAAAATTGTTAAGAGTTTGACAAATTTTAAATTCTATCAGACTTAAATCTGCATTAGTCGGTACATTGTGTATCAAATGTTATAATAAAAGAGAGGACTTTTTAAAATAATATATATAAATTTCCAAATAAAGAAAAGATATTATAAAAGGAAGCTTGAAAGTTACATTTGGTATTTTTTTTGTTTATACACTTGTTATCAAGTAGTCCAAGTTCGAACCGTGTAAGAATTTTAAAAGATGACAAAACTCTCATAACAAATATTTAATACTGATATATTTTTAAAAAATAGAACTTGAACTATTCATTCACTGGTTGATCATTATTTTTTGGTAGTTACATTTGGTACGTTGTTAATTGCATTTATCTGTTTCATTGGACGTAATAAATGTCGCCGGATGTTCTCCTAAACATGTTGAACAAATCATGGGAACATTCTTTACGAACTATATTCATCAGCACGTAGAATAATAATCTTTTCGTTTGAATTGTAATTTTAGAAAAATAGGTATACTAAAATTTAGAATAGAGAAGTCTAGTGCGGCTTATAGTTCAACTCGACTCGATTATATCATAAAGAGGGTCACAATGAACTGGTTCGAGAGATTGTTTTCAGAAAATATAGGTCTTTATAAAAATCGTAAGATTATGTATGGATGGTGACGTCTACCTAATATCAAAAGGTTAAGAAAGTAAATAACAAGGAAATCGGCGACCGAAGCTCCGGTGAAAAGTGACCATATCTATAACTATATCATCGGATAATTGTAATTGCGATCAATAACAAAGAGATAAATGATTATCCTACTTAATCAACTTGAGCTTAATCAAATTGGCTGGAACCATCTTCTAGAACAGAGAGGATATAAAATCACAACTTTTCCATCTTTTATAATTTTAATATGCTGGACTATGAACATTAAAGATACCGTAATTCGGAAATAAAAAAGAAATAATACACTTTCTTTTCTCAACGGACTTCCCCACCTTCCTAGCAATAGCCAGCCCCCAGTCAGAGAGACCGCCGGGGAGAGACCGCGTTATTAATCAATAAATTATTAATTATTTACAAAAAAAATTAAAATCCCAAAAAATAGTCCGCCTTCGTTTTTAAGTTTTAACTTCCTTCTCTCCGGGTCTCCGAAATTGAATTTTCCTTTTCCTTCCCCTCGACAGCGAATATAAAAGTCGTTCTCCTTTTGTTCCTCCCTCATCAAATCTCAAACTGTCTTCAGACAAACGGTCCCTTCTTCAACCTCAAACCGTGTTTTCTTTTGCAATATTTGGAAGGCTTCGAGTTAGATCCTTGCCTTTTCGCTTGTGGGTTTGCTTCCTTGATCGGTTTGAGGAAGTGGGTTCCAATTTTTTTTTTTTAGGAAAAGGAAAGTTTGAGTTTTTAAGTTTTGGGGGAGTTAAGGAAAGATTAGAACGACGACGACGTTGACCTTAAACAAAGATTAGGTTTTGAAGTAGTGTGGAAGTTGTAGTTATACTCCAACAACAACTTCAACAATAACAATAATAAGCTTCGGCGGTATTAGAAACATTAATTTGAAGAGGAACCACAGAATCTGCAAATAAAACCAGCAACAATGACTCATTACCTTAGCCGGGAGGGTGCAAAGGTAGGACCTTTACGGGTTTTTATTCTCTTCTGGGTTTCGTTGCTTTTTGCCTCTTTGGTTCGAAGATTCCACCTTTTAGAGTTGTGGAGTTGAATTGGTGATGTGGTTGTGCTTTTTTGATCTGATAAAGGTTTTGTTTGTCTCTTTTTTTGTGTGGTGAAGCTTTGGAAGAGAGTATGTGCAGAGACAACAACGGAGATCATCCTTCTAGCCGAGAATTGGAAGTACATTTTGGGTGGTTTGATTTGTCAGGTGGGTTTCATTTCCACTGGAATGATTGGAATTGTTTGTTCTGTATCAGAAGATGCCCTGTTGTTGAATTGTGGGTTCTGTTACTTTGGTTTGTTAAACGGTGATTCGGAGTTTGTGAACACCATCCTTCCTCCTACTTGCCTCTGTCATGAGGAAAATGTAACTTCTATTGGCCGACTAGAAGGCATGGTGATTGTATTCCACGCCAAGTTGTCAGAGGAGCTTCTCGCCTCTCTGTCTCTCTCCCCGCCTCTCTGATTAGGGAAGTAGGGGAAGAGCCACGTTACGGTGCTGCACAACAAGTGCAGTGCAAGCTTGGAATTTGTTAGTTCAGATGTTTTCCCCATCTCCACTCTAGAAGAAATATTCTAGATTTTGTCTTCTAAACTTGGTTCTCGTGAATTTAATTGTTCTCCTTATCTGTTTTCATTTTCACGTCTCTCTCTGTTGGGCTATCATGTTGCTGCGGCCTTTAGTGTCCGCGTCCACTTAATATCTATTTTTAATGTGCAGTATATACATGGCTTGGCTGCCAGAGGAGTTCATTATCTACACAGGCCAGGCCCTATACTACAGGATGTTGGATTCTACCTCCTTCCGGTTGGTGCCTCTTTTCTTATTGAAGCTGTTAAGAGATGTATTAGTGATCCTTGTTTTCTTACTAGTGTCATGTGAATTCAGGAGCTTGGTCAAGATAAAGGCCATATCAGTGAGATGGTGTTCAGCTCTATCTTCCTGTCATTCGTTCTGGTAAGGCCCTACTCATGGAGTAGTTCTGTTGTTAGTCTAACGTTGAGTTGGATTTAAGAAGACGGAAACCCAGCTGGTTGATCTCTTCATACTTGAATGAGCATTGTTTACATAAGTTCTTTCACATTCTGAAAAGATTGGAATCTAGAGTCGTGAAGTGGATTTCTTATACTGTATTGGAACGGTGGGATTTGATAAATATATGCATTCCGATTCTGTATTGGACTCAAGGATATCTTGGTTATATTTGTCACCATTAGTATATGGTCACGCCATTCTGTTTGTTTCATCTGTAAACTCGAGTACGCTAGCTCGTCCAGGCGCTTGTAGTATTTTTCATAGCTAGAAGGCACTGATGAAGCAGGAAATGCAACCATCTTCAGATTTGTAACTGGTTTATAACTTAATCTTATGGGAAAAACTTATTGTGCAGTGGACTTTTCATCCATTTCTTTTCAAGAGCAAAAAGATCTACACAGTTCTTGTCTGGTGCAGAGTGCTGGCATTTTTAGTCGTAAGTTCTCATCTCTTCGTTACTTGTTCCATCAATGCATTGATTTAAGGATTGTGCTTGATGTATGACCACTGGCTGAAATATATGTTTTCGTTTATCCTCTTCAGGCTTCTCAAATGCTTCGCATCATAACATTTTATTCCACACAGCTTCCAGGTCCAAATTATCATTGTCGTGAGGTATTATGTCTAGCTGTTGCCTTCGGGGAATGGATGGTTTTTCTGACACGCTTAGTATGTGAAAATATGCAAATGTTGAATCGTATGCAACTCCTTCCCTTGCAGGGGTCAAAACTTGCTAGACTTCCACGCCCAAATAGTGCATATGAAGTATTCTTGCTCAACTGTGAGTAATCCTTGCCCTTTTTTCGTCCTACATTTAATTTTCCTGGTTCTTTGGTTTTGACCTTTATTGTGTAAATTGCAGTCCCCAGAGGGATAGTTTTTGGCTGTGGTGATCTGATATTCTCATCCCACATGATATTTACTCTGGTGTTTGTCCTCACTTATCAGAAGTATGGCACGGAAAGGTAAAACACGGCTTCATGTATCACTTGCTTGGTGCTCTTTAATTTGTGTGCGCGGTTTAGTTTAACTTTGCTCCCTGTTTCATGAAGGTTGATAAAGAAATTAGGCTGGCTGGTTGCCGTAGTTCAGAGCCTTCTAATTATAGCATCCCGGAAACACTACACTGTGGATGTTGTAGTTGCTTGGTACGAAAGAGACATCTTCACTTTTGCATCACTTAGAAGTCTATTTTTCGAGTTTTACTGACATCCTTGTCTATGCACCTCCAGGTATACGGTCAATCTAGTTGTTTTCTTCATGGACAAGAAATTACCTGGTGAGATTTTTCTCGGAGTCGTTTAAGGTTCTCCTACTTTTTTGTTTTGGTTCTGCTGGGGGACTGACTCTGAGCTGTTGAATACAGAGCTACCCGACCGGAGTGCTGCATCCATGTTCTTACCGATGAGCACCAAGGACAAGGACAGCTGGTCCAAAGAAGAGAACCACAAGCTCTTGAATGGAAATTCCGTTGAACCTACTGACTGGGTATGTGAATTCAGTTTCTTCTGTTCGTAGTACCACAATCCAATTCGTCTGGCATTATAGCATTGTAAGCAACTGCGGATCAAGAACTAACTCTTGTACTTGTGGTATCCAGAGGCCAAGAACTCAAGTCAATGGAATGAATCATGACGATGCTAATGGAGTCCATGCCGACAGTCTACCCGTCAACGGTGTATAGATTTTGGAATCTGCTGCCACTGATCACACTTCTAGAAAGCGTTGCCGTTAATGCCCTCCTGACCTTCGATCGAAGACCTCAATCACTGCTTGGTCCGAGCAATGATGGTAATTTGTAGTCTTGAAACGGATTCCCGGCTATGGGTATCCGGGTCCTCGGTGGATGTTACGATTCCAGCATAGCACCAGCATCATGTAATGTGAAAAATATCCGAGCTTATGGCATTTCAAATTCTTTTCTTCGTTGCGAAGTCCTTTATATTATGGTGAATGCAATACTAGCTCAGGGCCGAAGGCCATTTGCGTCAAAAATCTGTTTATAGTCTCAGGTTCTTCAAAAGTTCGTACTCTTAGTCCTCTCGCTGATAGTTACATGTAGTTCACTTTGACCTAATTAACCTTTAACTTGTACCCTTAGTTCTCTGCATTTGTTTAGCTCCAAACCCACTTACCGTGGATCGAAATGAAAGTAGTCATACTTCGAGTGGATGCATTGCAAAGTGGTTGGAGTTAAGACTTTAGAATACACTTGCGTGATGTCCGGATACGAGATAGTTTGGAGCCCCGGATTTACATTATTGGTTTTTACAGTACATGACCAGAATCTAACAGTTGGATTGAATGATTGGTCTTATAGATCACATGTGCTTTCACATGGGAAAGTTTTCGTCTATGGCTCAGGTGTGTGTATATATATTATATATATACGTGTGTTGATTTATATCAGTAGTATTTTTACTTACTAGATCGGTTAATCTAAGTTCGAAACTCAGAAATATATATTATACGACGCTTGGTGCTGTTTCATGCAACTGCTCGTTTGTCTGTTACCCTATACGGTTACACTCACCCCTGTCTTCAATCCTATTTTCTAGGTATTGATAAGATCAAAATTTAAAAGATAACAACGCCAATGTGTCAGCTTACTGCGAGGGGGAGAACCATTTCACGATGTGTCACATGCTTGCCGTTTTTCGTTGTCCTAATAGTTTTTGTCCTGCGGTCACCTTGTAATCCGATTCGATGATGAATATTATAGACAATCTTCCAAATGAATTCGAGAAACTTCTTTTATTATTTAGTTAATAAAATTTTAGCTTCGTTGAAAAAATTGAGCAAGATGTGGTGGACTGTACTTCTTACAACGAAGAGAACGAACGTTGGATTTTTACCTTCAATTTTTTTTTCTAGGAACGTGAATTTTGTAACGAGTGCACGAATCGTGTGGAAACCAAACAACACCTGCAAATAAGAAAATCAGATTCTAAAAAAAAAATCCTAAAAGAAATTGAGGTGAATGTAAGGGAACGGTCCATATTCAAGAAAAAAATTGTTTGTTATCATAGTTACACCATAATCGAATTTTAAGACAATTACATATTCAGAATTTGAAAATACTAATTAATTAACATCAATTTTTTTCTCGTTGTCACTCGTATCTTATTGTGGATCTCGTAATCTAGAGCGAATTCTGATCATGTTCCTGACAGCTAAAATCTTGGTCCCATGCCGGTGGTGTATATTCGACCTGTGCCCCTTCTGCTCTTTGGCTGTCCTAGCCCCACCGTTGTCTATGGCCGAAACCAAATAATACTTATTGATTCATTGACAATATTGGTTTAAAAACGACCAGGAGGTTGATGAAAAATTTCTCCCGTCTTCTTGGTGAATCGGTCGAATCATCAATCAAAATATAGATTTTTTTATAAAAATATATATTATCTATCATATTTAGTATAAAAAATAGCAAATAATTATTGATATTGTCTAATTTTATTGCACATTATAATATATAGCTACTAACTAAAAAAACTGGTGGTCAATACCGTTGACTATCGATTGAACTAGAGGATGAGTTTAGGGTCAAATCCAATCAAGATTTGGTTTATATTTGTGAACGAATTATATTTTTTTAAATCATCATTCACAAGTTGAACTATTGCTCTTAGAGTTCCATAATATACTTTTGAGTTTACCGAGTTATAAATTTTTAATTATTACTCGAGTCAGGCCTAGTCTAGATTATACACCTTATTAAGGAACTTTCCTATCTAATACTAAGTAGCTAAACTTTTCTCTTGAATAAAAATCAGATACTTGCGCTATTTGTGCTAAAAAACTTGGCCAACTAAACGATCAATATTATCCGATAAGATTATTTTCTAATTGAATCATTATGATGTTCTCTCTCTCTCTCTCTCTCTCTCTCTCTGGCATGTGCCTGCATGTCACAGCCGCTTCTCTTTTCTAGTGTTTGTGCTCAATTCTGTCCCCGTGTAAAGGGTCCTATTTGATCCCCAATAGGGTGGTACACTTGATGTCTCTCCAACTTGTTTTCAAAAATAAAAAAGCGTCTGTTTCGTTTTGAAGAATTTTGGACGAAAGAGGAGGATTGTTTTGCTGTTATTGATCACTCCTGATCACACTTGGTGACCGGTAATCCTCTTTTTGTGTTTAATCAGAAGCTTAACTTTTGCTCTAATGATTTGCTTTTGTGGAACAAAAATAGGTCAGATAACCGTCGTTGGCGGATCGAAGTCTTGACTGAGGAGCTTGTAAATGTCCAGAAGTCGGACCATGTGCTTCAATGTAAATCTTCCGAAGTTCGTATCAAGTCAGAATTGGCGGGTCTATACGAAAAGGAGGAGATTTATTGGCACCAACGTTCACGCGTCCGATGGCTTATGTGGGGGGATCGAAACACGAAATTTTTTCACACATCCGCCACTCACCGCCGTCAGGTAAATCAGATTGTTAAGCTCAAAGATCCACTGGGAAATTGGGTCGAGGATGAACAAACTTTGAAAAACTTGGTTCATGATCATTTTAATTCCCTCTACACGAACGATGTTACTTCTGATCCGACTAGGATTCTGAATTGCATCCCGGAATTGGTCTCTGTTGATATGAAAAATGATTTGCTCAAACCGATCTCCATTAAGGAAATTAAACTTGCTACTTTTGACATGGGTGGGACTAAGTCGCCGGGGCCCGATGGTTTTTCGGGAATTTTTTATCAAAAATATTGGAACATTATTTCGGTAGATTTGATTGCTCTGGTGCGTAATTGTTTTGAATCTGGGCTAGTGCCGCCTGATTTAAACAAGACTTACATTTGTTTGATTCCTAAGGTTAAACATCCTGAAGATGTCCATGGTTTTCGTCCGATTGGCCTGTGTAATTTTGCATATAAGGTTTATTCTAAAGTTTTGGCCAATCGGTTGAGACCGTGGATAAATTCTATCACTTCGAAATGTCAAGGAGCTTTTGTGAAAAATAGATGCATTCATGATAACATTATCATTGCTCACGAAGCATTTCATTGTCTTAAATCATCTAACAATAGGTTTTCAAGTTCTATGGCCATTAAATTAGATCTTAAAAAGGCTTATGATCTTGTTAATTGGAAGTTTTTGGAATGTGTGATGGTGAAGCTTGGTTTTCCTTTAAAATGGATAACTTGTGTTATGAATTGCATTCAATCTACTTCTTATAGCATCCTTTTTAATGGTGAGCCTCTTCCTTGGTTTCATACGACGAGGAGAATTAGGCAAGGAGATCCGTTATCTCCCTTCCTTTTTCTATTTATTTTCGATGCTTTCGCCCACTATGTGAATTTTGCTAAACTCTCAGGTGCTATTAGTGAATTTGCTTTTAATCGAAATTGCCCTTCGCTGACTCATATTTTATTTGCAGATGATACTTTGATGTTTGGTCGTGCTACGGTTCACGAGGCTTGGAATCTTAAATCCCTCATTGTTAATTTTATGCATATGTCAGGCCAGGCTATCAATTTTAGTAAATCTTGTATCTTTTTCTCGAAGCTTGAGTCGGTTGATCGGAGGGCAGAAATATCTAACATTTTGGGTGTGGTGCAGATGGCTCTGAACGACATGTATCTAGGCCTTCCTTCAATTTGGGGGAGATCGAGGAAAGAGGCGCTGAATTTTATCTATGAAAAATTTCTTTCCAAGATACAGAGTTGGAAACAAAAACTTCTTTCTCTGTCGGGTCGTGAAGTTCTTATCAAGTCGGTATTATCTTCCATTCTGTGCTATTCTATGCAATGTCTTCTGTTCCCTACCACTTTCTGTGCCAAATTGAATAGTTTGATTGCTCAATTTTGGTGGCCGGGTGACACTGATATTAGGAAGATTCATTGGCTTGGTTGGGAAAAGTTAACTTATTCCAAACAATCGGGTGGCCTCGGCTTTAAAGACTTAAAGTTGTTTAATGTCGCTTTGCTTGCCAAGCAAGCTTGGCGTATTAGAAATGCACCGACCTCCCTTTGTTATCGCATTCTTAAAGGTTTATATTTCTCTTCCTCTAACTTTTTCAATGCTACCAGAGGACGACACTCCTCGTGGATTTGGACAAGTTTGTTTAGAGGAAAAGAAGCTCTTTTGGAGGGTTTGGTGACTAGGATTGGTGATGGAAGAGAGACAAATGTCTGGATGGATCAATGGATCCCGTCTCTACCTTTTGGCAGGCTTACTATTCGGGAACCCCCCTATCATCTTGTCACACTTGTTTCTGATTTAATCTGTCATTCTACTAGGAGCTGGAAGACTAATTTACTTCAGATTTTATTTTCGCAGGAGGAACATGTGGCTATTTCTTTAATTTCCTTAGGTAGAAACCCTATCCAAGACCGTCTCGTATGGAAGCATGGAGCTGATGGGTGCTACTCTGTTAGTAAAGGATACTACATGTTAAAATCCCAGCAAGTTCGTGCCTCAAGAACTCTGGCAGCTGATGTTCATGAGTTTCATCCTGCGCAGAGTTTTTGGACTAAAGTTTGGAAGGCAAAAGTTCCTTCTAAAATCCAAAATTTTATTTGGAGGGTTATTCGGAACGGCCTCTCTACGATGGAGAATTTATTTCGAAGACATCTTTCTTCCTCCCCCCTTTGTCGCATTTGTGGTCTTGCTAATAAAACTGTCATCCATCTTATTTTTCTATGCCCCCATGCTAGGGCTACATGGCTTTGTAGTAGCTTGGGTTTACGTTTTAATTATCATGTGCATGAGAACTTTGGTGATTGGATGACTGATTTTTTTGCGATGATTGATCCGGATGATTGGAATTACCTGATTTTTAGTGCCTTTCACTTGTGTTGGTGCATTTGGCTGGCTAGGAATGACTGCCTTTTCAATGATATTTTACCTGATCTGATTGCCACAGCACGTCGTACTTCTTATTGTAGCTCGGAATCTTTGCAGGTACTAGGTACCTCTTCGGGGTGTCAGCAGACAGGAACTAACCTAGCTTCATCTTGGATCGCACCGGTGGTGGGTTCTTGGAAGCTCAACTGTGATGCCTCTTGGTGGGATGCTACTTCTCAGTCAGAAATTGCAGCAGTTGCTAGAGATTATTCAGGCCTACTCTACTGTGGCCATACCAGTTTGTGTATTGTAGCTTCTCCTCTCGAAGCCGAACTAAGGGCGATTCAAGCCGCTCTTGATTTAGTCGCCTCAAACTTTGCTTGTGATTTATCTTCCGTAGAGACCGACTGCCTGGTGGCGGCCTCCCTTTTGAAGTCCATTGGCCCTTGTCCGTGGCTTTTGGAACCTCTAGTTCAAGACATTAAACATGCTCTGTTTGCCTTACCGTTGTGTAAAATTATTGTTATTCCGCGATCTCTTAATCGAGTCGCAGATTGGCTTAGTAAACACGAGAGATTACCCATCCATTAGAATTAGATGCTCTTTTGTTTACGGATTTTTCTATCTGATTCTAATATATATGTTCTTTGGTTTGTTTCAAAAAAAAAATGTCCGGTTAAGGAAATTATTTGACATCTTCTCAATTTTTTTTGGTTTATGTCACCTGTTTATTGAGAAATTACTGAAATAATTAATACGTATTTGAATTCAATAAGATCTTTAAAATATGGTAAAAGAATTTCAATGACTCGAATTTAATTTTTTTGGGTTAAATTAGAAGAACTCTTTTGAGAGTCCATTTGTTGTTGATGGACACCTTGCTCACCTTTTCATGTGTACAATGATGGTAATTGATATTAATTTAATCACGCTTTATGAACATGATGACACATTAACCCTAACCACGGTTCAAAATTCACAGAAATTTTGAACCTTAACTGCTGTAGATTCGGATTTTATGTAAATTTGTATTAATCATAACTAGTGAATTAGGACCAGATCATCTCATCGGCAGGTCACCCGTCACCCGCCAAACGGCAAGATGTTTTTGCTTTGTCCAAAAAAAAGAACAATATTATTACTAGGCCAAGACAATTGGTCATTGAACGATAAATAAATGTCAACTTTGCCTCTTTTAAGTTTGCAGGGTTCAAAATTGGAAAGCAAATACAGTTCCAGCTGGACCCACTTAATGTCTTGCTTAATTTAATTTCAGATTTTTTGATAAATTTTTGTACAATAGAGTACTATCGAAATTTATTTTATAAATTTTTATAAATTTTTTTACTTTTGTAATATTTGAATTTATGATATTTTCCTTCAATTTAATTTCAGATTGGCATCTTAGAAAGGGACAACCGCGTCTGCTTACATCTAGAAGCAAGAGGGGAAACCAGACCATAACGGCTATCCTTAGACCCGTGTCCAAATCCTCTTCAATTGAATCACGTATAAATGGAGATACGCTGACATTGTGACAATGACGTATGGGAAAATTTGGGAATAGGACCGGTGTTAGCTAGTGTTAATCAAATCAAATTCGAATTAGCCTCTTCTCTATAATTCAACCATTTTTTTTGGGCTTTTGGATGCCAATTTACTTTAAGAAGAAATGTGTCTTGAAAAAAAATTAACTGTTTCAAATTACTTGGCAAATGACTCGTAAAAAATTGCATTATCACAAATTTGAGTCAGTTTTGGTTAAAATTTCAATGCATCTTAACAAAATCGCACTCAAAATAATAGCCAAAATATCATTACTCAACCAAGATTTGATCATGACCAAGAATTTGTACCAAATTTGTACAACATCTGAGATCATTGTATAGATTGTGATATAATCATCTTCATGTTCTAAATTTTTATGTAAATATATTTTCAGATCCAATTTCTCATCTTTAAAATGGGAAATTACATAATTCAATTAAAACCAAATAACTATATCCAACTCTACTTTTCGTCCTCGGCCATTCCCTGCCTTTTATAGAATCCCTCTCAGTCTCTTACCCTCTTATATTAGAGTCCAACAAAAGCATGGACATCACTCATTTAATACATCACTCATTTAATAGCACGTTAGCACATCGATCCACTAACATTTAGTTTATGGAAAATTACTCTGTAGCTCCTCGAATTTGCTTAAATATACTCAAAAGTCCCTCTGTTTGAAAAATACACGCCGACGTCCCTCTAGTTTACTTTTATTATACTTTCGGGTCCCTCAATGAATTTTTTTATTTTTTTGTTATTGAAATAACGAAAATACCCTTAAAACAATAAAACAAAAAAATTGCTGACATCATCTCTCCTTCTACTTAAAAAAATTCCCAAAATACAACTGACGCCGGTTCTCCAATCTCCTCCCCCTCCACCTCGTTTCATCGTCGAAGATGAAGATTACTAATTTTCCCTAGGAGACAACGCGCTGGCCCAGATCGATCTCCCATCACCCTTCATCACCTTCACTGCCGCTGCGTCTGAAGCGCCTCGCCATCGACCATAGAAGAAAAGTCGTCTGGATCCCATCATCGAAGAGAGAGAAGAGGAAGTAGATGCCGTCCATTGCTGCCAGTCGCATCCACCGGCGTTGAAGAGGGCACAAGCACTCGCGCCATCGCTGCTCCGAAGATGATTGAAGATGCAAGCGCGAAGGAGGAGGTTGAACGATAGAGATAATAACGCGAGGAAGAGACATCCGTTGCTCTCCTCCACCTGGTAACTGTCTCCTCTGCCAAAGAGGACGAGGAGCATGCTAGCCTGCTTGAATGCGTTGGACCCGAGGCAGACCGGGTCGAATCCCGCTGATCGAAGGTGGTTCCTCCACTCGGCGAGTCGCTCGTGCCGCTCGATACGGTTGGCGCCCTCGCAGTCGACAACGTTAGAGATCTGGCGGCCGAGGTACATCTCCGACATGAGCTGATCTGGCAGCGCACCTCGAAGAGGACCTTCTCGAGTGCACCGGGACGGGCGAGGAGGCGGTGGAGCTAGAGGAGCTGGCGACGAAGCCTCGGTACTCGAGCTCGAGGATGTTATGGATTGGAGAAGAGTTTTTTTATTCGATAATAATTTCTTAGGAAGAAGAAGAGATGATGTCAGCAATTTTTTATTTTTTGTTCTACGAGTATTTTGGTCATTTCATTGACAAAAATGAAAAAAAGAGTTGCTAACGTGCACCAGGGACTCGAAAGTATAATAAAATTAAACAAGAGGGACGTCCGCGTATATTTTGTAAACATAAGGACTTTTGAGTATATTTAAACAAATTCGAAAGACTAAAAAATAATTTCTCCATTAGCTTAACATAGATTTTTCAAGTTCGAACAGTTAGAATACCAACGATGTTAAATACTTTACACATTTAAAATGAAAAAGCCTTTCGACTAATAATCAGAATTTTACGTTTTATACCGTCTATTATTAACTACCGATAAGACATTTGAAATACAAAACTCTCTCAAAAAAGCGAGAAAGTTATTATTTTTTTCAAAAGGCTAGAAAAAAGCGCCTTTCTTTCTTTTCAGTCGTCGTCTTAGTACTAGGTCAGGTCTTCCTCCTCCTCTCTCTCTCTCTCTCTCTCTCTAATCGAGTTTTTTCGTTTTAATTATTTCTTTTGGTAGAAAAAGAAAAAAGAAAATGAGAGGATAAAAAATTAAGGAGAGGATCAAGTGAGGGAACGATGCAAATCCTGCGTGTTGTTGTTGTAGTTGTGTGACGTCGTTTTGACTTCCCCGGAAGAACCAGTGATCGCCGTCCGATCGTCCTCCGTGGTCAACCGATCCAACGATGGGGGCGCAGTGCTCGAGCTTGTCCCTCTGCTGGGGCTACCCCCGCCAGGATAAACCCTCCGCCCTCGAACCCGCCGGTACTGGTTTGTTTCTGATCTCTAAAAAACTTTCCTTCTCCTTCTCTCTCTAACTCTGTCGGTGGCATTTTGGTGAATATCGAGTTAAAGCGTGGTCATTTGGCGCAGATGGGAAGGGCGAGGGGGGCGGCGCGTGGGCGAGTTTCACGGAGTTCAGCTACGAGCAGCTGAAAACCGCCACCGGCGGGTTCTCGGCGGAGAACATAGTGTCGGAGCACGGCGAGAAGGCTCCCAACGTCGTCTACAGAGGAGAGATCGATAACGGCCGCTACGTCGCCGTCAAGCGATTCAACCGTTTCGCCTGGCCCGATCCTCGCCAATTCCTCGTCCGTCTCACAAACTAACTATTCCTTTTATTTTTTCCAATCTCTGTTTATTTATTTATTTTTAAATCGAGGTTTTGAATTCGAGCTATAACTTTGATCTGACTTGTGGTGCGGACGATTAGTCAGTTCGGTAGTTCTCCGGATATAATGTAACCTGAGATCATCTTTTTTTTTCGATTTTGAGATGATGTTTTTCGTGTGTTGAAGGAAGAGGCGAGGGCGGTAGGGGCTCTGAGGAGCGAGAGGCTGGCTAATTTGGTAGGGTATTGTTGCGAGGCCGAGGAAAGGTTGCTGGTCGCCGAGTTCATGCCTAACGAGACGCTGTCCAAGCATCTCTTTCACTGTAATCTATCTCCTTTTCGGGTTTTTTAGGGGAAAAAAATTAGGGTCTTGGAGTGTTAATGTTGTTAACTTAATTGGAATTTTGAACTTCAGGGGAGAGCCAGCCGATGAAATGGGCAATGAGGTTAAGAGTGGCCCTCTACTTGGCTCAGGCTCTAGAGTATTGTACCAGTAAAGGGAGGGCTCTTTATCATGATCTTAATGCCTACAGGGTGCTGTTTGATAAGGTTGGTATTAGTTTATGATTTTCTTTTATTTCTCCTTTTGAATTCTGTCTTATGTGTTCTGTTAATGGGAATGTCAATCTGTTGGTTCCTGTGTTTGTTTTACTAGGAGGGTAATCCACGGCTGTCCTGCTTCGGAATGATGAAGAACAGCCGGGATGGAAAGAGTTACAGCACCAACTTGGCCTTCACCCCGCCCGAGTATCTGAGAACTGGTAAAGAGTCTTTCTTTTTTATGTTCTTTTATATGATCCAAGATTGTGTGTGATAAGAGCTTTCACAGAAATGCAAATGGCGTCGGATACCGTTGCCTTTTCCCTGTTGTTTAGGGTGTTGCTTAGAGCAATGCAGCTGTGCTTTGTGTTTGAGTGAGGTGTAGATAACATGAGTTCATCTGCGAGTGTTGACAGGCAGGGTGACTGCAGAAAGTGTGGTGTTCAGCTTTGGGACTGTGTTGCTTGATCTTCTCAGTGGTAAACATATCCCACCTAGCCATGTGAGTTTCCGAGCTCTTCTGCTCTTTGTAAACATCTTGCAATGCCCGTGGTTGTTCATCTGGCAATTGCAGCACATAGATGATTGTTCTTCAAGAGCACCTCACTTATCGATAAAAACTGTGTTTCTTTATGATAGCGAAGTTTCAATGTACTCATCTCCATGTCCTCGTGTCTTTCTAGCCAACGACATTTGTACGGTCATTTAATTCATCCCCTGACTTGAGATTGCTTTTCCCTGCATATCTTAGGCGCTTGACTTGATTCGTGGAAAGAACTTCTTAATGCTGATGGATTCTGCACTTGAGGGTCATTTTTCAAAAGCTGACGGAACTGAGTTGGTGCGGTTAGCTTCTCGCTGCTTGGAGTATGAATCCCGTGAAAGGCCAAATGTGAAGTCCCTAGTCACTAATCTTATGTCCCTTCAGAAAGAAACTGAGGTAAAGACACCAACTTTTGTTTCACTGATTTCCCTTCCCCTTCTAAACATTTTTCGTTTTTTCTTCAAGTGCCTCATACCTTTATCACTGGTTTTGAGCAGGTTTCATCATATGTTTTGTTGGGCATACCAAATGAAACAGCATCTCCAACCAGGCAGTTGTCCTTGACTCCTTTTGCTGAAGCATGTCAGAGACAGGATCTCACTGCTATTCATGAAATACTGGAGAGTCTTGGGTACAAAGATGATGAAGGGATCGCCAACGAGGTTCTTACCACTTCCTGACACTTTAGACGAATTGCCATTATGCAAATCTTGCTGCTTGACTAGTATTTTAGGGGAGGTTGAGAACAATTATTGGAGAGGCAATTGAATGCAATTTACACAATTATTTTAACTTTCAAATCACTACCAAGCCTAAATATAGAATTTGGTCAGGCATGAAAGAGACTGAACCTGGACTACCTTAGTCTATTTCTTCCTGCATTGGCTTGTTCTCTGATCAAAGAGCATTCTCCGTTAACTTGCTTCTCATCCTAATTATATTCCTCCCAACTTGCAGCTATCTTTCCAAATGTGGACCAGCCAAATGCAGGACACCTTGAATTCTAAGAAGCATGGAGATAATGCGTTTAGGGCCAAGGACTCTGCAACTGCCATTGATTGCTATACACAAGTGAGTATCACCTTGAAATCTTTCCACAAATAACATGAATCAAACGGCTTTAACTCCTTAATTGCTGTACCCACAATTGGAACAATATAATTAAATTTAATGGCGCATATTGTATGGTTTTGAACGTAACAAGAATCCAGTAACTTGTCACATTTGCTTCTGAAATAAGACACTTCAACGCTGGTTTGATCTCCTCCAGTTCATCGAGGGCGGGACCACCATTTCGCCAACCGTATACGCAAGGCGCTGCTTATCTTATCTGATGAATGACATGGCTCAAGAGGCTCTCGGGGATGCCATGCAAGCGCAGGTGATCTCTCCGGACTGGCCAGCTGCTTTATACCTGCAAGCAGCCTGCCTCTTCAACCTCGGAATGGAGAAGGATGCTCAAGAAACACTCAAGGACGGCGCCAACTTGGAAGCCAGATGGAATAGCAGAGGCTAAACATGTATAGAGTTCTTCTTTTCCTTCCCTTTGATTTCCAACCTCCTCGATTTTCCTTAATGCATTCGATTTGTTAATTCTGTATTTCCCAAGAGAAAATCGTGGGTGGTTGTGTATTCTTTTATTCCCAGTTCTCTATTTAACTCCAGGGTTTGGTCATTGCTAGAGGATGCTCAACCGTTGTTCTTTTGTTGATATATTATATATCTTCTATAATTGTGGATCTCTTGGGACTCGGTAACAAAACTACAATTTTAAATTCGGGTTCTCTACTTAAAACTCGATAGAGAGTGCTTTGTCGATTTTATGATACTGTCCGAACTTGCTCGACTCCAAAATTACCTGTGTCAAACACGTCAAACTGTAAAAAAATGTGTCAAATTATCTTTGCTAGGTGCTTCCTTACGGCCAAATTATCTTGTAAATGAAACTGAATTATTCGTGGCAAATCTGATCGTGAATTGCATAGAAATTTGACGTTGATCTTGCTGGTTAAACCTTCTCATCTTGACAAAACATGAACAGTTGGAACATGGAAAGCTGCTGTAGCACCAGCTTTGAACAGAGTATATTGCTGCTAGAAGTCAAGTTTCATCTCAACTTTTAAGTATTTACCTACCCCGGAAGAGCAGGGGCTGGAGGTATCTTTAGGGACTCGACTGGTCAATGGCGGGGGGTTTTTGTCCAGAATACGGGCTATTGCTCCGCCCTTGCTTCGGAGACTTGGGCCATTTGGAGAGGCCTACAGATGGCACGGGAGAAAGGTTGTAAGCAGCTGGTTGTGGAATCTGATTCACTACTTGTAGTTCGTCAGCTTACCACGGGCGTAGCGAGGGACCACCCACTTTCGGCACTCGTGATTAATTGCCAGAATCTCATTCGTCGGAACTAGCGTATTGAGATATCTCACTGTCTTAGGGAATGTAATAGTGTAGCTGACTAGTTGTCTAATTTGGCCCTGGACTTCCCACTTGGTTTGCATACCCTAGAGAACCCCCCGTCAGGTTGTACCCCTTTGCTGCAGTTAGACCTCCCGGTTGCTTTATCTATGTAATCCTTATTCTTGATGAATAAACGAGTGCATGACACTCACCTTTTCCACCAAAAAAAAAGTATTTACCTTTAGGTTTGGAATCAGTAGTATCAAATGTTCGTTTCCGAGTATCAGCGTGTGAGTTTGAATTCATCAGTTCTTATGCTGGATCCAATATCAATATGCTAATATAGTACTGTTAACATGTCTCAGGACTTACGAGATATGTCAATCCGTTGCGCGCAATGTGGAACAATTCATCACTAGTTGTTCTAAGAAACTTGTTGAAAAAGAAAGCAACAACCATTGGCTAAAAAGAACCGAAAGCAATAGAACTATAAACAACTGGAAACAACAAAAGAGAAAAATACAGCGGCAAACATGCCAGGAAAAAAGGGGTTCCATGGAGATTCAGGAATAGATGGTTGTAGGTGTAAGCAAAGTTGCAAGTTTCGAGTATCACACATGGGCCGGGAGGGTAATGCTGATGCTCTATCGAAGCTGCAAGCAGATAACTGGTGGTATATTGCGCTTGATTTTCTTTTATGTGATGTTGGTCGTGATTTTTCAATGTTTTCATACTTTCGATTTTCATATGTCCTGCAACTTTAACGTACAAGCTCTTTTTCCCTCTCTTTGGTTTTTTCCACTAGATTTTACAATGACTTAGTTTTTACCGAAACTGCAACTGCAACCTCCTACGTTATGGTGTGAGGTAGTGGAGTGGGTGCTAATATCCATAGTTGTAGTGTTCATTTTTTTATGAGATACAGGTTATTCTTAACTATCAACTTGCAAGATAGTTTGAATGGTTGTAGTGCTCAGCCGTTTCTGGGATATAGACCAAGGACACGAGAGTAATTTGTCCTATTAAAATTGTGTTACCACCCTATGGAATAAAGAGTGTCTTGCCACATGGTTCCTTTTATTATTTTCTTAATCATACTAAGTTATAATAGAGTTGAGAGAAAATTGACCATATTAAAATTACCTCCGGAGAGGTTATTTTCAATTTTTTAAAACCGACACAGAAGGCGACCTAGAATTCTTAAAATTTCGGGTTCGTCCGGTCTGATCGGTCGGACCGAGACTTCTAAAAATATTAATATAATTAAATAATGTTTAATAAATTTAATTTAACATAAAAAATGATAAAATGTCAAATAAGTTCAAATATTTAGCAACTTTGTTATACAATTTATCCAAACAAAGTCTTCAAACATGAATTGAACAAGTCTAGAAGAACAAGAATATGATTATACAAGTTTTTAGGTTCGACATATTAGTCCAATTCATTTGATTTAGTTAAAATATTATCAAGAATTGTTAAAAAAAAATTTTTTTTGATCAAAAGGTGATGTACATGCTCCGAATGTGGAAGTTGAGGTTTTGTTTCTAAATTAAATCAAATAAAATAGAAAAAATAAATACTAATTTTTTTATGCGGACGAACCGGGTCACCCGGAAGCACCTGACTGGGTGGTCCGACCAGATTTTAGCCGGTCAAACTGCATTCTGGATTTTAGAAAAAATCAATCTAAATTTGGTTCTGGATAATGGTCCGACCAGTTGGACCATAATTTTTAAAACATTGGTTATTTTAATACCTCAAAATTTCTCAGCAACAGTCGAACAAGTAGGAAATGCTAGGGCAAAGCGTAAATATTTGGATAGAGCCGGACCTAAACCCTATATACCAGTACTTTTATAAGAAAAGTTTGGTGTGATTTCGCTGTCTTTTTCTTTTTGGGTAAAAAATATTTCAAATTTCATTTTTTGACAAATTTTTCTTGTGTTCTGTTGTTTCGGGGCTGTCTCTAAATTTTGATAAGTGCGATTTCAAGTTGGTTATTTTGATATGGCTAAGAAGTGGGGGTGCAAGATCCAGGGTTGTCCTTTCGTTGATATATTATGCATCTTCTATAATTGTGGATTTCATGTGACTCAGTAATAAACTATCGTACTTTTTTTTAATAGTTGGGATATCGGACTCTTGCCAAAGATACATAACAAAATCACTCGAGGACGAGCAAGTGGGCATAACCACTGTGCGCGATAAAATCAGAGTTGTTCTAACTAAAATACAAATTTAAGTTCGAGTTTCGCTTAAAATTTGATTAGAATGTTTTGTCGATTTTATGATCATACCAGTTGCTAAATGTAGTAAAACAAGAGGTTCACTTGCTAGAATGGCTCCAGGCCGTAGACAGAAGAAGCAAATCTTCCCACCCTAGAGATTACAAAAGGTGCCACCTATTCTGCAAATTCCTTTTGCTTTTAGCTCCTTCACTATGATTCGTGTATGTTGTTTTTCTTTTGTCATGATCCTTTCCGGGGGGAAAACTCTAAGATGGAACATTGAAGTGAAAGAGCCACGATATGACGAACGCGAAAACCATACAAGCCAGAAGGAAATTTAAGAAGCGGTGACCGCCCAAGAAGCGTCGAGTTTCCGACTGCGGAACAGAAACTGCTGCAACCACACCTGCTGTTCCAGCGTTGCTCGCTTCATTCGAATGCTCTACAAACTCGGCATCATTCGGTCCGACCACATTGCGCGCAACGGATTGACATATCTCGCAAGTCCTGAGACATGTTAACAGTAACAAATTAGCATATTGATATTGGATCCAGCTCAAGAACTGGTGAAGTAACTCGATCTCACCGCTGATACTGGGAAACAAACGTATGATACTAGTGATTCCAAACCGAAAGGTAAATACTTAAAAGCTGACTTCTGCAGTATAATCGAAGGATAGATAATAGGCGTCGACATTATCGTCATAGTAGCAGTATACTCTGTTCAAAGCTTGTGCTACGGCAGCTTTCCATGTTCCAATTGTTCATGTTTTGTCAAGATGAGAAGGTTTAACCAGCAAGATCAACGTCAAATTTCCATGAAATTCACGATCAGATTCGCCACGAATAATTGAGTTTATTTTCAAGATAATTCGGCCGCAAGGAAGCACCTAGCCAAGTCATTTTAAAACAGTATAAAGTCGAGCAGCCAAATAAGAATCAGATGCCACAAAAAAAGCAAGCAGGCAATTCAAAACACAGCTCCAAGTTTCAACTATTGCAATTACCACAATCACCATGATGCAGAAAGGGACATGGTGTTTTGGTGCATACCGCGACATGTAGCAATTGCGAGATGAAAATTAGGAATCTACTTCAGCAGGCCGACCAAAAAGCGATAATCTTCAATAGGACGCATCAAATGAGGTCTAATCCCACTATGATAAAGAGAAAAAAGATTCAGAAAGGAGAAACAAATGAGATTCCTAAACATAAGAAAAGGACTATGCAGGGAAGGAAGTGTCTGTACACATCACAAGAACCTGGCAACCATCCTAAGGGAATGCACTTTTGCTTTACTTTTTCCCTATCTACTTTCCCTTTCACTTACCACAATCCTCACCATTGATCACCAATTATCCCCAACACCCAACTTTCGATTAAAACCCGCGTCTAAATCGCGGGTTTACAAGTCTTTAACCCCCATTGGAAAGTCCACCAATGCAAAACAATTGCTTCAAAGGGATGGAAAGCTTTTCCATCAAGGGGAACCTCTAATAACCAACGCAAGGTGGGTAAGATGATAAGGGTATTGTCTCGTCTAGAGTCCTGGGATTTAGGCCAACCCGCCTAAATTTTCTCGACCAAAAAAAAAGGGGAACCTCTAATAATAATATCTCGTTACTTCAATGAGAATGAACTAAAGCAAGTACAGAACTTTTTGAGAAACTAATGCAACAACAGCACAGTACAGAACTAAAGCAAGTACAGAACTAATGCAACAACAAAACAACTTGTACCAGCACAGCACAGTTCTCGTCATATCTGACTCAAATTTAGATTAGTCGTAAAAAACAATGCACTTACTTGTTTCCTTTAATCTTAAACCAAGCCTCAGCACAGTGTTTATGGGCAGCAGCCAGATCATCCTTACAAGAGCACCCCAACTCGATAGGCAGACCAGACTCCTGGCTGTTGCTGTCCAAACCCAGGTGGCAAATCCTACAATCTCTCTCCACCTTCTCCGAGTGGGCCCCACCACCCTCAATTTCCGCCACCTCTATAGAGATATCAGAGACACAAGACACCCTACTGTTTGAGCTGTACTCGTCGTGGGACCCACCGGCGGTGGAGTAGAACTGGGAACGACATGAATGAACGCCGTCGTCGTCGTCGTCGTCGGAGGAGGAGGAGGAGGAGGAGGAGAGGTAGCTGGCCTCACTTCCGGCGAGCGACGACCGGTCGTCGTGGTGGGTCCCTTCCAGCTCAATGTCTATCTGGTGGTGGAACATTTCTACAGCCGCCATTTTGCCGAGAGCAAGTGAAAAGACGCAAACTTTGGAGAGTTGGGATGGTAAAGCTTGGAGCTTTGAGAATTTCGGAAGAGAATTGGAATTTAAAGTAAGTGGGTGATTTATTGGGTTAGGTGCTACTTGGCAACTCCATTAGTGTCTGTGCTTTCGTTCACCAAACAAATTAAGAAATTATATTTTTGCTCTTAAATAAGATCCGACGATACTCAATTTGAATGACTACGGACAAAAAAATTAAAAGAAATCTATAAAGTAGGGGAGAGAATATTATTGAGCAGAGCTAGCATGAAATTGAGCCCATTATTGAAGAATGCGTGAGAGAGAAGAGAGAGGGAGAATTATTATGGGTTTAACTTTAGCTCCGAGGAGGTAGAGAGCTAAAGTAAAGACCCGTGCTTCTTAGTTAAGAGGGTTCTACTTCTATAGAGAAAGAGACGCACTATAAAGATATTTTAGTTTCTTCAGAAAATCCATATTTTTATTTACCACAAAAAAAACTCGAATTATAAGAAATTACTTGTATTAGACTTTGTGAGAAATTTTTTGATACAATGTTATCCATCTTAAATATATATATATATATATATATATATATATATATATATATATATATATATATATATATATCAATCAAATATGTGAGACATAATTATCTTTTAAGAATTAAACACCATTGAGTTCCATTTTAAGAGTAACTTTTTCAACGACATTTTTTAATGCGATTTTTGTCTCTTGATATTTAGATAACAATCGGGCAGACTAATTTATATTTGAACGGAGTAAAAATTTTAAAAATTGATAAAATATTTTTAACAAATATTTAATATTGTTGTGCTATTAAAACTCAAATATTTTTTATTAAATAAGAACAACTCGATTACTTTTCTAAAAGTTTTTAACAACAGATGTGTAGTTTCTTCGAATTCGTAATAAATGTGGGTGATTGCCTGGAAAAATGCGAGGAGGTTTCGCAGATAAAGCAGGGGAAATTGTTCTGTTGCGGATTCAGTTCTCTGAGGAGGAGATTTCTGAGCTGCTTACGTGGGATTTTTAGTATTATTATCAGTGACGTGTCAATGGGATCGTGGAGTGGGGGAGGCGTTTACATCCAACGGTCCAAGGACGTGTTGCTCATATAGGATCAGATCTAACGGTGATGAAATATCTTGTTTCTTTTTCTTGCTATAATTGTTTGTTCTTTGTTGAAAGGGCTATAATTGTTTGTTCAGACTATATTCCCTGCTCTTTCCAGTTTCAACCAGTACTTTTAAGACATGCTATAATTCATATCGACGCATTTATTTACGAAGGGGATGCTTATATGTTTGTTGCAGATTTTCTGTAAGTGGTTGTTAAAAAAAAAATAAGAAATCACTTTTCCAACGTCTTTATTAGGGGAAAATATCATTGTATTTCATCATTAAACGTAGAAAACATTACATAACATCCATAGTCAAAGAAGTGACAATCTCCGGGGTTGGCAAATCAAATATCATACGGAGAACACTTGGCTTAAGCATGTCCTACCTTACATGTAAGATAAGAGTGAGCATTCGGATTATTCGAATATGAACTATCCAAATTCTGTACTACCCGAATTGAATATATTATTATCCGAGTCTGAATTCGAATCCGAATAGTGAATGATCCGAATTTGAATATCCAAACATTTTTTGGATACGGATTCGGATAATCCAAAATATCCGAATTTGCTTCTATTTATCCTTCTTATTCTTTCTTCTTCTCTATCTTCTCTGTAACAATTCTTCTTCACAACTAAGATAGTAAATTAATTTGTTCATATCCAAGGCCATAAACGAGACAAAGCAGAGAAACAAAGTACCATTATGTAGAAGCAAAGCACCAACCGATGTGGCAAAACGAATCTTAGGGAGCTGCGGTGCGGTGGTCGGTGAAGATTGGTGGAGCGGGAATGAGGGTCAGGGATGGACGAAGCCGCCTGGTAAAGAGTGGAGACTCATTTCAATTTTTTTTTAGGGTTTCAAGTAATTTTTTTGGTAGAAAGGGTTTCAAAAAATTGTCCACGAAGGAAAAGGGGCAAGGGCCCAACTAAGACAAGGGACAAGGGATATAAGAGAAGCAAAAATTAGTTAGGATATTAAAAAATGCTCATGGCCCAACTTAAATTCGGATAGTTCGAATATCTGAATCCGAATCCGAATCTGAAATTTTTTTTAGATTCAAATTCGAACATCAGATATCGAATTAAATACTCACTCTTAATCTGATTCCAGGACGACTTTTGGAAGACCGAGGGAAATACCCAAACCTTCAACACATGAGCCTTCAACAACATCGCATGAGAAATGTGAGGAAAGATCCGGACCAGTACCGTAACAAATCTCCCGAGGAATAACAAACGATAACCCCAACCTGACAATGTCCAGTGCAGGGGAAAACAATCACATTCCAGACCTTCCACAAAGCGGATAGGAAGTATCGACAATGATCCCACGCTTGATAAGATTGTCGTGAATCCGAAGATTATTGTCAAGAACCCGCCATAGGAATTTGAGTCTCTTAAGAAAATTTAGAGTTTGAATTTTACGAATGAAAAAATATATTATTGAACCACAAGACTCACACTCTAAATAATAATAATCGAGTCTAAATATAAAAAATATATGAAAAGTTAAAAAATAATCTGACTGACTCTGGGCTTAACACCAAGCGTAAGATTGATTTAGAATTAGGAAAAACTACTGTACCCAAAAAACTTCGACTATTGAATAAAATGTACCAGTTAGAATCAGGCTACATATTGCATAATGGTGTATTGATGATGAAATATACACCAGTTATCATCTGTATAGACTATTGAATCAGAAATAGAACATTGACTATTGAATCATCTGGTTTTTGTTTAATATATAAGATGCCCTTTCCGAGGAAAGAATTTACGCTCTTCCGTAAAATAAATGGCAGAATTTAAAATTTTCTATAACAAATTTGTCAATACGCTCCATCAATGAAGGTCACTATGCCAAAGTTTATATGGGTTCTGAAATCGCCAACGTGCGACGAAGTGATTGTCGTGTACAGATAACAGTGAGCACGAAATCAATTTAATATTATGTTAGAAAGTAATTATCAAAGTCATTTTAAGGATTAATAAATTTAATTTGTATAATACATGGCTAAAGAAGTACTCCGTGGATTTAGTATAAGAGAATTGAAACATTCCACATTCCCACTGTCGTCACCCAAATTAAGACAATCTAAGTCCAGTATAATTAATGTTTCTTGTTAGTAGTTCGATCCATTAAGAAATCCATGCTTAATTTGACCCAAAAGGCGCGTAAACGGAGATTACGTAGTCACTCATTTATTTTTTCATTTTTTCATGTATTATGATCCATTTGTCTGAATTATTTTAACGAAAAAATGATCATTTTGTCTGAAATACTACCGATTTGATCCATTCCATCGATATTATTACAAAGAAAAGCGCCAGCTTCTTTGCTTGGGCGACCGAGATTGTGTATAATAACTTGACCACAGCCGTAGTTTTGTTATTAGGCAAATTATTCTCAAGTCATTGGTTTATAGTTTTATTACTCGCAGATTCTTAGCTTTCGAAAATAGTCTATGAGGTCCCTACTTTTTAAGAGAATATTGGTCTGAGGTCCCTAGTCACTGAATCAATCTTCTTAAAAATCTCCGGAGAAAATCTCCGATCCAGTGACTAGGGATCTCAGACCAATATTTTCTTAAAAAGTAGAGACCTCATACACTATTTCTGAAAGTCAGGGACGTGTAAGTTATAAAACTATAAACCAGGGACCTGAAGGTAATTTATCCATTGTTATTTTTAATGGGTTGATAATTTCATGATTTGATGGTCCAAATTGACCCGTTACTCCTGCTTGCTTGTTTGTGTTGCTGTTTTATTTGGGCAACTTTGGACTTTGTAGGGCTTAGTGAAAAAAATCATCAATAATATTTTTACTTATAAAAATTCCTTGAATTCTATTATATAAAAAACTCCTTGAATGTGTCCATTGTTTAAAAAACGTTGTGTTGGACCAGTCGGATCGCGACCCGACACTGAAAATAAATTATTTTTATACCAAAATTTGGAGAGCGGTTGGAATGGCGTCAATGCCACTGATCGTCCAACCGATCTCTCCAAATTAACTGATTAAAATTTTGAAAAATTAAAATGATTTCGTGCTCCAAATTAACTGATCGTCAATGCCATTTATTTATTCTGGAAAAAATATTTTTTAAAATTTTATTAACTTAAAATTGATTAAATTAAGATTTTATAAATTTGACAAAGATTAGAGAATATTTAAAATTAGCTAAATTTTAATGTTAAATTTCATCAGAAATAAAATTATTTTTAAGAAACATTAGTATCGATCTGATCGATAGGATTAGAAAATAGAAGAAATCTAAATTATTTTCTGATCAGTTTTTTAAAACATTGATGTGCCAACCGCCAATGTCAAAGCCGCCTAAAAATATTCAAATAGTTTTATATCTTGTCTTAAGTAAACTGCAATAATTAATATCACCAGAAAGAAACTAGAATCATTCAACGGTGGACACTTGAACCTGATAGTATATAAGGACGACGAATTGTGTTTGGAGGAACATTATAACCCAAAAGCTCAATTATCTCTATAACGCACTAAATTGTTTCAGATTTCCATATATATTGTCACCCTTTTTGACACCAACTTTTTTCGTTGACCCTCTTCCAAAATGTGTCGTTTTGATCTTTTTCTGTTAGCATTTGTATTGGCCCTCTCATCTTCTTCCACGGCCTCGGGTGCAACCGTGGAACACTCTTTCGATGTAATCAGTTTTCATCAAACTAATTTGTATTTTCTAATCCCCTTTGATATACGTGGTATTTTACGATCTTGTAGACTCTTAGTTATAATTGATACATTAAAAAATTTCCTGATTAGTGTCTTAATGCAAAAGTGATTAAAATCTTAAGATATTAGAGGCTATGAGACTCTTAATGTCTCTCTTTTATGGGATTCTTTTGTTAAACTTTTCGTATATAACCTAAAATCTTAAATTAATCAGCAAATTCTTTTTACACATATAAACAAATCCAACACACATGCACATGATGATTTTATTTTTAATTCTAGCCGAAAGAAAAAAAAACAAATTTAACCTAGCTAGCACTTCACTAATGAAACATTTCTACGTGCATGGGAATTATGCAGGTGCAAAACCTAACGGTAAATCGATTATGCAACAAACATGTAATCACGGCGGTGAACGGAAGCCTGCCGGGCCCTATCATACGTGTCCGGGAGGGCGACACCCTTGTCGTCCACGTCTTTAACAAGTCCCCCTACAACCTCACCATCCACTGGTACGATGCAATGATCAAACTACCATCATTTCGTTTGTTTAGTTGAAAAATATTTTTCGAGGAAAATAACATCTCGACTCTTGCATGCTATCTTAGAATTTTTATGTTTATCCAAAATTTGATAAAACTCGACTCTTAAATATTGTTAGGCATGGAATCCTTCAGAAATTGAGTGCATGGGCAGACGGACCCAACATGGTGACCCAGTGTCCGATCCAGCCTGGGAGAAGCTACACTTATAGGTTCAAGATCACCAAGCAAGAGGGTACTCTCTGGTGGCACGCCCACGCCTCGTGGTTCCGCGCCACCGTACACGGCGCACTCATTATCCGCCCGAGGGGCGGTCGCCCCTACCCTTTCTCCAAGCCCCACAAGGAAGTCCCTATCTTGCTTAGCGAATGGTGGAACGCCAATATGATCGACGTCGACCGCCAAGGAACTATCACCGGTGCCTCCTATCCTTCCTCCGATGCCTTCACTATCAACGGCCATCCCGGTGATCTCTACAATTGCTCCAAAAATCGTAAGTACAACTGTTAGAATTTCCGTATACCGTCTATAAATTTAATGCAATATGTAGGTCACAGTTGTAATTAGAAATGCGCTAATCTCAAATACAGTTACGATAAATTGTGACATTACTTAATAAAAACAATTAATTTGCAGAGATGTACAAGTTAAAGGTGGAGCAGGGGAAGAGGTACCTCTTACGCATAATAAACGCGGCGGTCACCTCCGAACTCTTCTTCAAGGTGGCCAACCACAAGCTGAAAGTCGTCGCGGTGGACGCCTCCTACACGACGCCGTACCTTACCGACGTCGTCGTGCTGACCCCCGGCCAGACAACCGACGTGCTCCTTGTCGCCGACCAGCCGCTCGGGAACTACTACATGGTCGCTAGCCCCTTCTGGAGCTCCGACCCAACCGTCGTGCATGACATCACCACCACCCGCGGTATCATCCACTACGACGGCGCCGTTTCTCCGTCTTCCGGCAATGTATTGATGCCTCTCATGCCGGCTGAGAACGACATCCCAACCGCTTTCCGGTTCATGAGCACCCTGACCGGGCTGGCCGGTGGGCCATTATGGGAGCCAGTGCCACGTCACGTCGACGAGAGCATGTTCGTCACGCTGGGGGCCGGGCTAGCCCCCTGCGACGAGAACAACGCCTCCGCCACGTGTCAGGGACCGTTCGGAAACAGATTATCCGCGAACATGAACAACCGATCGTTCGTGTTCCCGAAGAAAATGTCCATGCTGGAGGCGTTCTTCCGCAACGCGAGTGGGGTATACAACCGGGATTTTCCGGACAAGCCGCCTTCGAGTTTTGATTTCACCAACGCGAGCATCAAGGGCGACGTAAAGCTCATGTTCGCGCCGAAGTCGACGAGCGTGAAGCGGGTGAGGTTCAATTCCACGGTCCAGGTTGTCTACCAGAACACGGTCGTCCTCGCGGTGGATAACCACCCGATGCACCTCCACGGGTTCAACTTCCACGTGGTGGGTCAGGGTTTCGGGAACTACGACCCGGTCAACGACCCGAAGAAGTTCAACCTGGTCAACCCCCAAATGAGGAACACCATCGGTGTCCCCACCGGTGGATGGGCGGCCATTAGGTTCACAGCCAATAACCCAGGTAATAATCAAAATAATGTTAGTACCAACATCGTATTACTACTTGCGAGCGTGACGTGTTCATAAACAATTGTTGAAAATTCTTTCGGATCATTGACATTTTTACATTTTTTTATATTTAGATATAAAGATCTTAACGAGATATATATCAAGTTTTTTTTACTAATTAAACGAGATATATATCAAGTTTTTTTTACTAATTAAGTTATGTGGTTGTTTTTTATGTTGATTAGGGGTGTGGATGGTGCACTGCCACCTAGAACAGCACATGCCGTGGGGTTTAGCGATGGCATTCGAAGTTGAGAACGGAGGGACTCCAGAGTCAACGCTACCACCTCCGCCGTCTGATTTTCCCAAGTGTTTCTAATTAAAGCTCAGCCGGTTCGAGGTTCAATAAGATTTCCAAAATGTATCGAAATTTCTGCAAACCAAAACTAGAATTAGTTTAAAAGACTAATTGGTTTATTATTTTCGAGGGACTTTCTTTGACTCGGTCATGTTGTTTCAATTAATTTCCTCCGCAAGGTTCCATTTGTAATAGATACTCTATTTTCATTCCGTAAGAAGACCAACGAATAATATTAGTTTTTGGACAGTCTATTTTTATTTATTAAAACTGGAGAACAGTTCACTTTAATACCTTGTGGTATTACTTATTATTACTTAGGTACCCTATGGTTTTAAACTCATCAAACTTATTTCAATTTTTATCACTTAGGGAGGTTAAAGATGAACATGGCATTGGAACAAGAGAAAATGAGAGAGGGGAGGATAAGGAATATTTTGAAATAATATAAATAAATTAGATACTATTTTGTAATTTATTCAGTGCCATGTGAAATCGAGTAATCCAAGTCACTACCACGTGACACTCCACGTAGGCGCCAAAACGACATTGTTTGCCCGAAAAATCCAGGACCAAACCCGGGCTAAATGATAAAATTGAAATAAGTTAGACTGATTTGATGAGTTTAAAATCATAAAAGGTACCTAAATAATAATCGGTGATACTACATGATACTAAAGTAAACTTTTCTCTTAAAACAACGTATTCAAGTGGCATGAAAGAGTTGAGGCTTCAGACTTGAACCCTTGCGCCAGAACAGGCCCATTAAAGTACTTGGGCCAGGTCTAACGTGATTTTGCAAGAGCCAGCTATTTTCGTTTAGGTCTCATTAGTTCCTTAAAAGAAAAAATAAATAAAGTTTAGGCCTCACCAAAAACTATTCTAGTTCAGGACACCCTAAGCTAAAGTGAGAAATTTTCCACGGCAACTTGTTATAATTTTATATCCAATTTTAACTTTTACATACAAAAAGACTAGAACATGGAAGCATGAAGGATAGTCGTTCTTTCAACCAGTGTCTGATTTTAATGTAGACTACATCCATCAGGCTGAATTTTCTGACATAGACTCACTTCGACAATTGTAATTTTATTGTACCTTATTAAGGCCCTTTTTCATAAATTATGTCGGCCTATTTAGTATAATAAATTGTGTACGACAAACACTCAAAGTATTGTGTACAGTCTTTTCTCATTTGTGATTTTTTAAGAAAATATTTAGGTCAATTAATAGTTATAATTTATATATCTTTTTTATATGTAGATGTCTATTTTAGGATTTAAACACTCGTATTAATTTTTTTAATTATCTCGTCACAAGTTGCAAGTATACTGTACCTATTTTTTTATAAGTAATTTTTTATTAAAACTACCAAAAAGTAATTACATGCTACATCTATTTATAAATGCATAAAAATTGCATATTCATTAACTCGTAACTCGTTATTAGTCCGACGCGTTTCAAAACGATGAGAGGAAGTACTCGCTCAAGGTACTGAAATTGGATTAAGAAAATGAAGGAAGAAGTATTTTATTTTATTTTTTTGAGGGGTAGGAAGAAGTATTTTATTCACTCAAATAGAAGAGAGGATACAATCCCAAGGAGAATTTTCAATAACCATCCAATAAATCCTCCTTTGTTCCACAGCTACAAATTAAGAAACCCAACTGTAATTTTCCGGTCCAACACCAACAAAAGAAAAATCCATTCATCAATGTGCCTTTCTAATTATAGCAATAAATTTTCTAGTGTATATATGATAACTCTCGAATTATTCTGATTATACACTAAGAAACCCTAAAAACGGAATTGAAATTGTTCGCGAAATAAAATTCATTTAATTGGTGACCGGTGCCGATGCCGATGCCGGGGAGGATCCCTCGGAGCCGACTGGGCCAGGGGCCGCGCCAGAGCTCATCAACTGGATCATCGAACGGTGGGGATTGGTTCTAGACGCGTGGCAGAGATCAGGCAAATATGCACCTGGATTATAAAAAAAAAGGAATTAGATTTTGGAATTAGAAATAGGAAAAAGGAGGAATTAATATTGAGACGACGTGGTCAAATATTGAAGAAAACGCGTAAATTTTATTAATATTATTGGCCCCAATTAACATTTGGAAATATAGTTAAAAGAATTCGCTTGTTTCCCAAGGAAAGTCTTATATTCTTTGATTAAGGGTCAAGTCACATGGGGAAAGAAGAATTTTATAAATTCTAGAAGTGGAACTTAAAATTTATTATTTAAAAATTTTAATTTTGATTAACATTTTGTTCAACGAGGCCAAAGTGTATGATGTCATATCATTCCTTTCAATAAATAAACATAAGTATCACACGACCATTTCAAAGGATTGGACCTAGTCCATTTTCCGTTGACAAAATTGACAAATTTTAAGATACAAGAATCCGTCAAATCGTGTGATATTAGATATTGAAAAATTTACTAAAATAATTATAATCTAAGTTCGAATTGAATAATACTTTACAAAATGGTAAAATTATTTTAACAAATATTTAACACTTTCAAACGATAAATATAGGAGAAAAAAGACAAAGTGTGTACCTTCTCCGGCGGCGAGGTTGAAGTAGAGGTCGACGATGTTGGGGCACCTCCGGTAGCAATCGGCGGAGCAAAGCTTGGCGGTGAACTGGGGCTCGAGGAGGGCGTCGGAGGAAATGCCGACGGAGTTCCTGTCGACGCCGCAGGACTTCACGCAGAGGTCGCTCTCGATGTAATCCGACATCCTCTCCACCACCACCTCCGATGACCTACATTGGTACTCCACCTTGCCCTCGCTTCCGGCGTACGTCTCTAGCAGACACCTCTTCCCCGACGACGATATCGAGAACGCGCACGCATTTGTTGGCAACTCCTCGCACACAATCTCAGCTAAAAAACGAAATAGAGACGTAATTTATAATCCGAGAACAATAACGACACGAGATTAAAGTGCTCTAATATAATATTTTAATTTCTATATCTAACTAAAAATTTTAAAATAAGATATTAATGAATTTTGTACACTTGAAAACAAGTCTGCACTCTTACAATTAGTAATGTTAATGCACTATGAACTCTCCATTTTTACGCAAGAATCACAAAATACACAAATATATATTTTTCCTTAGCAATTTTATAATAGGTCATTTCGTCTCAAAAGTCGCACACATATATATGTATATATGCATCTAGGACACGAATCCATCCATAGTTTTTTTTAAAGTTGATTTTATGCCAATAATTATACATGGCAAGATTTAAACCCTGAATTTTTGTCAAATCTCTCTACCCTTGTGTTATTAAGTCAAATGCCTTTTGACAATCCGTTAATAGTTGAAACATGGTGCTTATGTCATAAAATTCAACGAAAATGCATGAGGAGATGTGTTTCATCTGTAGTGATACGAGCATGGCGATCAATGAATGATCAATAATTACCTAGAGCTGCGTGGAAGAAAAGGGCAGAGAGGAAGAGAGCCACCGGAAACTTGAACGACACCATTTTTGTTGTTCTTTGATTGTTTCGCAAGAAAGATTGGTGCCCAGTTATTGTTCTTCTCTCTTTGTTGTTGGGTCGAAATTGACTTTGTTTTTGTTGGAGGGCGAGATGACAAAACAACCAAAGAAATGTATGGGGGGTTTTGTGAGGGAGAGAATCCGGAGAGAGTCGTTTTTTATAATTTAGTTGGCCTAGGGGTGTCTCTATATATAGGGCGAGCCTTTTTTTTATGTTACAATTCACCGGACAAAATTTACCGTCCGTGAAAACCAAATTTCGACGTTTAGGTCGGTCTTATTTTAGAGGGATGCGTTACTTTTTTTTCGTTAATAACAGAACGTACTCGTTACACTGATTAATCTAGATTCGAATTGGATAAAACTTAGATGTCAAAGTCTCTAAAAAATATTTAACATTGTTGTATTTTTATGCATTTAAACTCGAGACTTAGAATAGCATTAGATCTAAATTTGTTGGTATTGTTCGTAGAGGGACGCGTTACTTTACCGGTCAATTGGTTGATTAGTTTGCTCTCTCTAGAATTCCGGCTTCCTTTAATTGAATTTTATGAGTCAACCTCCAGGGTTAGTTCATACGTGTTTTCTTCAAATTTGTTACTTCCTGTAATTTCCTGACAACGTGTGAGGCTGTCTTTTTCGGTTTGTGGATTGACTTCCACAACATGTTACAATTGGTGATCTTTTGGTACCTTATTTTTGTGTTTTTATTTATGTATAGTACATTCGTACTTGTTTTACTTAAGAAAAAGGCTTCTTGCTGTTTTATTTTAAAGAAAATCAACGTCTAATTTACGTTGGATTAAACCAATAATTTGACTGTTGCCGTCGTAGAAATTAAGGAATTTATATTTTAGAAAAATATTTTAAGTTTAAATTTTACAAATAAAAATTAATAATAAATTCACCTTATAAGAAGAGTCTGACAATTTAATTATCAATACCATAACTTAAAAAATATCCTTTGAAGAATGGGTCAAAATTTGCATCTTGCAGAAGAAGTCAAAACAATCGGAATATGAATTAGAAAAATACAATGCAGTGGCTTGGGTTGGTTGAGTCATTTGGCTCCAGCCACGACGACCATAAACACGTCCT
The DNA here is from genome assembly GCA_963995505.1 of Hypericum androsaemum. Lineage (NCBI taxonomy): Eukaryota > Viridiplantae > Streptophyta > Magnoliopsida > Malpighiales > Hypericaceae > Hypericum > Hypericum androsaemum. The sequence goes on from OZ023195.1 coordinate 14,266,400, forward strand.
AAACCCAATCGAACCACCACCGACTGCGAATCAATCAGTAAATAGTTAACTAAAAAATTTGTTGGATTGCAAAAATATCAATGCACGGATCCGACCAAGGCAATCATCAAGGTGCGGATGTTTGGGTGTTGACTCACTTTAGCAAGAGTTTCTTTGACAGTCTCACCTCCCAGAGACAATACACTTCCTTGGAACATCTCACCTTCGTCGTCCCATTTCCCTGGGACATCTCATCACCTTGGTCGACTGGCCTTGGGTCTCGATGACGTCTTGTCCTGGAACATTAATTGTTGAAGTACAAAAATGTCAAGTTTTGAACTCGAGTGGACTTGTCCCGGGATGAAGTATGTGCACCATGCAACACGGAGTGGAGTATGTAACTCGGAGTGGAGTGTGAGCATCATACAACTCAAGCAAGACAGGCCGATTACGCGGCCCAGGCGAGGCGGAATAGGTGCACCTGCGCCTGGGTAGGCGCACCTGGGATGCACACCTGCGCCTAGTGCATGGAGGAGGCGCGCCTGCGCCTAATACATGAAAGAGGGTGTGGTCTGCATCTGGTTGGTCGAATGGTTGTTACTTTTGACTCGAACATCGGATTGAGATGATTCTTTCGGCATTGGAAAACTAAGACACAGACATACAACTTTTTAGTTCTGAGATCTTCCAAATTGGAGCTTAAGAAGGTCAAAACTGAGTACGAATTAGCATAAGCCTAGTTTAGTAAATTGGCCACATCTTTTGACTCGAATGTCGGATGGAGATGATTCAAATTGCTGTCCAAAGCTAAGACATAGCCCTACAACTTTATAGTTTACAACTTCTTCAGATTCAAAGTAAAAGAGGTCAAATGAGCACATCTTTCAACCTGAGCACAATATGTGCACCTTACAACCCGGGCAAGGTAGGCGCACGTAGCATGTGCCTACCCAGATGCACCTAGCATTGAATCTTCCTGACTCGGGGTATGATTTGGACTTATCTCTATTTAGGCCGAGATTGCTTGGGATGCACGGCTTATAGTGCTTGTTCAGGTAACAGACGGTCATAACTTGAGACGGAATTCTCGGGATTGTATTTTGAAGATTTTCCTATTTTGAGTTGAGATCTTTTTACATTGAAGGCGGCTTAGGTTTTTCTATTTTCAGACGAAGCTAGGTCAAGACACTCTATGTAAAGAGGGCTCGGGTAAGGAAGAAGGCATCACCAACACAACAACATACAAGTCTTTACTTATCTCTGTTGCTTTACTTTTCCTTAGCCCGTAGTTCGTAGTTTTTCGTAGCCTAACCTAGCCTAGCATAGTTAGACCGACCTTGGAACGACCACTTCTGACCGTCCTAAGTTACTTTGTTCTCTTTTTCGTGCAACAAAACTAGATTTGAATATTTAAAAAGTAAAAAGTTAACTAAAAACTAGATTTGAATATTTAAAAACACAAGTACCTTAAAACTTTGTCGAGAAAACTACGCAAGCATATTAGACTGAAAAAAACCCATTGAATCTTGTGTTTTGATAACTAAATTTTTTATATATCTTCAATATAATTGCAATGTTTAGTAAAAGTCATTTAATCTAGCGGCACAAAAGGTGTATTATTTTTAAAAAGTGCAGGGTTCAAATTTTGACGTACTGAAAAAATTTAGCCTGTATTTATCAAAATTGCCTAATAACAATATTTATGTCTATTATGACCAATTGTCAAATATTTTTTTTCCTAACATATAAGCTCGTTTACGCCTAGCCATCGAATCTGTATGATACTAGTATTTGAGGTAGCCATTAATTGTAGAATGAAAATGCCATGAAAACTAAGGGACGTGGTTGGCCCGTCTATCAAGTCAACGTATGGCCTAAATTGCCGTCACCTACTCAACCTTATATGACACGATAGCCAGCGGAAAATAAATTCCAATAATATAATGTTTATTTTCTCCAAATCCAATAATTTAATTTTACCCGTTTGAAGTGAGCATGTCAGAGTTGGAAAACGAAGTTTCTTGGCTCTCGGGTTGTTTCTGAAGTTATTTTCACGCTATTCTGACTTTTCTCGTAAACTCGCTTTTCTCTCTCAATTATTATGTAATTATGCGCCCACGACAATTGAAGAAAAGGTAGAAAAGGGAGCCAAGAGGACCATATGTAATAACTTGATTCATCTTATTATAATGTGTATGTATCTCTAGTTAAAATGGATCAATTTGGTGATACGTTATTACTTGCACGGAGTAAAGAGATGTTGTCGAATTTACGTGCACTGCGTAATCTAGAACCATGTTTAGTACAATAAATTACGTGCTAGCCAGTCCACTTCAATTTCACTTGGTTGCTCGACCTGGAAACCAAAAATATTTTCGTATTTTGTATTTGGGGTTATACATCATTTTACCAATAAAAAACATACGTGATATTGAGAAACTCCATATAAGGAGAAAGAAGGAGAAATGAAGTTGTAGAGATTTTGATTTATGAATGAACAACTTAAGAAAATAATGATGTACAATATGGATATTTATACTAAGAAATGAATCTACCTAGTTGTATAAACAAACAATAAATGAGAAAAATGAGGAGGAAATTAAGGAAGCATGTTCCTTAAATTGGGGAGAAAATTAAGGAAACATGTTCCTAATTTCCTCCCTGAATCAAGGAAGAATGTTCCTTCAATTTTAACATTCTCCCGCAAGCTGGACTGTGGATGCTTAACAGTCCCAGCTTGGAAACATGATGGAGGAACAAAGATGACGGTAGAGGCTTGGTTAATACATCCACCATTTGGTGAAGTGCAGGGACATGGAAGAGTCTGATAAGCCCATCTTGAATTTTCTCTCACACCAAGTGGCAATCAATCTCGATGTATTTTGTCCTCTCGTGAAACACAAGATTTTCAGCTATATGTATCACTGATTGACTATCGCAGAAGACAGCAGCAGGTAGAGTGTGTTGAATCCTTAAATCTCTGAGCAAGTAAGTGATCCATTGAATTTCGCAGCTCACAGATGCTAAGGCTCGATATTCAGCTTCAGAAGAACTTCTTGAAACTGTCTGTTGTTTCTTCGATTTCTATGAGATAAGGGAGCCTCCTATATAGACACAGTAACCAGTAGTAGAATGCCTAGTATCAGGGCATCCTGCCCAATCAGCATCACAGAAGGCCGTGACTTTGAGTTTAGTATTGCTAGGAAAGAACAAGCTCAAACCTGGATGCCCTTTGATATATCTAAGAATACGGTGTACTACCTTTTTGTGTATAATCAGTGGTGCACTAAAAAACTGACTGAGTTGATGAGTGGAGTAACATATGTCAGGTTGAGTGTTGGATAAGTAGAGAAGTTTACTAATCAACTATCTGTAATGTGTGACATCTTCAGCTAGGGGAGAATCTTCAGAGTGACTTAGTCTCTGATTTTGCACCATGGGAGTCTGCATTATCTTGTAATTAATGAAACCAGCATCTTTCAAGAGATGATGGCATATTGTCTTTGACAAATGTGAATGCCAGTATTAGATCTAGCCACTTCTATTCCCAAGAAAAATTTTAGCTTCCCAAGGTCTTTTATCTTCAATTTAGTGTCCAAGAAACTTTTGATCTCCTGTATATGGATAAAAGATGTTCCTGCTATAATTATATCATCGATGTACACCAAGAGGCAAGTGAAAAAGCCATCTTTATGTAAGGTAAACATGGAGTAGTCAGATTTGGCTTGTGTAAAACTAAAAAATAGCAGCAATGATGTAAGTTTTTCGAACCACTGCCTGCTGACCTGCTTGAGGCCATAGAGAGACTTCCTTAGTTTGTACACTTTATTGTCAGGAGCTGAGAACCCAGGTGGAAGCTGCATATATACTTTCTCATGAAGATCACCATGTATGAAGGCATTATTAACATCTAGTTGCTTCAAAAACTAGTTCTAACTAGCAGCAACTGCCAAAATCATTCTGACAATAGTCATTTTGACTACAGGTGAAAAGGTGTCTAAGTAATCAATGCCAAAAGCTTGATTGTAGCCTTTAGCAACTAACCTGGCTTTAAACCTTTCAATACTCCAATCAGCATATTTCTTGACTTTAAAGATCCATCTACAACCAATTGCCTGTTTGCCAGGAGGAAGAGACACTACATCTCATGTATTGTTGGCTTCAAGTGCAGCTAGTTCTGCATTCATGGCTTCCTTCCAGCACGGTATCTCATAAGCTTTTGCAAAGGTCTCTGGCTCTCTAATACTGTCAAGTGCTGTAACAAATACCTTATAGGATGATCCAAGATAATCAGTTGTGAGCATAGAAGAAATAAGATATAGAACTGATCTAGGATGGTCAGAAACCTGAGTACCTTTACCTGCAGAATTTGACCAGCTCTGCTGAGAGATAAGGGAAGAGGTGATATAGTTTTATAGGTAGCCAGGTTCATGTCTGGTTTTAGAGAAATCTCCTGAGGTTAGTTTCAGGTGGTTGATCAAGTTGTGTAGGAAGTTGATCTTCAGTAGAATCTGGCAGTACAAGAAGCTCTGGGTTAGGTAATGGTGGTTGTGCATCTTGTATATCTAGATGTAGTGGAGTGATTCTCGGAGTAGGTGTTATAGAAGGAAATATGGAGGAAGATGGTAAGGTGGTTTGGAATGGAAAGATGTGCTCATAGAATTTCACATCTCTGGAAGTAAAGGTGATGTGATTGTCCAAGTCATACAACCTATAACCCTTTATCCCACTTGTGTAGCCTATAAAAATACATCTTCTTGCTCTAGACTCAAATTTGATAGGCTTGGAAAACGTTGCAGCGTAGCATAAACAACCAAAAACTTTCACATGGTTGAAGGTAGGAGGCTTTTTGTGGAGGATTTCAAATAGAGTTTTGTTTGACAAAGGAATGGAAGGAGTGATATTGATCAAGTGCACAACATGTAAGATGCAAGTAGACCAAAATTGAATAGGGAGATAAGCTTGGAATCGAATGGCTCTTGCTACATTAAGAATGTGTTGATGTTTTCTTTCAACACGACCATTTTATTGTGGTGTGTATGCACAAGTTATTTCATGAAGAATTCTTTTATGTTGGAAAAAGGAATGCATAAGGAATTCTCCACCCTGATTTGATCTGATCCTTTTGACAGAAGAATTAAACTGTCTTTCAACAATAGTACAAAAATTTTTGAGATTTGAACAAGATTCAGATTTGGTTTTCATCAAATATATCCAAGTGGCTCTAGAATAATCATCAACAATGGTTAAGAAATAAGTATAACCATCATAAGAAGGGACAGAGTATGGACCCTAAACATCCACATGTATCAAATCAAAGCAAGACTTTGTTGTATTTAAGCTGGAAAGAAAATGATTTCTCTTTTGTTTGGCATAATGACAGCAGTCACAAGGTAAATCAGCTCCTACAGAGATAGAGGGACACAACTTCTGAAGTAGCAAGAGTTTAGAATTAGGAATGTGACCTAGTCTATAATAACAGAGATCTAATTTATGCTGAATATAGTTATTGGTAGTACCCAAATAGGTTGATTGTGTAGTGTATGGGTTGAGGATGTATAGGCCATGGGATCTCTCAGCATTGCCAATCTTCATCTGTGTGGTAAGGTCTTGTATTGAGCAACAAGTAGAGTTAAAAGTCAGTGACACTGGAAGATCTTTTGCAAGCTGGCTGATCGAGATCAGATTAAATACAAAAGAAGCGACATAAAGTACATTGAATAAGTGCAATTTTGCAGATAATTGTACAGTGCCAATATGACTTGTTTGAACTTTGCTCCCATTTGGTAAGGTGAAATAAATAGGATCCACTGACTTGTATTCAATAAACCACTTAGTTGAACAAGTCACATGAGTAGAAGCTCTTGAGTCCAGAATCCAGGCCTGGGATCCAATGGACATATTCTGATCTCCTTGCAGATTACAGATTGAAAAAGTACCTGCTAAATTTATCTTGGGATCAGACAGGTGAGTCATTGAATTCACTTTAGAACCATAAGCTTCTTCTGTAATAGGTCCTGCAGAATGAGCTGTCACCTGACTTTGGGAGAGTATTTTCTGCATCATATTCATCAGTCCTCTCATTTGCTCCTGGCTAAAACCATAGTTCCCAGTAAGACTGCTTGAAGATTCACCATGCACTGCTGCGATCACCTGGCCATTTCTTAGTTTTTGCTTTCGACCAGGTAGAAAACCTATAAACTCTAGTGAGAAAGAGAATTTAATGAACTTTTCCAACCTATCTTTATTACTTTCAGCTGCTGCCATTTATACAGGAGGGAGTGCTGCTAAGCCACTCAGAAAAATAACAATGAGAGAGCCGTTGCCAGACAAAGGAGGCATGGGCACCAGCTGACAAAGGCATCTACTTTTGCTGGTATGGACATAAACTTAATTAACAGACATTTAGTACAGTTGAACTGCCCTAGACATAATTTAATTACAGGATGACTAGGATAGAGAGAGCAGCATGTGACTGAACTTTACATTGCAAAAACTGTAGACATTCAGCCAAGATTAGAATAATACTTACTGAATTAGTTCAACACTCCCCCTCAAGTTGGGTTTATATAAATTGTATAAACCCAGCTTGGAAGAGAGATACTGAAATTGACTAGGATTCAAAGCTTTAGTGAAGATGTCAGCAGTTTGTTCATTGCTACACAAGTAGGGTGTGACAACCTCTCTTCTTTGAACCTTTTCCCTAACATAATGACAATCAACCTCTATATGTTTAGTTCTTTCATGGAAAACGGGGTTAGCAGCAATGTATATAGCAGATTGATTATCACAAAATAGTCTCATAGGTTCATTTTGATGGAAACCAAGTTCACTGACAAGTTGTTTTAACCAGACCAATTCACATGTAGCAAGAGCCATAGCTCTGTATTCAGATTCAGCAGAGGATCTGGAAACCACATCTTGTTTTTTACTTTTCCATGTAACCAAGTTACCTCCTACAAAAGTGCAAAATCCACTAGTGGATCTGCTACCAGGGGCAGTTGCATAACTTGCATCAGTAAAGGCAGAAATTTTCATGTGACCAGCTCTTCTCATCATCAAACCTTGACCAGGACTAGACTTAAGATAATAAAGTATCCTTTCAGCAATTTGAACATGACTGGTCCTAGGTTTGTGCATAGCCTGACTTATTAAGCTTACGGCAAAAGAGATTTCAGGCCTGGTAATAGTTAGGTAAATGAGTTTACCAACAAGTCTTTGAAAACTGCTTACCTTGGACAGAAGATGACCTTCAGTGAGAGAGAATTTCTTACCAGATTCAAGGGGAGTCTCTGCTGGGGCAGATTCTGTCTTTTTAGTTTCTTTTAAAAGGTCAATAACATACTTCCTTTGACACATATGGATTCCCTGCTCAGCATAAGCAAACTCTATTCCTAAAAAATATCTAAGCTTGCCTAGATCTTTTATGTCAAATTTGCCTTTTAGAGCAGTTTTTAGGCGATCAATACCAGCAAGATTACTTCCAGTTATGATTAGATCATCCACATACATGCAAATAACAATTTTACCACGAGGATTATCAAGAGTGAACAAGGTATTATCAGCATGGCATTTCTTGAAACCTAGAGACAACAAGACCTTACTCAGTTTGTGATACCAAGCTCTAGGGGACTGCTTTAGTCCGTAGATGGCCTTCTTAAGCTTACAAACTTTTCCTAACTTGATCATGGGGTGTCCTTCAGGTGGTTCCATGAAGATTTCTTCCTCCAAGTCTCCTTGGAGAAAGGCATTCTTCACATCCATCTGAAATAAAGGCCAATCATAGTTAGCAGCAGCAGATATAATAACTCTAATAGTGTTCATCTTAGCTACTGGGGCAAAAGTTTCATTGTAGTCTATGCCTGGAGTTTGAGAAAATCCCCTAGCCACAAGCCTGGCCTTATGTCTCTCTATTGTCCCATCATTATGGCGTTTAATTTTAAACAGCCATTTGCAACTGACAACTTTTTTTCCAGGGGGCAAATCAGTAGTAACCCAGGTTTTGTTTCTCTCAATGGCTTCCAACTCATCATTCATAGCAATCTGCCAAACTTTAAGTTTTCTAGCTTCTTCATAGTTAGAAGGTTCCTTCTCAGAATCAATTTTCATCAGAAAACATGAATGTTTATTCGAGACTGAGTGATAGGAAACGTACCTATCCATTGGATATAATTTGACATTATGTATCTTGTAGTTTACATGTTTTCTGATTCTTTGAGACCTTCTTACCTGAATTCCTTCTTCTCTTGATTCAGACTCAGGAGTTACCTCATGTGAAGTGATTTGTTGTTCCTTATTTGTCCCAAATCTGTTCCTAGGGACTTTGTTGTTCCTGTGATAGACTTTAATACTTTGGTCAGGATTTTCATACCTGTTTTCTTCTCCATTCACCGAATTCTGTTGATCATCATCATTCTGAGTTGTATCATTCTGAGTTGTTCCTTCTCCATCTTCTTCTTCTTCAGTAGGGAAATGATCAGCAGTTGCCTCCATTTCAATTTCAGGGTAGACATCTTGATAGGAAACCCGAATTCTGTTGACGTCTTGAGTTTCATGAACACTCTTCTCCCCCTGAAACTCATCAGCAATCTCTGCAGGTAATTTGTTAAAATAATATGCTTGATCTTCAACAAAAGTGATATCCCTTGTTAAGTATTTTTGCTTAGTTATTGGATTATAGCATTTGTACCCTTTAGTAACAGAAGAATAACCAAGGAATATGCATTTCTCAGCTTTTGGGTCATGCTTATCTCTCTTTATGCTAGGGATTAGAGCATAACACACACACCCAAAAATTTTAAGGTGATCAAGGTTCATAGATCTTTGAAACAGGAGTTCAAGGGGTGATTTAAACTTTAAAATCTTACTTGGAGTCCTATTTATTAGATAGCAAGAAGTGAGAATGGCATCGGACCAGTAGGACTTAGGCACATTCATTTGAAATCTAATAGCTCTAGCAACTTCAAGTAAGTGACGATTTTTTCTCTCAGCTACACCATTCTGTTGAGGTGTGTAGGTGCAAGATTTTTGATGAATAATGCCAAGATCTTTAAGTAATTTTGACAGATTTAGGTATTCAGTTCCATTGTCAGATCTCAAGATCTTAATGGACTTATGGAACTGATTTAAAACCATTTTCCTAAACTCATTAAATCTGTCCAAAATCTCAGTTTTATTTTTAAGTAGGTAAAGCCAAGTGGTTTTGGAGAAATGATCTATAAAAGTAATGAAATATTTGAACCCATCATATGACAGATTAGAAGAAGTCCAGAGATCAGTATGCACAAGTGCAAAAGGCTCTTTATATTCAGTAGTGGAAATCTGAAACACATTCCTAGTGGACTTAGCCAATTTGCAACTAGTACAACCATTAGTAATAGGATGATTACATGACAAAAGTTTACTTAAAATAGCATCAGAAGGGTGGCCTAGCCTAAGGTGCCAGATTTCTGGGTTCCCTTGTGTGGATCCACTCAAAGCAACTTGATTATTTTGAGTGGATGCCATCATGGAATCTGACCCATCATCAACCACATATAGACCATTGCTCAATCTCCCTTTACCAATCAAATTCCCTGTTTTCATGTCCTGAAATAGAACATGAACAGGATCAAAAATCACTCTACAACCTAGGTCCTTAGTGATTTCACTAACTGACATAAGTTTAGCAGACAGTTTGTCAATTAATAACACTTTTGACATGTAATTCTGATGCAAAAAATTCTTTTTTCCTAATCCAGAGATGGCAAGTTTGTCGCCATTGGCAACAGAAACATTGAAAGTGTTCATTTGTTGGTTTATATGTGAAAGATCATGCTTATCAAAAGTCATATGGTGACTAGCACCAGAGTCAACAAGCCAGCTGCAATTTGTATCTCTAACAACAGAGTAGTTAAAAAAATGGTTCTTACCATTATTCTTACCCTGATCTTGGTGGGCAGAAGAGGACGGGTTTTCGGTATGTGTTTGACTGTTGTTGGAGTTGGATTGCATCATGCTTGATCCCCTCAGCTGCTGCAGAACCTGTTGAACAATTAAATCAACAGCAGAACTTTGATTCTCAGCTGACCTAGACTGGTCCTTGTGCTGAGATGCATTAGTATGATGTTCAGCGGGTGCTCCAGTGGTGAGATTTGCAGAGGGCTGCTTTTGAGGCCTCAAATGTGGGTATAAAAACCAACATTTATCTTGAGTATGACCACTCTTCTTGCAATTCTCACAGTAGAAGTTTGTATTTCTGGAATTGGATTTGTAACCTCTTCCTTTGAAGTTGCCCCTACTGCTAGGAGCACCTCTGTTTTGTTGGGAATAGAAAACACTGGTCTCAGTGTTTTCTTCCTTCCCTTTTTTGTTGATCATGATCTTCTTCCTGGTCTCTTCTTGCTGAATTCTAGCACTCACATCTTCAAATGAAGGGAGATCAGTTGAAGTAAGGATCTGATCAATCAAGCCTTCAAACTCAGGCTTGAGTGAAGCAAGATGATCGAGGATCTTGTCTTGCTCAACTCTTTGTTGAATGGTAGCAAAATCAGAAGTGGGAGGCCTGTAGATGGCTAGCTCATTCCACAACTGTTGGGATTTCCCAAGATGCTCAATATATGAGGCTTCTTGCTTGCATTCAGCAAGTTTTTTCTTGATTTCATAGACCTTAAATAGGTTCTTTTGATTGCCATACATCCTCTGGAGAGAATCCCATAGCACTTTAGATGTATTTGCGTGAGCAAATATATCATAAACTTTGGGCTCCAAGGCACTATGGATCAACCTTATAACCAAGTGGTCATTGGCTTGCCATACCTCAAACTCATCACCCCCTTCTTCAATGGGCGAAGGAATTTTGCCATTGACATAACCCAGCATACCTTTGGTATTCAGGGTCATTTTGGCAGCCTGTGCCCAAGACAGATAATTCTGTCCATTTAGGAGAGTTGGTGTAAATTTGAGGTGGGTGCTACTTTCACACTCAAAAGCTATAATTTTCTTTGAGGGGATGGTGTTTGTGAATTCTGTTGTGGCAGCAGACTCAGTTGAAGGAGGAATTTCAGACATTTTTAGATCTTAATGGAAGGCTCTGATACCATATAAACTCTAGTGAGAAAGAGAATTTAATGAACTTTTCCAACCTATCTTTATTACTTTCAGCTGCTGCCATTTATACAGGAGGGAGTGCTGCTAAGCCACTCAGAAAAATAACAATGAGAGAGCCGTTGCCAGACAAAGGAGGCATGGGCACCAGCTGACAAAGGCATCTACTTTTGCTGGTATGGACATAAACTTAATTAACAGACATTTAGTACAGTTGAACTGCCCTAGACATAATTTAATTACAGGATGACTAGGATAGAGAGAGCAGCATGTGACTGAACTTTACATTGCAAAAACTATAGACATTCAGCCAAGATTAGAATAATACTTACTGAATTAGTTCAACAAAACCATACAACTTAAAATACTTCTCAATGGTGTGTCCCTCTCTATGAGAGTGTGTACAAAGAGTTTCTTTAAACATGGCAGGAGCAGAATTATTCACAATATGTGAAGAAAAAAATGCCATGAGCAGCATTTGGTTTAGGCAGTAGAGGCAAGTCTATAATTTATCTTTCATGTTGAGTGACTAAGTACATAACTCTAGTCATTGTAGGAAGTGGATCAAGCATCAAAATCTGGGTCCTAACAGTAGAAAAATTGTCATTCAAACCTGTCAGGAATCCCATGATGTGATCTTGTGCAAGTTGCTCTACCATCTGAGTGGTTGCAGCACAGGTAATGTGGGCATCTGGGGCACATTTGCAGGCTGGTAGAGGACGAAACTGAACCAACTGGTCCCAAAGAGATTTGTATCTTGAGAAATACTCATTGACAGAGAGTATTCCCTGAGAATAGTTGGAGATTTTCTTCCTCAAATTGGCAATCTTGACGAAGTCTTCACGGCCAAAACGCTCACGGAGGTGGTCCCACATATCAGTAGTTGAATCGAACCAGAGAAGATTTTCTCCAAGGTCTGGTTCAATAGAGCGAATCAACCACCTTATCACCAAAGTGTTGCATCTCTTCCAAGAAGGGAACAGAGCATCCTCCCGACTTGGGACTATAATAGTTTTGTCAACAAAACCCAGCTTATTCTTGGATTTGAGAGATTGACTCATAGCTCGTACCTAAGAGTGATAATTTTTCTCATTAAGGAGAGGTGAGACTAGAACTTCAGCGGGGCTCTCTCCTAGATGTACATAAAAGGAATTTGTAAATTCACCAGTAGGGACTCGCGCAGATTGTATCACTGCCATTTTGTTGATAGATTTCTGAAAGGAAGAGGATGGAAAAGAAGAGGAACAAGACAATATTTTTCAAGCGGAAGAGTACAGAGATTTAATGCTCTGATACCATACTGAGAAACTCCATATAAGGAGAAAGAATGAGAAATAAAGTTGTAGAGATTTTGATTTATGAATGAACAACTTAAGAAAATAATGATGTACAACATTATTATTTATACTAAGAAATGAATCTACCTAGTTGTATAAACAAACAATAAAGGAGGAAAATGAGGAGAAAATTAAGTAAGAAAATGAGGATAAAATTAAAGAAGCATGTTCCTTAAATTGGGGAGGATATTAAGAAAGCATGTTCCTTAAATTGGGGAGAAAATTAAGGAAGCATGTTCCTTAATTTTTTAATTTCCTCCCTGAGTCAAAAAAGAATATTCTTTCAATTTTAACACGTGCTAACTAGCCTTGGCGCGATTGTTTACTAAATTTATAAGCAACATCAAATTCTGGAGCGGGAAACATCCTGCGTAGCCAAACCATAAAAAGCCTCTCATATTGTAATTTTTCCTGGACATGAGAAATAATCCAAAAAACAGATTGCATTTTGCTTTTGATTTTTTTTCATGAAAATATATCGTGAAATGAGTACAAACTATTGCCCCATACTTTAATACAGATTAATCGTAATTTTTATTTTATATATTCGGTGCAATTGCCCCATACATTAATATACATTATTTTAAAATTTTAATTTAATATGCAGTGCAATTTCCCGACTAATACACGGACATCTCCCAAAGTCATTTTGAAATTTTATTTTCTTCTTAAATTAATATCGATGCGGCCCACACCATCTGTTGCCCATAAGGCCCAAAAGATGGTCGGCCCACCATCGGTTCCCACTTCCCCGTGCATCTTTTTTAATAAAAATAAATCTGATAATTACTAATCATATGATATCAAGATAATAAACACAAAATTATAATATGAATAATTATAAAAAATCATGAAATTTAAAATCGATAAAACTTTTAAACAATATCATTTAATAATCATATTAGACTACACACTATATACTATATACGTGGTTGGTTGAGGAATTATAATTTATAAGTGAAGTGATCCTAGTTGGAGGCTAGCTCAGCAAAAGATGGCCACAAAGGAAGATAAGTGTGTCCCAATGAAACAGAAACCATTACACACCTCATAATCTCCCCACCCTCCTTCAAACCAATAATATATATCATCATCACCTAAAGAAGAAGAAGAAGAAAGACGACTAGAAAATGGCAGCTGCAACGAGAATAACGACGTCCCATGTCCTGATATCCCACCCCCGCGCCCTCTCCGGCCACGCCCCAACCCGCCTCTGCCTGCTCCCTTCAGCGGCCAGCAGGCAGAGGCCGGCGGTGAGGTGCATGGCCGCGGTGAGCGCGGCAGCGGGGACGGAGACGAGGAAGAAGAGCAGGTTCGAGATAGAGACGCTCACAATGTGGCTGCTGAAGCAGGAGCAGGCCGGCGTGATCGACGCCGAGCTCACCATTGTCCTCTCCAGCATCTCCATGGCTTGCAAGCAGATCGCGTCCTTGGTCCAGAGGGCGAGTATCTCGAATTTGACGGGGATCCAGGGCGCAGTCAATGTCCAGGGGGAGGACCAGAAGAAGCTTGACGTTGTCTCTAATGAGGTAGTTGATTATATTTATTTAATCCTTGGCATTTGCTTCTTTTGTTTTAATTTTAATGTACTCAACACGCCCTCTCAAACGAAAAATATTAGAAGCTCAGAGACTTAACACTTTGCCTTTGAATGCCATGAAGAGAGTCGAGTGCGGACTGCTGATTGAACTTGTTCTAATCTAAAATTTTAAGATAGTGGGCAGATGGAGTTTAATTCACTATAAACGAGTCACGTTATACTCTCGTAATCCATGCAAGATTGAACTCTCAACATTTATTTAGCTGGCTCGAACTCAAGACATTGGTTGAGGTAGTTGCATATTGTTATCACTAGGACCAATTCCAAATAGTACTATATTATATAAGTAGGTCTATTAATATGGTAATGTTGACCAAAGGTTTCATGTGTGTTTCTCACATAAAATATTGTGGCAATGTGGAATCAAGTATCAAATTTTCGATCTAGCAGATTGGAGTGATTGAGGCTGGTAGCTTTGTACATGTACAGGTGTTCTCGAACTGCTTGAGATCGAATGGGAGGACAGGGATCATAGCATCAGAGGAAGAGGACGTGCCAGTTGCAGTAGAAGAGAGCTACTCTGGGAACTACATTGTGGTTTTCGACCCGCTTGATGGATCATCCAACATCGATGCTGCTGTCTCGACTGGTTCGATCTTTGGTATCTACACCCCGAACGACGAGTGCCTAGCCGATGTTGGAGATGATGACAATGTGAGTGATTGATTATCCCAACAAAGGGTAAACAAGACTTGAAGGAGTTTTTTTTTTAATTTTAACTAACAGGTAATGTTGATGAATTTGCAGCTTGACTCAGCAACCGAGAGGTGTGTGGTGAATGTGTGCCAACCAGGGCGCAACCTTCTTGCAGCTGGATACTGCATGTACTCGAGCTCGGTGATCTTCGTGCTCACGATTGGGAATGGCGTGTATGCGTTCACATTGGATCCGATGTACGGAGAGTTCGTACTGACCCAAGAGAAGATCACGATCCCGAAGTCTGGAAAGATTTACTCGTTCAACGAAGGGAACTACCAGTTGTGGGATGATAAGTTGAAGAAGTACATGGACGACCTCAAGGACCCCGGTCCGAGTGGCAAGCCTTACTCGGCAAGGTACATTGGTAGCTTGGTGGGTGATTTCCACAGAACACTGCTGTATGGTGGCATCTACGGGTATCCGAGGGATAAGAAGAGCAAGAACGGGAAGCTGAGGCTCTTGTACGAGTGCGCACCGATGAGCTTTATCGTCGAACAAGCTGGCGGGAAAGGATCGGATGGACATCACAGAATACTCGATATCCAGCCAACTGAGGTGAGTGCAGCTGCTTTTTCTTCTCAAGCCTGTGCTCTGTGTTGAGCAATAACATTGTTATGAAATTCCATTTCTTCCATTTTCGCAGGTACATCAGCGAGTTCCGCTGTACATTGGAAGCGTGGAGGAGGTAGAGAAAGTAGAGAAGTTCTTAGCTTGATGTAACCATTTTGTTTGAAGGCAACTTGTGCCGGTTTCTCGTGAGATTGATAATTGCAGCTAAAGACATAATTTCAGATTCTCCAATATGAATAAAAACTCTCTTTTTTGTGTAACCAATATGAACAAACTCTGTAAATTATGCAATAGTAGAAGTGAATCGCTGCTGGCTAATTCGATCAGATCAGCTATAACCAAAAACAGTTCCATCTTCTGGTGCAAGTTCTGTTGGCAAGTGAAGCCGCCAATATCATCACATAGATCAAGATCTACTAGAAGCTCAGCGAACGGAAAGTTAGGTCCGAATATGTCTAAATCAATGTCGAAAGGGTCACTGTCCTTGTCAGATTCGGATGTGGAGGCATCTTGAGGAGTACTATTGCTGCTGGAATTAGACACAGCAAACGGTCTCTTGTGTCCGTGTTCTTTGCGCGTTTTGTTCTCGCCAAACTCAACAGTTTGCTATCTGGAAGCGCTTGAAGAACAGCATTCGGGCCTGATGGCTTTCTTGTAGATGGTCCAGTACTGATGATCGGAGAAGATACATTTAACTTGTTTTAAACAAGCGTTTGAAGAGGAGTTGACACTGGCAGAACGTCAGGCGACACAACGGGGTGGCGGAATTGTAAGCATTGAGGACACCCTGCATACTAAGCAACAGGTCGTTGACCCTCAGCTTCTCGAAATCCAACCGTACTGCTCCACCATCACCTTCTGCTCTTGGGCTGGGGATGAAGGCGGAGGCCTCGCTCCGGAACACGGAGGGGGTTTCGGGGAACGAGTTGTCGCAGAGGTAGGGGTTCGACGATGAAAGCGATCTGCTTTGGCGTGACCTCCAGGCGAGAGACGATGGGGAATCGCTTCTCTTCGCCTTCGTTGGCTTCAGCATTTCGCCATCTTCCTCTTCCTCTTCAACTAGAGAAAGAGAAAGAGAAAGAGATTGGATCTGGGTGAGGGAGTAAATTGGGAGAAAGACGGCGAAGAGAGAGGGGTGGTTCAATGAGGCGGGATAATTTGAAGTGGTTTTTTTATATTTGGTTTCCTTGCGGGGAATTCTAACGGTAAAATTCGGGGGCGGATTTGATGGGGACTAAAGGGGAGATGATGGCAATTTAGGTATTAATAAATTTATTAAGGGTAATTTTGGAAAACTAATAGTAATAATATCAGGAATAAAAATTATGAAAATTTCAAAAAAGGTAAACAATAACCACCAATAAACGTGGTGGACTCTTCAACTTCCAGTAAAGAGGACTCTTCACCAATATCAAAAATCCTAGCAGCTATTTTTTCCCTAAACGAAAATCTCTAAAACGAAAATCCATGGAATTCTTCCTCCTTCGGGATTCTTCCTTACCTCTCTTCTTCCTCCTCTTCTTCCTCCTTCGGGATTCTTCCTCTTCTTTTCCCCAAAGTTGCGCACTTTTTCTCCTTTTATTTTATTTTCTCTTTTTTCAGATCTGGTGGATTTGGTCTAGATTAGAGTTGAAGGGTGTTGTTTGGTGCTTCATGGTCCGTCTCCCGCCACCTTCGTCCTTCGCTGGTTTGTTGCTTCAGCCTTCCGGGTCTAACTCGAATTCAAGCTCTTTTTGGGAGGCTTCCGGTGTTCTCCGAGAAGTTGGTCACCGTCGACCTCCCCCGGTTGATCCTTTACTTTATCTATAATTTTTATTATTTAGTTTCCATGTTATCTGTGAACTTTAAAGTTATTGGTTTTAAGATGCAGGGAAATTGTTTTGAGATGTACGATGTAGCGAAATTGGTTTTTAGCTTCAATTGCATGGTTTTAATACGCAGGGATATTGGTTTTAGCCTATAGTGCTATTGGTTTTGCGATGTAGTGATATTGGTTTGACGATGTAGTAATATTGGTTTGACGCTGTAGTGATATTGGTTTCTGTTGTATTGATATTGGTTTCTGTTGTATTGATATTGGTTTGACGATGTAGTGATATTGGTTTGGCGATGTAGTGATATTGGTTTCTGTTGTATTGATATTGGTTTGACGATGTAGTGATATTGGTTTGACGATGTATTGATATTGGTTTGGCGTTGTATTGATATTGGTTTGACGCTGTAGTGATATTAGTTTGACGATGTAGTGATAATGGTCTGACGATGTAGTGATATTGGTTTCTGTTGTATTGATATTGGTTTGACGATGTAGTGGTATTGGTTTGACATTGTATTGATATTGGGAATATTAGTTTTTAACTGTGTTGATACTGGTTTTTAACTGTGTTGATACTGGTTGACATTGTATTGATATTGGTTTGACGCTGTATAGATATTGGTTTTCAGCTTTAATTATATTGGTTCGTAGCTTTATTGATAATGATTTTTGGATGTATAGATATTGGTTTTAAGATTTAATGATACTGGTTTGGATTATATCTTATTCAGAACGAAGCATGGAAGGAATAATCGATAGTTCAGATAATAAGTCCTTCATGCCTTTCCTTTTTAGTGCCATCTTTAACTTCTTTACATTCAGATAATAAGTCAAGAAAGAGGTTGAAAAGCAGTAATGAGCTTGGTCGGGAAAAAGCAAAGACAAAGCATCAGAAGACGAAACAGAAGAAAAAAATTGTTGTATTGATGTCTCAAACCAGCAGACAATACAAGATATAAATCCCATGGACATAGATTTGAATCGACCACTACACTATTTTTGAACTTGTAATATTTTAAAGAAATTAAGATTGTCCAATAGTTAACATCATGTTATTTATTAACCAATATCTCCAAAGCAAAATCTGTACAGAAAAACCAATATCTGGACATCGTAAAACCAATATCTCGATATTTCGAAACCAATATATGCACGTCGCAAAACCAATATCTGTAATTTACAAAACCACTGAGCGTACATCGCAAAACCAATATCTCTTTATCGTAAAACGAATATCTGTCGATCGCAAAACAAATATCTCCAAATCGCAAAACAAATATCTCCAAATCGCAAAACCAATATCTCCACAACCCAAAACCAATATCTCCAAACCGCAAAA
Organism: Hypericum androsaemum; assembly: GCA_963995505.1. Taxonomy (NCBI): domain Eukaryota; kingdom Viridiplantae; phylum Streptophyta; class Magnoliopsida; order Malpighiales; family Hypericaceae; genus Hypericum; species Hypericum androsaemum. The sequence continues at coordinate 14,284,825 of OZ023195.1, forward strand.
CCAAATAACGCCACATCGGAAAACCAATAACTATACATCGCAAAACCAATATCTCTACATCGCATAAACAATATCAACACATCGCATAACCAATATCTCTAATCGTAAAACCAATATCTCCACAGTGCATAACCAATATATGCACAACGCAAAACCAATATCTCTACATCGCACAACCAATATCTCCAATTCGCAAAACCAATATCTCCACAACCCAAAACTAATATCTACACATCGGAAAACCAATATCTCCACAACCCAAAACTAATATCTACACATCGCAAAACCAATAACTATACATCGCAAAACCAATATCTCTACATCGCATAAACAATATCTCCACATCGCATAACCAATATCTATACATCGCAAAACCAATATCTCCACAGCGCATAACCAATATATGCACAACGCAAAACCAATATCTATACATCGCAAAACCAATAACTATACATTGCAAAACCAATATCTCTACATCGCATAAACAATATCTCCACATCACAAAACCAATATCAGGGAGCCGCATCAAGCATAGAGAACCCAGTGAGGACTCATATGGCACCTTTCATCTCTCTTTTCAGGTTGACATTGAAACCACCGTCATCTGCAAATTGGAAGTAAGAGGAAAGCGCTCAAATCATTTGCTACTCATGTAGAAGAGAATTAACCTAACAGTCATAAACTTGGAACATAACAGAGTCAACCAACACAAATTTTTTCAGTTAACTTTAATAGGTGCACAAAGGAGCAGATGTGCGAGGCTTACGTCACCACGTTCGTCGAGCATAAGATGCGCCACCTCACCGGAGGGGGGGAGCTCGTCCTAGAGCGGGAAGACGTCCTCCTGGCCGTAGTCCTTCAGCTGCTCGAGCAGCGCCTGCGCGCGGAGTAGCCAATGGACTCGGTCCCGAACTCGTCAACGATGTTGAGTTGCTAGCCGACTAAGGGGGAGACCGGAAAGTCGGAGAGGAAGATATGACTCGTTCTGGTGTAGATCCGGCGAGGTCGATCGTAGATCTGGTGCCGTTTGCCCGCTGGCGACCTTCCAGGTGGTTGTCAGGCCACCGTGCTTGGTTTTTGGTCACCGATCGAAGCTTAAAATTCACGAATTCCCAATTATTTCTCGAGAAATCCACAGCTCAGGGACGGAACCAAATGCCTATTAGTATCAGTTCTTCTCTTCCTCTTCTTTGAGAAAACAGATGGAAGAGGAAATTAGTGAGAGGAGGGGGGGAAATGGTAATAACGAGGGACATGTAATAAGAGAATGAGGGAAGGGGACAAGCAGAGGTGAGAGAGAGAGAAAGAGAGAGAGCCAGCCGTCGTGTGAAGGAGAAACGTAGGCGGTTAAGATTGGTAGTGGGGTAGAATCCCTAATTGGTAAGTAAAATGTCAAAAGTACCCTTAATAGATTAATGGCCCTTGGATTCAAATATTTTGATTTAAAATCAAATCTGACGGCCTATAATTAAGTCCCTACCTGTGGACAAGATTTTAATAGTCCCCGCTCAATCCATTCTCGTAAAATTCTGGTGGTTTTCGCTCCCTCTCTTTGCACTTTGATTTCCTTTTCTCGGGCCGGGCCGGGCCTTGTATTATTGTCCAATCGATTTGGGCTTTTCGCCCAAGCCTATTAGTTCATGCCTCCTCTTGTGTTTTTTTAGAGAAAATTACCCTCAAGTCCCTGTAGTTTGGCATCCCTTCCTCTGGGGTCCCTGTATTTCCGAAACTGTTCCTGACATCTCCGAAGTTTGGTTTTATCAACTCTCGAGTCCCTGACGGCTCTTTTTTTTCATTTTTGGTCATGGAAAACAACCAAAATACCCTTTAAAAAAAATAAAAATTACTTTCTTCAACCTTTGAAAAAAACACTAACCACCAAAAATCAACCTAAAACTAAGATCAAACTAACTAAAATCAAGAACACGACCAAGAACAACCAAAACTAGCTCCAACACCAAATCCTAACCGTAATCCTAACAAAAAATTTAGGTTTAACTAATGAAAAAATTAAATCAAACCCAGAATCGGCGCAAACAAAGTTCTCAGAAATGGAGCTCAGGTTATTGCAAAGGAAGGAGAAACTGGATTTCTGCTCTACCCTAAAAGAAAGGAGACCCCTCTATCCTAAATCTAAGCTTCACACGCAAAAGCAACCAAACCTGACCCTGAATAGTGTAACATCAAAATAATAGCGAGATTTGCATCCCAATCGGTGCTAGTCGCGAATCGGGAGGCATCATCTATGGCCGCCGGCGGGGTTGAGGACGAGGCGGGGCTCTGGATGGCCTTCGCCCTTGCCAAGGACGTCGCACTCCACTTCGCCAGTCGCGAATCGGCATCATCTAGGGTGGGAGATGGTGCCGTCCCCTGACCTAGTCCGACACGAATACCGCCACCGTCGCAAGCTCTAAAACCAAGAAACCCATCAGAGGCGGTGTCGTCTTTGCTTCTGGTTTCCCGTTCAGATTGGAGTTCCTTCGACCACGGCGGACAACCTGTCCATGCTGATTTTGACGAATTTCAATTGTTAAACTTGGTTTATTTTTCAATTGGGAGCTCGTGATTTTGATTTCAACTATTAAACTTGACGAATTTCCTTTTCTTGCCCATTCAGATGAATTTTTTTGTTTCTTTGTACATCAAAAATGACGACGACGAGTTCATAAAGTTTGGTGGAATTAAAAGTTTAGGTTTCTTGATTTCGGTGGGAACGATCTAGGTTTAATGATTCTATGGGAGAAGGAGGTCATGAAGTTTGGTGAAATTAAACATCTAGGTTTCTTTATTTTGATCTCAGTTTTTTAATTTTGATCTTGATGTTCTTAGTTGTGTTCTTGATTTTGGTTAGTTCGATCTTATTTTTGGGTTAGTTTTTTGTTGTCAGTGTTCTTGGTCAAAGGTTGGAGAAAGTAAATTTTTTTATTTTTTGTTTAAGGGTATTTTGGTTATTTCCATGACCAAAAATAAATAAAAAAGAACCTACAGGAATCCGAGAGTTGATAAAACCAAACTTCGGGGACGTCAGGAACGATTTCAGAAATGCAGGGACCCCAGAGACAGGGACGCTAAACTACAGAGACCTGAGCATAATTTTTCTTTTTTTTATATCACCGCTATGAGTGTTAATTTGAATAAGATTGAATTTTTGAATTAGAACAAAAATCCTCCACTAACAAGTTAAAAGGTCTAAATTTGTTTTGTGAATCCAAGAGAGTTATGAAACTATTTACTATTCCTGAATTGCGCAAAAAAAATAAAAATATCGAACAGAAAATAGTACAAAATTAGCTCACATAAAAAAAATGAATTCAGCATTTTTTTTTTCCAAATAACACGAGATCATTTTAAACGAAAAGTAAAATTTCTGGTGAAATACTCATGTTCTATAGTCTCTTTCTTTATGTCCTAGTAAATCTTGATTCGACATTCAAATACATTGATTTAACTTCAACAAACAAAGACGAATTACAAAATGGAACAAGTCCCTCTCTAAAAAAGGGCAAAACTCGAGAACTAGATTGATGCATATAAGAATTACAATGTTCTAAATAAGATAACTCCAAAACTTAATGTACTAAAACAAAACTTTGGCCTAATAACAAGTTCAGACAAACGTCCAACGTTATCTTGCCCAACCGCTCGAAAAAAGGCAAGAAGACGAAGATGAAGCAACTGCTTCATCCATGGAGCCTACCGCCGCCGCCGACGGCCCACCGCGCTATATTCCCGCCGTTAATCCGCTCCGTCCCCGTCAAATTCCCAACTCCCAAAACCCACATCATCAAATTGCTCCTCTCCACCTCCAAGGCGTCCCCGTCGGATTTGACCCCGGCAACTTCCACCGAGGGGGACGAGGAGGAGGACGGGGGACTGAATGGTAGAGAGAGGAGGAGGATGAGGAACGCCAGGCGGGAGGGCAATTTGGGGAACAACTGGAAGGAGGAGGTCGAGGAGAAGCTACTCATTAAGCCCAAGAAGAAGTACGTCCCCAAGTCGGCTGAGCTCAACCTCGACAACCTCGCCGTCTTCGGGTCCCGGTGGTGGATCCTCCGGGTTTCTCGCCGCAATGGGCACGAGACCGCCGAGCTTGTCGCCAGGGCGCTCGCCCGCCAGTACCCCCAGATGGATTTCAAGGTCGTTTCCCTCGTTCATTTCCCTTGTGTCTGTCTCTGTCTAAGGCACGCGCATTGGATAGGTGGCGTGGAGTTAGTTGCGGGGCTCGTAGATGATTCGAGCTTAGAGCATGGTTACTATGTGCATTGTGTGGATTTCCTGTGTCAGTTAGTTCCATGTGTTGATACATTCGTTACTTCGCTTTCCGGAAGTCTGCAAGGTCCGGTGGATGATCATTCGACTCTCTCAACGCTTAATGTGTTTGCCTGCAGGTCTATGCCCCGACAATCCAGGTAAAGAACAAGTTGAAGAATGGTACCATTTCAGTCAAGCTCAAACCTTTTGTTCCCGGTTCAGTTTTCTTGTGGTCTCCCATGAACAAAGAGATGCATGATTTCATAAGAGATATCTACGGAGTCGGTGGTTTTATTGGCACCAAGGTCAGATATACGTGAGTAGCCTAGCACTTCCTATGACATCTGTGTTTCCTTAATCTTAGACGTGTTCCGAGCCAACCTTCCATCGAGATCTTGTTACGATTTCCTTGCTATGATGCATAAAGGTCTGATGCTATTGCTAGAATGTATATAAAGGTTTTGAGCAATCTAATTTCCCGTGCCTTGAAAACAACTATACTTTAACAAACTATCGATCAGTACGTCCTGACCTTTTAAAATTTGTGGCACCGCATCTCCGAAGTCTTTGCATCCCATTATCGAGTTGGATTTAAGCTGAAACTTTGGTGTGCTTCTGCAGAAAGAGAACACAAATACTCAAACCTAAGCCAGTAGCTGATGCAGACATGGAAAAAATATTCCGAGAAGCAAAAGAGGAACAGGAGAAGGTGGACCAAGCTTTCGAGGAAGAACAGAAAGTAAAAGCAGCCTCTGACACGAAGAAATTAGAAACCGGTGGTGCAACAAAGTCTGCAACAAAATCCAGGCCAAGTACCGCCTCAAGTGATGTTTCTGATCCTCCGGCAAATAGTTCACCACGGAAAAGAGAAAAAATCGTCCTGCCCACAGGCACAACCGTTCAGGTTCTTTCTGGGAAATTTGCAGGATTCAAAGGCACCCTAAAGAAACTAAATCGCAGGAATCGGAAGGTATACATATCCCTCTACACGAGCGTTAAATACTTGTAGGTCCTGTCGTAAGGTCTTGGCCAGTGTAGAGTGCTGCTTCTAAGAATCTACAAGTTATTGTTTTCTTATACTTTGGGTGCTTTACCAAGACAATAATTGTGTTTGTGCAGGCAACTGTGAGCATTACCCTTTTTGGCAAAGAAAGCATGGTAGACCTCGATCTGGAGGAAATTGTAGCAGAAACCTAGTATGTTCCAACTTTATTTTGTTTCACATTTTCTGAAACGTTCTTCTGATGTGTGAATGTTCTCTAATGGTTGGTTTATTGCTAATAAAATGTGGAAAAAATTGAACTTTCAGGTGATAAAGAAGAAGACCCTAAGCTTGCCAGCAATGCCTATCCTCTGACTGATTTATCATGGTTTTAGTTGTTGGCGGGTTTGGCATCTACACGGGATGGAAGGCAGGTGATCATGACACAAATTGCACAACTTCGGCATGGCAGAGAAACAGTACAAGGCCATGCACGTTACATTCATCTAAGACCGACAGGGGTAATCGTTAAGGGCAAAGAACTTAGCAGCCGATACTAGTCGTGCCTCAAACTAAATGGTAGTTGGTGTTGTTGATAGAGATGAGCTATGGTGGTTTCACTGCTTCCCCTGTTATGTCCATCCCGCGACCAACATTCATGAACCGGATCGGTGCCCGACAACCTTGGCCGGAAGGCAATCTGTTCCCTTCCAGGCGAAAGGTTGTCCCGGGCTATCAGTTTTGATGTATTGCTGATAAGATAAGTCACCATTCCTGTAGTTCACAAAGACCATCTAAAGATCTATGCTTCAGTATTTGGTTGGTTGCTCTATCTTTCTATGGGAGCTGGTTAGAAAAGCACAACCATGTATTTGATTGATGATTGTCTTCGTTCACTTTTTAATGTAGCTGCTTTTTTAAAGTTCGGGTCGGTCGAGTTAGAACAAGTCTTCGTCAATTGATCTATGTGTACGAACCCGAAGAAAGGGTAATCCCTATTATTCGGGCTACTGATCGTACATGTAGCCCGGTCTACCATAGAATAGAGGCCTTGACCACTCTTCCACGGTCCACCGGTGTCCTCTATTCTTGTGGTCCTTCCATTCCATGCCCTATTCGTGAAAGCCTCTAATAAGGTCTCCCTCCAATTTAATGTTTGAGAGGGAGCCTTCAAGAAAGAGCTGTCTCTTTATTGTCCCAACTTTCCACTGTAATATCTCTTACCAAAAAATAAAGAAATTGTGTCGGTTTTCTGCCAATCCGCTTGTTTCGTTCCTATCCTTGTAGTCTCTGCTAATTCTTTTTTCAGGGAAAAACACAGCGTCAGCACAGAAAATGTTGAGGCTTCCCTTTTTTTCGAAAAACATAAGGAAGAATAAAAAAGATGAAGTGGGGGGTTCAGTAGTAGAAGAGATCGGTATCCATACATTCACTGAAATGACTAGTCCGATTTCGTACTTGCATTCTGCTCGCACTCGAAACTTTTATGTAAGCCATACAATGAGAAGAGGAAAGCACTAAACAGAGGGTGGCGGCAATAATGCAGCATATCAGAGGCTATCAATGAGTACAAGCAGATTAAATTAAGGATTAGTTTGAGCTTCGACTAATTAATGTGGGTTATGAGTAAATAAATGTAAAGGATGAGATAATCATGATGTTCTGCCTATAAGTTAATATATGGGGGCCGCACCTACCATCCGAACCCATGTGGGTCGATTCAAGCTACCTAATATAAAGTCACAAGAGTCACAAGGTTAGTGGTCCTATCTCTAAACTTTAATGCTTAAGCAAAGTCTCTTCTCTTGTGGTTCTCTCCATTTTGTCTTCTTTAATAAAAGAGGAATTCTCTCTGTGGGATACAGCTTCATCTTCTTCACCAGATAATAGTGGGCATCATTATGCACCTACCGAACATGAAACGATGAATTTCCAGATCGTTCTAGATCAGTTCGTGATGGAAGATCTATGTTTACAACCAAACAACCTGTTAAACTATGACTTGAAGCGTAAAATGCATACTTTCATAATTGTTCGGATTGGCACTTGATAAGACTACTAGAATTCACATCACACGGGTTCATTCAGTTCAATCTCAATAAGCCCTTACAAATGTAATCCTACTCAAACTAAAGCAAAGATTACTCGGGCTCTGTGGTTGGAAATCCTTGTTCCAGAGCTAAAAATGAAGCAAGATCTAAATTCTCCCATCACTAGACAACAGGCAACAACAGCTACATTTGGACAATTTGATCAGCAGTTACACGCGAAAACAAGGTAGTAAAACCTGCGGAGTACAAGCACGAAAAGAGAACATGAATTTACAACCACAAAGCATCCAACTTCACTCACCTCAAAATTATCACCTGTTACTGCTTGCCATCATCTTCAACAGCTTTATCTACAACCACCTTGACTTGCTTGTATTCAAAATCCTTGGGGTTCATCGCACAGTCTTCTGGTGCTACTGGCACAACAGGGCGCCGATTTCCAAAGATGGTCCATAGATACAGCACAGAGAACGCCCCGAGTGCTCCAAGAGCAGTGCCGAAAATCATGGCAGCAAGCACTTTCAACACACATTCACTCTTCTTCCTGACTACCACAGGCTCCACTTCCACCCCAATAACGGCAGGATCGAAAGGCTGGGAATGCGCCCAATGTGGAAACATCCTCAGCTTGAAGCTCCATGCGTACACACAACAACTCTGCGAGGAGTTCCGACTTGAAGAGCTCAAGCCTATCACCACAGTATCATTAGCCCACATTTTCTGCAAGTCAATTGTGTAGGAGATCAACGGATCAACAGGCTTCTTCCCACCTGATTCGCTCAACCGAACCTCCAACCGCTTATAACTAGCCTCATAATCGATCCAAGAATGCAACTTTTTCACACCATTCAACCTTCCATTACCAAACGACACATTTCTCGATCTAACCGACACAAACCGACCAACATCAACTCCCACAACCACACCATCCACAGTTTCATCGAAAGCAACAGCCACAATCCTAGGTTTGGCCTTCTCCGAGAACCCGAATGGCCCATCTCCAAACACATTCAACTTAAGCTCACTAGGAGCAACAAACAAAGCCAAGCCAGCTCCTTTCTCATGTGACATGGAAAAAGCCATATAAGTGGAGAAAGAAGCCGAATTCCCACGGCCGTTGCTACCGTTACCTTCGATGAGCTTGATGGGTTCCTTGTAAACGGCCCGCCCGGAGCTGGGCCCCACGGGTTTAGTGAGCTGGACCATGGAGCCATTCTCGACAGCTTTGGCATCTCCATAAAGAGCAACATTCGACTCAAAGTTTGAACCTTTGAACTGATTTTGGAAGGAAAAGGATGAACTTTGGGCAGCAAGTAGGACTTGGAAGTGGAAAAACAGTAAAGTCAGGGTCTTTGGCGAAATGAGCAGGGAAAGTTCAGCCATCGTTGAACTGGGTTTGAGCTAGAATCAACTGGGCTGGCTTATAGCTTAGTGGGAGAAGAGGAAGAAGAAAAGGGGGGATTCCAATTCTAGGGTTTGTGAGACGGAGGCATTTAGAAGTTGGTGAAATATTCGTTTTCTAGAGCGGGGAGTAACCAGAGGAGGAAAGTAAAGAATAAGAGGAGAGGGAGGGAGAGAGAGAGAGAGAGAAGGGGGGGAGTAGTCAGTAGTGTGGTGGTGGTGGGAAGGGTGTGGAAATTAAAATTTTTTTTTTTTACATAACATCTAGCATACAGATTTACGAAGTCGACAGATTCAAATTCGAACCAGATGCATCTTGAAATGTGACAAAATTTATTATTTTTGTAGAATTTCGTCTAAAAATTTGAACTAGAGATTTGACTAAGATAGAACAAGTCTTCGATATAAGTATTTGTTGGTAGTTGTGAAAATTAAATGAGTTTACTGTTCACTTTCTCCAGTGGTTGCTGACCGAGGGAATATTATAAAGTACATTTTGCAAGCATACCCTTATCGTCCTTGCTTTTTTCAATTGAGTCACTCTTCTTTGCTCAATAACATTTGCGTTTATAATCTTCCATTTGACTATTTTATTTTTATCATATGATTTTTAATATTTTATTTTTTAAGGATCGAGTTCATTTTTGGTAGGTACATGTAAAAATTTATCTGATTATTTGAAAATTTTTAAAATTGATGAAAATCAAACAAATAATAATTAGATGAGAAGCTGCCCCTATCAAAAAAAATCGGTGCATGCTGACATAAAAGAATGCCAGCTTTGCAAATTTTCGTGTATTTCATCATTCTCAAACGAGTTCTAAATTTAGACATTATAACTATTATTTATAGTGATACTACAAAGTTCGCATGATTACATCATTGAAATAAGTTTAGACGAAGAGTTAGCATTCGCCAGGCAGCTATTAGTTTCCAGTGCATTAAAAATATTAGTTTCCAGTTATTTATTTAATTAATAATGAAATACCCAATGAGAAGGCGTGGGAGTAAGCAGCTTAATTTAGTGAGATGGATTGGAATGCGAAATCTTGGCATAATATAGGGACCTTTTAGTCAAATACTAATACGTGAGGAGGTCAAAAGTTCAAAAAATACTAAGAAATAGGTGGAAAGTCTAAGAACGTACAAATAACTTTTGACACTTTGACCGTTCGTATTCATTTCCCCCCCAAAACAAGACGTACAGTTGTCAATAAGGGAGTCTATTATTTTTGTCAAGAGAACTCCATAAGTCAAAAACATTCAATGACCCTCGTGAATTTTTCTGTAACTGTACTTTCAGATTATAATACCTTCCGACGTAAAAGGTTTTTCTATTGGTACAGATTAGCAGAGATATGTTCCAAAAAAAAAAAAGATTAGCAGAGATATGATAGCTAGTTAGAATTATGTTAAAAAATGCGGTCTGTTCGATCCGATTGCGACTTCACACTAAGATTATATCGTCTTCATATTGAAACAAAAAAAATGCTATTCCATTTTTTAAAAAGATTACTATTAAGCTTTTGAATTATATGCACTGAATTTTCAATGATGTATTTTATATTGGTAAGGTTAAAAAATAAATTTTGTTGGAGAGAATCACATTTTGAAATTTGCAAGTGGGACGAAGTTATTAATAATTTTGTAAGATTCATTAACTCATTATCTTAAAGTATGAGTTGTATATAGAGAATCTAATATAGTATCAGAATAAATTGATTTAACAATACTCATAATCAGTTGTACTCGGACGACTCAGCCCAATAAATTTAATTGTTTTATTATCCGGACCAATTCTATTTAGTAGTTTTTAGACACTGTAGATGCCCGTTGGAATCACAGCGATAATATTCATTCTGAAGTCTCACTCTCAGTGCCAGACAGGCTAGCTGCCAATCTTTTTTTATAACGGTGAACATCCATCCAACTCCACCAATAAAAGATGCCGACGCTGTGATGTCCTTGAGAGTTAAATTGGCACACCCTAGAAACTTTTGAATTTTTTAATCAATTCCAAACGGACCCCGACGATCCTCCAATTCTAGAATTTTTTTCCCAAGGCATATATACTATAATTTTCTTATCTGGGTTTTCACATAAAGTATAAATATGAGGGGGAAACCAAAAGGAAGAAAAAGTGAAAAAAGGAAAGGACCACTATCTATACAACCAAAGCAATTAAATCATTTCTTTAAAAAACACATAAATCATCTAAAATATAAAATTTATGTTTGGGTTTGTACATTAGAATTATGATCCTTTCTAAACTTATAAAATTTAACGAATCCGGAAAAAAATTATAAATTATCAGTTTTTTGTGACTTGAATGAAAAAGAGTATTTTTTAATGTATATGTGCTTTAGTGGTTTAAAGCTAAAAAGTAAGATAATTTCTGATATTTTTTTATTTTCAGAAATATCACTTTAGAAATTTCAAATGTATGATTCAACATCATTAAAATCTGATAGTTGTTATTAGTTTTATCACTATTTAAAATTTATCAAATTCAATTTGAAATGGTCGATCCAATTAAGTTCGGATGGCGAGTGAAATAAAAAAAGTATCGCCTAGTTAACGGGTGTGGAGTCCTAATTCATCTCTGGCTCAATCCGATCCGACAAGAGTGATAAAATAAGAGATGGTAGTGACTTAGACCCATCCTGGGTGGTGGGGTGGTGTTTGGCTTGTGCATTGTGCATATCTATTTATATTGCAACGAATCCAGCACCAAAATCTCTTTTCAGGCATAATCCAATTCTCGCGTGCTCTGCTTCTTCTTGGTCTTGTTAATTTAACCAGGATATATACCAAAGTTAGCGGTGGAAATCTCGGAATTGAATATACATATATATTGGCAATTTCAGTTTAAAATACGCCGTGGCTGATTTTGGAAGCAACGGACGATCATTCTTCTTTTATAGTTTAGTCTTCACCAACCAAAAAAAAATGTAAGCAACACCCATTATTTGGGATCGGTTGTAAGTAAAATTAAACATTGCAACTATTTCTAAAGAATACGGCAAAATAGCCATGTAATTTTAGGAAAACATCTACCCTCGTAATGGAGTCATAATAAATGCGTAAATGTCTACCAAAAGCACATGTATCTGCATAGTAATATTCAACTATTATTTTTTATACGCAGTTATATTCGTCAATTGCTATTTTTTTTTGAAAAGTAAAAATATATTCATTGCTACTTCATAAATTGATTAATTCAAATTTAGTTATATTTTTGAGTTATATTACAAGTGTAAAATTCATCTCAGAAATTACTATCGATAATCTCATTAAAACTATATCGTATATCGCGTTAAACTTTCGCGGCCACAAATCGCTAGCTAGACGTCAAATAAAAGTGTTATTTGAAACAGAGTCAGCGAGTTTGACGGCAAAGTGCTTAATTAAAATGCTAAAATAAGTAGTTAGTGAAGTGGTAGTAAAAACAACTTGTCGGTTGAAGAACCTTCGGCTTTGGTCATTTATTAAATTTTCAGTGGCAGACTAAAATAACGTTGTTCGTTTGTCTCATGGAGAGTTTCACATTGATGCTCTAGTTTTTGGTCCGGTCTGATCCAGATTCCAGTTCCATAATGCTATGCATGAAGGCAGAAATTTGTATTTCCTATTTTAGAATAAATAAGGGTCTTTTTTTATTGTGAAAAATAAAAAAATTAACGTTTGATGAGTATGATGTCAACATATTATATCTCATTTTTTAAGAGTCTTGAGTCAATTTCTATCTCTTGCAGAAATGAAAAAAAAATTGATTGAAAAAAGAACAAATCCCAAAAACCATCTAAGCTCCTAAGTTTAGGTTTATCTGTCTAAATTTAAAATTTATTTCAAAAATAAAGAAAAAAAAGTCCGCTATTGGCAAGTTCCAAAGAATATATGATATAGATGGATTTCCTTCTCATCATAATAATCCTCATCAACATGGTTTTAAAAAACGACCCGGAGGCCGACCCGGGATTTCTCCCGTCCTCTGGGTCGGCCGGTCGGACCGGGTGAACTATCGGTCGGACCAAAATTTTTTATTTTAAATATTTTAAATAATATATATATGTAGGTTAAAATATACTTATTTTTCATACAAAAAAAAGTAGACTTAATTTTTTATCCCTCCACTCTATAAATCTACTTTATTTATTTATTTATTACTTTATAAATTTGTCAAATAAATTTTTGTTCCTCGAAAACTACCAAAAAAAAGTCAATTTCGCCCATTTTTGTACTAACCGGGTTCGACCGGTCAGAACGGACCTCAAAATCGGCCGGTCCGACCAGATTTTGTCCGGTTAGTACAGACCCCGGTCAAAAGCCAAAAAAACGACCCGGCCTAGTGCCCGTTTCGCGGTCCAACCGGTCGGACCACCAGTCGGACCGCATTTTTTAAAACCATGCTCATCAATAGCATCCTTACTACTAATACGAAAAATATGACATTTAATACTGAAACATCAATCATAAAATTACTCGTCTTCTTTTTCTTTTTATCTTGTCCGGCCTAAATTGAACACCACACTGATCTCCATTTCTGGTACTCGCTAACGCGTTGTTGTGCTCGAAAAAGAAAGCGGACGTGGTCGAACAGACTCCACGAAACCATTCCTAAGACCCTGCAGCTCTTGTCCATTAATTCCATCCTTCTAAATAGGCGTCCAGAATTATAAATCCAACATTACTTCCCTTTATTCTAAAAACATTCTCATTTGCTAAGATATACTAAAAACATTCTCATTTGCTAAGATATAATTGGATCGGTGTTCGGGAAGTTGCTCGCAGAGACGCCGGCGTACGACGTCGTGCACACGGCCAGCGAGTACGAAATCCGCAGGTACAGGCCCACCGTGGTGGCGGAGGTCACGTACGACCCGTCTGAGTTCAAGGGCGACAAGGACGCCGGGTTCTTCAAACTTGCCCATTACATCGACGCAGGGGCGAGCCGCGTTGAACATTGCGGGGGCAATTGCCCCCTTAATTTTTTTTTGATAACTAGGTATATTTTTTAATGTATGTCCCCACTAAAATAAGAAATTGATTCCACTAAAAAATTAATCAACCTAAAAATTGAAACAAGAATGGTCTATTACTGACTTATCATATGCTAGTCGGGTCCAAGAAAGTGTGTATTCCAAATGTCAAACAAGTTATCGAGTTTGAATTTTTTGGAAAAAATTATATTGCCTGTACTCCCCAAATTTTCTGGCTCTGGCTCTGCCCCTACATCGATCGGCGCCTTTGGGAATCTGAAAAATACCAAAGGCCCGAAGGAGCTGGCGAGAAGATCACAATGACCGCCCCCGTGGTCACCAAAAGAGAGAAGATCACAATGACTGTCCTTGTGGTCATCAAGGGGGAGAAAATCGCGATGACTGCCACCGTGATCACCAAAGGGGAGAAGATCACGATGACCGCCCCCGTGGTAGTGAAGGAAAAAAAAGGAGGAGAAGACGGTGACAATGCAGTTTATGATGTCGTCCAAATACCAAAGAGCGGAGGACGCCCCCAGGTCGTTGGACGACAGCATCGTGATCAAGGATCAACCAGAGAGGACGATAGCAGTGCTCGAATTCAGCAGCCTCGCGAACGAGAAGGTCAAGGCCGAGAAGCTGGCTAAGCTGAGGGAGTGCCTCGACAGGGACGGGCGTAAGGTTGTAGGCGAGCATGTGTTGGCTCGGTACAACCCGCCATGGACTCTCCCCTCATTTAGACTACCCGCAGCAGCGGGTTTGGCCGATCGATCGGCCATTTTTTTATTATTAAAAAAAACAAATAAAAATGGGGAGCGATCGACCGATCGGTTTGCTTGCCCAATCGCCGCTCGCGAGCGGAAAACGGCCACTTGGCCTTTTTTTCTTTTCTTATTTATCTATTTAGTTCCACTTGGCATAATATTATTCGTTAAAAATAGATATTTTGAGATCATATTTTCGTGGTTATCTAAACAGACCTTATCTTTAGCAAAACTAAAAAAATATATATGAAAATTATTATTTTTTAAATCTCTATAAATAGAGTTCAATGTTAAAATATTTTCATACACCATCTAAAATTCTCTCTTCTACCACTACATAATATTTTCTTTTAAATTTCCTCTGTTATGTTATTTCTACTATGGATCCAAATGATCCTAATTTCTCAAATTTTCAATCATTTAAATCTTTGAGGCTATCTAAATTCTGGAGATTATCCAAACTCTCAACCTTTTTATACCTCTTAATTATCGTCAAATCTTTCAGAAATTCTATTTTCCCAACACCAACTCCCATAAAATATGCCACAACATTTGTCCTTCGATGGGGCTAGGGAGAAAAAAATTAAAAAGTCTGCACAAAGTAATTAGAGTGTCAAAGAAGACATTGCCCTAATGTCAGCTTTCTCCTACTGTAGCCAAGACAGCACTATTGGAAAAAATCAGAAGAGTGCTTCGCTATGGTCCCGATTGAGTGCTTTGTACCATAATGCTCAAGCAGAAAATCTGGGAGAGATCCATGAAAGAAACGTGCCTGCAATTAAAGGTCGTTATACACGACTTAATGCCAATGGAGCAAAGTGGGTTGCTGCATACTGAGAAGCACTCAAACAAAAATGGAGCGGCATGAGCGATGCCGATGTTGAGACCGAAGCTCAAACACTTTATGAAGGGAATGGTGGCAAAAAATTTGTTGACCTTGTTATTTTTAATGAAGTTATGTGTAAATGTCCCAAGTGGCAAATTGAAGAAGGAGATCACGGTTGAACATATTTGGCTCATGATGTCGCGGAGGAGGATATAGAAAGTGGTGGAAGCTCGAACAGGTCAAAGACTACCGAATAAGGGGATTATTCAATCCCATCTAACTCAGAAGATCCAATCACCATATCTTCAAGAATCTTCCATCCTATGAGTAGAGATGCTGCCAAAAAAAAGAAAGGAAAAGGAAAGGCCTCTGAAGATGTTGCAGCAAAAATTCGTGCGTTGAGAATAACCAGAGATAATGAAAATGAAATTTTGAAGAAGAGAATGGAGCTGGAGCAACAAATGGAGCGACAAAGGGAGCAACAAAGAATCAAGCGAGATGAAAAAAAGGAGGTCGTGAAGAATATAGAGTTGGATAAAATCATGTTGACTGCTTTGATTTCGAAACAACACTTATCACCAGAAGATGAAGAGATGAAGCGCTGTCTAATGTCTCGAGTGTTTGGAAACTAATTAGTAATTTATCATTTCATGTAATTTGTTCTTCCATTCACGTAATTTATCTTTCATTTCATGTAATTTGTCATTCATTTCATGTAATTTATCTTTCATTTCATGTAATTTGTCATTCATTTCATGTAATTTATCTTTCATTTCATGTAATTTGTCTCGTACCTATTGTGTTGTCACTTCACCTTTGGCATCCAACCCACGCCTGTAATTATGATAATTTGTCTCGTACCTATTGTGTTGTCACTTCACCTTTGGCATCCAACTCATGCCTGTAATTATGGTAATTTATCTCGTACCTATCGTCTTGTCGCTTCACCTTTGGCATCCAACCCACGCCTGTAGTCATCGTAATTTGTCTCGTACCTATTGTCTTGTCACTTCACCTTTGGCATCCAACCCACGCCTATAATTCTATATATATTTGTGACTATAACAAACTTAATTATACCGAAAAGCCTTTCAATATTATTCAATAGAATCAAATCTCATCACAAATGTCTCTCAGTGAAAATACATCAGATTCAGATTCAAGTTCTAATGCTTCATTCACCAGAGAATTTGATGAATGGGAAGCACGAAGAAGTGAACAAAATTGACAAATTGATCACTTACTCGAGGATGCCTTCATAGTCAATCCTAGTCTAACCCAGGGAGTCCCACCACCTTCAAGGCGAAGGCGATATGTCAATAGGGAACGAAGAGTTGGTGAGGAGCGCTTGCTGAATGACTATTTTGTTGAGAGGCCAACGTATTCACCTGAGATCTTTCGGAGAAGGTTTCGCATGCAAAGATCGTTATTCCTTCGCATCGTGGAGGCGGTTAGTGCCAATGACCAATATTTTCAACAAAGAACAAATGTTGCAGGTACCCTTGGTCTGACAGCCTTGCAGAAATGTACTGGAGCTATAAGGGTGTTAGCTTATGGGACATCAACTGATGTCATTGATGAATACTAGAGAATGGGTATATCTACAACATGGGAAGCTCTTATGAAGTTTGTAGAAGGTGTAATTTTCTATTTCGGGAACGAGTATCTGAGAAGGCCCAATGCACAGGATTTGGCAAGACTTCTGTACGTCGGAGAACAACGTAGATTCTCGGGCATGATAGGCAGTATTGACTGTATGCACTGGGAATAGAAAAATTGTCCTAATGCATGGGCTGGACAATATGCAGGAAGGAGCAGAAAGCCTACAATTATTCTGGAAGCAGTTGCATCATATGACTTATGGATATGGCATGCATTCTTTGGAACACCCGGTACTCTCAATGATATTAATGTACTGCACCGATCTCCTATTTTTAGTGATGTCTTGGAAGGCCGAGCACCAAAAGTGAGTTACGTTGTCAACGGTCGACAAAATGATATGGCATATTATCTCACTCATGGGATATATCCTACATGGGCTGTATTTGTCAAGTCAATTATATCTCCGATAACCCTAAAACACAAGTTATTCGCTCAACATCAAGAGGCTGCTAAAAAAGATGTGGAGCGAGCTTTTGGAGTTCTACAGGCTTGTTTTGCATTCATTCGACGTCCATGTCTTCTTTAGGACAAGTAGTTAATCGGAAGAATTATGAAGGCTTGCATCATATTGCACAATATGATAGTGGAGGACGAACGAGACACATATCTCCGTTATCATGATCCGGCCGAATTCTGAAATGAAGAGGACAATGAAGAACCTTTTCAGTTCTCTACTGAACGCATCGGAAATCTATCCACCTACATGACTGCTAGGGAACAACTTCGCAATAGAGAAGCTCATAACGCTCTGAAAAGTGATTTAATTGAGCATATTTGGCAAAAGTTCGGGAACGATAATTAATTATGTAATTTAAAATTTATGTATTTGTAATTTAAAATTTTCGTATTCGTAATTTATTATTTCTGACTTCCATTTGTACTTCGAGTATTTTTATCTAATTTAGTATTTCAAAAAATGATAGTAGATAATATGTGGATGAGAGAGAAATTAATTATTTATTCTGTGAACTGATTTGCTGCTGTGGGTAGAAAAATATGTAATTGGATTGGATTGGATTAGATTGGGTGTAGATGAGAGAGAAATTAATTATTTATTCCGTAAACCAGTTTGGATGGTTTACTAATGTGGGTGGTCTTAGGACTAACGAGATCATGATCCCGGTTGAGTAAAAGAGATTGGTGTGTGCTAATCATTGCTATTGATTATTAGTATTTGTAGATATAGTGTGTAATTGTAACGTCCCGATCTGGTCGATCGATATTTTTTTCAGTAACATGTCTTAAACAACTAATCGAAGTGTAATTACTCGAGTTGCATATGAGTGATGTTTGTATAATGTAAAATGATTATATTTAGATTCGAGCAGTTTCAAACTTTAAATAGACAAACTTTTAGAATAATATTTTTACGTTTATAAGATTTATCACAAGTATTGTTTAATCTATTCTCTCTTCTTTTATCCAATCAAAACACAACTTCCCACAAAGAACCTAGTAAATTTTTTTTAAAAAATAAAATCTGTAATGTTCATAGTCGAACAACTCCGAACACCAACTCGACCACAACCCGGCCCAAATGGAGAGGCCCACGACCCGATATATCTCCACAAAATTAAAGAGAGAAAAGCGGATAAACCCCAAAGAAACCCCAAATGGCTTCCTTCCTTCTCCATCTCCCTTGCTCCCCCATTTGGCTCCCTAATTATCCCAAAATCTTCAGGCCGCTAAGAGCCTCTAATATCGAAAATGCCACCGCCAACGGCGCCGCACCGACCAAGAAGCCGCGCGCCCCGAGGAAGAAGCCAACAACCGCCGCGCCGGCGACCAAACGGAGGACAAAAAAGAAGACGACAGAGGAAAAGAAGCCAACAAACGACGCCGCCGTAGACGAAAACGAAGACGACGACGACGACGAGGACCTCGGGGAGTACGACGACGGGATCGACTTCCCCTACGAGGACCCGCCGCTGGTGTGCTGCTTCGGGCCGGCCCGGAGGGAGTTCGTCCCCATGGTCCGGTCCCACCACGTCCAGATGCACCAGGACGTCTACTCCACGTGGAAGCAGCTCCAGTGGGACCCGCCCGAGTTCGCCCGCGCCCCCGGTGGGGCCCCGAACAACGTGGCGGCTTCGCACGTGCGGCTCGGCGGAAGGGCAGCGTTCATGGGGAAGGTCGGGAAGGACGATTTCGGGGAGGAGATGGTGTTGGGGTTGAACCAGGAGATGGTCCAAACCCGCGGGGTCCGGTTCGTGCCCGAGGCCAAGACCGCCCGGAGCAAAATGCGGGTCGTGTTCGATGACGTGGACGGGCGGATGCGGATGGAGGTCGTCGAGGAGTCCCCCGAGGACTGCCTCCTTGTCGAAGAGCTCAACCTCGCCGTGCTCAAGGAGGTAATTGGATCTTTTCCTTATCGAAACCCAAGTACCATCTAATCCAGATTTGAACCGAGGAGCGGGTTTTTGACTTGCAGGCCAGGATTTTGCATTTCAATTCGGAAGCTCTGATGTCAGCGTCGATGCGAAGGACGCTTTACAGAGCGATCAGGTGGTCTAAAAAGTTCGGGGGGCTAACGTTCTTCGACCCGAATTTGCCGCTGCCCCTGTGGAAATCCCGCGACGAGACGAAGGAGCTTATGAAGAAGGCTTGGAACAGTGCTGACATTATTGAGGTTTCTAGGGACGAGCTGGAGTTTCTGTTGGATGATGATTATTACCAGTGGAAAAGGCACTACAAGCCACAGTACTACTCTGAGACCTTCGACCAGATGAAGGGCAGGAGAAACTGCCATCACTATAGCCGCGAGGAGCTCTCCCCGCTGTGGCATGATGGGCTCAAGTTTCTGTTTGTGACGGACGGCACACTCCGGATACACTACTACACGCCTCAGTTTGACGGCATGGTTATCGGGACGGAAGATGTGCTCATAACCCCGTTTACGTGTGATAGAACTGGATCGGGCGATGCGATTGTGGCTGCTATAATGAGGAAGCTCACTACTTGTCCTGAGATGCATCATGACCAAGATGTTATGGAGAGGCAAATCCGCTTTTGTATTGCTGCTGGAATCATTTCGCAGTGGACAATAGGCGCAATCAGAGGTTTTCCTACAGAGAGTGCCACACAGAATCTAAAAGAACAGGTCTACATTCCCTCCTTGTGGTAGATCGTGTCCGGTGTTCCTACGTTCCATAGCGGGCTAGCCCTCTCGAACGAGGGCGGAGCAGCGATCGGGGAGAAAATGCGTGATACGCAGCCCGCTCGAAGACATTCCCTTTGAAGATTGAGAGGTATGCGTGCCTGCCACACTATTCTCACGCCAAGTTGAGGATGGATTAATTAGGAACATGTCTAGTTCACTCTAGGGAGCTCTGTAACGTGTAAAAGGCATCATGATTAATTAGGAATGGTTGACGGTATTTAGTTCCCGAGTTAGACTTGGATCGGTAATGGCTTTATTGCGTAAAGGATTTTGCTTAAGTTCTACGGTGTTGCATGTGATCACATCCTCCGCCGCTGCAATTTCGGCTGCTGTCGGAGGTTATGGAGTAGGGTCATTAATATTTCGCCTAATTATACAAATGCTGCTTTGGGTTGCTACAAATGAAGGTGTTAGGGTAGTAGAAGTGAAACATTTACATGATTGTTAACACTTGTAACAAATGGTTCAAGAAAAATAGATATCTGCGTGATTCGATCGAAAATCCTAGATTCACGGGCCCGTGATTCATTACTATAATATGAGGAGATAAGCTATATATCCAGCTTAAATTGTCTATACTATTTATGTCTATTGTCAAAAGCCAACGAATCCTTATATTTATACTCTTATTTATAGAAGATTAGCTCAATAAGACAATAGAAAATATAGTTACAACCCAATTAATAATTTAGGACAAATCTCAACCTAAGATGATGCTCCCATCAATAATTTATAAGGAAAAGAAATAATTGCAGCCCGGTCAAAGCCTAAACGCTAATGCAAGTTTAGTACTTGGTTTAAAGCTCAAAACTCTATTGTTTGTTGTGTCAACAAAGCAAGTTAATTCTTCTTCTAAGATAATTAATTTTCATAATTAACAACGTGGTCTAATGCCGAGTACAGACTGGATTTAAACAAGATAAACCAAAATTAACGAACTGTATTTAGTCCCCTTTGATCAAAGAGCTGTACCAAGAATTACAATCAATCATTTTGGACTATAACTCCCAGCTTCGGCCAGTACATTCGGACAAATGAATAAAGAAAAAGTATGAAATAAACACCGTGTTCTTCAAGAATTCTTGTCTCTGTGTATACCTGTATACTGTCCCTAACCTGACTATCTAAGAAGTACCATCTCACCCTCCGTCTACCTTGCTAAAACCGCAACTTTGGTCTTTCAAATTGCGCCGAAGAAAGCCCTCAACGGACTCTCTCCCGGCAGCTGCAATAGCCAGGTGAGAGCCGCTTAATGCAGGCACCATATCAGCAACCCTTAAATCGATGCCTACGGTACCTATAAATGTCGTCCCGCGCTGCAATTCACACCCTACCTATCCAATGCAGTCCTTACACTCGGTTTAACTCTTTGCCAGAGTTTCGGAATGGATGATTTAGCATGTTCGACTTCCTGGGACTTATTGCATAAACAGCCAGGAAGAGGGTTAGCATAAAAGTTCTCTTCTAGCCTCGGCGACTCCCCTGCGACCCTAAGATACGGAGCCCCAAGCCTGTTGGCATGCGATTTCTTGACCTTTTTGGAGAATTCTTCCCAGGATATTGATCCCTCATCCAACTGGTCTATCATCGACACAAATCTATGCCTGCGACAGGGTCAACAAAATCATACTTTAGTGTCCGGAAAGGACGGTTTCATCTAAAAAAGCCACGAGAAATATGTTCTAACCTGTCAGGATTGATAGTCTTCCGGAAACCTTCAAACCGCCTATGCCCCTGCACTGCTTTGGCCATATTGCCATCATAAGTGTAGACAAAGACATCACTTTCAAGGGCGATCATATAATCTAAAGCGGCTAGGCGATTCTGATAAGCTTTGAAGGGTTCCAATTCTTCTGCTGTTGCCAGAGTGGAATGTGTATAGACAGTAGGGAACTCAGCCTTGAACGCTGCCAAGCTGCTGCTACCATAAATCTCCCCCGCTACAATGTATATAGTTGTCGACGAAGGGTAGCCCATTGCCTTCAAAAACATGGCCGCTTCTCTAGGTGTCATAGGGCAACCACCTTGGAGGCGCCGTGCCTTGCTGTCTATCTCTTTCTCCTTCCAATGCGGTGTGTCATATCTCATCTCTCTAAGTTCTTGAGCCTCTGTTTTCGTGAGATTGTGGTTGCAACCAGTGAAAGCAAGCATATCTTTCTCATATCTGCACCAACATCATCTTGCTTTAAGTATATATATATATATATATATATATATATATATATATCGAAAAATGATCTCCAGTCAGAAGAAGATGGCCAGAAAAGGGAGTGGCTTTACCTCAAGTGCAAGGCAATGTAGGGCTCGTTGTTGTTCCTTAACCTATCAACCAAAATCTTCCCAAGATCCTCGATCTCCTGCGAGTACCGAAGGGCTTCGTAGTTGGCATGACACCTCAGCCTCTGGATAGACGGGGCAAGGCCATTGTTGGCCAGTCGGGAATCGGTGTGCGTGAACTTGATCACTTTGTGCTTCTTCAACAGTGCAGTCATCTCCCCTCTGTAGTAACTAGCCTGAAGCAAGAAAACATCCGTCTAAGCCAACACTCCAAAAACCACAAGACAGATCATCACCAAGCCTAAAGAGATAAGAACATCCAAGCCACCTTAGACCAGGAGATTGGAGCCTTGCCAAGGGGTTTAATCTTCTTCATCTCGGGCGGCAGATACTCGACGATCTCGACGTCATCTTTCAGCACCTCCATGAAGTGCCTCCAGTCGAATATGTCCTTGAAAGAACTGCACCAATCAAAACCACATTAGTTTTTTTTTTTTAATTTTTTGCCATCAAACTTCATTAGACCCACAATCTCCACCAGAAACAACAATACCTAGGATCCGTCCAGAACGACTCGTGGTCAAGAGAAGGAAGAACCAAAGTTGCATTCATCAACTTTGCAATTGCAACCACATCACAAATCTGCACATTCACCCGAAAAAATATTATTTAAAAAAAAACCCAAAATAGCAAAAATCAGAAAAAATTACAACGGACAAAAACTTTACCCCTGTCCTCATTTGGTTCAATCCTCCATTGGCATGAACAAGTAGATAGCCGTTCGTCTTCATGGGCACTGGAGGAAACCAAAAAATCCCATTTATTAGGCAATGAAGAAAATTTACTAAATTAACCCTACCAAGCTCGAACATGGACTTGGGAAACTTGACGTACATAATAATGGGTTCTTCGGCCGAGATAGGCACTGGTTAAAGCCATCGCTGTTGGGCTTCATCCAAATCTCTGAAACCTGCAGAACGAGCCAAGTATCATTGTCCCGTTAGTGTCCCATCATTAACGATGGCAAAACGACGACGAATTTGAGAAAGCGACAAAAAAAAATTATAAAATAAACTAACAAAAATAGGAGGAAGAAAAGAGACATTAATAAAAGGGAGAATCAACAACAAAGATACAACCGCCAGCCATCGGTAATATCAGGGCCTAAATAAAAAGAATAATTAATTAAAAATAAAAGTAGGGAAAGATTTTGTTGCTTACGGGGGGGAACTTCTCGAGGACGCGCATGGGCTTGGACGAGCGGTCGTCCTCGGAGAGAACACGTTGTGCGATGGCCCAGTCGTCCTTCCTGTGCGTCTGGATGATCAGGTTATTATTATTATTATTATTATTATTGTGGACAATGTTGCTGCGGCGGGCGGCGTCGTGGACGGTGGCGGCTATGGTGTGGCGGTTGGGGACGGAGAGCTTGAAGAAGACGGAGAGGACGACGAGGAAGAGGAGCGCGGCCATGACGTTGCGGCCGGAGCGGAGGCGTGAGACCATGTTAGCGGCGGAGCGAAGCCACGTGTCCGGGGCGAGGAAGAAGAGCTTGAAGCGGAGGAGGACGTACTTCAGAAAATACGGCTGGTGGTGGTGGTGGTGGTAATGGTGGGGCCCGCAGCAGGAGGATGATCCGGTGTGGTCGTCAGCGGGGTCCTCTTCGTCTGGCTCGGGCTCGGCGGAGGAGGGCACGACGGGATCGACGCGGCGCCTGGTGGGGAGGGAGGAAGTGGTCGGGGTCACGCTTGTTGAACCGGCGGTGGGCCCACCCTTCGACATGGTCATGATTTATAGAAGAAAAAAATCATTAAATAGAAGCGCGTTTAATGGGTTAATCAATCCCCACCGGACGGGAAAAGAGAACCGTTTGGTTGAAGAACAAGGAGGAAGAGGAATGTATTTATATTTTCCGCGTGTTTTGTTTTTATCGCTTTTAGCGGTTCCAGGGAGAGAGAGAGAGCGAGAGAGAGAGAGAGAGAGGGAGGGGAAGGGGTTTTGAGTCTTTTGACCTGAAGGGGAGGGAGCTTGGTCTTCTAATTAAAGGCGATTGTGTTTGTGTGCGCAATTTCTGTTTTGGAACTCTGTCTGGGTCGGGTGTTATATATGTGTGCGCGCCTTTTCGATGTATTTTTAATGGAGTGTACTATTTAGAGATGATTTTTTGAATAATAATATTCGAAATTGAATTCAAGTTTTTTTGCCGTAAAACAACTCCTTGTTTGTTAAATTTAAAATTCATTTTTTATAATTTAAGATTTTTTTCTCAAAAGTTGAAAAACATATATTTTTATACGAAATAAGAATAAAATGTTAGATTGAGAACTTCCAACTGAATTGTATTTTTTTTCTAAAAGCTTTAAATATCTAAAATATAAGTAACAGATATATGTTTTATTCTTTTTTACTTTTTCTTCATCCGGTCAAACATACAAGTAACTAACAGTAACACTGTACTCACAATCATCACTTTGTAACGGTTCTTGCAACCAAATTGTTTTTAACCGAAACTACTAATTAACTTATTAACAATTTTATAAATAAGATCAAACAATGTTAGAATCTAATGCTAATCCTACCTCTAGTATTCACATCATCTACACATTTGAGCTTTCCTGTGCTGAAATTTCTCACTTTTAACCACCGGACGAACGTCAACTATTTCTTTTTATGTTTAATTTGATATCCAAACAAAAAAGTTCGTATATTTTAGTACTTGGATCAGGATTTGGGATATATATTGGTTGCATCATCAATCATTAGTATTTTTTTATAAGTAATTTGTATTATCCGAATTACAACCTAACAAATGTTGAACACCCCACAACACTTACTTAACAAACGCTCTACTTCGAACTATTCGTAAGACACCTAGTACAAATTAGATCAAATAACAACATCAATACTATAATTTAACCAAATTTAAACTAGGCAAGTCATCCTAAATCGGCCAAGAAAAAGACCATCTCTCCCATTAGGCCAAGATCAATCTCGGCCACGAAGTTGATCTCCTTTGAGATAGCTGCCCACGTCATCAATCATTAGTATGTTTGAATATTGTTGGAATTCGCTGGTTTCGTTTATCCCAAGGGAAGAAAAAATTGTTGGTATCATAAAATTAAATTTACTCTGCTAATATCTTTAACATTTTTTTTTGAAATAATCTTTTACATCTATGAAATTTAAATTTGACATATTTTTAAGTGAATTCAAATTTCATCACTTATAAACTATATTTCCAAAGCCGAACTTTAGATCCAGTCTATCCTAGAACTTCGTTGTACATTCATATGAAACACTACAGGAATCAAAAAATCATACCCCAAAAAAATAATCAAATGTGAAATTTTTATTAATTTTGTAAAAAAAATGTATGATTAAATTGAAGTGAGTCGCTGTATGGACTTTTTCAATTTGGGCATATATAATTTAATGTGCAATGACTCCATATAGCAAAATTAGTAGTTAGTAATTGCGAAATGATAGGTAGTATTTTAAAATATATTTAAAGCTTATGATGGGTCTCAGTTTCCCTGTAAGTTGAGAACTAGTTGTTGGTATGGGTCTCAATTTCCTTAATTGTAATTGTTAACGAACTTGGTAGTTGGTACTCGAATTTTTTTTGTGAGATTTAAATTATTTCTATAATTTCGAATCTTAGACGGTCATGAAATTCGATCTTCTTACCTCATGCTTAAGGACGGACACCGTATCCTTCAAACCATACATAAGTTGGTGGTAGTACTTGAATTTAATCCACGGTAATGAAGATGATTACAAAAATGTCCAGTCTAGAGCCAATATCCTGGTTAGTTATGATGAATTATCTTCCCAAATTTTCATAGTTAGCTTTCCACCTATTCTTTTGATAAAGTAGGATACGAGTCCAATTCATGAGATCTGTTTTTTTTTACCTTTTTTATTCTTATTGTTAATCTATGTATTAATTTTTCAATAAGTTAATTTTTTTACTCCTCAAATTTTCAACTTTTCATTTGAGCCATAAAGACAATAATTCATTTGTTAATTAATATAATTTTTAATTACAATAGAGATCATGTTAAACATTAAGAGCTGCAAATGGCACGATGTCAATCACGCTTAACTTTATTGGTAAGAACAGTATAATAAAATCACTTAAGATTTTGTTAACATATTTCAAATGGGGTATTACACCTACTTTATATACATTTATGTATTTGGTACACTAAATCAGATTATAAGAGTAATAATCTTTTTTTTCTAAACTTGAATGTAAAATTGCTATATTGAAATTTCAAAATGGATGTGATGAACTAGGCAAAATTTTAATTATATTGCACCACTGACATGAATTCACTTACAAATACTATTTTGAGAACATAACATTATACAATATGTGTTCAGATAATTTTATCATCATTCAAATGTTATATTTATGAAGTTTGGTATCATCGATCATAATAATTGTTTTGAGGACCAATAATAGTCTGCTGGGAAGTGTAAAAGCAATTTACTACAATTAGGTTAATTTATGGCAGTTTTCAAGACGACGCCGTCAATTTGGGGAAAGAATTCCCTCAAAAAAAATGTACATGATGTACGGTACATCAATATTAATGTTTTAAAGAGTCGAAAACAAGAAAGCAAGGTAGACGGCAAGGGCAATATGGACATTTCTAGTCCAAGTACTATATTTTTTTCCATAGAAGTGCAAGTACTATATACAGCTGCAGCCGCCAAGTGTCTACCCGTGAGTTGTGACGGCCAAACAACAATAAACCTCGTAGGTACATTAGAACGTTAATCGGTTACGGTATCCACACCGGATATCATTATACCTGCTAATCAAAATTGAAATTCATGTGAGATTTTTTCAAGATAGCATATCTTTTCACTAATATTTAACAATAGTGTATTGTAAGAATTAGAACTCGATATTTCTTGTTTATCGTATACGTTAATTACGCAAAAAATATTAAAACCTGAATTACTCGTATTAATTGGTTGACTTATATAATGAAATATTATTAACTTGTATTTTAAAAATACTTTTTTTTCAAAATTACAATTTCTTCACTTACAAAATTCTAACTTGATATAATTAGGCTATGGTCTCTCGTATTTTAAATCCCTACTTGAGCAACCATACGAATCTTCCGCAATCGACAGGAATTACACGTGTCGCCCTTGCGTCTGCATCCGGTGCTCCCACGGTTTCCGTACCCAATGATCAATCATCTTACGTCCGGCTCTTTCCAACCGTCGGATTTGATCACAACGGACAAGCAGCGGCAACGAGGAAGGAAGTTCCTGCTTTTTTGTGTTTGACGGTGAATGGTCTTATAGCATTACTATAGGCGGCGACGTATCTGATTGATATTGGGTCTCTAATATAAAATAATAAGGTAGTCAAGTTGGAGACTTGGAAAAAATAAAATGCAATTCAACGCGGAGAGAAACGCAGCCCAGCTTGCACGCTCTATGTGTCTTAAAAAATTAATTACCACATAAATTATGTAAATAAAAAGCGGTGTGCTGTGTAACTTGTAAGTAAAATTAATTACAACAAACATTTAGATTCAATAACTTTTTTTTACTTAATTAAGAGATTTTTTTTTCTATTCGAGCAATTGAAAATGCAGTATCAACAAATATCTTTTTAGAACATTTTGCCACATCTCATAGTTCATATCTGATTCAAAAATAGATTAGTCGGTTCATATCAACCTATAAATTATATAAACCCTAACCCTAAACCATGAAATACTCTATAGTTGCATAAAAAATAGTTCTGGTCATTTTGGGTGTTGCGTCATTTTTTTTTTGCAGATGCGTAATATTTTTTATAACTATGAGTTATACCAAAAAAGGGGAATTATAATAAATAAGGTTGCTCATAAAAATCAACGAAACAAGTATCTAAGCCTACAGTGGCGGAGCAGCATTTTTCATTATATCTGGCTGGCTGATACTAAATTGTTCGTGGAATTTTTTAGTGGATTAATATGTACTTATGATTAATAAGAAACATCAACGAACACAAGTGTAATTTTATATAAAATAATATAGTTATGCTTTTATAATTGACTAATCAACTTAAATTTGTCAAAATCATTGATTTGGAGGACCGAAAATACAATATATTAGAAGATTTGACGTACCGATGTTTTTTGTTACAGTTTGGAACACGTTTGTTATTATAATTTTATAAATTGAACTCGAAAGTAATTTGAAATGCTAACGTAATAGAATAATAGTTACGACTAACCACAAAATAGAAAAAAAAAATTCAATGAATAATGAATTTCACATTTCTAATTTCTAAGATTTGAATCCAATATTTATTAGATATTGACTAGTCATCAAAGAATTATTGAAATCATTGACACACCCAAATTAATTTGTAGATGTGTATTAATTCTCCGTCCAAAATAATGTAATGCCAAAAAAGAAAGAAAGAAAGAAATATAATGGAAGGTGTATTAATTTCAAAGGAAAATAATAGAAACATAATAAAAGATGGGACTCCAAATAAGAGTGTAGCAAGGTCCAGGGCATGTGCCTAATCTAAGTTGTAGAATCACAGCTGGAACAATTTGGTGGAATGGTGCATTTTGCTTCTCCCGTAGCTATGCTTTTTGGGCAATAGCCTCTATCTAAAGCTATTAATCGAAGTAGGTAATTGGATCGCGAGATGCCAATTTATGAAGGAGCTCTTCCATCCATATGTTTAACTTCTAACTTTAAATTTAACCTTATAAGGTCCATGAATGCTATGTCACTGTAACCGACAAATATTTAGATCAACTATTGAATGAGTTATTCTGTTTTAACAAAGTTTTGAATTCAAGTCATTAGAAACGTGTTAAATATTTGTTGGGGGAGTTTTATCACCTTTCAAAGATCTCTCACAACTCAAATCTAAACTAATCGACCGAGTGGGTCAGATACCAAATGGTATTAACAAAAAAAGCCTAACTCTTATTGCAGGCTTTTCTCTAAAAAATATTTAGTACCAAGTTTTAATATCAATGTATTTACATGTTTTTTAGGCAACTACAAGTGGAACAATTTTGTGTAACTATGCATTTTGCTTTCCCGTGTCTATGTTTTTAGGCAATAGCCTCCATCTAAAACTGTTAATTGACCTACGTAATTGGATCACGAGATGGCAATTTATGAAGGAGCTCTTCCATCCCTATGTTTACCTCTTAACTATAAACTTTACCTTTTAAAATAGTTGCTCACTAACTGTTGTTGTAGTTTTTTTTAAAAGATATGGTATCCAAATACTTAAAGAATTGACTAATTAAAATTTGAGTTAGACACAATCTCAACCAACGAAAAACTTCTATATCAAATTTTAACATTAATACATTTAGATGTTAAGTTGGATTCACATCTGCCACTTGATCCAAATGTTAGTCTTTTTTTTTAATAGAATGATATGTGTTTCTTTCCCTTTATTATCTGGCATATAGAATATTGTCCAATCCATTGCATTTCCTCTTGAACATCTTGTGTCACCGTCAACAGCATATTATCTCATAGTAACCGTCGTTTAATCACATAAACGGATAACAACTTCCAAAAGCATCGAAATGCTTATCCATCGTATAATGCGGCGAAAGGACAAAATTTCGAGCACTGCCAGCCAGCCAGCATGCGTCCCGCCGGTACCCACAAAGCCTGATGTATTTTCTCATTCCAAGGTAAGAAAGATTGCAACTTTTATCATTTCTTCGTATGTCATGACATTGGCCGTCATAACAACTATAAAATTTTACACGCTTCTATAGATAAACTTACCCCGGGTTGTACGAATATATGTGCTGCAAATTGTGAATATTGTGAATGTAATTGAAACGTGTCTGAAGTGATTGTCGGAGTAAAAATAAAAGACAGAGTACATCAAAATAGATTTGTAAGTTGTATGTTGTGGTATATTCGAGTTACTGTTGTTTGTCGGAGTGGTGTACTTGATTAGGATCTACTTCAGTCG
The DNA here is from genome assembly GCA_963995505.1 of Hypericum androsaemum. Classification (NCBI taxonomy): domain Eukaryota; kingdom Viridiplantae; phylum Streptophyta; class Magnoliopsida; order Malpighiales; family Hypericaceae; genus Hypericum; species Hypericum androsaemum. The sequence continues at coordinate 14,315,162 of OZ023195.1, forward strand.
AGGCAAATGTTGGACACTTTCTCCGTAAGACGAGATTGCCCCGTATATTTCAGTGCGGTACAGGCTTCGGCAATCGTCCCCAAGATACAACGACTGTTTAGGGCGTTTCCAAGACCGTTGCACACGTATCTCGAAACTTTCGGGCGAACCCTTATATACCCAGAACTTTCGGACTCTTTTCTAAGTGAAGAAGGGGGGGGGGGGGGGGGAGAGGAGAAGACAACAATGCTAGGAGGTGCACTTGCTGCTGTGATGAGAATTCTGGCAGGGGGCAGGCCTATTTATAGGCTGGAGGAGGCAGGGAGGCAGCCACCCCGAAGGGACGCGTCCGCTCGGCCAACAGGCTGACTGGGTGCGCTCGTGGCCCTTCGGTGGCTTCTGGATCCTTCCAGGCGCCCTTTCGTGACGGATTTCGCAGCCCTTCGGCCTTCTGGAAGTCTCCCGGACTTTCCAGCCCGTCGTGCCTCTTCGGCGGCCAACCTGAAGGCGCTCGCAGCTCCTCATTGCTTCGGTAGCTACGCAGCTGCCTCCGGACCCGGGCAAAATACTTAAGGCTCCTCCAGCTCTTCGCGACGATGCGTACGTGCGAAGTGCCAAGTGTGCCACAAAATGCCCATTGCGACCTGCGTCCAATGCGCCATGCGCACACGCACGTGCGCGTGCTCGGACGGTACTTCGCACCGTCCTCGCAGGCAGCTAGCGGTGAGTCTGCCTTTTAGGAAGTCAATCAAGTTGAAAGGCAAGGAGGGAAATTCCTTATAAACAAGGAAATCCTCCTTGCTCTATTCAATGTTGGATTGCAACCTTCCATCTCCCTTTTGGGCCTTTTCTTTGGGCCTTTCCATTATTGGACTTGCATTGAATTTTCCATTCAAATCCAACAATCCCCCACATGAATGATGATTAATGCATGCATACTCTAATCAAAAGTTCTGACGTGTTATTATTGCATCGAGATAGGTAGCTTGCGGCTTTGAACCTTCTCTAGTAATATGTTATCGGATTTACTAGCTGCTCGGTGAACGCGATGTTTTGAACCGTCAGCTTTTGGTGTAAACCAAGACAATAACATTTACACAACAATAACCCTAGTATATTTAGGTTCTCACGTTGTGTCCGTTTCGGCCATGGACCGTATCTTGGATTCATAAGTATTTTTTCTATTCGAAGCGGCCTCACTTCACACTTACATAGGTGATCTCCTATCAGGAGTATCCTGATATACTCCACCTTAATCAAGGTATAGGAATTATTAAAAGCGTAATGCTTAACCTTACCACACCTCTGCAGGTTAAATACCTGGGCAGCTTTTGAGAATGAGATAGGTTCCAGGTGATTAACTGAACCCTCCATAACTTAGTTGTCTCATTGAACCAAGTTTGTGGGATCTCCACTCATCATAGTTGAGTTACCGCTATGGACGTTCTTTAGTGTGTGGATTTTAATCCCATTCCCCTTACTGCGTTGTACATTTGATCTCTATTGATTTCTTTTGTAAAAGGATCAGCTAAATTATCCTTGGACTTTACATAATTAATGGTGATCACCCCACTAGAGATCAACTGTCTAACGGTGTTGTGTCTCCGACGGATATGTCGAGACTTTCCGTTGTACAATGTACTTTGCGCTCTCCCGATTGCAGACATGCTATCACAATGTATCAATACGGGAGGTACTGGTTTGCTCCAGCACGGAATGTCCTCTAGGAAGTTTCTGAGCTATTCAGCTTCTTCCCCAGCTTTGTCTAGTGTTATAAACTCTGACTCCATGGTGGATCGAGCTATGCACGTTTGTTTAGAGGACTTCCAAGACACAGCTCCACCTCCTATGGTGAATACGTAACCACTTGTGGATTTGGAGTCCTTAGTGTTCGATATCCAGTTTGCGTCACTGTATTCTTCTAATACAGCTGGATATTTAGCATAATGTATGCCATGGTTTATGGTATGTTTTAAATACCGTAAAACCCTTTCTAGAGCTAGCCAGTGATCCTTTCCTGGATTACTTGTGAATCTACTAAGTTTGCTAACCGAGTACGCAATATCGGGACGAGTGCAGTTTGTTAAATACATCAAGCTCCCGATAATTTGCCCATACTTCAGTTGAGATACTGGGTCCCCTCGATTCTTGGCTAAGTGTAGATTCAAATCTACTGGAGTCTTAACCGGAGGTTTATCAAAAGCTTCAAATTTCTTGAGCACGCTTTCCAAGTAGTGGGATTGCGTCAAGATAATTTCGTCAACTTTTCTAGAAATTTTTATTCATAGTATGACGTCTGCCAGACCCATATCTTTTTCATGTCAAAGTGATTCTTTAACATGTTCTTACTTTTCACAATAACCTCTTTATTACTTCCCATAATTAGTAAGTCATCTACATAGAGACATACAATTACGTAAGCTTCAGGTGTGCCCTTAATGTAAACACATTTATCGCACTCATTGATCTTAAATCCATTTGACAATATTGTTCTGTCAAATTTCTCGTGCCACTGTTTCGGCGCTTGTTTTAGCCCGTATAGTGACTTGACTAGTCGACATACTTTATGCTCTTGACCAGGAGCCACAATCCCTTCAGGTTGCTCCATGTATATCTCCTCTTCCAGTTCTCCATTTAGAAAAGCTGTTTTTACGTCCATTTGGTGGATCTCGAGGTTACAGAGTGCTGCAACATCTATGAGTACTCTAATTGATGTGATTCTTGTGACCGGTGAATACGTGTCAAAGAAATTATATCCCTCCTTTTGTTTGAACCCCTTAGCTACCAATCGAGCTTTGTACTTGTCGATTGATCCATCAGCTTTGTATTTCCTTTTTAGGATCCACCTGCATCCCAAAGGTTTACAGCCCGGTGAGAGATCCACGATTTCCCACGAGTGGTGTACTTGATTAGGATCTACTTCAGTCGAGGCAAGTGTTGGACACTTTCTCCGTAAGACGAGATTGCCCCGTATATTTCAGTGCGGTACGGGCTTCGGCAATCGTCTCCAAGATACAACGACTGTTTAGGGCATTTCCAAGACCGTTGTACACGTATCTCGAAACTTTCGGGCGAACCCTTATATACCCAGAACTTTCGGACTCTTTTCTAAGTGAAGAACGGGGGGAGAGGAGAAGACAACAATACTAGGAGGTGCACTTGCTGCTGGGATGAGAATTCTGGCAGGGGGGCAGGCCTATTTATAGGCTGGAGGAGGCAGGGAGGCAGCCACCCCGAAGGGACGTGTCCGCTCGGCCAACAGGCTGACTGGCTGCGCTCGTGGCCCTTCGGTGGCTTCTGGATCCTTCCAGGATCGCCCAGGCTGCGCTGGCGCCCTTTCGTGACAGATTTTGCAGCCCTTCGGCCTTCTGGAAGTCTCCCGGACTTTTCAGCCTGTCGTGCCTCTTCGGCGGCCAACCTGAAGGCGCTCGCAGCTCCTCATTGCTTCGGTAGCTGCGCAGCTGCCTCCGGACCCGGGCAAAATACTTAAGGCTCCTCCAGACGATGCGCACGTGCGAAGTGCCAAGTGCGCCACAAAGCGCCCATTGCGACCTGCGTCCAATGCACACACGCACGTGCGCGTGCACGTGCTCGGACGGTTCACACCGTCCTCGTAGGCAGCTAGCGGTGAGTCAGCCTTTTAGGAAGTCAATCAAGTTGAAAGGCAATGAGAGAAATTCCTTATAAACAAGGAAATCCTCCTTGCTCTATTCAATGTGGGATTGCAACCTTCCATCTCCCTTTTGGGCCTTTTCTTTGGGCCTTTCCATTATTGGACTTGCATTGAATTTTCCATTCAAACCCAACAGTTACAAGGTATACTTTTATATAGGCATATAGCTAGCTAATAATATAAAAATAAACAATATAAAATCAAACACGAGGGATGTCGGCGTGTATTTTGCAAACATGGAAGACTTTTGAGTATATTTAAACAAACTCGAGGGACTTGAGAATAATTTTCCCTAATTGAAACCATTTAATATAAATATCCTAAAGAAATATCTTACGAAAAATCCTAAAAAAAAGATAAACTATCTTAACAATTATCATAATACATTAATTATGAAAATAATATCATAAAAGTAGAGTCTAGCTCAAATGAAAATTTTCTACTCCCAACAATATGATAACTATAAAATCCTTGGTGTTAATATTCAAGTTCAAATCATTGTAAACACATCATTATTAAATATTTGTTTAAAAAAATTTGTACTTGATTCAAACATGGATTATTCGGTGGATAGCGGGTTAAGTTTCAACTGAAAATATTATATAACCCTTGGTATTATTCTTTAGACGTGACAAGCATCAAATGCGACCCACCTTCTGATTTTGCGATTTTTGTGACGTGAGATGGGTAATGGCCTGAATTAGTCTTAGCAAACCCACACAAAAAATAGTTGTGTGCAAATGTCTTTTATACATGATTGGTCACAACATCTTTTGCAAGTGATGCGTTACCAGAAGGCACCATTGACTTATAACCATCAATTTTCTCAAAAAACAAAGACTTATAACCATCAACGTCTAATTGGGGATCCATTTTAGATGGAAAAAAAGAGTGGACCGATAACTATTGATCAAACGAGGAGAATCGAAGTTTAGGCGACTGATTTAGGTCCATACACGTTTTGGGCCAGCCAGGTTGGAGAATCGGAGTAAGGTGCATGTGTCATTATTTTCGATATATCAATATTTATTGAGACGACTAATTTTAGTTTTAGTAAAAGATAATAGGTGAGAAATTGTCGTACCATATTTTTGTGTATTTATTACTCAATTTTTTTGATTAAATAAGAATTTAATACACTTCAAGTCGTTGGGCATAGGAGCTTCTTTTTGTAGGCTTCAAAAGAGTTCCTTTTACTGGGGTATGATATGATATTATAAGGCCACCTAACTTCGGGGCCCAAGTTGGGTTTTTTTTCCTCACCGCCACAAATGATGATTAGCTCACAACCATGAAACGATGCACTTCACGAAAATTACAGGTGCCTAACCCAATATGCATCGCCATTTAGAAAGGAAAAAAAGAAGCCAATTTGCATTCCCAGCTGTATGGAAGGACATTTCTGACATTCACTAATTCAAAGTCGAGCGATGTCAGATCTTTTTAAAAGACGATTCGTCCTATTTATACTCGCTCAATTCACAATGTTAGAGCTCCCCATAATTCATTATCACTACTGAAGTCGAAGGAATTGTGGCATCTGTGAAATGCATTTATTTTACATGAAATTCGAGGTATGCAAAATATTACCTTATTTTTTGGCGTCAGAATGAAATGAGTTGCATTACAACTTCAACTTTTGCAAACAAGGATCACAAACATTTAGTGTAATTGGAGAGTGCGTTATTCTAATTTAATCAGATCTAAATTCGAGTTCTTGTAAATGCAAAAGTGTTAAATATATGTTAAATTTTTTTGAAACAATTAAAAATATCACCGGACTTAAATATTTATTAAGCGGCAGATATAAACCGGAAAACTATCCCAAACAAGGGCATAAGCAAGCCCCAGCAAAATCTGGACATTGGGCAGCCCAGCCCAAGTTTTTTAAAACAAATTAAAGATTGGACTGGGGCAACCCAGCCCATAACCGTACAACTTCCGCCGGAAAATATGTGACCAAGCGAAGACCCATCCCGCGGAAGCAGACCAATCTCCGTGGAGCTTACGGTCTTTCCTCAATAGCCGAGGGGAGAACGTCAGGTTCCGCCTCCGGAACCCTAACGCCGTCAACTCTCCGTTTGTACTCCTCCTCCTTCTCTCTATCCGTACAAATAGGGAACCAAAACATAACCAAGTTGGATGAATTGGAACATCTTTTGCAAGCCTTAAAAGTTCTCTACAAAGTGGTTCGACTCGAACGCAACAGCCCAAACAGACTAAACACGGTGCATCATCTTTGTCCGGCATTATATTCATACGCCACTTGACTTGCTCGCGGTGCACTAGGAGAGTGGTCCAATTTGGACATCTACCTTCGTTGTCAACTACCTTTCCTCTTGCATTCAACTACTTTTTTGCTAAATGCCTCGACTACAAGTTAAGTGGCCCGTTTAGACCAACAACTTATCGGCCAATGCACACATTTGTGGATTTACTATTACGCCCACCAAGTGATCTTCGTCATAGGGAAGACAAACAAGGCAACCCTTATGTTATCGAGGTTTTTTTTAATTAAAAAAATTATGTGTTTAGAGTTGGGTATTTTCGGGTTCTATTTAGTACTCTCTTGCAATTTGGAATGTGCTGAGGTACAAAAATAATATCGGCATTGTCAAGCCACTCGCAATAACGACGACGATCATCAGAAACCGGCAAGAAAAAAAAAGGAGAGGGGAAGAATTATTTTTGGGAAAATTATGCTCAGATCCCTGTAGTTTGGCGTCCCTCCCTCTGGAGTCCCTGCATTTTCCAAATCGTTTCTGACGTCCCCGAAGTTTGGTTTTATCAACTCTCGGGTCCCTGGCTGACGTCATCAGCTTTTTTTTATTTTTGTTCATGAAAATGATTAAAATACTCTTAAAAAATAAAAAAATTTTACCTTCTTCAACTTTTGACAAAAACACTAACAACAAAAAATCAACAAAAAAATAAGATCAAACTAACCAAAATTAAGAACACAACCAAGATATCAGGAACAAAATTTTTTTAATTAACTAGTGACCAAATTAAATTTAGGACGAACCCTAATTTCTAATGGGAACAAATTCATCATGATATTAAACATTGAAACTGGTGGACCCGAGACACAAATTCATCATCCAAGTCATCTTTCACAGATTCGTCTCCAACGACCGACCGAAGAGCTCCTCGCGGATTATTTATTAAAGTTGATTTTGGAAAAATCCAAGTCCGTAGTGGTTATTTGGTTTCCCGCTTATCGTCTCATCAAACTCCGATCCACTTTGATTCAACTAGAAGCACGCAAGTCTTTCTTCCTTCCTGCTCCCCGGGAAGCGACGTAGAGCGAGAAAGAGGAGATGAGCGCCGGGTTCCCACCGGAGCGAGTTGACTCACCACCGCCTCAACGACAGGTGCCGGCCTCACAGGCGGCGAGCTACAACTAGTCGCTCAAGGGACAGCACCGGGACAACGACGAGGAGGAGGCAGAGGGTTTGGAAGGAGACGAGGCATTGTCGTTTGGGTCGTAGTCCAAGTGCACCGCCGTTGAGCACAGCGACGAGACGGAGACGGAGCCAAGCTCGACCCTCACGAGTTGTCGAGCACTTGGAGGTGACCTTCCTTACGACGGTGCCTCAATCGAGGTGACCCTGTCCCACTCCTTGATTGTCGGTGGCGGGACTCCACCGAGGTGACGCCGATTGGGACTCCACCGAGGTGACGCCGCTGTGAGAAAGGGATGACCTTAATGCCGATTGGGACGCCAGTTGCAGCTTCTGGATTAATAGGCGAAACCCTAGATTTTGTTCTTTGTGATTTTGTTTATTAGAACTTGGAACAAAAAAGGATTAATGGATCTTGAAGATGATGTTCATGTTTATTGGATCTGGTTTTTTGATTTCAATTGTTAAACTTGAAGATGATGTTCATATTTTTGGTTCAAGGTTGAAGTAGATGGATCTTTGGAGAGGAGGAAGTAGGTTTTTTTTAAGGGTATTTTAGTCATTTCCATGACAAAAAATAAAAAAAAGTCGATGACGTCAGCGAGGGACCCGAGAGTTGATAAAACCAAACTTTGGGAATGTCAGGAACGATTTTGGAAATACAGGGACTCCAGAGAGAGGGACGCCAAACTACAGGGACCTGAGCGTAATTTTCCCATTATTTTTTATTGCACCACCTTCGGTCGCGGGTCCTTTTCCCGAGATTCGCTATCTTAAACCCATAAAACAAATCCCTATTTCCTATTTAATACCTTCCCTTTTAGACACTCCTTGTCCTTGAGACTCCACTTCCTTAAACCCCGCAACAACTCTACTTGTGTTGGAGAATTTTAGGCCTTTTTCTTTGGACTTGTTAGCTATGGTAGCCGCCGGCAAATCGGACATCTCCTTCGCCGGCACTTTCTCCTGCAGCGCTTTCGCCGCCTGTACCGCCGAGGTAAGAGAAAAAAAACTAACACGAGGTGGAAAATTGCGATGTGGGTAATGGATCTATGGCTTAAAAATCGATTCTTTCGCGGGTTCTGAGTTGGTCGCCAATGCATGTTAGAGAATTGTAACCCAAAGTCTCTGTCATTTATCTTTTTTATGAGGAGAATTTGTTATGGCCAAGGTTTGAACCCACTACTCCTTTGTACCATTAGAGCTCATTGGTCTAAAGTTTCTTGCTTTTATTGTTTGAACTAAAACTATCTGCTAATTTTTTTCATGGGAATAGCCTGATCATTGGATTTTGGCGGGGCGTTGATCACAAAGCTGTGGTCTTTCTGTTTGTTATGGATCTTATACAGGAGGGTTAGATTTCTGGGATCTGTCTAGGTAAGGGGTTAAGCTAGTCCTCAAATGCAGCCGTGTTAAAACTTAATAGGGAGAGCTTCGGTTACCCTTTGTGGTGGTCCGTTCGGGCTTGACCTTGGCTTAGTTGATTCATGATCATACCCTCGACGGATATAACTTGCATTGTATTTGTGATCACTTGCCTGAAATCATGCTCTTTGGCCACCCCCTTAAAGCTTATAAGTCGTGTGTTCCACCAGGCAACTCTTTGGCATTATGGGCTTACTCGTATCGTAAGCAAGTCTTACATTTTGCAGATCATTATGAGACATCGGTGTTTTGGCTGTTGATTTGCTATTCCTGTTTAGATTTTTGAAGTTCTAACTCTTCTGTAATCGACTAGCATGTATATATTGTTGATCAGCATATGCTAAAATCCAATGCAGATATGTACTATTCCCCTCGACACAGCTAAGGTTAGGCTCCAGCTCCAAAAGAGCTCTGCCACCGGTGATGCACTTAGCTTGCCAAAATACAGGGGCATGTTGGGAACTGTTGCTACCATAGCTAGGGAAGAAGGTCTAAAATCACTTTGGAAAGGCATCGTACCAGGACTGCACCGTCAATGCCTGTTTGGAGGCTTAAGAATCGGGCTGTATGAACCTGTGGGTTTGACCTTCTGTTGAACTGCTTTGTTATTTAAGATCGGCGGTTTTACTCTCGATGCCCGACGACGTCCTTTCCATCTGTTTTGCTTGACAGGTTAAGAACTTTTATGTGGGAAAGGATCATGTTGGAGACGTTCCCTTGTCTAAGAAGATTCTTGCTGCACTTACAACTGGTGAGCTTTTCTCTATTGGCCATCTGTTAAAAAGCTTCATTCATTTGCACAATTTTTCTATTGCCTTGTAACTTCTCGAATGTATACGTCTCATCCAACAGGTGCATTAGGAATATCCATTGCAAACCCGACAGATCTAGTGAAAGTGCGGCTCCAAGCCGAAGGGAAATTGCCGCCTGGCGTGCCTCGGCGTTATACTGGAGCTATGAATGCCTATTCAACAATTATGAGACAGGTTGCGTGTCTATGCCCAGACGGAGAAGTTTTTTAGAACTTAAAGGATCTTATGCTGTCAGTAGCTTTTTTTGTCTATATATTGTTAAATAGTCAAGTGGTTTAACTGCGCAACTGATTTATTGACATTTAGGAAGGGTTTACCGCTCTATGGACGGGGGTTGGACCCAACATAGCACGAAATGCTATCATCAATGCTGCTGAACTAGCCAGTTATGATCAAGTGAAGGAGGTGACTCGAGCACTTGACGATTTCCATCTTATTTTTGGTCTCCGAAGCTCGCACTCGACTGATCTTTTGACTGATACATCCTTGTCCAGACAATTCTAAAGATTCCGGGATTCAAGGACAACGTTGTCACTCATCTGCTAGCTGGTTTAGGAGCAGGTTTCTTTGCTGTTTGTATCGGTTCCCCTGTCGATGTGGTACGTCTGCTACTCTTTCTAGCAAAGCACCAAGACGAAAGCATGCTTTCTGAATAAGATGTTGCGTCGTATCAATATCTACGGGGATTATATTGTTACTTCCTCTCTTAAGTCTCACGAGTGGGCAAATCTTCTAAAATTCTGTTTTACTTGCAGGTCAAGTCAAGAATGATGGGGGATCCTACTTACAAAAGTACCATCGATTGTTTTGTCAAAACCATGAAGAACGATGTATGCTTCTCGTCCTGCTATTGCTACCGTGTCCGAGATGCTCTTTGTTAGATGCATTGTAACAGCATTGCTAGGCAACTATCTGTCACAACCATTTTCTAATTTGAATACCTGATCCCCTTGGATGATGCTTGCAGGGGCCTCTAGCTTTCTACAAGGGCTTCATTCCAAATTTCGGGCGGCTAGGATCTTGGAACGTGATCATGTTCCTCACTCTAGAGCAGGTACTACCACTATTCTGTTCTTCTCCACTCTTCAGCTTCTGGTTAGAGATGCAAGTATCCGTGCAGCATGCTCGCGATCGTATCGTTAGGTACAACCTCTTCTCATCTGTCTTGCTCATATCCATGACAGGCCAAAAAGTTCGTAAGAGAACTCGAATCTTCGAAAAGGTGACCGGCAAGCCCTCGGACTTGGAATAACGATCATTTTCGGATCAAGTTAGCTCAACTGATCCTGCAAAAGAGCACGGTGAAAGAACGCGAGAGGTCTCGAGTAATAACCGGTGTTTTCCATTCTTTCTGATGTATAAACTTTCGTGAACTATAATACCGGAGAAAAGCAAACTTTGGATTGGAAATAAAACACCTACATTGTTTCTTTCTTGTTCCCAAAAAGCATAATCAATTCAAGTTAAATTTCGAGTTCAAACTTTAAAAATTTGCTTCTTCTAAAACTCGGTAACAAACTCAAAATCTACGAATGAAGTCCAACTCAATCTCGTGTTGGGCCTACATCACACTCCTTTTTTTTAATCCAAAAACAAAACCCCAACGACTCGAAAGCGAAACAAAAAGCGACGTCGTTTTAGTCGTTTGGACCCCGGAGACACACACAGACAGAACAATGCTTCAGATTCGTCTAAGCAAGCAGCCGTCGGAGACCGGGGGAACGCCGAAACCCTCACCGGCGGAGACGGTGACCGTCGCGTGCCCCGAGCACCTCGTCCTTGCAGATCTCCCGGTGGCCAAGGGCATCGGCTCCGCAACCGCCGCCGCCTCGTCCAAGACCGTCGGGCGGAGGTCCCGCCGCGTGCTCGGCGAGCGCGTCCACTTCTGCGTCTCCTGCGACTTCCCTATCGGCATCTACGGTCGCCTGGTAACTAACTACTTCCTTTCTCTTGAAAAAGAAAATCAACAATTCTATGCTCTGTTTGTTTTTAACCCTAGTTAAACAGTTATTTTCGACAGTGACAAGATTTTCCTGAAGGCTTAACGTGTTTCGGTTTTGCCCCGACTTGCAGAGCCCGTGCGATCATGCATTTTGCCTAGATTGCGCCAGGAGTGATTCGATCTGCTATATGTAAGAAGCTCTTGTTTACTCTTCTCTTCGTTTTCGGCTTACGTTCGGAGGCTTATCGTGCTGGCCGCCTAGATACAGGCTCGAAAACTTAACCGCGTGGATCAGCTTGTTGCGAGTGGTGGTGCGATCTTGTTGTGCTATTGAAATCTGGAGGTCTTGATTGATGCTGTTACTTTTCCGCTGAATGCAGTTGCGATGAAAGCATTCAGAAGATACAGACGATCAAGATGATGGAGGGGATTTACGTCTGTGCAGCCCCTCATTGTCTCAAATCTTTTCTTAAAAGGGACGACTTTACATCCCATATTCATGAAAGTCATTTCGAACTGCTTCATCCAAATGCGACAAGGGAGGTCGGGAATGAGCCTGACGTGCAGGGTCCCAAACCAGTTTCACAGGATGCAGTACGAACTCCTTTAAGGGCCGGTGATAGTGAGGAAAAACTCCGCCGCCCGCTGCCTCTTCAAAGGCCGATGATGCCATCAAAGCAACCATTGTTTGGGCAACTTCCACACTTCCAAACAGACAGCCAGCTCGATGGAAATCGTCCCCCAGGCTTCGATCGGCCTGTCATCCCGAATCATTTCCAACTGCAACAAGAATCCGGTCAGTTTCCAGACAAGATGCATGAGGTGCCCAACCCTGAATACCCGCCTATGCATGCAGGCCAGCCCTCAAATTTCGTCATGCCGATGAATCCAAACCCCTTGATGGCTCCTCAATTTGGAATGCCTCCTTTCAACCCAGAGGCGGGCCAGGGTTCCTACAGTTCCCAGTATGAGATGGGCTGGGTGGCTAGACCAGACTCAGCACCAGAAGGTGCAGAGCAAGGCTCTCTGCCGGGTTTTCCTCCAGGTCCCGCAATGACCATGAATTTTATGGGAAATTATCCGCATCCCTGGAATGTGGGAGCTGCACAAGGAGGACAGATGATGAGAGATGGGTTTGGAAACATGCCAGATTCTCAGGGAAATGTACCATTCTATCAAGGTGATTATGGACACAGTCCAGGAGTTCCTCCCTTGGCTGCTCTTCCCCCAGGACCAGACCTTAATTCCATGGATCCAAAAGACGGGAGGGGAGTCTTGGCGTCACAACCGTTCCAGCATCCGCCAACTCCGCCTCAGTTATCTCACCCGTCACCATCCCAGCGAAGTAGACACTTCCACAGTGATAGCAGCCACGATGGACCGGGTTTCGGATGGCAGCACGAAAACCGCGACGGATTTGGAAGTGGTCAAGAGTAGAGCATTTCCGGTTCCCTTTGCGTACCATATTAGTTGAAAAAGGAAAGTGAGACCTACTTGTGCAAAACGATGAAAAATTATGAGTTCTTATATATTGGTCCTGTCTTGTGATGAACGCCCGTTCTGAAGATAGAAGACAGACACAAAATCCCTCTCTGCAGAAAGAACAGAACTCAGAGGAGAGAGCTAAAGAGAGAAGTTACAAATTCCGACTTCCACGAGGAAGTATTGTGTGTTTTTTCTATGCACACAAAACACCGCTTCATATAAGAAAAGAATCGAGTCAACTTAATTTCTCCTTCTCCAGAGTCCATCTTCGGACTGCACCGAGAAGCTCTGCGTTACATTTCGTACACAAAACCTGCGATTTCTTGTACGCCATGATCATGTATCTATCGATACGATCCTCGCATCTTTCGTAGAGTGCGGGAACTGTAAGGGTGACGATGAGACCTGCATGGAAAATAAGTAAGCAATATGAGATGATGCCATGGAGAAGATTGTGCTTCAAACGGAAGAATCGAATCGGAACTTACTGGTATAACCCAAAGTTAACAAGTCAGTTGAGCAACCAACGATACATAGCAGCAACAGGTATGCAGAAACTTTGAAGAACAACTTTGTGTCCTTTCCCAGAGCAATATCCTGGGAGGTTGAGAGCACAGAATTCACCCGGTGACGGACGGAACTCGCTAATTCGTTCACCATTTCTTCCGACAAATGCAACCGAGGCAACGGTGGAGCTGGTCTGTTCGAATGGTAACAGAGAAACGAAGACAAGTTCGTCATCTTAACTGAAAAGAGAGACAGGAGTCGCATGGCAAAACAAAGATTTTACCCTCTGCGCACAGCTGAATACCGACAGGACTGGAGTATGCAGATAATGAACCAAGTACGACCAACAACAACACGTAGAGCGGTTGAGATCAAGAACAGAACACAACATCATTTCGCATTCATGCTAAAAACAACTTGCATTTCAAAGTACATCAGATATTTCAAAGACTTCCGATCGTTAATCATGGAAAAGTAGAATGAATTGTCTGTTTTGCAGTTACCTGTTAAGAAGAGCTGCAGATTTGCTCCAAAGGAAGAGGATTGAGAGGAGGAGGAGCAAAACGCTGGCGACAAGCGACACGAGAGTATAACCGGATCTTTCGAACACCACCCAGGTAGCAACCGTTACTAACAATAACCCCATTGTGACATTTTTCCGCCTCCACAATAACACATCTGCAACTGCTGATACGAAGAAAAGGATCAGACCTGCAGACACAGCCCGAAAAGATCTCCCATTTCTCGAGCCCGAGTTACAAAACTCTTTCAACCGAGTTTTTAACGCAGATAGTTACTTGTTAGAACTTGTAATGTTTAACACAAGAGAGGAACACTTCCTAGTTTTAACTGCGTCGATAGCACCAACAAGAACAGACAGCAACTTGCTATTGATGGTTGAGATGGCCATTGATCTAAGCATTTAGACTTGGAATCACCCAAAAGTAGAAGAACAAACCCAAATGGATGCAAGTAAAAATAGTTCAATTCTCACGATTTTTCCAAATTTGACTTACCAAGACCTCCTCCCAGGACTTCGTGAACAGTTCTCTGCCTGTTAAACAACCGATCCGATGAACCCATTTCGGATTCGACTCGAAGAAATTCCGATGAACCCATTTCAGATCCCATCTAGTAAGCAGCTCTAGATCGATCTTCAAGAAAGAAGACCAAGAGGAGGAGATACCACAGATACTGTTACCCGTTCAACCTCCAACTTGTCACCTTTTTTACTTTTCATTATTTAAAAATAGTTGATTTGAGGTCCCATCTAGTTTATAAAGTATCTAGAGATGTGGTTGGTGGTGGACATATCAGGGTCAAGTACCAGCCTAAAAGCATCCCACCGTCCACTGCTTTTCTTACCTTTTCAACCCTACCAAATACATTTCATCCAAATATGAATCTTCTTATGATCATGTAAAAATCCATGGTGACTGGCGTACCCGCCTTGGATGTATACCGACGAGTAATTTTACGGTGGTCACAACATAAATCCGATAAAACTCATCACTACCCGTAATCATATATGCAAAATGCCGTAGACAGAGTGAGTAGTCAATTGTGACAGCGTATTCTACTAGCGGAATACGGAACCATCTAATCTGTGTATACTAAAGCATCTATTTCTTTCTAATGCTTCTTTACAGGAATCTATGAATATATCTATCGCTAGTCAGCCTTCTCTTTGTCATCATTCGTGTTCTTGTTCGGTGGGTTACCCGCTTTGGCATTGGTCGCGGCTTGGCAAGAATCGACTAGGCTGGCAGCTATGGCAGCTTCGAGGTCTTCTTCCTCATCCGTGAATGAAATCGTAAAGAGCGGGTCAGGTAACTGTCGAATCGCCGAACCGATGATCTGAGGAACCTCGGACGAGCTGCTGCTGCACGATTTAGTGATGCTCGCTGCATCTTCAGGGGAAAGCCACATGCCATAACCGTTGGAGGATTCGGAGGAGATAGGGAACTCTTTTGGGAAGTTGCCCCTGACAATGAAAATGCTCCAGCCTGAGCTTTTCAAGGAGTCCAGACAAGCAGCGAGATAGAAACTAGACAGGTGCTCAGGAGCCGGGTAAAGACTGTCAAAGTTGTACCACTCTCCGTTCACTTTCCTGATGCAGAACCAGTGGTCTTGGAGATGACAGATGAACGCATTCTCGTGATCCGGATCATTTCGTGCTGGTTCGGCTTCTGGACTGTCCATTGGAATGGTTACCAAATCCCAAACCTCAAGTGCCTTGTGCAAAACCTGCAAACAACAACAGATCAACGATTCTACCACGACCTACATCCGATTCTTGGCATTTCGAACAACGACACCTTCCGATTAACCTGTATGCATCTAAATCGTGCCTGCTGCTAATCTTCGAAGTCCTTCCGCAACAAGAAACATCCCCAAAATAAAATAAGGCAAAAACTTCCGAGCTAGAGTCGGAGCTTCGTTAATTATCAATAAACCGCCACTAACTACCGTTAGGTATCCCAAAAGGGCGGGAAATTTTAGATCATGAATTCCAATACAGAATTCCTTCAAGAAACATTCCCCAAAATAAAAGATCGGGCCAAGAATCGCAAGGTTACCTGGATGCTGAAATCGCCGCCGAGGGAGACGTTGTTTGAGTCGTCAGGGAGGAGGACGTTGTGGGAGACGTCGGGAACGGAGGCGTCAAGGAGGACTCGTCGCTCCTGGGAGTCGATATCGGATGCGATCGCGGCGAGGTCCGCCGCGGAGAAGATTGGCCCCTGCAGCACCGCGTTCACGCAGTGGACCGCGCACAGCTTCCCCTCCTGCGCCTCGTGGTACAGCATTCCCCCATTGCTACTGCTCTCGGTCCCACCCCCTTCCATGGCGATTCCTCTCTCTCTCTCTCTCTCTCTCTCTCTCTCTCTCTCGTTCTCTCCTTTATTTTCTTTATTTCTTTATTTTCTTCTTCTTTGTTCGCTAATGATCGGTGAGGCGCCCTAAGTTCGTTTGGGATTGGTTTTATATAGCAGAGGGGACGATGGAATTTTTCTGAGCGGGAAAGGGAAGTTGGGGTTTAGTAGGTGGGGCCCTCCTGGAAGCTGTTTCCGTTAATCCACGTGTCAGATTGAGGAGAGGTTACTACGGCTAATAAAGTAATCGGAAAAAAATTTACCAGAAAAAAACGTAACGGAAAATTTACCACTAGATCTAAGCGGAACGTACAATTTTTATTTTTTTCTTTTAGTCTTAATTACAACTTATAATTTTTTATAAAACTACAACTTAGAATTTGCTTTTTTCCAAAATGTGACCGCCATAAAATTTTAATTTTGGCATCTGTATAATTATTAAATCAAGTCATTGGGAAAATGGTTGGAATAATTTTCCAATATTTTAAAGATCATAATCGTCTGGAATTTAGATTAGTCACGAGAGTTGAAAAAAACGTACTCATAATTTTTTATCCTTCCAACTTTTAGGTTGGATTCGTAAAACAATAGTCATCTTAGAATAAAATTATTAATTCTTTTAAATTCTGCAATTGGGGAATAAATAATACCAAGGGACGCAAAGAGGAAGAAAATAATTCTACCCAAAGTAAGATTTACATATGTTATTTATTCAAATGTAAACTGAACTAACCAAATTTAAAAAAAAAATGAGGTTCCTTTACTGCCATTACTGCCACGATAATCGTTGCAGAAACAATCTTGGCCATGATTTCGAACATTAGCTCCATCCTTCCTTGATATCCTACAGATTGAAAGTAAGAGGCCGACAAGACGATAGGAGCAGAGTAGCAAATACCTATCCATATTTAGACGCGATGTACGTGATCATCCCCAATGATACTCATCTACAGAGCTATTAAGTTGTTAGCTCGGGACTGGAAGATCTATATCCAGCATACTTTGCGGGAAGATAATTGTGTTATATATGTGCTCTCGAAGCACGCATAGACAATTTTCTATTGTCTATGTTTAGTTTGTCGGTCTTCCGACTTTTCTGTTTAGTTGTGTATTTGAATAACTTAGAAAAATTATATATCTGTACTATATTACCGGCTCGTTGATGAATAAAAGTTAGGAAGCCTTTATTCCTTGTTTATAAAAAAAAAGAAAAAAAGGAAAATTCCTGGAACACAGAACGGGTGCGTTGTAGAGCCGCTCTAATATTTGTAGACCCGGTCAGGCGGTCAAGATATGTTACCGTTGGAGCTTCCGCGGGAATTCCGCGGATTGGTCTTTACGCTCCTCGTTTCTTTTTCCTCAAAAACAGTAAATCTTTTCAGTATTTTTTCCAGATGTATAATGGGACTGTGTAATGGGCCAAGATCATTAAAAGCCCAACAGAGGAGAGTTGGATGATAACTAAGGTCGGTCACCGAATTATTTTGGGTAAATTACACGCTTAGTATTTGGTAAAATAGATTTAAAGAAAATATAGTATATTTTTTAATTTTGTAGCTTCTCTAGTTTGATTTTATTATACTCTAGGCTCACGTCAACAATTAAATTTTTTATTTTATATTTGAAAAGACTGTTAAGTCCTTACTCTGGTCAACCAAAATTTCGGTCATCATCTTCGGCTACCCTCCGATCTTTTTTCGGCAAGAACAAAAATCAACCAAAAAATAAACCAAAATCAACCCAAATATTAGAGAGAGAAGCAAGAGGCAAATCATAGATATGAGACCATGACGATTTTTTTGATATTCTTTCACCCATCGATTTTCAAGTTTCCAATCCACCCATCGATTTTCAACGAAAATCAAACCCCTCTCTGTATCTCTCCCAATCCACTTACTGGGTTCTTCTGCATCCCTTGGTAGCCCAACCCGCTAATTCCGATCCCCCGGAGGCATAGGAGGAGAGGACTGCCACTGAGGAGAAGGTAAAGGCGCTGGAGGCTACAGAGACGATTGGACTTCCTCGGAGAATGATCGGGGAATCTAATTGGGTTCTCGGACCTTGTTCCTCGGGTTTTAGCCTTTAACTTGAAGAATCAAATTGGTGAAGCACTCCTCGACGACGGCGGTCATGTGGGTTGCCATGGTCTATTTTTTTAATTGATTTTTGTAGGGGTGAATCTAATTAAAACCCCGCCACCGGAGAAGGAAGGTTGTCGATGGTCATATAACTGAGGAAGGTTTTATTTATTTTTTAA
Organism: Hypericum androsaemum; assembly: GCA_963995505.1. Classification (NCBI taxonomy): domain Eukaryota; kingdom Viridiplantae; phylum Streptophyta; class Magnoliopsida; order Malpighiales; family Hypericaceae; genus Hypericum; species Hypericum androsaemum. The sequence continues at coordinate 14,333,519 of OZ023195.1, forward strand.
ATTGATTTTTTAAAGGTATATGAGTTATTTATATAAAAAAATTAATTGTTGACGTTAGCGATGTACCTAAGAGTATAATAAAACCAAACTAGAGAGGTTACAAAATTAGAAGTCAAACTACAGGGTCCCTGGCATCTATTTTATCACACACCAGTGATCCAGATATAATTTACCATTGTTTTCGAGATGGTGGTCCGACTGGTGGTCCGACCGGTCGGACCACAAATCAGAGCCTTGGGCGGGTCAGAAAACATGATACGTACGCTGACCTAACGAACCAGAAGATTTCTGGTCAGACCGGGTGGTTGGCTCAAATTTTTGACCCGAAAAAATTCGGTTCGTTAGGTTTGACCAAAAATTGAACCAAAAAATCCGAAATTCACCCAACCCAACCCAACCCAAAAAAATTTTAAAAATCAATTACATACTCGATTTTTCCAAATCAACACAAAATAAACTAAATCAATAAAGATAATTATACTAAATATGAAATAAATTGACCAACATATCGAAAATATTAATTTTTAAACCTATTATTTACTAAATATATAGTAAAAAATAATATAAAAATATTTGATAAAATTGCTGGTCTGACCAGTCGGACCTATTGACCCTGAGGTCTGCCCAAAATCTGGGTCGCTCTGAACAATGTAATTTACCCAATTATTTTGCGTAGGGAACGATTTATTTCTTGCATTTTCATGGAGAAGAAAACAAAATCGTTTGATTTGAAGTATAATATGAAAAATTAATGTTACTTATTTTCTCCTTAAAATTTAAATATAGTTAAATTTAATCTTTACTTATTCTCATTCATTCCAAATTTTCGGTGTCATTTTTTTCGAATCCTTTCAAAAATTGTGAACAGTTTGTGTTGTTATTGTCGATTAATTATTAAAATTTATAATTAAAATTAGTAATCTTTATTAATTTGTATAAATAGACCCATGCTAGTTCTTTCAGGGGGCAGTTGTGATGTGAAAAATATAAAACTCCATTGGTCTTGTGGCCTGGCTTTTAAATATGTCGTCCGCCGATTACCTACCCCCAACATCTGGGGCGGATTTGGTGGGGACTGGGCTAGTCCCCACATATGGGGACTAACTCAAACCAATATCACTACACACAAACCAATATCACTTCACATACAAACCAATATCACTTCATATGTAAACAACTATCTTACAAACCAATATCACTTCACATGCAAACCAATATCACTTCACATACAAACCAATATCACCCGATAGGTTATTGACCATCAGATTTAAAGATAATCAAATCTGACGGCCCAAAATGTAGTCCCCACCTATGGACAAATTTTCTTTAGTCCCCACTCAATCCGATCTCCCAACAAATGCATCTATCCACGTTCAAATATCTAACTACTCTCTCGCTGTCTTTGATTAATTGCTTATCTTTTTTGAAATTGACGAATGGGAGCTGGAAAATTTATGCATGATAACACACTAACCAATTGACCATGACTTATTTTGTTTCAAAATCGTATGGCATCCAGTAATCCGGTGAGTTAATTAATTTAGATTTAAGCCCATAGAATTTTCGGAAAAACTAGGAAGGTTCAAAGACGAACTATAAAATTAGAGGGGAGGGGTACCAACTCAAACTCTAAAACGTAACAATTAACATCACTGGAGAGTACAAGTTTTGAATACATAAGACATCATCCTGGGAGGAGAAGCTTCTAATCACTCCATACCAATCCATTCACATAATCTATGATAGAATGGTTGTGGTATTTTTTTCTAAAGTATTTTTTGTAACACTAGTATGCCTTGTTTGAATTTGAATCCATAACTTTCGTCAAATTTTATACGCCTTGTACCGTTAGCCTAAATAATAGTTGTGGTGTAGCCAAACGCTAGCAGCAAATAGTGTGAACGTATTGTCCGCCAAGTAACTCATTCCCATCTTTATGATATCAAGATTTTTTTTATTAAGTAATATCCAGATATTATTTAATTAACTAATTTAAATTAAGTTAAGTTGGATTATACATATTGAAAAAAAATCAAATTACTGAGTTTTAAATATAATTACACTTCACTAAAGTTCAAGTGTGTATCAATTGTAGTTGATCCAAACGGTAATAAATAAAAAATTATTGGAAAGCCTTACATATAAAAAATATTATTAAAAAAAGTTATATCCTAAACCCCTTAAAAATATATTATATTTGAAAAAATTGTGATTGATCTTTTACGGCCGTTAATTGTTGAGGAGATTAAAGTGGCTACTTTCGATTTGGGTGGTACTAAATCCTCGGGGCCTGACTGTTTCTCGGGTATTTTCTACCAAAAATATTGGGATATTGTCTCTCCTGATCTCATTGCCTTAATCAATCACATGTTTGATACTGTCTCGGTCCTGCACGAGCTTAACATAACGTACATCACTTTGATCCCTAAGCCTGCTACCCCTATTGATATTCACTGCTTTAGACCTATCGGGTTATGCAATTTTGCTTACAAGATTTATTCTAAAAATTTGGCTAACCGCCTTAGACCCTGGATGGGTTCCCTAATTTCTGATTCTCAGGGTACTTTTGTTAAGGACAGGTGCATTCAAGACAATACCAGTATTGCACACGAGGCTATCACTGTCTTAAGAATGCGTGTAAGAAGAAAACTAACTCTATGGCTATTAAGTTTGATCTTAAAAAAATTGATGACCTTGTTAACTGGGACTTTCTGAAAAATATTTCTGTTAAGTTTGGCTTCCCTGCTATGTGGATTGATCACATTATGAGTTGTATCACTTCCACCTCATACAATATTTTATTCAACAGTCAGCCTTTGCCGTGGTTCTCTTCTTCTAGGGGAATCAGATAGGGAGATGTCTTATCTTCCTTCTTATTCTTCTTTGTCTCTGATGCCTTTGCTCATTTTATTTCTCAGGCTAAAGCTGTTGGTGATATCCATGGATTTGCTTTCAATAGATTTTGCCCCTCCCTTACTCACATTCTTTTCACTGATGATACTCTCATTTTTTCTAGGGCTTGTGTGTCGGAGGCTGACAAATTGAAATTCCTCCTTGTTGACTTTACAAATTGCTCAGGACAAGAGGTAAACTTCCTCAAGTCTAGCATTTTCTTTTCTGGGTCGGATTCAGAGGCGACCAAGGCGGCCATTTACATTATTTTGGGTTCACATCTGATATCTTTGAATGACAAGTATCTTGGTCTCCCTTCCTTTTGGGGGAGGTATAAGGTAGAATCTTTGAGCTTTATTTACGATAGGATGTGGTCGAAGACCCTGAGTTGGAAAAATAGATTGTTATATTTGACCTGTAAGGAGATACTGATTAAGTCTGTGTTGGCTTCTATTCCTTGCTATATCATGCAGTGTCTTATGTTCCCTACTACTTTCTATTCTAAGTTGAATAGTTTGATGGCTAAGTTTTGGTGGTCAGGTGATGTGACTACCAAGAAGATTCATTGGCTTAGCTGTGACAAACTGACAACGGTTTTGGACTTAGAGATCTTCAGCTCTTCAATATCGCTCTTCTGGTAAAGCAGGTATGGCGTTTATACAATAGCCAACATTCTCTTTGTTTTAGAATTTTAAAGGGTCTATACTTCACTCACTCGGACTTGTGGAATGCTTCTAAAGGTTCTAGGCCCTCATGTTTTTGGAACAGTCTTATCTAAGGTCAACAAGCCCTCTTGAAAGGCTTGGTTTCTAGAATTGGTAACAGTAAGGATACTAACATTTGGCATGATCAATGGGTTCCTAATTTGGCTGCCCTTAAACCCGCATGTAAGTTTATTAATCATCCTCTCTCTTTCGTTGCTGACTTGTTCTATTGGTCTACTAAAAGCTGGAAAATAGACCTTGTGCATAGCTTGTTCTCCCTTGAGAAAGTTTAAGCTATCTCCACGATCAAATGCGGGGGCTTATTTATGGTGGATAAGTTACTTTGGTTCCCCTCTGCCGATGGGGTTTATACGGTCAAGAGAGGTTATCATGGCTTGAAGAATGACCAGTGCTCTAATTTATCTCATAACTCTATCAATATTAACATGATTTTCTTTTATCCAGATATTTGCAAGTTTATTTGAAAGCTTCTTATTCATCCAAAAGTTAGGCATTTGTTTAGCGAACAGCCAGATGGCTTTCTTGTGCGGCCAATCTCCATCGCCGTCACCTCAGCCCCTCACCTATTTGTAATCTTTGTTCCTCTATCGATGAAAAACTATTCATATGCTTTTTGAATGTGCTCATGCTAGGGCGACTTGGCATTATAGCTCTTTAGGCTTCTCGTTTGATAGAATTTTACATCCGAGTTTTAGCTCGTGATTTAGTAGTTTTGTGAATGCTTATGCCTCTCCCATTTTTAAGGATTATCTTTCTTATGCTATTTACCTTTGTTGAAGTATTTGGACTTCCCAGAATAAGTTTTTGTTTGAGGATGCCACTCTCGATCCTCTAGTCGCTGCTAGGCATGATTCTTATTCCAGTTTTGAATTTTTGCAGGCTACAGGTGTGGATCAATTAAGCCCGCCTCCGCCCAAAAATAACCAGACTTCTTAGACTGCTCCGGGAGTGAATTCAGTAAAGTTCAATTGCGACGCCTCTTAGTGCAGAGTCGACTCTCTCACTGGAATCACTACAGTTGCCAGGAACCACATGGGCCTCTCCTTCTCGGAGGTCATGCTTCGTTATCCTCAGCTATCTAGCCATTTGATGCTGAGCTTCAGTCCATCTCTTTCGCCTTGTTGTTGATCAAGTCTGACCAATCTTCAGTCGCGACTTTGGTGGAAATAAACTGCAAATTTGTATTGGAAATTGGCATATAAAGGTTGGTAATGGAATAAACTTTGTGCAATTTTAACAAATGGGTCCACTCAGTAAAATTCAAATTAAGTTGCAATTTTAGAATCTACGTTTCGTGTATATAATTCTAGTGTATTTACTTTCTCAAATCCAATTTCGGATGAATGAGAAATTAATACATTAAGTTGTAACTCTTAAGGTTGGAATAGTCCAAAAGTGAGGGGGTACACTTCTTGTCCCACATCGAAAGTGGACGGAAGAAAATCTCACTTTATAATGAGATGTTCCTTATTAGCTAGGAACTAAGTGAACCACCTGGAAAGGCAACTCAGATATGACGCGAGTCCAAGCGTGCATGCGCATGGCGCATTGGGCGCTTTGTGGTGCACTTGGCACTTTGCCAGAGAACCCACCGAAGGGACATGAGCAGAATGCCTGCCCGAAAGGGTGCGATGGACTGTCAGTCTACCTGCTGGCCGAAGGGACGTGAAGAACAACCTACCTATTGGACAAAATGGTGTCTCCCTGTCCAGAATTGTGACACGCTCGTGCCCCCTCAGAAGTGTATGTAGCACTCCCATCCAGCGCCTATAAATAGGCCTCTCCCCCTCATTTGCAGATCATCCCGAACACTCATTGCATAAGCATTCATTAGCAATAGTCGTTCTCCTCTCTCTCTCTCTCTCTCTCTCTCTCTCTCTAAAGAAAGTTTCAAATATCCAAAGTTCGCTAAGTCTTCGAGATTCGTTGTGCTACGATCTTGGAAGTAACAAAGTGATTGTATCTTGGGGACAATTACTGCAGCCCGTAAGCACTGAATACAGAAAGAGTGAAACTCTTGTCTCGACTTTAGATCCTAATCAAGTACACCACCATCCGGTTAAACAACAATTGGCTCATCTTCTCATCACGGACCCCCACCCCCAGATTCCTTGGCGTCTTGAGTATTTGGTGGTCGACATCCGAGCTATTATTAGTTCTACAAGATTTAAAAATCAAATCTACTACAAGGTTGTGTAATCTAAAAACTAGATTAAGTTCACTTTCCGAGGATTGGCTTACTCGCCAGAGAGTGGATTGAGTGGAGATTAAAAGAATGTTGTCCATAGGTGGGGACTAATATTTGGACCCTTAGATTAGATGGAATGCCCTAATAATTTAATCTAATGGTCAAAAACTATTGAGGGGTTTTTCAGTCTTTTTCAATGATAGAAATACCAATTCCTAGAGAAATTGGGGCTGACTGTTCATCTCTCCCACGTCTTCGAAAATTGTGGCGGCCTCCCACCCATTTTTCTCTCTCTCCCCATTTTTTCTCCTCTTCTTCTCCTTCTCTCTCTTATCTCCATTTTCTCTCAGTCTGGCCGTTTCCCACGCTCCGCCAGCGTCACCATTACTGAGCGGAGCACCACCGTCCATGACCATTGCCGCAACGGAACTTGCGGGTAAACGTTACCCCCATATCTCTCACTCAGAAACGGTATGCTATAGGTGGCTAGGGTTTCACAGATTCAGTTATAGAAGATTTGCTTGCGGTTCCTCGTCATCTCCTTTTTGTTCGATATAATGTCCTCTCTATATTCAGACTTTCCAAAAGGCTTTACCCTTTTTCTTAGTTTTTTTGTGTATGTGATTTTAGGTTGTGAGGAATGCGTAAACTGCCGTTGCAGTGGAAATTGAGCATGCTCGGGGAAACCGTCATTGCAGTAGCCTAAACCCTCCGTTAGTACCAATCCTGAGTTGGTGAGCACTACCCACATTGACCCCACTTTCCATGGCCACCACCCACTGTTGCCGCCGGCCCTCTACGAGCAGCACCCTCGGTATGTACCACCCTCCTTTACATTGGTATTGACTCGAGCTTTGGAGTGGAATGAAGGAAAGAAGAAGGTTCATACAAGAACTAGAAATTATGTTACTTTGTTGATTTTGCTTTTACGTTATTATGTCACTCTACAAAGTATTGGTTTGCGTATTTTCTTTTTATTGGTTTTAGTCTGTCGAAACTGGTTTTAAGCTGTAGGGATATTGGTTTTCAGCGGTAGAGATATTGGTATTGAGATATGAAGATGTTGTTTACATCTTTAGAGATAATGGTTTATAGATGTGGAGTTTTTGGTTTTCTTCTGAAGACATTGTTCTGAGATGTAAATATGTCTATTTTAGCTGTAGATTTTGGTTTTCAAAAGTGGACATATTAGTTTTCGTCTATAATGTTTTTGGTTTAAGATGTACAGATATTGGTTTTGAACTTGAATGATATTAGTTTCGAGATGTAGAGAGTTTTGTTCGATTCTGAACAGATATTGTTATGCGAAGTGGAGATATATTGGTTTGGTGATGTAGAGATATATTGGTTTGGTGATGTAGAGATATTGGTTTTGCGATGTGGGGTTATTGGTTTTGCGACATGCAGATATTGGTTATGCGCTGTGGAGATATTGGTTTTCCGAAGTATAGATATTGGTATTGCGATGTGGAGATATTGTTTATGCGATGTAGAGATATTAGTTTTGCAAGGTATAGTTATTGGTTATGCGATGTAGAGATATTGGTTTTGCGAGGTATAGTTATTGGTTATGCGATGTAGAGATATTGGTTCTCCAATGTATAGATAATGGTTTTGCGATGTATAGATATTGGTTTTGCGATGTGGAGATATTTGTTTTGGGATGTGGAATTATTGGTTTTGCGATGTGGAGATATTAGTTTTGCGATCTACAGATATTCATTTTACGATAAAGAGATATTGGTTTTGCGGTGTACGCTCATTGAGTTTGTAAAGTACAGACATTGTTTTTGAGATGTATCAACACTGTTGCAAACCAATATCAGCACTGTTCCAAACCAATATCAGCACTGTTCCAAACCAATATCAGCACTGTCACAAACCAATATCAATACTGTTACAAACCAATATCAGCAAACCAATATCAGCACTGTTACAAACTAATATCAACACTGTCACAAACCAATATCAGCACTGTTACAGACCAATATCAAATCAACGTCAAACCAATATCAGTGAAATTAAAAACCAATTTTAGTACAGCAATAAACAAAAATCTCTACATGTACTAACCAATATCAATAAAGCTGCAAATCAATATAACGTCAGCCAAAAACCAAAGTCACGGATGACACTAACCAAGAACTATACGGCGTCAAACCAATATCAACTAAACTACTAACCGGTATCAATAAATCTTAAAACTAATATCTATACAGCAAAAAACCAATATCAATAAAGCTACAAACCAATATATATAAAGCTGAAAACCAATTTCAATACAGCAAAACACCAACATCACTAAAGGTACAAACCAATATCAATACAGCGTCAAACCTATATCTATACAACGTCAAACCAATATCAATACAATGTCAACCAGTATCATCACAGTTACAAACCAGTATCATCACAGTTAAAAACTAATATCACCACTGTTACAAACCAATATCAACTCCGTTACAAACCAATATCAACACTCTTACAAACCAATATCAAATCAACGTCCAACCAATATCATTGAAATTTAAAACCAATTTCAGCGCAGCAATACACCAAAATCACTACAGGTTCTAACCAATACCAATAAAGTTGCAAATCACTATAACTTCACCCAAAAACTAATGTCACCGATGACACTAACCAATAACTATACAGCTACACCAATGTCACAAAAAATACAAACCAATTACCATTAAACTTTAAACAAATATCACTAGAGATAAAATACAAGATACCCTTTACAAATCAAAACTATTTTGGGTACAATGATATTGGTAGAAAAACCAATATCAAAAAAAAATCACGACAAAACCAATATTATGAATAAGATGTAAACGAAGTTTAATTTTTAGCATGAACAAGATGTAATCGAACAAGATGGAAAGCATAATCACTATAACACGAACTTTTCATATATATATAAAACCAGACGTACCTTCCCAGTAATGAATGTCATTTTTCGAGAGCAGGTACGATTTTTTCTTACTTTAGAGGGAAAAAAAAGAAGGTAGTAGGGTTTTTGGCTGTCAACCGGAATATAGAATATGGAGAGTCCTTCTTTTTAGGAATTCAAAGAGTCATTCACGCCTTTTTAGTTAATTGGTTTTGACTTTTCCTTTTTTGAATTTTCAATATTTTTAGCATCTGTTATCAGCTTTTATCAGTTTTCAATACTACCCCTTATTATTTTATTAATACATAAATTACCACCATCTCTCTTTTTAGTCTCCAAACTTGGGGACTACCCTTGTCCCCTCCAAATCCTCCCCCTACTCGCCATCCCCTGAAACTTGACACTTTACTTTTTGCGGCCTTTCCTACTTGAATACAGGCACTAGATGCATTGTCTTTTTTTTGGTGGAATCTTTTTTTTATGCACTATCTTTACCCCTGGAAAAAACTTTGAACATTATAAATATTTTAAAAAATCAATGTGTGTACAGTAGACAACCGAGCTTAAAAAAAAGGCCCAAATGAAAAGGCGGGGCCGCTGTGTGAGTTGGACCAATCCGTTTCACGGCTAAATCGGGAATAGATGTGTCGTTCGTAATCCGTATACGGATACGGTACTCTCTCCCTCTCTCTCAATCTGTAGGAATAATAATCGATTATTAAAATGCAAAAATAATCGGTCTCACATAAGAAATATCGATACACGCCCAAGTCCAAGTGTCCAACGCCAACTGTAAATATAACAAAATTAATAAATATTATTTTAGGCTAATTTAATTTTGAGTTCACAACAGTGTTAATATATTTTGTCATACATACTATAAAAAATTTAATTAAAATTTAGTTAATTCAAATCTAAATTAATCAAAATAAATTCAGATATTATGAAAAACAAAACACAAAAACCCCCCGCACTTCACTTGACGATCTCCCCGAAGCTCCTCCTCTGCTTCATCTTCCACCTAAACCTCTTCTCCCTCCAAATAAATAATCCGCGTTTTTTTCTCCCTCCTCCTCTCTCTCTCTCTCTCTCTAAGCGCATTCCCTCTCCTACCCCTCCAGGTTCTTATTAATTCTCCCCCCCCCCCCCCCCCCCCCCCCCCCGCCTCACATACCGGTGGAATGGCGGCGATAGCCCCGGTGGCGCTCGCCGGTACGGCGGCGGCATCGGATCTTCTCCGGAGCTCCACGCCGGGGATCTTCTTAGGCGGAGGGGCCCGCATCGCCGTCGCTAGCAGCAGGAGGGACGTTAGGGTGATGGCGAAGATGAGGAGGGTGAAGAAGAAGAAGGAGCGCCCGTGGCCCGCCAATCCGGATCCGAATGTGAAGGGCGGGGTAGGAACCTACCTCTCCAGCTTCAAGCCTCTCAAGGAGAGGCCCAAGCCGGCCGTCCTCGCCTTCGAAAAGCCGCTCGTCGATCTCGAGAAGAAGATCCAGGACGTGAGTTAGTTGCTTGCTTGCTTGCTCCTCCGTGTAATTGCTAAAGCTGTGCGTTTAACTTCGCGAGGTTCCGTTTGCAGGTCAAGAAAATGGCGGCTGATACCAATCTGGACTTCGCCGAGCAGATTCAGAAGCTGGAGATGAATTACCAGAAGGTTCGGTTTATTTATTTGCTCGTCGTTGATATAGGTGCAGTTCATTAGGTTCTATGGGGAGTGTAGGTAGGTGGAAATTGAAGTGTTGGTTCGGTTGTTGGAGTTGCTGGTCAGTCGGTTTTAGTGCGGTGTTATCGAGATTCCTGATTGGGGCTGCTAATAGCCTTGAGCTCGGCTCGATGTTCAACTACGTGTTGCTTGAAGTAGAGTTGTTAAACGTAGTGTTTCAGAGCTTTTTATGTCTCTGTATAACTGTTTTGAATGGTACAGAGGCTGAATTTTGGTGGGAAAGTTTTTCTCGATGATGTGCTTTTGTTATGAGGTTGTCTTTCTGTTTTGGTTAATGAGTTCTGAGATTTTGATTTGCTTTTGTGGTTTCTCGTCGATGGTGCAGGCTTTAGAACATTTGTATCGACATTTGACCCCAATACAGCGGGTCAATATTGCACGACATCCAAACAGGCCTACTTTCCTTGATCACATCTTTACCATGACTGAGAAGGTTCTCTCTCTGTTTTTTTTTAACTTCAGCTTGTATCGTATTGCGTTGTGGTTAGCTATTATGCTTCCCGCTTTATGTGTGAATGTGAAGCTGATTTTTGTATGTCTGTCCTTGATATTCTCAGTTTATCGAGCTGCATGGAGATCGGGGTGGGTATGATGATCCTGCTATTGTTTGTGGTTTAGGAAGCATAGATGGTAGAACCTACATGTTCATAGGTCAGCAGAAGGGCAGGAATTCAAAAGAGAACATAAAGCGCAATTTTGGCATGCCCACTCCCCATGGGTATGTATTACAGCTGTTGTGCATGTTGCTTTAAACATCGAGACTTTGTTGTTAACCTCCAACCAACTTGTTTCACTCTGAACAGTTATAGGAAGGCACTCCGCTTTATGCGTTATGCAGATCACCACGGCTTTCCCATTGTTACTTTTGTTGATACGCCTGGGGCATTTGCAGACCTCAAATCTGAGCATCTTGGGCAAGTATGTTGCAACAAGTGATTAAAACCATTATTGATCTTGAATGTCAACTCAAATGATTGTTCGCTTATATTCCCATCCCTTGATTTTCCAGGGTGAAGCTATTGCTGTCAACTTGAGGGAAATGTTTACTCTGAAGGTCCCCGTTGTCTCTATAGTTATGGGTGAAGGTGGCTCCGGTGGTGCCCTGGCAATTGCCTGCGGCAACTTCTTGTTTATGCTTGAAAATGCATGTTTCTATGTTGCCAGGTATTTAGAGCTTTCACATGCTGCATTTTTTTTCCTTCTGAAATCCACTTCTAGTGATATTGTTTTGTTGCTCATGTACCTATCCAGATTCCAGAGTGGGGGTTTTGTCGTTTTGATTCTTGTAGCTATTCACTTTCAGAGCCGGAAAAGTTATGAACCATGTGTCTAGCTAAACTTGTTTTGCTTCAGAGTCTGTTCAGGAATAGAGAGAGTTTTACTGCTAAATGGGCAACAATTGCTTGTGCTTATCCATTATCTACTAATTTTGTTTCTTTCTTCTCTCTTTTTTCCCCGCCATGCTTTAATCTGTGTAATGCACCATTTTCATGTACTGAATAATAATCACTACCATCTGAATGTTGAGCAAGGCAAGCCACTAAATGTTGAAAATCTTGCTATTGATGCCAAAATAGGACTTACTTTTCACCGCTTTCGGCTTCATTCGGAGCCATGGCCGATGATTGTTTTTGTGCACTTCCGATTAAAATTATTAGATCAATTTTATGGCTGTTAACTGTGATATGTTTTCTCTGATCTTTTCTTTGCTTTGCCTCTGTTTCTCATTTTTGGTGATATAGTCCTGAGGCTTGTGCGGCGATTCTTTGGAAGACTGCCAAAGCCTCACCAAAGGTTTGTACTGCCAAATTACCTCTGTCAGTGAGTCCTGAAGTTTAATATGCTGTGAGTGATCGGTCATCTATCTGTACAGGCAGCAAAGAAATTGAGGATCACCGCAGTGGAGTTGTGCAAGCAGCAAATAGCTGATGGGGTCATTCCTGTATGATCACGTCTCCTGCGTTACATGCTTCGCTCTTCAGTTATAATAATATCTGTTAATCTGCTGGTTTTAACCTTCAACTTCCGATATCCTGATACACTATATATATTAATTTGAAAATCCTGTTGAAATTTTCTTGCATTTCCTTTAAGAATTATCTTGAGGATTATCCTTTTTTTTATTGAAAGCCATGTCTGTCTCTGAGACACATTTTCTAACGCTTATAGGAACCACTTGGTGGTGCACATAAGGATCCAGAATGGACCTCTCTTCAAATAAGGAAGGCAATAACTAAAGCAACTGATGTGAGTGCCACTTGCACCTGCTACTTTGAGGATTAATCGTACTTATGTCTTCTTTCACTGGATGAAAATTGTTTTTGGTGGTTGATAGGAGCTCTTGGAAATGAGTACAGAAGAGTTAAAGGAACACAGGTACCAGAAATTCAGGAAAATTGGTACACTCGACACTCAAATTTCTCACGGAGAAGGAAATTCTAAAGAAAAACCTGAAGAAAGTGCTCCCTTTTATCAGCTAAAAAGTGACCTTGAGAACCTGGTAGAAGAAATTTGCAAGTCTGGTGGCGTGACTGTCAAGACTTTAGAGTCATCCAAGGATTCGAGTGTCAAGGCTCCAGAGTCATCCAGATACTCAGCTTCCAGTACTAAAGGCTACAGAAGAGTGCATTTGAATCTATTCCAAATTGAGGACCCCAGAGTCAACAAGCTGGTTGAAAAACTGAAAAAGGAAATTCAGCTTGAACTTGCTGAAGCCCTTGAGAAGGTAGGCTTAAAGGACACGTTTCGTGATTTCCAACATTTGCAGTTAGAACGCCTCAAGACTGAATTAGGACTCCAACCTACGGATCCTGCTCTGAGTGATAAGGAGATCAAAAGGGTTAAGGACACATTGGACAAGGGCCTACAAGACGCGTCTAACTGTCGTTCCCTGAACTACAAACTTGATATGTTGGCATTGCTGACTGGAGTCAAAAGCGTTAACGAGAAAAGCATTTCAAAAAAGAGAAGCATTATGGATAATATTTCCCTGACCTTGGGTTGGTGTAATATCCTCCAGTGCAAAGCAGGAGGAGGGAAAATAAGCGAGGAGACTCTTAGTGTTCTTCACCGATCTTATTTGGCAGCGCATGAAGGCTTGTTGATGAGAGAAAGAGAAGGAAAAACCGCCGTCCCATCCTCGAAGGCAGAGCTCGAGAGTTTGGCGGAAGAAATATCCAAAAAGATGGTCGACCTTGTGGATTCGTCTGATTTCAAGAATATGATTGAGCAGGCGAAATCAGAGAGAACAGGGGCTGGGAATGTTGCTGGAGAAAGCATGATCAGTGATCGATATGACCTGAGGCTAAAAGCAGCCCTTGATTCTCCGGGAATAAAGGAGAAATATGAAAAGCTTAGAACACAAACTGCAGAAACATTACCACCTAAAAAAGAACAGAGGCCAATCGTCGAGAAGGAAAAAGATTTCAGGCCTGCAAATGAGAGCTCTTATGCTGACACCAGAGTAAGAGTTAATGTCAGTGCTAACAAAGGCTCTCCTTAAAGTAAGTAAGGCTTTTCTCCTTCCTACTTTTGGTTTCATGAAAGCTTTTGGTTTTTGTTTGCCAACATGATCCATTCTCCGAATTATTTGGTTGGTCATTTTTTGAGCTAGGTGGTCGAGTTTCTTTATTTGCCAACTGGTAGAAACGGAAAAGAAAGAGATAAAAGGAAAGAGACTTCTTATCATTTTGCTTCATACCGAGGCCATCACATTATATAGTCGGCTGCTAACAAACTGATAACAACTACGAACTGATGAAGATAAGACCTAACCTCATCCTAACAACTAGACAAGGATAACTTCTAATTGAAAGGAACAAATCAAACCGTCTGCAACCTACGCCAACGATATGTGCACATAACATCAACATGAACCGTTTTCTTTCTGAACTAGTTTGATTTAGAAAGCACAATGATTTACTAACAGTAACTTTGGTGTGGGACTTGACACAGCCTTAGTGAGAACTGCTTCGTCAGGTGATCTTTCTATGCTTGATCCATTCTCATTGCTTTTCCTGTTGATCCAGTTTGTTCTATGGCAGCGCGATCATCGTTAATCCCTTCGGAACCTCTTCAGCCTCGGGCATCCGAACCAGCATACTTTTTCCGAGTTACATCATCTTCCCATGGAATGTCAATCTTTTCCTCCATGGAGACTTTGAGATTTAAAGCACTTCCATTCTCGCACTCGATCGATAGCATTGCTAGCTTACAAGTTTCCACCATAATTTAATTTGGAGTCTTACACTTTTTTTAGGTTCTATGGCAGTGATATATCTGTTTCATTGATAGACACACACAGCTCTAATTTTCCATGCGAGTGCAACGGAGGCTTGCTAAAAGCCCTTCGAAGCATCGGGAATAAGATGAGACTTAGATTTTTGGTTTGTGTACTTATCAGTTTTCACGATCAATAAGAGGAATGCCTCGTTTCCTTCATGTAATGATAGATCTGCATATATCTGCCTGTAGCTCTGTTGGATTTCCGGGCTCTTTTTTATAGAACTCGTTCGTCTAATTGATCTAGGTTCGAGTTATTTACGACTACAAAAATTTACTTGCTGAATTGGAAGAATAATTCTTTGAATTCGAATTAGTTGGTCACCCTCCATTTCCATTATAACAAGGAAAACCACACAAATCATAGCTTTCCGTACGGGGCTTGCAGGTTAGTGAGGGAGATAGAGGCTTAGGAGGATGTAGTGGATTAGGGTTTGGTCAGAGTAGACCTGGCCATTGTTAGAATTCGATTCGTGATTTGATTCGATTCTTTCTCAATTTGATTCGATTCGGTCACAATTCGATTCGTCCAAAATTTGATTTGAATTCGTCATGAAACGAATTGAATATGGTTTAAGATTTTTACAATTCGTCAAACCGGTGAATTGAATTCAAATTCGAATATCAAATTCGATTCGAGTTCAATTTGTGTAAATTCGATTAAAATTCGTCCATATCATGTAATTTTTTTAAGAAAGTACCAAGAAGTACTTATACGACTATCTAATTATGTCATCGAGTAGAGTAAATGATACGTATGCAACTTAATTTGGTACATTAAATGCAAACCTAATCTTTAATTATTTCATTTTTCCATAAAATGTTCAATATTAAACCTAAATTTTGAAATATATCAAAAATGCAAAATTTTTGAAATTTTTTTCAAAAATATTACGAAAATTTTGAAAGTTTTCAAAAAATTTGGTAATTTTTGAAATTTTTTTATTCAATATTAGAATTAAAAAAATAATTCGAATTCAATTCGAATTTGAAGAATCATAATTCGTATTCAATTTGACTTTGGACGAATTGAATACGGTTTAAGGTTTTGATGAATTCAAATTCGAACTAATTCGATTCAAATTTGACCCAATTCAAACCGTGTTCAAGTGTAGGTCCGAGAACGACATTCTTTTTAATTCGTATTTTGGGTGTGTGTTCTGGTCGGGTTCCGGCCGGGAGAGAAGAGGATAGGGATGGGTACTTGCATTGCACGCTTGACAAATTTATTTGCCCTATTGATCCGACTGCTTTTATGTTTCCGTTTCCTTGAAAATTGTATTCTAGAACATGTTTCTAATTATTTTTTGGTTAATATATTTGGTGATCCAATAAATCAAATGTGATTCAGCTAAATTTTTTTAGTATTAGCAAATTTTATTACCAAATATATTAATGTTGCAGTTCAATTACTCATGATTTTTTGTGGGCATAATGATTTTTTTATCTAAGCTCTGATAAGTGTCTGGTTCTATTTTAAGGTAGCTCTTTCAATTATATTTTTTTTATCACTTAGATTCAATTTTTTTTAAAATTAATTCAAGTCTCTTACCACTTAAAAATAATGTGAAAAGGGAAAAGTCCACTTTAGTACCCTGTGGTATCACGAAAAATCAAGTCAGTACCCTGTGGTTTAAAACGTATCAATTGAGTCATACTTATTTCAATTAACATCAATTAGAGGCCCGGGCAGCTGCCTGGACCTGCCCGAACCAACCCGACCCCTGCCCGAACTACGTGGCCAGCCACGTCACCCAATTTTGATGACGTGGCGCCACGTGGACATCCTCCTCCTCCTCCGCGTCCTCCTCCGCGTCCTCCTCCTCCTCCCCCCGCGTCCTCCTCCTCCTGCTCCTCCTCCTCCTCCCCCCGCGTCCTCCTCCTCCTCCTCCTCCTCCTCCTCCTCCCCCCGCGTTCTCCTCCTCCTCCTCCTCCCCCCGCGTCCTCCTCCTCCTCCCCGCGTCCTCCTCCTCCTCCTCTCCACGTGGCGCCATGTCATCAAAATTTGGTGACGTGGCTGGCCACGTAGTTCGGGCAGGGGTCGGGTAGGTTCGGGCAGGTCCGGGCAGCTGCCCGGGCCTCTAATTGATGTTAATTGGAATAAGTATGACTCAATTGATACGTTTTAAACCACAGGGTACTGACTTGATTTTTCGCGATACCACAGGGTACTAAAGTGGACTTTTCCCATGTGAAAATGATAATTTGATGACCACTTTTAACATATTTACAGTCTCGTCTTTAATATTTATTACTAGACGTAGAAAACCGGAATAAAACCTTAACATAGCAAAATACTATTGACAAATATAATACGTATTTTCTGGGAAAAATGTTGTTCAATATAACCTATTACTTAAAAAAGCTACTAGCATTTTAAACTTTTATATGTTAATTTTCGATCAATACCAACTAATAGCCAACAAACACTATTTTTTTTGGTGGAATCACAAACACTTAATCAGATTTTGAGTTCGATTTTTTGGTAACGCAACAATGTTAGATATTTGTTAGAAATTTTTTTTCAAATTTTCAAGATCTCATCCGACTCAAATCTAGATTAGTCGCTGGTAAGAAACATAATAGAAAATCAGACCAACCGTTAACATCCCAAGGGCATTTACGAAGTTTCGCACCCAACCAATGTCCTTCCCACAAAAAAGGAAATTACCCCTTCTCTCCACAAATAAATTTAACAACAAAACCGCTATAAATTATAATAACCTTACTCTGGCTCTCTCCCCCCTTTCCTAACCCTCGATTCTCAAATTTTCCCCTCTCTCTCTCTCTCCTCTCTCCTAACAAACTTGCACCGATCCTAAAAGGAGAAAAACAAAATTAGAAACAAGTAATACGCTCCTCTTTTGTTGTCGCTCGCTAGGGTTTCGAAGGGAGAAGCTTACAGTGACCCGCTCGATTCCAATCGGATCGGGTTCATCTACGCGCGGGTGACTTGTCGTCGAATTGCTCAACTGTTAGTTCTCTAACTCCCAACTTCGTCTATTTGTTTTTTCGCCGTGTTTCGAAACGGCGACGCTTTTGTCTCAGTTTCCGGCTCCGGTGCTATGGAAGTGCTGGAGCTCGGGGTTTTGTTATAAGAGGATTTGATGTAGTCAACGAGGGGGTGATTTCAGTGAACCGGAAGTTAGGTTTTCGTAGGTCTTCGAACTTGTCAGTTTCGGTTTCGCAATGTTGATCGATTCTCTCTCGTTGCTGTTGCAGCGGTGATTTGCTGGTTCAAGGAGCATTGGTGCCGGGTTAGATGTTGTTTGGCCGACGGTGAATGGTTGTATCTATGGATTTAAATGTGTCTCCGCTCCCCGAGGACGAGGAAGAGAGCTTCGATGCACATAGGCAAGATTACCGTGGTCCAGTAGAACGTCATGAGACTGCCGTTGAAATTGCGCATCGGGTATGGTTATTTTTGCACATTGTGGTTTTGGGGTTTAAGGCTCGAAGAATAGTTCTTCTCTAGCATTGACTATAGAGAGCATGCTATGTGAATGGCATAGCTTCTCGTCTCGAAGCAGGTGTAGGAACATGGACAGTAGAAAAGTTTTCGTTTATTGAAGTAAGGGCTTATGCTTGAAGTTGGAGTCATGAAAATATGTTGAGAGTTTGTGGGGACTTGTGCTGATGGAGTTTGCTATTGGAATTGTGCTTTACTTTTCGTGTTCTCTTGCATTTTTTCGTAGGAGCGTGAAGAAAGACGAAAGCGCATGAAAGTAGACCGGCCTGATAGTAGAGCTATGCATGCGTCTCGGCAGCATGACAACGAAAATTTCTCCTCAAACAAGCCTTTCAGAACTTACGACATATCTAAGATTCCTCCAGGTAACTTCTATTTGCCTGTCTGATCTGTGACAAGTGTTACTGTGGGTACTAGCTTTAAAAGCTGAGAGTGAGAGTTCTTCTTAAAGATGTTGCTTGGGTCTGAGTTAAGCTATTTGAACCTGTCGATGCATCTCACAAAAATACATGTGTACTTGTGATTGGGTGGCAAGCACCTTGATTAAGTAGCAACTTGTGTATTATGTCCACATATGTACAATCATGCACGTTTCGTTGCTGGAAAATCTTTTGATGAATTATATGCTAATAATAGTTCAACTCAGGAGGTAAACTAGACTTCTTCTTGTCATGTAAACCCTTTTTTTTTCTCTTTAAATGTATCAGGTCCTTTTAATTAGGCTTCCACAGGCAGTTATTTATTTATCATCAGCAGGTTTCCTGGCATCTGAAGTTTAGATGAACTATTTTGGGTTGTTGAAGCAGATTAACTCGTACACCTGTTAATTTTGTTTGACCTTTGAAGTCTTGTTCATTGTAATTGTAGGATGGCTGGATTGCCCTAACGCTGGCCAGGAAATAGGTGATGTATTAATTCCATCCAAGGTTCCACTCGGTGATGCCTTCAACGACTGCATTCCTCCTGGTAAAAGATACTCTTTTAAACAAGTGATTCACCAGCAGAAGGTTGCAGGAAGAAAAGTAAGTTCAGCACTGGAAATTTTATGTTGATCTGTTTTGCAAGTTTACTCGCATGATTCTTGAGCCACGTAGCTGCATTATCATGTAATAATATGCTAAATTGAACCATGAGTAATATTCAACTCGGATCACGTTCCTCAGGTGGCATTGGCATTTAGCTACCTAGCAATCCTAATATTGGCAAGTGCCTTATATAGTGAGCGTCCTTGTTTTATAGGTTATTTTAGGAGTAGGTTTCATGTTATTCCAGAAAGTATCATTAAGTTCACTAATTTGTTGATATCTCAGCTTGGTTTGGTAATTGACTTGACAAATACCACTCGCTACTACTCGCCAGCAGAATTTAAGAAGGAAGGTATAAAGCATGTCAAGGTGAGTCATCGGTTGCTAGAAAGACCGAATTTAATCATACCAAATGAGCTCAGTTGTGCTGAATGCGACATGTATCGTTGTGTAGATTCAATGCAGAGGACGTGGTGAAGCACCTGAAAACACTGCTGTAAACCAGTTTGTTTACGAGGTATGCTTTAAGAATTCCATCGTTCATTACCTCTTCCTTCTAGTCCAACAAAATCACGCTTATGTCTAATATTTCCAGGTCTCATTGTTCGTTGCCAGCCAGAAAAACTCCAAGAAGTATATCCTCGTTCATTGTACACACGGACATAATCGGACAGGGTATATGATTGTTCATTACCTCATGCGGACAAGACCAATATCTGTCACCGAGGTCAATATTTGAACAGTATTGTTTGCATTCCTGGCACCTGATCTACCTTTACACACTCTCATATTGTACTTCCTTTTGTATTCATTTTTGCAGGCAATAAATATGTTTTCTGATGTACGGCCTCCTGGAATTTACAAATCTGACTATATTGACGCTCTGTATGCATTTTATCACGAGAGGAAGCCAGATACGATTGTTTGTCCGCCAACACCAGAGTGGAAAAGGTCTTCGGAGTTAGATCTAAATGGTGAAGCAGTACCAGATGATGATGATGATGGAGGTGCTCCTGCTCCTTTACATGTAGGCTTGATCTTTGAACTACAAATCAAGTCATGGTCTTCCATATTTTCTTTTCATGCACTCTACTTGCAAGGAGTTGCCCATAAGCATTTCTTTGCCTCATATGACTTGTAGTTTCTGGGTGGATGACATGGCTCATTTTCTAGTGTTGTTTTGTAATGCTTAGAAATTGGTTTTTCTGCTTGGTTATCTCGTCTCATATTTTCAAGAACTTAATGTAAGATGCCTGTTCCTCTAGAGCTCTGATCTAGAGATATAATTGCTGTGATATTTTTGCTGCATATACATATCATAATTGCATAATTAGTTTGCCTCTGGGTTGCAGCATTCATTACATGCTGTGCTGTTCCCGTGTTTGATTGTTGATATAGGGAGCAGTGTAAGCTAGGATCCATATAACAAATAAAGAAACATTTTGAGTAACTTTTGAAGCTTCGCCTATAAAAAGAATATTGAAGTGTTTGAAGTATTTGAAGTATTGTCTGTTCAGTCTATTAGTACTCCAAGTGCTACTTGTCTTTTTTAGCTGCATTTCACTAACTTCTGATGAGAGGTGGATGTTTGTTGTAGTGGCGAAGCTTCATTGTTCACTTGTTATTTCTTTCACGAGGCTTTTCTTACTCTTACGTTCTGTGAATACCTGATATCTCTTCAGGACAATCTTGAGGCTGATGCTAAGATGACTAATGATGATATTTTGGGAGATAAAATACCTGACGATCAGCGGGATTTACTGCGATCATACTGCTATCAGTTACTGAAACTCAACTTTCATGTAAGGACTATCCATTGCTTTGCTTGTAGCAATATTATTTTATTTGATTGATATATATACCCATCAGGAGATTGCCGCCTGTTGCTTGATTGCTTGACAATGGGTATTCAGAAAATCTTTATATACCATATTTTCTTGTATATTTTATTCCATTAGCGAACTAGAATTGTTTTCATAGTTGAATTCCCTCCATTCAGAAAATCTTTATATATCATATTTTTCTTGTATATTTAATCCCATTAGTGATCTAGAATACTTTTCATACTTGAATTCCATCCATTCTGCAGTTTTGATTGCTGATGCACAGTTGTTCTATCCATTGTCAGCTTTTATTTTGTTGATTGTCAATGAGACCATTGCACTAACAACTTTCTGTTCTTCAGGTGGGTAGAAACCTTCAATTTCCAGGGTCACACCCGGTATCTCTCACCAGGTGCAACTACCTTCTTTTTTTGGTACTTTTTTTCTTTCTTGGATGCAAGGTCTTTTATAAGCTTACTCGCCTAGAGTGCTGTAAAAGGTGAAAGATCAGAAATTCAACTTTTGGCTCAGTTCTGATTGTTAATCTAGCTGGTATGAGAACAAAATGTACTTACCTAGCATATTTTTTAAGTCTATGCTCATCCACGCTACAGGAGACGGAGCATTTTACTACCTACAATAAGTTTTGAGTATCACATGGTTCTATTATAAAGCAATTAAGGTTAAAGTATGTGGCAAAAGCTCACAAATACTATGCATTTTGAAGTGGTTGAGATATTTAAAAAACATAAATTTAATTTAAACAAAGGAAAGTAGATGTTTAATTCAAAAGGTTAGCTTGAGAAAAGGGGATACCTGTTAATGTGAGGTTAGATTGAAAGCATGATTACTTTGTTGGTGTTGTTTCTAATGATATTTAGTTACTGGTTATTGCATATCACTATGTACAGGAAGAAGCTGCAGCTACTGAGGCAGCGCTATTACTATGCAACATGGAAAGCTGACGGGACACGCTACATGATGCTCATTATGGCTGATGGTTGCTATCTGATTGATAGGAGTTTTAATTTCCACAGAGTCCAGATGAGATTTCCCTGCAGAGGCACAAATGAAGTAACAATTAATCACCTGTTGTATGACTTCTGATATCCATAACTTGTAGCACTATGTTTATATTGACAAGACAACTTTTTTCCATTTTTCTGGCAAGGTTTTAGCCAAGAGGACGCACCATGTCACCTTGCTTGACGGGGAGATGATTATCGACACACTGCCAGATTCTAATAAGCAGGAGAGAAGATACCTCATCTATGACTTGATGGCACATAATAGCGTGTCTGTTGCAGAGGTTGGATTTAAATTGAGATTTATGACAAGTCTGGCTATGATCTAGCTTTCTCCATTTATATTCATCATGTATGCTCTTCTTCCACTTCTTCAAACAAAAGTTCTTGGCTATGGCAAGCCGGGGTGCTTGTTTCCAAAGTGCATATGCTTGCTTGTTAGAAGGACTACTTGTTTAGTCTGAAGGTCACTGGTGGATCTTTATCAAAAAACATGTAGCACAAGTAACCAAATCAATTAGTTTTTTTTGCGCTATTTAACCAATTGACTTGAGTAGTAAAAATTCTCTTACCCATCTCATTGGGCATTGTCTCTGCTGGATGGTTCATTATATTGTTTGTTAAGATTTTTCTAGGTGGGGCCTTTCTTTTGATCTGTGAATGTAGGCAATGCTGCACCGTTTCTGAATGATACTAACAATAGAATATGGTCTATTACAAAAAACTAGTAGGTGGTCTTGTTTTCATTGGAGATCTGATTATCTGAAACTGCTGCAGCGCCCCTTTTATGAAAGATGGAAGATGATTGAAAAAGAAGTGATTGAACCCCGGAACTACGAACGACAAAATATTTATCAGAGTAGGAATCCTTACTATAGATATGACTTGGAGCCTTTCAGGGTATGTAACTACAAATTTTAATCGCTGCCTTTGTGTTATCCTCTATTTCTTGTTCATTTTATAATGCTTTTCTTTTTGTCAGGTAAGGAGAAAGGATTTCTGGCTACTTTCTACCGTTAACAAGTTGTTGAAGGAGTTCATTCCAAAACTCTCGCATGATGCAGACGGTCTTATTTTTCAGGTAATTATGACTGCCAAGACAATGGTGTTATTTATTCACATCGCCAGCTGAAATTTATTTCACTGTTATTCCTGACGTCATATAGGAAACAGAATTGTATTTCTTGCAAGATCTTTTTTTACATTTATTCTAATGCATGCTTTTCTGCACCAGGGTTGGGATGATCCATATGTTTCTCGTACTCATGAAGGCCTCTTGAAGTGGAAATATTCGCATATGAACTCTGTTGATTTTCTTTTTGAGGTGCTCTTATCTCACTTGCTGTTGTCTTCATCTCCTTTATCCTTGCCTAATGATCTGGCTTAGACTGTGCTGGCATATACCATATTTTGATTCTTGTGTTGTTTGGATGGTCATCGTGCATTGACCAGGTCGGTGCTGATGGTCGGCAGTTTTTGTATCTGAATGAGCGTGGTAATAAAAAGCTGATGGAAGGATTCTCAGTTATTTTTGAAGGTTGGTTTATAATTCAAAATCAATGTTTGTTTAATCCTCTTTCTAATTGCATAGTTTCCTTAATTGGGTATGAGGAGACTATCTACTTTCTGTTTCCAAGATAGAAATACGTGATTGCTTTTCTAAAATGAAGATCTACGTATGTTTGAACAACACTTTTATTTTTCCTTGTAGAAAAAGCTTGATGGTGGCTTTCACAAGCTAGTAATATTTTGACTCTGGATTTGTTTCCCGACACTCGTGAATTTGCAGATGAGGCAGACCCATCTTCCTATTCTGGGAAGATCATCGAGTGTGCTATGGATATAGAACAGAGAGTATGGGTCTTCATGCGTGTTCGGGTGGATAAAACTACCCCCAATGAATATAATACATACGTCAAGGTAGGTTCATCTCTTGTTAATTTAACATCTTCCCGTGGACCAATGTATGCCAATTTTTATTTGCTTTTTGGTTAAACTTTGCCCTGAACTAAGTTGTTTGTGGATTCCTTTGTCTGAGCAGGTCAAGGGTAGCATCGATGACAACATTACCGAGGATGTACTGTTGGCCGAGATTAGGGAGATAACTCAACTACCCATGTATGCTGATAGGATAAGGAGCGATAGTAAACCCAACTCTGCAAGACGCAGGTAATGTTCAAAGGCCAACTTTACGACTGCGGTGACCCATTCAAAGGAAACCTGTCTGCAGATCTATGATGCTTGCACGGGCTGTTCGTTGCTTGCGCAAAAGTATCGTCCAGGTTGCATGTGCTGCTGGTAAGCATACCATTAGAAGTGTTGTAAGTATTTGCAGCTTTGCTTCGACTTGGAATGTGGGCTACACTGGTCACTAAATACGATCTAGTCGTACACTTGCATGGTTCATTGCAGGATTGGACCTAATGCCGTCTTCTCATAGTTGTCCAGAGCTAGAGGTCTAGAATAGGATGACCATGTATATTTCTTGTTTGCTTTTGCTTGTGTAGTGAGTGACAAGCTTATCAAAGATGGCATTTCTTCTTGTATATCTTCTAGAGATTGTTTAGTTGGGAAAACTTCATGTTATTTTCACATTACACTAGATTCAGGTAGATTACTGTTATGGTTATTTTCTTTCGATTCGAATCTCTTACCTGGCAATTACGCTAACCGGAGTGTGTGAGGTGCTCTATTTCCATTAGTGTCTGAAATTCCGAAGAACCAACATTTCGAACAAGGGACAGAGGATAAGCGTTTTGAACGATAAAGAGCTCAGTGGTTAATGGTCATTACTCGACGGTCCTAATGTATAAAGCAGCGTTATGGTTGTGGTTGACTTGGGGTATCTGTGGTTGGTTGTGTCTGTAATCAATTAAGCTGTTATTCAGTTTCCCTCGAATGAAACCGGAGACGATCCAGGAATATAGATCCTCGAATGACATGTAATGTTTTGTAATCTAACCAACTGTCTTTAAAAAGCAATACGAGTTTTTTCTTTAAAATTTTTCTCATGATATTTGTCAGAAAAAAAGATGCATCTTGTTAGTGTAAATAGTACAATCAAATCAATATAACTTTTTTTAACGTATTTCAAGACCGCTTTGCTGTTGAGCTATTGGAGAATAATGGTACAATTAGATTTCATAGAATAGAGTTCACCCACAATTTTCGCTATACACGTGTTGGACAACAACAGACCAATCTCTAACGACCTTACATGATCTGTTCTATGGGTTGTATCGGTTTTTTTTCCTAAGAGGGGTTGATTTCCTTGACAAACCCCTGAATGGGGTTCTCGGGGAATGTTATCCCTGTCTGGGGTCGAGCACAAAAACGCTGAAAATTGAGCGTTTTTGTGCGCAAGAAAACGCTTGAAACTGAGCGTTTTTAGTGAAAAGCCGACGAAAATTCGACACGCTCTGTCGCAAGAGAATCTACTCGGCTCGGCTTCTTCCAAAAAAAGCTCAGTTTTCAGCGTTTTTGTGCTAATTTTTTCAGGTAATAACTCTGCCTTTTTTTTAACTGACTTACTTGCTTTTTTTTACATTCTAATTAAATTTGAGGCCAAACGATACTTCCTAATTTAATTTGTAATAATAATTTTTTAATAATTTTTAATAATTTTTTACATCCTAAATTTTAATCTCAAATTTTTGACTCATTAAATCTCAGATTTCATTAATTTTTTAACTTTTACATGTATAGTATATAGGGTAGTATGTGTTATTGAGCAATTAAAATCTATAATAATGGGTGCAGCTTGGCAAAAAATTGAGAACCTACTGCAGAAATTTTAAAAATTTTGGTTTATTGTAGGTTAAAGAAAAATGCCTTATTGTGTGGTGTTTTGGGCCAAATTTTGGCGAGAATTAAAATAAGACAACACGATATATTAAAAACTCACTTGGCATAAGTTTTTTTGGCAAAAAATGATAACAATTAAAAAATTAGCACAAAAACGCTGAAAACTGAGCATTTTTTGGAAGAAGCCGAGTCGAGGGACGAGCCGAGGCGTAGATTTTCTTGCGACAGAGCGTGTCGAATTTTCGTCGGCTTTTCACTAAAAACGCTCAGTTTCAAGCGTTTTCTTGCGCACAAAAATGCTCAATTTTCAGCGTTTTTGTGCTCGACCCCAGACAGGGATAACATTCCCCGAGAACCCCATTCAGGGGTTTGTTAGGGAAATCAACCCCTCTTAGGAAAAAAAACCGGTTGTATCTTTGTGTCATTGAGCACTAAGGAGACAGGAGTTAGTCTGGTGAGTGAATGATATGTCTGATCATAGCATGATTAGATCTGACGATCATTAGCTATAGAGGATTGGTCTAAGCCATTGGCTGGAAAAATCAAATGATATTCTAACCGACTCCCAATATTTTTTACTTATCAAAAACCCCAATATCTACACAGTTCAGCACTTTTATAATTTCTAACCAAATATAAATGAACAAAAATTCAGAAACAAAGGAATCCAATTGTGTCACTATTTGATAAGAGGGTTTCGTTATTATGCCAATTAAATCTTGACATAAGGAATCCAATTGTGTATCCAATTGTGTCATTACTTGACATAAGTACTGAAATCTTTAATCTGTTAGAAGATGATCAGGTTGAAGGATGTGTCAATAGAAAACATGAATGATAATATGGTGGTCCGACGTTATTGGGACCGGTGGTTCCTTGCTGAAAGGAGAGGGAAAAAATAGAGAAAAGAGAAGAAGGAACGAAGACGAGAAAGAAAAGAAATAAATTTATGATATTTTAAACATTTTAAAATTTCAAAATTAGATTTAGTGACTATAAAAGGTAACTTAATATAGATAAATATAAAAGAATAAAAAATAAATTAGTGACTATAAGTTAAAATTTATAAAAGATGAGTAACGATGATTGTCTTTTACCCCTATTAGGCACAATACACAAAATGCTTCCCAACTGGGATACAAACTTCCATTGTCTGCTCGATTACTGAAAAATTGACCGAGCTTGGGGTTGGGATGGTTGCCTTCTTCTCGAGGGAGAGAAGTTAGGGGAGGATGATCGTGTTTTAGTTTGGTTTGGTTTGATTTGAGGTTGCGGAGAGATTTAATTTTTTTTATACTACTTACGGTCAGGTAAGACTATTAAAAAATAGACTAAATTCTTTTGAAAATATTTAATACTAATCTATTTTTAATAATTTACACTCGAGATTTAATGAATATACAAAACTTTTATTTATAGTTGATTTAAGTAATTGTTTGATTGATTAGGTAGGATTGTTTTTTATTTTATTTGTTTGGTACCAACAAATTTATTGAGACAATTCTTTAATGATAACCAGATCTATGTATGGTCCATCATTATTTGAAAAAAAATCAAGTCTCTCAGCCATTATACTGAGTCATGTTTGTGGAATGATGATCGTAAATTTTAGTTATCTTTTGGATTTTGAGTTCATTATCGTCTGGTGAGCAATAGGGATGGCGATGGATAGGATAGGGTAGGGTATCAGTAGGGCCCTACCGGATTTTTGCCCAATATGGTGTTACTGTAGATGTATAATACCCAAAATGGTGTTACTGTTCGAAAAATTCCCAAAATGGTATTCCTTTTCCAGGTCGAAAAAAAAATTCGACTTGGGGACCTTAGATCGAATTTTTTTTTCGACCTGGGATCAAATCGAAAAAAGTTTCGACTTCCGTGGTCGAACGCTTGTTTTCGGCCTGGTACCCAGGGTGAAAAAAAATTTCGACCTGGGTCCCAGATCGAATAAAAAATTCAATTTTGGTCCCTGGTTGAAACAAATTTCGATTTTGGTCCCAGGTCAAAATGTTTTTTTGATTTTGGTCCCAGGTCAAAAAAAAATTTCGATTTTGGCCCCTACTACTTTTATTACCTTTTTCGATTTTGGCCCCTACTACTATTATTTTCGACTTTATTGCCTTTTCTCTCTCACACCTACTATTATTATTATTTTTTTGGGTTTATACTATTCTGTATCTCATCTATTAGTCAGAAAATTTTATATTTGAGTTGAATAAAATTTTAAATTAATCAAAAAAATATATTAATTAACAAACTTAAATTCAACGGTCCAATTATATCCTAAAATACAACAGTCTAATTATATACTAAATTCGACGGTCCAATTAAATTAATAAAATTAATTAAAACTATTAACTCATAATATATAATCAACAGAGACGACGGAGATGAGAACGGCCGGCCGAGGGACGATGGAGACGAGGACGAACGTTTGCTCCCCATCACTGGTTGCTCTCCGCCTCGTCTCCGTCGTCCCTCGGTCGGCCGTTCTCGCTGCCGTCCTTGTCTCCGTCGTCCCTCGGCCGGCCGTTCTCATCTCCGTCGTCTCCGTTGATTATATATTATGAGTTAATAATTTTAATTAATTTTATTGATTTAATTGGACCGTTGAATTTAGTATATAATTGGACCGTTGTATTTTATGATATAATTAGACCGTTGGATTTTGTATATAATTAGACCGTTGTATTTTAGGATGTAATTGGACCGTTAGATTTAAGTTTGTTAATTAATATAATTTTTTGATTAATTTAAAATTTTATTCAACTCAAATATAAAATTTTCTGACTAATAGATGAGATATAGAATAGTATAAACCAAAAATAATAATAATAGTAGTAGGTGTGAGAGAGAAAAGGCAATAAAGTCGAAAATAATAGTAGTAGGGGCCAAAATCGAAAAAGGCAATAAAAGTAGTAGGGGCCAAAATCGAAATTTGTTTCAACCAGGGACCAAAATCGAATTTTTTATTTGATCTGGGACCCAGGTCGAAATTTTTTTTCGACCTGGGTACCAGGCCGAAAACAAGCGTTCGACCACGGAAGTCGAAACCTTTTTCGATTTGATCCCAGGTCGGAAAAAAAATTCAATCTAAGGTCCCCAAGTCAAAATTTTTTTTCAACCTGGAAAAGGAACACCATTTTGGGAATTTTTTGAACAGTAACACCATTTTGGGTATTATACATTTACAGTAACACCATATTGGGCAAAAACCCGACCCTACCCATACCATAGTTTTGAAAGTTGGACTCATACCTTACACTTTTGAACCTCGAAAAATTTCATTACTAGACTCATACCTTTACCCTCAGGGTCTGCAGGGTCTCCAAGGTAGGGTCTGATCCTCGAATTAAATGCAAAATAATTTTGATAATTTTTTTAACATAAAATTTTAATATTATATATATATATATATATATATATTATTAAAATAAATCATAACTAATATGTGAAGATTAATCATGAAATTATTAGTATACCAATAAGTAAAATTAGAATTATATGTACCTCGAATTTGGAGTCAATAACATAAATCATATTTTAAAATATTTGAGAAATCTATGACAATTTATAAATAAAAAATAGAGATAAATAAATCTATTTAGGGTCTTATGAGGTCTACCTAGGGTATAGTCTAAAATAGGATAAAATGGTAAGGGTAGGGTATGAATTCATAGTGGACCCATACCGATACCTTATCCTAGACCCAGTCAAAATCAACAGATCATTGACCCACGGAGTAAGAGTAAGACCCGACCTACAAGGTATGAGTATTTTTGCCATCCCTAATGAACAGTAACCTATATTCCATTAGAAAACAATTATAAAATTAACTAATTTAGAATAATTCATCACTAATTAGTCTGGACAATATGAATCAAGTATCGTCACCGACACCACACATGGGCCGGACCCAGTTGGGCTTCTGGATGGAGTCTTGTTGGCCCATCTCGTAGACCAGACGTAAATTACCAAACAGTACGTCCACGTCATCGATCCGCGTGAAACCAAACCCAGCTAATAAGAAACAGCCAAGGATAAATTCAAACCTCCCGCTCTAAAACCCTGCCACGCTGGCAATCCGCGTGAACCCCCACCCAACCAATCACCTTCTCTACTCCCATCCCTATATAACAACTTCTTCCCCCGACCTCCTTCCCATCACATTTCCGCTTCAAAACCAATAACCGCTACCAAACGAAATCTCGCGAATTTTCTCTTCTTTCCAAAACAAGAAAATGGCCGGAGAAGGAGCCGTAGGGAAGGCAACGACCAAGGGAGGGAGGGGAAATCCGAAGTCAACGAAGTCGGTGACCAGGTCGACGAAAGCCGGACTCCAGTTCCCGGTCGGCCGTGTGGCTCGCTTCCTCAAGAAAGGCCGATACGCCCAGCGCATCGGCTCCGGCTCCCCTGTCTACCTCTCCGCTGTCCTCGAGTACCTCGCCGCTGAGGTAGCCAGTAACTAACGATCTAACGCTCTGTTCGCACAGCCGGAACGTGTTTTCCGATTCTGATGGTGTTTTGTTCTTCTGCTAGGTGCTGGAGCTGGCTGGGAATGCGGCGAGGGACAACAAGAAGACTCGGATCGTTCCGAGGCACATCCAGCTGGCGGTTAGGAACGACGAGGAGTTCAGCAAGCTTCTAGGATCGGTTACCATCTCCAACGGCGGCGTTTTGCCTAACATCCACCAGACTCTCTTGCCTAGCAAGTCTGCTGCTGCGGCCAAGGGCAACAAGTCCGCTTCTCAGTCTCAGGAGTTTTAGATCGGTCTCTTGCTCTTATGTAAATCTGCTTCTTAATATATTTTGACCAAGCTTCAATGAAAAAACAACTTATGTGGAATGTCACATTTATTCTTAATGAGTTTGAAATTGATCCAAGTACTTTACGAATGAATTGATTGGATCAAAAAACGCGGTCCCCTGTGGCGTGGATGTTCCAGAAGATTGTTGAGACGAAGTATAGGCAGGCGGTGATGGTGAGGAAGGCCTGGAAGGAGCCGAGCCACTGGACGAAGTAGCCCGTTCCGATGGTGCTGATTATTGCAGCTAGTGTCCCCGCAGAGTTGGCTATTCCTGCAGCGCAAGTCATTTGAGTTAGTTCAATACGAACTTTTCTGAGTATGAAGACGAAATGGAGGATGGAAGAACTTACCGTGGAGGAATCCAGCATATTGTGGTGCTATATCCTGAAAATTAACCGCTGGAGAAGATTATTCTTTGCTAATGATGTTCGATTGAATTAATTGTTTGGGAAGTGTGCAACTTACATGCGTGTTGAGAAGGAAACCGGCTTGGCTGAAGGAGCTCAGGCTTAGGGCCATTGTGATGTATGCGGCCGCGGCTGTTGGTGTTTTGGCGAGGTTCAAGAGCAGCAGTGAGATCCCGGGCCCGATGAATCCAATCGACTACACAAGCATTTGCAAGATCAGATGCATAAATAGAACTTGTTTCATATTAACTTAGCCTGGTAACTGATTAGCAGACAATGTGAGTATTTGAAGGGGAAGTGCAGATTAGATGACGGACGCTGCGGTTGGAACAACTAACCTGCATGATCTTTCGCACAGCGGTCACAGAAAATCCCGCCTTGATCAAGCGATCCGATATTTTCCCGGCCAAGTAGCCGCAGAGCGCCATCATTGCCCACGGAACAGCACTAAACCATGCCGCTTGCTTCAAGTTCACGTCGAACACCTGTCGTGGAGTCAATCAGGATGAGCAAACACAGATATCAGCAGCCTAAAATTAAGAAAAACAGCAGAGCAGTACAACTTACCGTCTTGAAATAAACAGGCATCCACGAGAGAAGAACAAAGTAGCCCTGTCATTTGAAACACATTGCAACTTCAGCAATTCGGTCTTTTAGCAGTAAGTTTGGCTTTGATCAGATTAGATGGTTAGCCACAACCTACCCAGTTGTTCGTTACATTAGCCACGATGATCGCCCAGGTTGCTGGCTTCGATAACAGGAGACGCAGGGGCGGGAGCTCGCCATTGCTCGGCAGAGAGTTCTCTTTACCGGCCTGTATCAATCGCAGCTCGGACTTGCTGACGGAAGGGCTAAACCGCGGATCGCTGGTGACACCTCGTGTCCACCAAGTTAGCCACAGCAGACCCAGAGAAGAGAACAGAATAAAAGGACCGGAGATCCCAACAGTTGATAACATGATCGGAGTCAGCACTAGGCCCGCAACGGTGCCAAGATGGAAGCCAGCCATCGACACTCCAACTGCACTTGCTCTTTCGTCAGTTGGAAACCACCTGACGATCAACAGCATCATCAACGACGGATACGTGATCAACCCGCTCTGATGGAAAGAGTGAACATTACCTTGATAAGAGGGTGGTCATGGAAGGCAATGCTACGCCCTGCGCGAGCCCGAAAAAGGCGCGAACGGCGAGGAGGGCGACGGTGGAGTGGTTGGCAGCCAACGGAGTGAGGAGCGTGGCCAACGACCAAAAGGCCACACCCCATGCTAGTGCCCTCTTCCCGCCGTACTTGTCCACCAGAGCTCCTCCGATCACCGATGAGAAGATGTATCCCCACAGGAACGACGACTTTCCAATGCATCACACACACAAATGTTGAGATTTTATAAGGAATCACTCCTCTGAATCCGGTGATAAATCAGTTGTGGATAGCTTCAACGAAAAATGTATGTTGACATGTCACAAGTGATAAAATAGAATCATTTATAATCTAATCGAAATTAATCGGCTCAATAAATATCTGAATACTTCTTTTACTAATTAATAAATTTCTTAGAAAAAAATATTAATACTTGCATTAATATTAATTGAAAATATCATTCGTAAACTTTTTTTCCAAACTACCAAATGGACTCAGTTTCTTAAAAATTTGAAAAAAAAAGATTGAATAGAGAAATTTCCCAACATTTGGCAATTGCAAATGTGTCGACATCGACAATGGCTCTTTATTTTGATAAATCATTTTGTCGGATAGAAGGTCATAATATAAACGGTACAAAATTTGAACTATATAGAATTGGAAACAATGATGATTACATAGCTATATTTCTAAATGTTGAACTCATAATTTTTAATTAATTAACTTTTTTGGTGGTAATTAACTCAATTAATTAATTAACTCATGATTTTTAATTAATTAATTTGAACATTTTGAACTTGAAATTTTTGTGGATATAGTGGGGGATTTTGTTTATGTGGCGGCGGCGAGGCGCCGCGACTCCCAACTTTGTGAAGCGCAAACAACAACCACGTAAGACCCATTCTATCTAATCCCAACCTTAACGCCAACTTCTTGTCCCTTGTGCTGTTTCGTCGTCCTCTTTTCAAATTGGAAGATCGTGGAAATCTAACATCTTAAGATTCCGCTCTCTCTCTCTCTCCTGATATAAATGTGAAGCAACTTGCAGGAAAATACAAAATTCCACACAAAATATTTGAGGGGTGGACAACTAATTACTAATTAGTGACCAGATCTTGTAATATATAACCCTTATCCTGCTATTAAAATCTTCAATTCTTGTAAAATCTACCCTATCTAAAATTTTTTTTATACCACTTAATATTTGAATATCTGACGAGTCACATTTCAACAAATATATAATACTGTATTGAAATAGAGAATTTTAGATTAGACACAATTGTTTATTAGTCTTTTTCTAGTGGATCCAGTAACACCAAACTAGGGCCAAATTTTATCATTCCTTGAATTGGAAAAGAAGAATAGATGTTTAATAATAAGAGTTGACTAATTCAAATTTAAATTGAAAAATAAGCACCGAAAAAGACCAATTAAGAAGTAATCAAGTTCGTTACCTGGACGATGCCCAAGAAAGAGCTGGACCAACCATACTTGGCGGCGAGGGGGACGACAGCCACGGACATGACAACCCGGTCGGCATTACAAAGGCACATGACGCAAGCAGTCAACGCCACCACCTTTACCCTCTCCGGCACATTTGCAATGATCGTTCTGCCCTCCTCTCGGTGGTGGGGCACGAACATCCCCCTGTCTATCCCCTCCGCCGTACACCTCACTGCCACCCCTCCCTTCCTCCTCCACCCGACCGCCGTCGCCACCAGTGGGGCCCTCCTCGGCTCAAATCTCAACCGCGTGGCTCTACTCAGGGAGGAGCCCAGGCTCGACCTCGCCTCCCGGAAAGAAGGGGTGGTGGTGGACGAGGGCGAGGAGCGGAGGAGTAGAGATTTACACGCCATTGACCAGACTGGTTTATAACAAAAGGCCTCTTTATTCGATAAACTACTCGACCAACTAATTCAGACTCGGAGATATCAATGTGATACAGACAAACAAACAACGTTAAAAATTAATCGTCGGGGAGCGTTGTCTATGCTGCCTTGCCCACAAAAAGGAAGGAGCGGAAGTGTACGAGTCTTAAGAAGCGGCAAGTAGGAGAGGATGGCTTCCTGTTTTGGTTGTGTTAGTTTTTTAATTTTTTTTAATAAGCTTTTTAAGTTTTTATCACTGGTTGTTGGGATAGACCAACTAATTCAGATTACAATTAGATAGTTTGATTAACGCAATTTAATTAATTTTTGGGAATGTTAAAAAAACAACGTTTCAATAAAATTTAGGAAATACAAATATAAAAATGTGGTTTCACCATAAAATATAAAATATTCCGACTTTTACAACCGGATTCCGACGTGGCATTGCGTAGGAGTTTTTTTTATAGTATCCACTAAAATCAACCATCGCATCCCTACCAGTTGTGCCCACCGGGACCGAATTTCGTTCTGGAGGCCAAATCCAGCACGATGCTGGAGGATTTTTATTGAAGGACAAGCGGGAACTATTTTGCAAAAATACAGAAATACAGGAGTGCAAAATAAAAAAAGTCCACAACTATTGAATCATAACTGAGTAAACCATTGAATCGTAACTGAGTAAACCATTGAATCGTAACTGGGTAACTGGGACGGACCCCGATTTATCCGGGGCAGGATTGATAATGTCATTGTCAGAGCACGCGGACTATTATCAATAACTGGGCATATCCGTATCATAATCGGAACATGTCATTGTCAGAACCGGAACATGCCATTATCAATCCTTCAGTTCAAACGATCTGGAATGACCATTTTACTCCTGACTCAATTCACTGTCCATCCACTTCACGAAAACTATTGGATGAGTAATTATTTTGTTGTGCATTGACTTTTTTATAAAATAATAATTTCAAAATATGGTATTTTTCAGTCCCAATCTTCCTAAAATTCACAAATTTATATAGGTCAATTAATAATCCCGAGACTACTGGTTTATAGAAATTTTATGTACTTGTCCAAATGTTTTACAACCCTAATTGCTGAGATGTGGTCCGGCGCAGGAAAATGATCCAACAACCAAATAAGAAGGCGGTATTTCCAAAACCCTAAATTCGGGAAGCCCATGTGTGTTGACGGCCGAATCATTTTCTGGAATATTATGGGCTGGCCTCATAAGCCCAATAAACTATAGAGAAATAGAGGCCCAGTACAGCACATTAGTTTTCGTACGTAAAAATGCTCAATTTCTTTTTTCCGGTCCTAGAGCTAGCCCAACTCACAAGACCCGTAAAACTTGGCCGGGCCCAAAAAAAAAGCTCACATTGCCAAGTGTAAAAGTTGTGGATTTATTTACAAGTTATTGTCTTAAGATTTTTGGGTTAGGTATAGAAATCTTAATATAATACTAGAACGATTTGATCACGTATTTATTGTTGTGCTCGCACGAACCCAGTTTGTGGTACATCCCCATTGAACTATACAAGAGGTCCTGTAATGTATAATGCCTAATCGGGCCCCACTTAAATGCTTAAACCAAAAAACTCAATAAGCTCCGTTCATGAAAAGAGGAAACCAGTACTCTCAGTGGGCCACTGCCTCTGGAAGCCCTGAAATCTACAAACAGGTTTCCTTATAAAAGGAGACTACTAGAAAGGACTCAAAAGGGAAGAGGAGGAGGAGATAAAAAATTCTTGGATCTTTCTTGGGTGGCCACGCTTTTTAAATTGGGAAAAGTCCCTGTGGTATTGCGAAAAATCAAGTCAGTACTCTGTGGTTTAAAACGTATCAATTGAGTCAAACTTATTCTAATTAAAATCAATGAGAGGCTCGGGCAGCTGCCCGAACCCTTTTCGTCCTGCCCGAACCCTTTTCGTCCTGCCCGAACCTTGCCCGGCCACCCGGATCAGCCACGTCAGATTCTTTGCTGACATGGCACCACGTGGCCAGCCTATTTCTCTCCTCTTCGCCCTCTCTTCTTCTTCCCCCTCTCTTCTTCTATCTTTCCTCATTCCGTGAACTGAGAGAAAAATTAAAATTTCCTCTCCAACCTTCTCCTCTCTCCGGCCGTCTGTCTCGTCGACAGCTCCTGCCATTGACCACCATCGGGGTGAACCTCACCGTTATCGAGATCTCGTCGGCGTCTCCCCTTAACAGCGCCCTCCTCCAGGAACTGTTGAACAAGGACGATGGCACCGGCTACGATGAGGCCAAGGAGTAGACCACCGAGGACGACGTGAACTTCTTCTTCTTCCTGCCTCGCCAAGGACCTTCCTGAGAACAATGTGGCGCCCGCGATCTCATTGTCTTTTTTTTTGTTTTGGTTGGTTAGAGCTTATATTTGCAGGATGAAGATGGTTTGCAGGATGAAGATGGTTTGGGGAAGGAGATGATGAGCTTCTGTTTTGGATTGGGGGAGAGAGGAAAGAGAGAGGGGAAGGAGGGGAGGGGGATGCCACGTGGCGCCATGTCAGCAAAGGATCTGACGTGGCTGATCCGGGTGGCCGAGCAATGTTTGGGCAGGACGGGAAGGGTCCGGGCAGCTGCCCGGACCTCTAATTGATTTTAATTGGAATAAGTTTGACTCAATTGATACGTTTTAAACTATAGGGTACTGACTTGATTTTTTGTGATACCACAGGGTACTTAAGTGGACTTTTTCCTTTTAAATTTGTTTTTTGGGTCCGTTTCGGTACTTTCCAAAGCACAACTTATGGGCTTCTCTCGTCCTTTAAAGGGCTTTAACACAAATAAAGAAAAAGGTCCGGCAACGGAAAAAAGCAAAGGCCACTTTAACTTTTTTCCCAAAACCTCTTTCACCTTTGGTAGCGTGAGTTTTGAGTTTGAAATGTAATTTCTTTAAATTTTAAATTTGGTTAGATGAATGTTGTCACCTTTGGAGTTAGTTATCCATATCTAGCTAAGGTTTAAATTTATCGGGTCCTATTTGTTGTTAATGGACTTGAAAACCAACTTTACACGGTGAATTTCAAGGCATGTCAGTGAATACTTTCAGGCTCTCATCATCCAGGGGTTATAATAGCCAACAACACCCACCATAGATGTGTTGGGACATTTTGTAAATCCCCAAATTTGTCTGAAAAATTACGCTCTTGTATGCATCTAAACACGCTTTTGTCATATTTTTTTGGTAAAATTCCTAATAAAAGTTAAGTACCGTCGAGTTCTCTTTAGAATGCAGTATTTCTAATAATATTTTATACAGATTTGAGCCAAAGACTTCATTAACTTATACTAATTCCTTACCACTCTTGCTTTAGTAACATGCCAAAGTGTTTAAAATTGCCGCTCTTTTTTTTACCCTTTCTTGGGATTCCTTCACTCCAGCCCCCTCTCAGCCTATGATACCTAAATCTAGATGAAATTTTAAGGTTTAGAACCAAGAATG
The DNA here is from genome assembly GCA_963995505.1 of Hypericum androsaemum. Classification (NCBI taxonomy): domain Eukaryota; kingdom Viridiplantae; phylum Streptophyta; class Magnoliopsida; order Malpighiales; family Hypericaceae; genus Hypericum; species Hypericum androsaemum. The sequence continues at coordinate 14,371,059 of OZ023195.1, forward strand.
ATATGCCTATCTCACGTCTGGCATAATTGCCGGATTTAGACTAATCATACATAATTGCCTCTATGCATCACAACTCCAACTATAGACTTAGCCTGCGTTGTCATTTTCTGTATAATAGCGAGAAATTATGTGAGAATCAAAATCGAAGTGATGGAGTTCCCAATTTCATTTATTCCTGTCAAAATGACCAAGTTTGGATGAATAAAATTCGTGTTGAAGTTATCACTTTTTTTGCGAGTGTTGTTTCATAAGTATGAAAATTTATGTATTTATTATCTTAAATTTTTTAATTAAATATCGAGAATGTAATATAATATCACATAGAATTTGATCTCCGTGTCATGGCACTTTTTTTAAAAAAAGGTAAATTATACCAAGAATACGCCTATGCTAAAGTTTGAATCCTAAACCTCCGTCAAATCATCCAACGCCTATGCCACTAGGCCAAATGACCTTTGGCTGTCATGGCACGTTAACAATGTTAATATTCATGTAAATTTCGTTTTATGACTTTTTTGGTAGAGTGCGTCGAAATTACACATTGTTAATTACAAATGATAAAACTATTTATTTATAAGTGTGAAAAAACTAACATACCTATTGTATTGAGATTTTGGATTCTCATAAATCTATAATTGTTACTAAGCGCAGAATATACGTTGCAATTATTGTCGACATTATTTACGGAAAATCTTATGCACGAGCATCCTGGTCCAAAATGTGGGCTTTGTTTAAACTTTAAAGTTGAGAACAATTGTCTCCTTCTTCTTCTTCTTTTTTTTCTGAGTTTGGGGAATAAAAACCAAAAGCATCTGATTGTCGTTTTTGTTGGGTATGGAGCCTGAGACGAGTGGTGGTATTCGATCGAGCTCGAGAGGCGTAATATCTAGGAGTGAGTATATTATCTGTTATCCAATATTTGGATCCGGTATTCGAAAAAAAATTCAGATTCGGATAATTTTGTGTTCTGATTCGGACTCAGATTATCCAAAATTTATATTTCAAATTCGAATAGTTAAATGACTAGTTCGGATTATCCGAATATCCGAAATTTTAATTTTGGGCCAGCTATGGGCCTTTCTACGTGGGGCAATCCAACTCCTGTGACCACAATAAATCAAACATCTCGGAACCAAAGGACCCACAGTGGAATAAGCAATTATCAATTCCATTAGAACCACACTATTGAAATCAAACACCAACCGACCAAAATTTAAAAAAAAATCCCCAATTTTCTCGAACCCTAAATACTTAAAGTCCCTTCCCAATTCCCTACCTTGGCTCCGCCGTCATTGATCGATACTCATGAAACCTTGAAACCCTAAATTATTTTGCTAGTCGCTCTCCTCCTCGTCCATGCAGTTACATCTCGTCTCCCCACTTTGGTTCCATCTCGTCTCCTTCTTTGTCTTGAATTTTTTTTCTTAACTGGGTTTCAGGTGAGGATTAATGTGTTTCCATCTTATGGTGTTATCATTATTTTTGTCGATGATTCAGTTACAGTGAATGTGTAATTGAAAACTAACATAATAGTTTTGTGAATATCTTTCTATTCTGTTGAAACTTAGATAAACATGAAAATGAGTTTTGTAATTCGGATTATCAGAATCCGAAAAAAATTTGGATTTTGAATTCCGGATAATTCACTATTTGGATTTGGATTCGGATAGGAAAATAGATATTTCAGATAATTCGGATAATGAGAAATTTGGATAATTTGGATTATCCGAATGCTCACCCCTAGTAACACCAGTGCACTCGTTATGGGATCGACCCGGTGGGTACAGGTCGTCCGAGACGGTACGCATCGTGTGACGACGAAACGAAGAATAAGGCCTGACCCGGCGGGCGCCGGCCGCTGAGACCAGCCTCATTGGTGGCGGACGCCGGGTGGGCTTGGCGGCTGCCAGCATGCTGCAGCCCAGCCCGTACTAGCTCCAGATTTTAGCCAAAGTGTGGACAAAAATGTCCCTGCGTGTGTGTTTTGGTTCCTAGGGTTGTTGGCACTATAAATACCTCATTGTAGCTTATTTATGGTTGTTCCCAAATAGAAAGGAGATATAGACAATAATAGAAGAGTGTTTGGTGCCAAAAGAGTGGCCTTTTCTTGTAAAGAGCAAGTGAAGCTCGAATGCAAGAAAAGTAGAAATACTTCTGGCTTGATACGCCCCACGACGTAGACATTCTCGTCGAACTGGGTGAACAAATACTTATCTCTTGTGTGTTCTCTCATTTGTTCTTCTTGTGATTTCGTGGTTTGCTTGCTCTTGTTGGATTGTGTTGGGTCCGTTGGCTTAACAATTGGTATCAGAGCACCCGAGTTTAGGGCGTGGTAGGAGCAAGCACGATGGGTGATAGTAAATCTCCCGTGGAGAAGTTCGATGTAGTGGACTATGGCTATTGGAAGATGCAAATCGAGGATTACTTGTATTGTAAAAATTTGCAACTCCCGCTTGAGGAGAAGAAGCCTGATGACATGGATGAGAAGGAATGAGCGTTGTTGGATAGGAAAGCGATCAGTGTGATTCGCTTGTCCTTGACCAAAAATGTGGCTTTGCATACAGTGAAGGCAAAGTCAACCAATGAGTTGTTGAAGATACTGTCCGAGATGTACGAGAAACCCTCGGCGGCCAACAAAGTTCACTTGATGAGGAAGCTCTTCAACCTTAGGATGGCAGAGGGTACTTCGGTGTCATTACACCTCCATGAGTTCAATAAGACCATTGCTTCTTTGAGCTCGGTGAAGATTGACTTCAACGACAAGGTACAATCCCTAATTTTGCTAAGTTCCTTACCCGATAGTTAGAGTGGCACGGTCACGGTGGTGAGTACCTCGGTGGGGAAGGTGGTAGTCAAGTTGGATGAGGTGAGGGACTTGATTATAAGTGAGTAGATTCGTAGGAAAGAGTCCATAGTAGCCTCGGGTTTGGCTTTGAATGCTAGCAATAGAGGGAGGTCCGAGTCTAAGTAGAAAGGGAAGAAGGACCGGAGTAGGTCCAAGTCCAAATCGAAGGATGGTTTGAAGAACGACATGAGTTCCATTAAATGTAGGAATTGTGAGAAGTTTGGTCACTATAGAGCCCATTGCAAGGCACCGAAGAAGGGGTCATGTCAGTTAATGCAACAACGGAGGATCACAAAGATGCGTTGATTTAAGTGTTAGTAGTCATTGGAGGCTTATGCATTAGATTCGGGTGCATCGTTCCACTCTTGTAGTGATAAGGGGATGATGGAAACGTATACCCCGGGAGAATTTGGCAAGGTTTATCTTGTGAATGATGAACCCTTTAAAATTGTGGGTAAAGAAGATGTGAGAATCAATACTCCTAATAGATCGTTGTTGTTGTTGAAGGGTGTGAGGTATATTCCTGGGTTGAGGAGGAATTTGCTTTCTGTGGGATAACTAGATGAAGAGGGGTATGATGTGATCTTTGATTGTCGGACATGGAAGATCACCAAGGGAGCTAGGGTGGTGGCTCATGGTGAGAAAGAAGGTATGTTGTACATAACAAAGAACACTCATGATAGCATTGATCTTGTGAAAGCAACGAATGATGCAGAGTTGTGGCATAGTAGGCTAGGCCGCATGAGTGAGAAGGGGATGCAGGTACTACATTCAAAGAGAAAGCTACCGACTCTAAAGACCGTAGATGTGGGTCTTTGTGAAGACTGTGTGTTTGGGAAGCAGAAGAGGGTGAGCTTCTGAAGAGTTGGTAGGCCCCCCTAAGGTGGTGAAGCTTGAATTAGTCTATAGTGAAGTGCTTGAGGTCTGACAATGGTGGAGAGTACGAGCTTCAAGAGTTCAAGAATTTTTCATGAAAAAGATGGTAGCTTGGAACCCCCCCCCCCCCCCCCCCCCCCCGCTCGCGCAAAATGGCATAGCTGAGAGGATGAACCGAACACTAAATGAAAGAGCAAGGGCCATGAGGTTGAAGAGTGCCCTCCCAAAGATGTTTTAGGTGGATGCTGTAAACACTGTAGCATTCTTAATCAACAGAAGGCCATCAACTCTTTTGGGGAATAGGATACCGAAGGAGGCGTGGAGTGGCAAGGAGGTTGATCTGACTTTCTTACAAGTGTTTAGTTATGTTTCATATATACTTGTGGATGTAGGTAAAAGGAGCAAGCTTGATGCAAAGTCCAAGAAGTGCACATTTATTGGATATGGAGGAGATGAGTTCGGATTCTATTTTTGGGATGAGAAGAACCGAAAGGTTGCAAGGAGCCGAGATGTCATATTCAATGAGAAGGTGATGTATAAGGACAAGGGGAGTTTAGTTGATGAAGTAGGTCCTAGTAGTGAGGTGGTCGAGTTTGATATCTCAAACTCAGGTGGGAGCAGGGTACTTGATAGGCAAAAGGCCGAGTTGGAGATAGAGCCAAGGTCACCATTGACAATGGTTCCATTGAGGAGGTCCACTAGACACCGTGGATCTCTGGATAGATATTCGCCAGCAAATTTTTATCTCTTATTGACCGATGGAGGAGAACCTGAAGATTTTGTAGAAGCTCAGGAGAGTGAGCAAGTGAACAAGTGGAAACTTGCCATAAATGATGAGATGGAGTCCTTGAGGAGAAATGAGACTTGGGAGTTAGTTCTTTCCAAAGGCAAGAAAGCACTACAAAATAAGTGGGTCTACAGAGTGAAGAAAGAGGCGGATGGCATCAAGCGTTACAAAGTAAGACTGGTTGTAAAGAGATTTTAGCAGAAGTATGGTATTGACTTCACTGACATTTTTACTCCTGTTGTGAAGATGACCACCATCCGAATGGTGCTGAGTATGGTGGCTGCTGAAGATCTATTGCTAGAGCAAATGGATGTGAAGACGGTATTTCTCCATGGTGATCTAGAGGAGGAGATCTACATGGAGCAACCAGAGGGGTTCTTGTAAAGTGACAGTAAGCTTGTGTGCAAGTTGAGGAAGAGCTTGTATGGTTTGAAGCAAGCTCCAAGACAATGGTATAAGAAGTTTGATGGATTCATTCGCGAGATTGATTTTGCTTGTTGTGGAGCAGATCATTGTTGCTATGTGAAGAGACTGGACAATGGCTATATCATCCTCCTACTTTATGTTGATGACATGTTGATAATAGGCACCAGTGCAAGTGAGGTGAGCAAGGTGAACAAGCAATTGTCCGAAAGTGCCATGAAAGACTTGGGTGAGGCCAGGGGCGAAGTCACGTATATTATTGTGGGGGCAATTGCCACTTAATTATTTTTTTGTTTGATAACTAGGTATATTTTTTAATATATGTCCCCACTAAAATTAAAAATTGACCCCACTAAAAAATTAATCAACCTAAAAATTAAAACCAAATCTTAAAAAAATTTAGGCATTCCTTATATTGCCCCCACTCGAAAAATTTTCTGGCTCCGCCTCTGGGTGAGGCTAAGCAAATCCTTGGGATGAAGATTGAGAGGGATAGAGCTGCAGAAAAGCTATTTCTCTCACAAGCCGAGTACATTGAGAAGGTGATGGAGAGGTTCAGTATGCAATATGCCAACTCCAAGTTGACTCCTTTAGCTGGACACTTCAAGCTGTCCAAGAAGAACTCGCCTAAGACTGAGGCAGAGAAGGCTAAAATGGAAAAGACTCCATATGCATCAGCTGTGGGTAGCTTGATGTATGATATGATTTGCACGAGGCCAAACATAGCACATGTAGTGGGAGTAGTGAGCAAGTTGATGAGCAATCTGGGGGAGCAACATTGGGTCGCAGTGAAATGGATCCTTGGCTACTTGAGAGGTACCACCGAGAAGTGTCTTTGTTTTGAGGGCAAAGATGTGAAGCTCCTAGGCTATTATGATGCGGACTTGGGGTCCAATGACCATGATGAGAAGACGAGCACAAGTGGTTATGTCTTTACGCTAGGAGGGACAGCGATATCTTGGGCCTTAAGGTTGTAAAAGGTGGTGGCTTTGTCAACCGCAAAAAGTGAGTACGTGGCTGTGACGGAAGTAAGTAAAGAGATGGTATGGTTGTAAAGTTTCTTGGGGAAGTTGGGAAAGGAGCAAAGTGAGAGTGTGCTCTACAATGATAGCCAAAGTGCAATACACTTGGCAAAAAATCCCGCTTTCTACTTGTAGAGAAAGATTTTAAGGTTTGAAAAGATTGACGAAAAGTGAATCTCGCAGACATGTTGACCAAGGTGGTTACCTTGGAGAAGCTGAAGCTAAACATGGCCTCAGCGGGTCTAGTGAACTGAGAAGAGACCCGGCTTACCAAGAGTTGAAAGAGTGAAGAGCAAGTCATCAAGTGAGCGATTACAAGAGTTGAGCCCAGTCTCCAGGTGGGAGATTGTTGGGTATGGAGCCTGAGACGAGTGGTGGTGTTCGATTGAGCTCGAGAGGCATAACACCAGTGCACTCGTTATGGGATCGACCTGGCGGGTACAGGTCATCCGAGATGGTACGCGTCGTATGACGATGAAACGAAGAATGAGGCCTGACCTGGTGGGCGCCGAGTCAGCTGGCGGCCGCCGGCCGCTGAGAACAGCCTCGTTGGTGGCGGACGCCGGGTGGGGTTGGTGGGATCGACCCTGCGAGTATGGAGCCTGAGACGAGTGATGGTGTTCGATCGAGCTCGAGAGGCATAGCACCAGTGCACTCGTTATGGGATCGACCCGACGGGTACATGTCGTCCGAGACGGTACGTGTCGGCGGGTATAGGACGCTGGGTGCGGCTGGCGACCGCCAACCTACTGCAGCCCAGCCCGTACCAGCTCTTTAGCCAAAGCGTGGATAAAAATGCCCCTACGTGTATATTTTAGTTCCTAGGATTGTTGGCACTATAAATACTCCTTTGTAGCTCATTTATGGTTGTTCCCAAATAGAAAGGAGAGATAGACAACCCTAGAAGAGTGTTGGGTGCCAAAAGAGTGACTTTTTCTTGTAAAGAGCAAGTGAAGCCCGAGTGCAAGATAAGTGAAAATCCTCCTGGCTTGGTACGCCCCCAGACGTAGACGTTCTCGTCGAACCGGGTGAACAAATCCTTGTCTCTTGTGTGTTTTCTCATTTATTCTTCTTGTGATTTTGTGGTTTGCTTGTTTTTGTTGGATTACGTTAGGTCCATTGGCTTAACAGTTTTGGCTCTCATTTTTTTCATCTTGCAATCATCAACTTACTTTTTTTCTATATCTCCAGACACATGTATAATGAACCGATTAATCTAGGTACAAATTGATTAATATATTTGAAACATTACAAATCTGTCTCAAGAAATTGTTTCACACTGCCGACTAATCATGAAATTACTTTCCCCCACCTTTCGTTTACGTTCAAGGAGATCTGAACATTGAATTGTATAATTTCGAATAACGGTGAGAATGCGCGACTTTTTTATTTCAACATGGTTCGCGTAATTATGGACAATAGTAATGGTTTAGGCTAGTTATATGACAACATTATTTGGCATAATGACTTGGGCGGAACTCCTGGAATCTCCATGGGTGCGCATGTTTTAATTCTCCCATTCTTTACTTAGTCTAGACCCCCGAAATCCACATTTATGCTTTGCCAACTTCACATTTTTTTTCGAAACAAGAGGACGTATATTTCGAGTTTTAGTCGTACATAATTTTTGAATGGTACTTCTCGGGAGAAAGTTTGACTGCATTATGGATTCAGTCATCTCATGAGGAGTTGAAAAGTCGTAGCAAGTGCACGAAAATTGGAGTTTTTTCTTCTTGATTGAATGATTGCATGGAGGAGGCGTCTGAAGGGTGATCTCAATATGTCTGGGTATTTTAATTGTGTTCCGAGAAGTTGCATGATGCTTAGACAAGGAGTAATTGCTTTGGTTTTAGCTAGTATAGGAACTTGAAAACTACCAACTCGGTATTTTTAGTTGTTCTTTTCGCATATAAATGCAGCAATGATAATCTTCTACTGTATAAATGTTTTTTATTTGGAAGATGACACAACTAATAAACAGAAAAAGAAAGCTCATTGTCACTGCGTAAAGCAAGCAATGAGACAAAAACTACTAGTCTGACTACCGAATCTTCAGTTCTGCACTAAAGAACAGCAAACTATTATAACAAAAAATCTGGCCTAAGCTCGAAATCCAAAGCGTTATATATGATCCTAATATTGTATATTTGCATGCTTGCATCGTTTAGAAATGGCAATTTTTTGTCCGATAAAAATTGATGTAAGTGATAAAAATTTTAAATTTGTTTAAGAAAATGATGAGCACACATTACAAATGAAAAAACGCTATTGTAGTAGTCATTATGCTCAACTATTAATACTTGTAATAAAAATTGCAAAAAATAAATAAATTATTTTCCTCACAGTACTTACTCTATGAACGCCATTACAGGCTGCCCAATGTGATGGCGCTGGCAACTGAAGTGCCGGCAAAAACGCCGATGAAACGAATGCAATTGTTTTGTAGCACTATTTAATTGCCAAAAGGAAATTGTACTAATATTCTCATCAAAAACTGCGTTCTAATTTATAGCATGGGAAAATATAGACGAAGGCTATAACTTGTGATGTCTTTTTTTGTGAAAGGTTTGTGGATGTTAATATTTAAGAAGAACTAAATTAAGATTCATGAGAATCGGGACCATTTGAAGTAGTACAATATAAGAAATTTTAGCTAAAGATCGACCCAGACCGTCAGACCCATAACTAAATAAGCATCATTGCTCGTAATTGAACATGTTTATATTAAATTGCGATACCCACCGGAGAAGAGTAACGTTGGGAGGCAGGAACCAATATATTCCTACGACAGTGTCGTGAGATACAATGATTGATCGGAGAGAGACAAGATGATGTTGGCCAAGATGTCTAAATTTACACATGTTTTTGGTGGGCCTGCGTGTTGGACCGAGCTGAACTGGCATGGACAAAAACGAAGCAAAGAAAACATGTCTACGTCATTTATAAAGTTAGAGTGTGTTGTTCTATCTTAACAAATATGTCGGTTATTGTGCAAGTAGTAGTGTCAAATAGTTTATGAGATAGAGAGTTTTGACACATCTCAAAAAGTCTCACACTAATCAAACATAGATTAATCGGCACAATAATGATTAGGTACCAGGTGATTTAAACTAAAAAAAATTGGAAACATAAACGAGAGTTTGTTTAGGAGTCTCTCCAACAAAGTGGTAAGAATTTTTTTAACTTAATTAAAAAATTTCAAATTTTCGTTCTTGAAAATGAAACAGTGTTTAATACTTATAAAAAATATTTTGTCATCATTCAAAAGTATTACGCGACTATATGAATTGATCGACCATGTGTGTACCCAAATACCATGAATTTCAAACAAATAAATCGATCTAAAACAATATTATCCTTCGCCTTTAATTTCTTCTCGGAGGTAAGAGCGAAGGAAAAAAAATATATATATAAAAATTCAAAAGTGTTTAGATCATGGTAATGGGGGCCACAATACCACATCAAAGAATTTATTTCCCAAGTATTTACATTCTTTCCACTTAGATGCATGCATATGGGACTTTAGATATCAGCTTTAGATACTGAAATTATCTGATCCAAACAAGCATTGTTATTTGCCTAAGAGAAACAAATTCCTAGGCTCCTCCACCATTATCTTATGTTGTTGTAATTTCGAGAATATAGTAGAAATATAAGGCGGCTGTTCACTTTTATTGGCATCCCCATCCTACCTTGAATTTTAAACCAACTTAACGAAATATCGGGTAAAAAATTATACAGGTTTTGACTTTGTCAACGTGCAATAATACATGGCCATGCGAACAATAATGGGTAACGATACTAACATACTCTGATATCATGTTCGAACTATGAATCTAGTCTAAAAAACTCGACACGATGAAAAAAATCAAATTTTTAACACTTATAAGCACAATTAATAATACGTTAATAAAAAAATTATTTAGTCAAAATATGGATTGCTGCCTCTAATTTTTGATATGCATGTCCACATCATACAATCTATTTCATGGCACTAGGAATTGAGCCTAATTTAACTTGAAACTCATGGCTCAATTGGATCATCAAAGTCCAATAAGCTTCAAGAATAATTACTTTGAGGAAATATATTGTGTGAGATATAAATTTATTCAATACTACAATTGAAAAACTCAAAATATGATTATAATTCAATAAGAAATACATTTCTATTGTCTTCGATGTAAAATCTGACAAGATATCAGGAATACTTCACCGTGTTATCGCGACAAGCCAACTTGTTAATCAGTTTTGGATTGAGTAGGGACTACTAAAAAGTTGTCCCTACGGAAGGGACTCATTCAGAGCCATTGGATCCATTTTTTTAATTAAAAAAATTGATCTGATGGTCAATATCACACGAGGGTATTTTTGACCTTTTCATTAAAATTCACTCTCCTAATTTATATTCCCTGTCTCGAGCCCCTCAAACCTCTCTTTCTCTCTCTCTCTCTCTCTTCTCTCTCTCTCTCTAAGCGGGGATGCCCCCACGGTCCCTCATCTTCACGGCCTGTACACAGACTTGAACCCACCGTGGTTGAGCTTGTTGGATGTGGAGAAGGAGGAGGTAGCTCGCCGGAAGAGGGAGTGGCCGCGCGCTGCTCTCATCCTGTGCCCCGTCGGAGTCGGTGGCTCGGCTCGACTCCACCCCGCTGATCCGGCTACTCTCCACCTCTTCCTCGTCGTTGTCCCTACCGACTGGGGAGAACCTGAACAAGGAGGAAGCCAGATGAGGAGGAAGCCGGAGGAGGAGACGAGCCAGGAGAGGAAGGAGAAGAGGCTGGGGGCGATGAGGGAGAGGAGAACGACGGTGGGGCCTTCGTCAATGAGTAGACCGGTGAGGTCGGTGGACCATACGAGCCCAAGCCCACCCGATTCAGCAACTAGGAGCGTAACGGCCGCTGTTTCGATTTTTTAGTGAATTTCTGGGTTTTTGTTTTTTGTCTTTTTTAGTGGATCTATTGATTTCTGAGTTTGGTTTCATATTGTTCGATCTCGGTTGTTTTTCGTATATTGGGATATTAGTTTTCGTATGTAGTGATATTGGTTTTCATATGTTGGGATATTGGTTTTCAGATGTATTGATATTGGTTTTCGGATGTATTGATATTGGTTTTCGTATGTAGTGATATTGGATTGCATGTGTAGCGATTGTAGTTTTCATATGTAACGATACTGGTTTGCATGTGTAATGATATTGGTTTTTGTATGTTGGAATATTGGTTTTTGTATGTTGGAATATTGGTTTTCGTATGTTGGAATATTAGTTTTCATATGTTGGGATATTAGTTTTCAGATGTTGGGATATTGGTTTTCGGATGTATTGGTATTGGTTTTCATATGTTGGGATATTGGTTTTCGGATGTATTGATATTGGTTTGCATGTGTAGCGATTGTAGTTTTCATGTAACGATACTGGTTTGCATGTGTAATGATATTGGTTTTCGTATGTTGGAATATTGGTTTTCGTATGTTGGAATATTGGTTTTCGTATGTTGGGATATTGGTTTTCAAATATTGGGATATTGGTTTGCATGTGTGGTGATATTGGTTTTCTAATGTTGTGATATTGTTTTTCGAATGTAGTGATATAGATTTGCAAGTGTATTGATATTGGTTTTCAAATGTTGGGATATTATTTTTCGAATGTAGTGATATTGGTTTGCATGTGTAGCGATATTGGTTTTCATATGTAGTGATATTGGTTTGCATATATACTGATATTGATTTCTGAATGTAGTGATATTGGTTTTCGAATGTAGTGATATTGGTTTTTGATGTGAATAACTTTATACATATGTAACTCGGATTTTAGTTTTAAAAAATCAGATTTAAAATTTATCGAAGATTTTAAATATGGAACTCGTATTTTAGTGAGAAAAAAATACCGAAAAATTAACTTAAGGATTTTTGAAGTGATGTTGGAATGTGAAGAGTCTCATTTAATTTTGTTGACTGGTTTAGTCTTGAAAAGGGAACAAAGAATATGAAGAGTCTCTCTCAAAGGTGGCTGGTTGAATTTTTTATGATTCCCACGTTTTTTTGAATAAAAAAATATATTAAGAGTGGAATAATTTATTGCTAAACTACCTATATTGCCCTTCTATTTTTTCTAATTGCCAAAACTGTCACTTTGCTTCTTTTAGTCCATATGGATGGAGACTAACCTTGTCCGCACCCAATCCATGCCCCTTGTTAATCATATCTTGACCAATTGCATATTCTTTACATCTCGTGAGGAGATGTAGAAAATGAATATGATGTAAGTACAATTCTTTATTTAAGATTGATTCATACAATAAAAACTAAATTCAACTTAACTACCATTAATCGTCGCCAGGTCTTAGAGGACACTAATTTACGTAAATTAATATATTTTCTCTCCATTTTTTTGTTCTTCGACCACGTTCTCTGCCTTTAATGAGAGAGAGAGAGATCTGGCAAATCAATCGCCACCAGATTTGTTAATTATGGTTGCGATGAAGATGGAGTATGGTGGGATTAATTAGTACTTTGTTAGCATGAGTTGAATTAATAAATTTGTAATTATTACTATTACTTCAATACAATTAAGAGATAATTACTCTAAGGTCTCTAGTGTTTGAACAAACTCCATTTTCAGTCCTTACTATTTTCAATAACCTTTCTCGGTTCTTCTAGTTTGAAATAATGCACCTTTTTGATCCCTGGCCGACCCACCGCTGATGTCATCGATCAACATAATTTTTTAATGACTATTATGCCCTTAAAAAAGTCATAACAAATATAAAAAAATCAAAAACTATCTTCTTTCCCAATCTCAAGCATATTCATCTTCTTCCTGGGAATCAAAATCTTTGAATTAAAAATTAAAATCCACAAAAACCAACACTAAGAATTATCATCAACCACTTACATGAACATAAAATCAAATCTTTATCAGGCCAAAACAAATCTACGCCAATTATATACACGAGTGTTCGAAAATAAACCAGTTTCAAGCATGTTAGAATTTGAGACAAAAAGTATCTAATATACCAAAAAAGGGTGAGTTAAGAGGAAATGGGTGAGAAGACAATTACGTACCTAGGGAAGGCGCCAATGAGGGCGAGCTTGGTGAAGAGGTCGGGTAGGAGAATGGAGGCGAGGAGGCCGATCATGGCAGAGATGGTGTCACGCCCTAGAAATCGGGCATGCTAACCGTCCCAAGGGAAAACTACCTCGAATGGGCTACAATAACCAGAATTCAAAACTTTAAACAAAATTAAATCCACCGTCCTTATTCCAATACTACTACGATAGTCTTTATAAGGAGCAAAACTATATGATGGTAAAATAAATGCATACTTTGGCCTCACGTGAACTCTCGTTCTACACCCGATCCTGAGCCACACCTGACAAATCTGAAACAAACAACGTATTTGGTGAGTTACGCAACTCAGTAAGCCGTCTGTATTTCCTTCCTACTCACATTCATATAACCAAATATTAAGTTAGATAAAATATAATAGGTATCACAAAATACGTCAAAACAGATCTCATAGTTTACAATTTAACGAGATAGAACATATGCAACAAGTAATGAACACTCCGGAGTGCCACCTAATTTATGATGGGATCCCGCGGGTCACAGACAGGATATACCCTCTCCGCGGGCACAGATCATTCCAAACGCTCTCGTGGATCACAGACAGTATATAATTTCTCCGCGGGCACAGATACGTAGGAAGAATCCCAGCACAGACTAGGCCAGACAGATCAGATTTTCAGACCAGAATAAATCTCAGTACAAATCAGAACAAGATTATTCGAAATAGACTACAATAAAATAGCACATGTCACACGAGTCTTATAGAATACTAACGCTTATCCATGGTCACAGATTAATACTCATGCGAGTCTTAAACTAACAATAACGTATATTCTTGTTAGAATCTAGTTCATGGATATGTGTTAGGTTTATTCGGTGGACCCTCAAACCAAGTTTCTAGAATTCTTAAAATAATTCTAATATATCAAAAGTTCACAGAGTTCTTAAACTACAACTAACTTATATTTTGATCATGTTCATGCAGATCACAAAGTACCAGTCACCAAGATCAGGTTTCATGCAGATTCATGCCATTCCAATTACTAAATCCACGTAATCTTCAATAACAAACATGGACAGAAATAGACGGATCCAACATTAATCAATGAACATCAAGCCCTAGTAAGCACTTAAGCAACCCGAAATGTATATTTTAATCTTCTTTTGCGGATATCTTATATGGTTACATAATTATATTTTTCCTATATTTTAATCCATGTTCATGCGTTCCTAGTCATGATCACATAATCAAGTTTATGCACTTTTTTCTGTCAAACACGATTAAGCAGTTCACGATTTATAATCCCAAGTACAAACCTGAAAGTCGAAGCACATAAAATCAAGAAATCAAATAGCACCGCACTGCAACAAATCAATCAATCTTATAAACCGAACAAGACATCAATGATTCGTAGTTATCATAAAATCCTACAAAAGAAACTGACTTACCTCGAATCTAGCGTCCCTTTTTCTCGCACAGATCTGAATTCACTCTAAACCGTTAACTGCTATACGTACGAATCGACTATTAATATTTCACGAGCAAGCGGAGACATGTGATTCTTAAGATGTTCGAACGGAGGCACTTACTTTCTAGTTTCACTCTTTTCGCCGTTGTCATTCCTTCCTTGGTCGTCTCCAATCTCGTCTAGGTCACCTTCAGGGAGGGAATATGAATTAGGATTAGGTTTTACAGGCATAAGCCTTCCTTATATAGGTTTTAGTTAACATAAACTCTAAGTCGATCTTTTATATATTATTCACTGGCAAAATACCAAGTGGTACCCCAAATTATTATTAATTTCATATTGATTCCATGGTTCTCACAGATGGAGTGGCTGATGAAACAGCTGTTGGATTTTATAAATACGAACCCTAGGTTCGTAGCAGCGGAAGATAAAAAAATTTCACCGACGCCGAATCTGATCATGGTTGTATAACATAAAATCAAGATAATAACATAGTTAGAGAATTCTTACAGTACATTGTAGATCGAATCTTCAACTATGGTATCCATGTAGTCCTCGTCTACGAACTCCTTGACAGTTGGAATCTTTGAGAATTCGCTAGGAGAATTCTTAATCGAAGAAACTAAAGAAAATATGTGTCATATTTGGGTAAAGGTGCAAAATAATGATGTCTCAAGATATCGTGGTAGGAAGTTTTTTTTCTACCATGAGTGTATTGGCTATTTAAAATTTTGATTTACATTTTACCTATGTCTTGCCGAGTTGGGAGGGGTGTGCATAAGATTCGAGAATTTTAGATGATAAAATTAGAAGAGAAGATACTTGATAATTCTTCAAGGTACTAGCTATCTTATATTGTAGTTCCTCAAGGTATGATAATTGATAAGCTAATAGTTTTTTTTTCTAAAATATTTTTGATGTTCTTTATAGGTAAATATTATGGTCGGGGTTTGTTACATGTTATGGTCGGGGTTTGTTACTCATTTTATGAATACGCGTTATCACCTAAAGAAATATTCACATTACTACCATCCTTTAACCCCACAAGAGCTTTTTAATTTGCGGCATTCATCATTGTGTATTGCAGTTGAAAGAGCCTTCCGGGTGTTAAAGAATCATTTTTTCATTATTGGTTCTCGAGAAAAGCCAAGATCTAACTCAAGGACTACTTCAGAAATGATTCTTACTTGCTACATATTGCACAATTATGTTTTGGGTGTTAATTCGGATGCATCAATTTAGGCAAAAGTTGATGAGTCTTTTCGAAATTCAGTTCTAAGTTATGAAGAGTACATTGGAGTCTCAAGAGACGTCATGAGAAAAAAAAAGAACTACTTAGAGAATCAATTCCAACACAAATATGGTATGATTATAATAGAAACAGTAGAAAATAGAAAAATTAAGTCTTCTATATATGTTGGTATTTCTTTATAACGGATTTTATGTATAGTTTGTTCTTTATGTTGGATTATTTGTATGATGGTAGTTCTTGATAATGGATTATGCTCTGTTGCTGCAATTTGCTGTTTGGATCTTAGTCGGTCTCTTGTTGTTGTTGCTCTATGCAACAACTCAGTTTCGTTTAATTCAGTCTCATTCAAGGCACTTTACCAAATAGTTGTAGAAGATTTTATCTAAATTATCCTGATTGCTCTGTGAACACTACAGGATCTGTATAAGCTCATTCTAGAAATACAAAGGTCATTGTATGATTGTGTGTATCATATTCTTTTGTCTTTCTGCAGCTTGATACTTCCTCCAGTTATGTGTCAATCCATGAAAACATCTAAGTAAGACTCTTTCCAATAGGAAAAAATGGCACAGCTCACAATGTTGGGTAACATTTCAGGCTTCTTTAATTTGTTTTAGCCTCGTATGATGCATACCATAATGGTTGATGATTGTGTTTCTATATATGAGTTGGTGGTAGAAATAGGTTGTGCTTCTAGCATATATATACTTGTGGAGTAACTGAAAGATATATTCTGCAGGTACCAGACACAGAAGTAAGAAAGGAGGTGGAGAATAGGATGTAGACGATCAATGAACTTTGGCATTTATTTTGACGTACTTGATGTGTAGGGGATGATTTTTAGTATGGCTCACGAGAGTTGTAAGTTGTAAGGGTATTAAAGTAAAAAACTAAAATCAATTCTTATGTTCAAGTTTTGGTTCCAAACAAAAAAATAAGAAGGTGATTCTATTTCCATTGCCATTAAGAATTAGAAATGAAATCATTTCCTCACAGAATTGGTTCCAAACTAGTTGTTCTTCATGAGCTTTGTCCTGACCTATGTGTTCTGAAAGAGTTTTGCTATGTTGAGCTTTACTATATTGTGTGTCAAGAGCTTTGCTAGGTTTTCTTCTTCTCCCCTATTCTTCATTTTCTTATTTTCTTTCTAATTATCATTACAAACATGAAGGTACATCATTATCTTATTTTTTAGTAGAAATATATAATGGGAGTTCACTTTTATTCGCATCCCCAGCCTACCTTACATTGTTTAACCAATTTGAGGTAATCTAAATATTTTACCAAGTAAAGTTTATCGAGTTAAAATTTCTACGAACTTTTATTTCATCAACGTACAAATGATATAGAAAAATTATACGAACAACAATAGACTGCGAAATTAACCTGATGTCAAAACTTGTTAAGATCTTATAATAACTCAAAACGTTGAGATAATAAAAATATGAAATTTTCACGTTTATAATTTTTTATCGTAATAATTCTAATATTTTTTTCAAACCACAAAAACATGAATTGATATATAAGATGGCCCATTCCACGAGCCGATGGCGAACAAAATTGATTAATGAATCATGGAGCCCCATAATTGGCATCTAAAAAACATTTGCATTTTGCTACGTACATCTAATCTATAGCCTTTGGATTTTTATTTTGGAAGAATAGGCTTTTGTTTTTTTGTGCGTTCAATATTCAATATGTGATTAATATTATATGGTAATCAAATCTTTGTTTTGTCGAATAATTTAAGTTTCAATCAGGTAATTTAAAATATGATTAAAAATTAATAAATGATTAATATTGTTGAATTATTCATATTGATTTTTAGTTTGGGTTTTTTTAGTTATTCATATATTACCACCTCTAGTGAATAGTGATCGGAACTTGGACGTTGTGAAAAGGGTAAAGCCATACCACACGGTTTTATCTCGTGACGGCGGTGAGCGTGGGCGTAGCCAGTAAGAAATGCTGATGCGTGTGCATTCATTTCCATAAATTAATGTCATGGCCAATTTTCCCTTTTCAATTTCCCCATGTATTATTTTTTATCAATATTCGTGGAATTTACGCGTGTATATTTCAACTAAAAATTAAAATAGGTTTAAAAAAAGAGATAATTACTATCAGGACCCCAGGGTTTAGTCAAATAGACTCTGAGGACCCTGTAGTTTTTCTACTAATTACTGAGCCCCTGTAGTTTGTTTATTATTATACACTCGGGTCCCTGAAGCCAGATCGGAGAAATTTTTGGCGAACTGCCCACTCGAAATGACTAAAATGCCCCCACTTAAAATGAAAAAAACCACTCTCTCTCCTCCCTCCCTCTCTCTCTCCCTCTTCCTCTTCCTCTTCCTCTTCCTCCATGACGGTATTTGAATGTGTGGGAGGTCATGAGCGATATCGACATTCTAATTGGAGCATTCGAGAATATAGTATCAGGGCCCGAGTACGAGGAGCTTCGGCAATGAGGGCCGAAGAGATTAAACATGCAGTTCTTTAAGGATATACAAGCCCGTATGAGAGATCCAAACTATAAGTTCTCGCCGGAGCTGAAATTGAAATCAAAGAGCAAATTGGTACCCAAAAAGAAATGGCAGAAAGCAGAATCTAGATGGAGGAAGGCACGGAGACGCTGAGCAGGAGATTTTGTCGTCTGTTCTTCGATCTAGATGGTACGAGGATTGTAAAAGTTTCTCATCATTTTTTCTGCTGTTGTACCATGATCCACCCCAGAATCCAAAGCCTTCATTCCGAAATTCGGGTTGCTGAAGTTGTTTTCGATGATCTCGATATCGTTGTTTCCATTTCCGAAGTATGCAGGAAACTTGTACTGGTCCGGGATGGTGTTGGGGTAGTAGGTGTCTTGGGTCTGTTGCAGCTCATCTTGCCCTTGGTCCCAGTAGCTTTCTAGGGTCCATTCATGGAGGAAGAGGAAGAGGGAGAGGGAGAGGGAGAGAGAGAGAGAGAGAGAGAGAGGGAGAGAGGAGAGAGAGTGTTTTTTTTTCATTTTAAGTGGGGGCATTTTAGTCATTTCGAGTGGACAGTTCGCCAGAAATTTCTCCGATCTGGCTTCAGGGACCCGAGTGTATAATAATAACCAAACTACAGGGGCTCAGTAATTAGTAGGAAAACTACAGAATTCTCAGAGTCTATTTGACTAAACCCTGGGATCCTGATAGTAATTATCTCTTAAAAAAAAGCACACGGAACCTAGCCATTGCAATTCTTATTGACGGGGAAATCGGATACTAAAAAAAGGGAAAATGTTTTCAAAGGGTTAGGCCACACGTGGGAATAATAAATACAGGTTTAGGGAATCACATGCATGTGGGGAAATCATAGGCTACATCTCTACCACTCTATGGCCGTAGACCTGCATCTATTTTACAGTTCCGACACGAGTCACTGCGTAGCCAGTGGTCCCTACACAGCTCCTCACACGCTCTGAGGTGCGATCCCATTCGTTGATCGCATCAGATTTGAGTCCGATGATTGCTATTATTATATGAAAATATTATATGAGTGATATGTAAGTCTTTTGTACTCGTGACTAAAAATATGTGGTAATCTTAATATTAATTTTATTATAAATGTCGTTGTGAATTTTAATCGTAGAAAGTTGTTTACAAATAATTAATGAAATATCTTCGATCAAAAAGGTTATGACAAGCATTTATTCAAGACATTAATCGTTATATGTATATATATAATTTATACGGTTTTTGATATTAAACCAACAATTGGAATAGTCATTTAAAAAAATAAAATGAGTGAAATAATAATGTTCAGTATTATATCCTCATTTGCAATTAAAAGCTCGAAAGTACTTTAATAATAAGGAGCGGCATCGATAATAATTAATCCGTACCGCAGGCACGTGAGCCCCTCATTTGGTAATTATTTTTCGTATGAAATTCCATGCTGGAATTTGCTGTTACGCACCGCAATAGGTCAAGGCCGTTGTCCGTTGGTTTAGAAAATTCTATGCTTTTAAAAAACACAATTCGACTGGTGGTCTGATCAGTTGTACTGTGAATTGGACACAAGAACGGGTTATTTTTAGGTTTTTGACCGGGGTCTGTACTAACCAGACCAAATTTGATCGGATTGGTCAATTTTGACGTCCCCTGACTGGTCGAACCCGATTCGTACAAAAATGGACAAATTTGACTTTTTTGGGTATTTTTCGAGAAAACAAAGTTGATTTGACAAGTTTATAGAGTAATAAATAAATAAATAAATAAGTAGATTTATAGAATGGAGAGATAAAAAAAATTAAGTCTACTTTTTTTGTATGAAAAATAAGTCTATTTTGACCTACAAATATATATGTATATATTATTTAAAATATTAAAAAATAAAAAATATTTTTGGTCCGACCAGTCCGACCAGCTGACCCAAAAAACGGTAGAAATTTTGGATCGTAGCTCCGGACCGGGTTTTAAAATCATGGAAAATTCTATAAATAGAATTTTTCGATAATCGGAATTTAAACTCTGATGAGTCATCATCTCACTCTTTTTTATATAGTTAGATCAATTGTTTCTAGCAATCGCTTTTCTAACAAACATCGAAATACACCTTCTACTTGTTTTGGTTTAGATCACGTTGTATTTGA
Organism: Hypericum androsaemum; assembly: GCA_963995505.1. Lineage (NCBI taxonomy): Eukaryota > Viridiplantae > Streptophyta > Magnoliopsida > Malpighiales > Hypericaceae > Hypericum > Hypericum androsaemum. Next base: position 14,391,417 of record OZ023195.1, read on the forward strand.
ATATCGGCCATTGAGTAATTTAAGTTTGAGATAAATAAAATTTTCAGAAGGTAAACAAGATTTTTAATATTTAAAATTATTGTATTTTAAATAGTTCAAACCAAATAACTCTTAGCTTAAATAGAACTATCATCTTGATATGTGTACTAAGTGGTACCTTCTAATTGTTGGTGCACTTAAAAAAAAAAAAAGGGTAAATTACCCTCACGTCCCTGAGGTTTGGTCACCCTCTCCCTAGGGTCCCTGGCTTTTGGAAAATGATTGTCCCGTCCCTAAGTTTTGATGATAATAGACTCTCAGGTCCCTGGCTGACGTCATCGGCTCTTTTTTTCATTTTTGGTCATAGAAATGACCAAAATACCCTTAACTTTTCATTTTTGGTTAAGGGTACTTTGGTCATTTCCATGACAAAAATGAAAAAAAGAGCCGATGACGTCAGCCAGGGACCTGAGAGTCTATTATCATCAAAACTTAGGGACGGGACAATCATTTTCCAAAAACCAGGGACCCTAGGGGGAGGGTGACCAAACCTCAGGGACGTGAGGGTAATTTGCCCAAAAAAAATTAGTAGTTCGTGTTATTTTTTGGTACCTTCTACTTGTTTATCCTCTGCGGTCCGTTTGGTGGACGCTCTTCAAATAATATTTTTTATATTCATCAAGATTGAACTTAATAACATTTTTACTACTTCAACCATGTTTTCATATTATTTAATACCAAGTAATTATTAAAATGGGATATTTTTCATATTCTGTTATGTTTTTCAGTTTCCAGTGACATGGTCATAATTTTTTTAGAATCAGAGTACGAAAAGAAAGAAAAATAACGACATCGATACATCCTCTTCTGCTCCAACCAAAACAGGAAAAAAATGCGAGTAATTTACAAAGCGACATCGTTTACGTCATGTAGGTAAGAAGAACGAATAGGCTGGAAGAGAGATCTTAAAAGAAAAAGGAAAATGGACATCCGTTTTGTGTTTTTCTGAGACTGGCGAATGACAATGTTTGTCCCTGTCGGTTCACGACCAATGATAGGGAGCTCACATAATATGTGCAGCCACTGGCGAGACATGGTGGCACCAAAGTAAAATCCAAGTGGGAAAACTCCATAAAACAAAAATTGAGAATGTTTGGGAGATATGTAGCCGGAAATAAAAAAAAGAGAGGAACAAACTGAAAAATAAAATTTAAAAAACGTTAGGACAAGAGAGAGGGGGCAAAAAGAAAAAGTGGAAAGTGAAATGTGAGAATAGGGAAAGAGAAGGAAGCATACATATAATACTCTCTCCAGCGGTGGCGTGATTTGCTTTTTGCTTTTTTCCTCGACAGGAATCTTTGAAAATCCAAAGTTCTCCGGCAGGGAATTGATTATTAAACACATCAGGAAATTCAGGGAAAATCAAAAGTGAAAAATAAATCAGAAAAACAGTATGAAAATATTACTAGAGATGAAGATGTGTTTTTCATATGTATATTTTTAAAAATTAGACCAAATTCTTTTTCTAAACTTGGGAGTATTTTTGTCAAAAAAGTGTAAGGTAATTAGTTAGAATCTTCGTATCAAATTTTAAACCTTGGGTCATGGGTCAATCAAAATTGATCTAATATCATGTTAAATCTTTGTATTCAACTCAAAATTTTAAGATAATGGAGTTGTAAATTTGTTACACTTATAAACTAGGCACAACAATCTTTTACTTTCGAAGAGGGATTCTCCAACATAAATATTTTTAAATTTCATTATATTTGAGTGCTATCAAATAAAAGTGCAAAAATTGACTTTGATAGCATCGTCTCGTGGCTAGAATTTTGAAATAAAGTTTTATGATTATTTTTCGGACTTCTAACTTCTTAACAATCTAATTTGTCACTCTGTTAAAGAAAATGAGGTCTACTAATCAACCATTTTATGCTTAATGAGATAAATTATTATCTCCGAACTTTTAAATAATCCCATTATCACGTAACCTGTGTTGTCTGTATCTCTCATGGTTTTAAAAAATGCGGTCCGACCGATTGGACAGCAAATCGGGCACAAGACCAGGTCGTTTTTAAATTTTTGACCGGGATCTGTACTAACCAGACCAAATTCGGTCAGACTGACCAATTTTGAGGTCTATTCTGACCGGTCGAACCCGGTTCGTACAAAAATGGACAAAATTGGCTTTTTTGGGTGGTTTTCGATAAAAAAGTTGATTTGACAAGTTCATAGAGTAATAAATAAATAAATAAATAAGTAGATTTATAGAGTGGAGAGATAAAAAATTAAGTCTACTTTTTTAAATAAAAAATAAGTCTATTTTAACATATATATATGTATATATATTATTTAAAATATTAAAAAATAAAAATAATTTTAGTCCGACCAGTCTGACCGGCCAACCCAAAAAACGGTAAAAATTCTGAGTCGCAGCTCCGAGCCGGGTTTTAAAACCATGGTATCTCTTCCTCTTCTTTGTTATTTTCCCCGTGAAATAAATGGTATGGTACAGGCTGAAGACAGAACAGTCCCCGGAAAATGCATAAAAAAGGTGAAGGATAGTCCAGTCCAGAGAGCACTATGGTCAGGCAGGGCAGACAAGTCTTTTCACGAGCTCGCGCCCCTAGACAAGGCACAACCAAAAAAGCAAATGAAAGGAAACGCACAATATTTTGGCAACCGAATTTAATTTATTTAAAATCCATTCAAAATTTTTTAATAAAATTAAAAGATACAAAAAGAGAACAAAACACCACAAAAAAATACGCACCAAAGAAGAAAGAAGAAAGAAGAAAGAAGAAAGAAGAAAGAAGAAAGAAGAAAGAAGATGAGAAATTCCCTTCATTTCCACACATCCTTAAAAAAAATTGTATTCCATTATACTTTCCGGTCTCCTCTGCTTATTTTTTGTTGAAAATTAATAAATTATCTAACAAATATCTCACCACATTAAAAAAATTTTGTATTTGAAAAAAGAAATTGAAATATTTTATTAACCTAAAACGATATTGGTCTTAATATTTTTTCCTCCCCTTTATTTTTTTGAGTGGTGACTTTTTGATGTTTAAATTATTTGCAAGCTCCAAATACTCATTAAATAAATCTATTATCTTATCATTTTTTGTGAATTTTTCGTAATGAAGAATACTTTCGAGTCTTAATAAACAAATATCTTTATTGTGTCTTTCTATTTGTAAGATTTAAACCCAAATTTTTTAAATAAAAATCTTTGACATTTGAAATTGGGCAAATTACTCGCAAGTCCCTGACCTTTGGTCACCCTCCTTCTAGGGTCCCTGGCTTTTGAAAAATGATTGTCTCGTCCCTAAGTTTTGATGATAATAGACTCTCGAGTCCCTGGAATCAAAATATTTTTTTTCTCCGGTGAACTCCCACTTTCATTCCTCTTCTTTTTCCTCCCATTTCATCTTCGTCCTCCCACCTTCAACCAAAATCAAAACTCAAAACTTAAACTAAAAACAAATCTAAACAATTTTAACAAGAATCAAAACTACTTAGAAAGAATCAAAATTGAAAGAATCAAAATTAACTCAAATTAGGGTTCATTAATTAGATGGCGTACTGTTTGAATCCTTTCGAATCCTCGAGAAGGAATCAATTTCTAACCCCAAATTAGCATCGATTTCTTCACTTGGAACCAACCCACCTCCAAAAACCTCATCTCCATTGAGCACAGAGATGGATAGCTCCTTTAAGCAAGGAAATGAGGCAACCCAGTTGAGATGAAGCGGCCTTGGAACTGAAATTACGAGGGAACCGATGAGGGAGCAAGAGAAAGGCAAGGAAACTAGGGAAGGAACATCCAGGAACTTTAAAGACCCGAGCTTGGAACAGCTAACAACAAACCAAACAAAGAAGGGGAGCGGATTTGGTCCTGGAAAGTCAAATCCAACCAGGACCGTTCTGTACGATCCAATAGTTTACTTAGTTATGATTCAATAGTTTATTTAGTTATGATTCAATGGTCTATCTAGTTATGATTCAATGGTCTATTTTTTCCCGTCCCGGATAAATCGGGACCGTCCCAGTTACCCAGTTATGATTCAATGGTTTACGCAATTACCGTTCAATGGTTTACCCAGTTACGATTCAATAGTTGTGGGCGTTTTTTATTTTGCCTTCCCATGTTTCTGCATTTTTGCAAAATAGTCTCTGCGTGTCCTTCAATAAAAAACTTCCAGCACCGTACTAGATTTGACTTCCAGGACCAAATCCGGTCCCACAAAGAAGATGCTCACTAGGACGAGTCCATCTAATTAATGAACCCTAATTAATGAACAGAGACTTCACCGCATCCTAAATTTCCATCTAATTAATGAACCCTAATTTGAGTTAGTTGTTTAAAATTAGGGTTCGATTTAGATTTTTAATAAGAAATGAACTTTTCAAAATTAGGATTTTTTTTAATTAGTTTTGATTCTCATTAAAATTGTTTAGATTTATTTTTGAGTTTTGATTTTGGTTGAAGGTAGGAGGAAGAAGGAGGGGAAGGAAAGAAGTTTTTTTAGTAAAAAGACATTTTGGTCATTCAAGTGGGAGTTCATCAGAAAAAAATATATTCTGCCTCTAAGGACCCGAAAATTTATTATCATCAAAATTTAGGAATGTGACAATCATTTTTTAAAAGTCAGACATCCTAGAAAGATGGTGAGAAAAATTAAAAACTTGAAAATAATTTATTTTTTCAAATTTATTAGTAAATTAGTTTAAGCAGTACGAATATAAAAATACTTAAAATAGTGTTCTACGAAGGGAAAAAACACCTTTGCCCTTTTCAATTGTCTGCTTCCCCTTCCCCGGTGCACCTCATACTCTACCGGTCTCTCCCCTCTCCCTTCGCTCTCTCTCGCCTGTTTTTTTTTTTGCTTCCCACTATCTCCCAGAAAAAAGCTTAAAACCCTTCTTCGCTGTCTTATTTTATTTCCCACATTTCCTCTATTTGGGCTCTGGTCTGGTCCTCTTACACAGGAAGAAGCGAAAAAGACATTATTATGATCGGAGAAGGAACCGCATTTCACCACCACCGGAGGCGGTTATGAGTACGACCGAGCCACCTCAGCTCCAGCCGCCGCCTCAGCCTCCGCAGCCCAACCGGCTGTCCACCTCCTGCGACCGCCACCCCGACGAGCACTTCACCGGCTTCTGCCCCGCATGCCTCTGCGAGCGCCTCTCCGTCCTCGACCCCAACTCCTCCGCCTCCCGGAAACCGCCGTCGTTCACCACCAGCACCGCCGCCGCCGCCCTCAAGGCCATCTTCAAGCACCCGAACAACTCGTCTTCGTCGGGGTCGGGGTCGTTCTTCCCGGAGCTCCGACGGACGCAGTCGTTCTCGGCGTCCAAGAACGAGGGGTTCTCCGGCGTGTTCGAGCCCCAGAGGAAGTCGTGCGACGTTAGGGGCCACGGCAACAACACGCTCTGGTCCCTCTTCTCACAGGACGACAACCACCGTGTGGGGCCCACGTCGGAGATCGCGGAGTTGGAGCCCCCGAGGGTTTCGAGTTCGAGTCTTCCCAGGATTTCCACTTCCAGCCTCCCGCCTCCGGTCTTCGAGGAAGAAGAAGAAGAAGAAGAAGAAGAAGAAGAGGCACATTACATAGAGAACGCGAGCTCGGAGCCCGAGGTTGTTCCGAGCTTACTAGCCACCGCGAGGAACTCGAACGCGAGGCCGATAGAGGAAATCGTGGAGGAGGAGGAGGAAGAAGAAGAGGAAGAAGAAGATCAGATAGTTATAGAGCCCGAGGAATTGGAAGAGGAGCTGAAGCCAATGAAGGACCATATAGATCTGGATACACAGGGGAAGAAGAAGGACTTGAAGGAGATCGCGGGGAGTTTCTGGTCCGCAGCTTCGGTGTTCAGCAAGAAGCTGCAGAAGTGGAGGCAGAAGCAGAAGCTAAAGAAGCAGACGAGGGAGGAGACGGGCCCTGGTGGTGGTGGCGGGAGGTTGCCCGTGGAGAAGCCGATCGGGAGGCAGTTCAGGGAGACACAGTCGGAGGTCGCGGATTATGGGTTCGGGAGGAGGTCTTGCGACACGGATCCGAGGTTCTCGCTTGATGCTGGGAGGATGTCGTTTGATGATCAGCCTAGGTACTCGTTTGACGAGCCTCGGGCTTCTTGGGATGGCTATTTGATGGCTGGTAGGCTTTCATCTTCTGCCTTTACGAAAATGCCTACCATGGTTGAGGACTATCCGGTTAATGTGATTGCTAGTAATATCAATGGCATTGTCGATAGTGGTAGTAGTCATAGCTGTAATGTGGTTGTGAGGTCGGACGGGCAGATTCCCGTGGAGGATGACTATGATGATGATGATGATGATGATGATGATGATGATCTGGTGCCTGGTGGGTCGGTTCAGACGAGGGATTATTACTTGGATTCCTCCTCTAGGAGGAGGAGGAGTCTTGACAGGTCTAACTCTATTAGGAAAACCGCAGCCGCGGTTGTGGCGGAGATAGACGAGTTGAAGAGTGTTTCCAACTCTAAGGTCTTGCCAGCTGCGGCGACTACCGATTACTTGCCGGGGGTGAAGTTGGTGGATAGGGATTTGAGGGACTTGCAGAATTCAGCATCGGTGAGGGATGATTGTTCGGAGAGCTTTGAGATGGGTTACGGGGAAAATGGGAGTGTAGTTGGGAACGGAGAGAGGAAAGTTGGGGCTAAGAAGTCATGGAGGTGGGGTAGAGGGTGGAGCATTTGGGGTTTGATTCACCGGCGGAGCATTCACAAGGATGACGATGAGGATAGGTATAGCAGATCCAATGGGGTGGTGGAGAGGTCCTTTTCGGAGTCTTGGCCGGAACTGAGAAACAGGAGTCACGGAGACATAAGAGGTGGCGCTTTCAATCCAAAGCTTGTGAGAAGCAACAGCAGTGTTAGTTGGAGGAATTCGAATGGCTTCAACGGTGTTGGTTCATTCGGTGGCAGTGGAAGGAAGAGCAATGTTGAGACTAATGGGCATAGTAGCAGAAAGAAGAAGGACGAGTTCGTGCTGGAGAGGAACCCGAGTGCTAGGTACTCGCCGAGTAACATCGACAACGGGCTGTTGCGGTTCTACTTGACGCCATTGAGAGGCAGCCGGAGAGGCGGGTGGGGGAAGGGTAAGTCCAATCAAGCGCATTCCATCGCGAGGAGCGTGTTGAGATTGTACTAAAACTAGCAGCAACCGACGTTTCTTTCCTTGAATCTTCTGTTAATTTTTGAATCATTTTCTTGTGTCAAGCACACATGAAATGGCCAAATGTATTTTTCTTGATCGAATTGGGTTGGATGGTATAAAAGCATATTTAAATTTGTAGCTCTTTTTGGTCTGCAATAGTTACAATTTCCTTCACCAATATGGTCTTCCAGTTCCAATAACAAGTTATTTAAGAGACAAAGCTTAAGTTACTTGAATTAAGTCAAAAAATCCGAGAAGACATTAAGTTCCAGGCCACCCTGCAAGTAGAATAGATGGATCTTTGTTCTTACCAAGAACAGTCTCCGACATGGAGACTATCTGTCCTATAATTTCTTGCTCTTGTTTTTGTGTTTGGATTCTATACCGATCCTTTTTTTCGCGCGAATATTTAGAAAGGTTAATTTTACTTCAATTGTCCCAGCTCATTTTTTTTTCTTCGTATCTTGGCTTATTACATTCTAGGGAGACAAAACTTGAAAGAAAAAATTGCTCATGTCCGTGTCAGTGTCCCCAGCAAGCAGTTTCGCTGGTACTGGACAGGCCTCCTATAAGTTTGATTTGGTTGTACTCTAATAAACTCGATATGTAGACAAATTCGAGATCGAACATGATTATATCTATCTGGTCTTTTTTGGTTCAAATCTCTTTTATTGTAAATAGATGTCTCGAGTTGAATCGACTGCAACGGATTAAACCTTCCAATGATGTATAGGAAGTGGCTATTCTAATGGGATTAATGGCAATTGCCAGATGAATTGGACATTAGTAGGGCTCAAATCCCATTAGGAATAGATGGATCTGAGCTTAAGTAATGATTATTTCACATGAAGTAAAAGCATTTTTGGTCATAGACTTTGGATATCACATGAAATCGAGATGATGCTTTCTGCTTTTTCTCCATATGCACAAAAAGCGCCATGATCAAATTTAAAATTTTACCCCAAAAGTCAAAAAAGTGGCTTAGGAATGGAAAACAACCCAACAAAACATGCCCCTTCATGGAGGAGATAGAAAGGAAATAGAAAATGTATGGGAAAAATAACACTTTCACACTAGTCTCTTGTTCGGTTCTGGTACATGAATGGGTGTACGTGTACATTTGGACTAACATCATTAAATTCAAAAAGATTAGTTTTTTATACAATGTATGTACGAATAATAGCTGACCTAACATCATATAAATGAACATTTTATTCAAAAGTTTCATACAAATGACATATAAACATAGTGAACATTGGCTCCCAAATTTTTGATACTATCTTCATTATCAAATTGTCTCTGATCCATTCAACTCATAAGAATTTTTTGAAAGATCAACCTCATGAGCTTAATATTTTAGGTCCGAACAAGTATAGCAATTATATTTCACTTTGGATGTTACCGTACATTTCGATGCATATTGTTTCATAAGCCAATATTATGTTCCTTTCACTCTCCGTCCTTTTTCCTCTCCACACTTGTCTTTCCCATCTTTTCATTTTTCTCATTTTGTTGCTCATCCTTTCGGTGGAAAGCTGTATTTAGGAATGGCAAAAATTGAAAATTATAAAATAAGAGATGCATAATCTTGATCCAGTAGCATTGAGGATGACTTTTTAAGCAAAAAGTCATTAATAAAGCATTTTCACCAGGTTCTAGGAACGTCTTTGTCTAACACTTCCTGCCTTTTTGTAGGCAATTTTTGACTACGTTCTCATGTTGGCAGTCAACAAAACGAGCTCTTTGGAGAAGCTCTTTCGCTTCTCCTTTATCGTAGTAGAATTTTAACAAATCATGCAATTGCAATTTCCCGTCCAACGTGAAGAAATTCTACACTTGTACACATATGATTTATAATTATTGATATTATTAATAAGATTATACTTATAAAAAGTTGAAGTTCCCGCATGAGAAAAATGAAACACTAATTTTAAATTGAAGGATTCAAATATTTGTCCTCTCCCTTTTAAGAAATGATTTTGACCAATTCAGTTTTCAAAATTGTTAATCGATACACTAGTAATAAAAAAGAGTTTTGGAGAAAGTAGCAAACACGCTTTCTCAAATACCGATAAAATTTAGTAAATCAGGAAATATCATTATCATATGCATGTCCGGTTATTCGTTATTTGTTCGCTACGCTATTATACATGTGTTTTGAAGATAAATTATTATACAGGTAGGTCGTGTTAGACTCGAAACTCAATTAGTTGTCGAACTTGTTTTTCGGGCATCGCCGTAATGGGCTCAAGTTGCTCAGATCTCACGGGCTTGAACTTTAAAACCTGCACCGACTACGACTAATTTGCGGTGGGCCCGCATAGAATCGGAAGCCCAAATGGATCATTCGGATTAGGGCAAACGAGCACGACAGGGCCACATCGGAGGGAGCCGAAGCCCACCCACACCGATACTCGGGGATCGATCTAATATAATAGCCGACGGCTGACCATTTAAATGAGGCACGAAAGCCCGGGAATTTATGGCGCGTGCTACCGCGATGGCTGAGCTCCGGGGACCCCACTTCCCGCGCGCGTTCCACCGCCACCTCACCAACGCGCGGAAGTTGTTGGGGTGGTTTTTGTGTGTGTGTTTAAGCCTGATGCGTACAGTTATAGTACGGTAATGGGTGGGTTGGGGAGAGATTGGGACTTGGAGGGTGCATTGAAGGTGTTCGACGAAATGTCGCAGTATCATCGGTAAGATATTACAGATGTGACGCCTCTTTTTCAAATCCATTATGCCTATTATGACCTCTAGCATTTGATTTGATTTAATCGGGACGTCGTGATGATAAATTGTGCAGCCTTTTACTGGTGAGGATCCGAGGTCAAAATTGGAAGAAGTCGTGTGTTCGGTTAACACAGATAGGATCTGCACTTTATTGATATGCTCCGGAAGATGACCGTGATAAATGTTTGTATCATTTTGGTCCATGATAAATGTTTGTTCGACCGAGGTGAGAATTTTTTACGCAGTTTGAAAGTTTCCAACAGAAAAGCAGTACTGCGATGCAACTAATTCTGCTTGAACTTCTTGATTGATGAATTATGCTTGTGTGTTTTTGCATCTGATTTATGACAATTTTGAGTGCATATCTAACCATCCCGCAAGTCGATTGAGTTTGTTTCCTTTTCCGTTAAGTACTGATGCTCCAAGTAAAGCGGGCATCAAGGATTCTGAATGACCGAACTGAGACTAGAGTTGATGGCTTTGGCATTCGAGTGGAAGTATATGTCAGTTAAGCATCGCTGTTGTTTTTGTTGACTCGTAATGTCATCCAAGATGAAGTAGATGGTGCAAAAGAAAATAGCCTGATATATCAGATTCAAGCTGCAAGTTCAAAGCTTGGAGTTATTAGTTCATGCTATATTCACTCACAATATATATCACAGATGACCTACAACATAATTTCTCTGTAACATATATAAGAAGCAATTCACTTTTCTTTCTCCATGGTTTCCTTTTTAATTCTAACGCCAATTTCTCCTTAGCCTTCTGTTGTGAATATGGTTCTGCATCTATTGTTTTCTTTCCTCTAATTCATGATTATTAAAACATTCTTTTTGGTTTTTTCATCAGCCACAAGCCATTTGGATGGTATTGCAAGATGCTAGATTCCCACGAGGTCTCGGATGTGGGTGATATGCCTAGATACCCTGTGGGATTACTGATATCTGGTGAAGGGATTGCCTTTTGCTGACACAAGGTTGATTTCTTCCCTGGTACTAGGCCAAGATAATCTGCTTGCAACTTTTGGCTCTGAAATGTAGCTTACTTCTCCTGTTAATTGCAGTACCTGATATGTAGTATCATAGGTAGATATTACAGATTTTTGGAATGCGCGCTGATCTGAGCAGCCTCTTTGTCAAATCCATTACGCCTATTGTGACCTCTAGCATTTGATTTGATTTGATTTAATCAGGACGCCGTGATGAAAATTTATCCACCCTTTACTTGGTGAGGATCTGAGGTCAAAATTGGAAGAAGTCGTATGTTGGGTTAAAATGGATAGGTTATTGATTTGCGCTGGAAGATGATAGCGATGCCCCGGTGACAGAAGGTAATATATTTTCTGGCTATGACTTTGTTTTCATACCCAAGCTTCCTTCTCATGCGAACTCTTTTTTGATCTGATTGTTAGTATTATCTGCAGGTAGTTGTGGATGGAGAATCTGCACTGATCTTGCATGATCTTCGGCTTCCCTCTTCTTTGTTATACTCTCTGCCTACTAAGCCCTCTAACTTGGACTCTTTGCTCAATCAGGATTTTAAGATGAAATTCCTGTTTCCTTTCGCTGCTACAAATTGGAGGACAAGAATTTTGCATCATGTTGGTCCACGAGCTCCATGATAAATTTTGGTTCGACCGACGTGAGTTTTTTTTACGCAGTTCGAAAGTTTCCAACAGAAAAGTGGTACTGTTATGCAACTAATTCTGCTTGAACTTCTTGACAGATGAATTATGCTTGAACTAATTCTTGCATCTGAATTATGATGATCTTGAGCCTGCATATCTAACCATCACTCAAGTCAATCGAGTCTGTTTCTCTTTTTCCGTAAGTGCTGATAGTACTGATGCTAAGCAAAGCGGTCTTGGCATTAGTGTGGAAGTGTATGTCAGTTAAGCATCAGTGTCGTTCTTGGTGACTCGTTATGTCATCCAAGATGAAGTAGATGGTGCAAAAGAAAATAGCCTGATATATCAGATTCAAGCTGCAAGTTCAAAGCTTGGAGTTATTAGTTCATGCTATATTCACTCCCAAATATATATCACAGATGACCTACCACATAATTTCTCTGTAACATATACAAGAAGCAATTCACTTTTCTTTCTCTATTGTTTCCTTTTCCATTCCTTCCAATTCTGACGCCAATTTCTGCTCGTAGACATACTGAGTGATCAAACCAACCAAAATGGCCCCGAAGACTGCAACTTTTCGCCAATCGGGGGACGACACTGAGATGAACGAATTACCGATCACAACGACCAGCAATCCCATCAGAGCAAGGTAAATGTTCTGCCTGAGTTTGGAGCTAGCCTTAGCGTTGGCCACCTCTTTGACCTTCTGTGCTTCGTCCATGGCTTTGATTTTATCCACGGACTGACTCCCACCTAAGCTCTTAAAGAACATGCCATCGTTTCGCTCCATCGCTATCTGGGCTTCGAAATCCGCCAACTTCTTGTCATTCTCCTGAATCTCCCTCCTGTACTCTTGCGCAGATTCTTCGTAAGCTTGCATTTTACTTTCCATCTCCTCCATCATCTGCTCACACAACCATCAATCACATGGAAAACTGTACTGGGTTACTAACAGAGAAAAAAACAGACCTTGGAGCTACTCTCATTGAGCTCTTTTATTGCAGCTTCCCCGATCTCGTTCATCTCCGCGGTCGTTTCCTCGGTGGTCTGGGTCAGATACGCGGCCGTTTCATCGACATAGTTGGCGACTCGGACTTTCTGGGCTTCGAGCATGGCGATTGCAGCAAGTAGGTCTTGTTTGTGGATATCCCCTTCCGAGCCAGACTCATTCTTGGACTTGCAGAATCGCAGGGTGCAAGACTTCGGATTGGTAGGCCTTCTCTCATGGAAAAATGCTTGCTTTGTTGGAATGAAATTACTATGAATTGCTTTTAAAGACATCATTTTTTTAACCCAAAAGTTTTGTTCCGAGATAGAGGGAAGGTGCAAGGATGTTGGGGATGTTCTTTGGAGTTTGTTTTCTGAACCTACCGTTGGTGAACGTTATCCGTTTAGGGGGGCTGATATCGTAATATCAGAAAGTTTCGGAAAGAATTTCTCAACAAAATAAAGAAGAAGAAAGTTTCGGAAAGAAAGGAAAGGAACTTGGTGTTGTCATCGAATATTCGGACATTATTGTACCGACTAATTAGACACGAATCAAATGAGATTTTTTAAATGTGACAAAATTAGTCGAACAAATATTTAACTTTGCTTTATGTTGGTTTGGGGTTGTCATCGTTGGAAAGCGGCTTTGCTTTGTACTCTTTAGCCGGGGGCTCCACCGCTTTGTTTTGTACTTGATCTCCTGGCGTGTTGGACAACCCTTCTTCCTCTATAATGACCATGTCGCTCTTATTACCAAGTTTCCAAGTTTATAAAAGTGGAGAGGTGGACTTGTGAATTTTGGAAGCTTTACACGTTTGCTAATTGCTGATATTTTCTTTCTACCAAAAAAAAAATTGCTGATATTTTCTTACCAGTGGTGTATATAGAAACCACTCAGGTTCTTCGCCAAATATTTTGGTAGGAGCCATTCTTGAATCTTGTTTAGGATCTTTTGGGCCCAATAAACTTAGAGAGTCCTAATACTTATTTGTGGATAGTATGAGAGTAGGAGAATACTAAAGCAATCGTTTATTAAGAATAATAATTGAGATTACATTTTTTGTTGAATTTACTAATACGACTAATTTAGATTCATTCGAAGGATTATGGAAACAAAGTGGGAAAAACTGGACTGAGAAAGAATGGAGCATCTTTGTCCGGTCGGAAGAAGTTCTTTAGCTCTTGTAGCTTCAGGCCCGTTGGTCTCAAAATTTTAAGCCCACAAATGTAGGGATGGCAATTAGACCCTTACCCTGAGGGTCTACCCTGATCCAGACCCGAAGGGTCTAAGATCCGTTGACTTTGACCGGGTCTGGACCCTGATCCTGCCCGGATCCTGATATTTTAAAAGGATAAGGGCATGGATATGGATCTATAGGATCCTGCCCTGATCTTACCCGAATTTTTTAAATTAATATAATATATATTAATTATTAGACATAATACCAAATTCTCAATTTTTTGGGTAGATAAATATTCTTTATTAAAACGAAAATTCAAAACAGAGCAAACGAAAAAAGAAAGACAAGATACATGGTCCCGATATTTACATCGGTTACAATCTCACCCCCGACCAAAATGTTCCCTCAATCTCAAGAGGTGAAGAAGAGGGACCTATAAATCTTTGTAGGCAATCAAGAAAGTGAGCAGCGATTGATTGTGAATAATCGAGACATTTGTCCAAAAGACTCACTCTTGGGCATGAAAGAGCACAGAATTCAAGAGAAGCTTATTCTCGCACCTTGCCTCATTGAAGATAATACCATTACGAAGCAACCACAGGCCCCAAGTAATAGCAGTGAAAATCACGAACCAAATTCTCAATTTTAACTTACCCAACTTCAACTTTTTTTATTTGCTTGTTTGATTTATTTGTATTGATATGTTTAATGAATGAAAATATCTCATTGCTATTTGAAAACTATCAAAAGATAATTTAATTTTTTTGAATTAAATATTTTATAAAAAATACGGACCCGCGGATCGCCCTGATCCTACCCGATTTTTTAGGACCCAGATCCTGCCCGAATCCTTATTTTTAAAGAGGATAAGGATAAGGATCTGGATCGACCATTTAAAAAGAGGGTAAGAATCTGGGTACTATGGATCCTACCCGGCTCCTGCCCATTGCCATCCCTACACAAATAGACTAACAAGAGCTTTATTTGCATTGCAAGTAGCCAAAACCACCTCTTAAAAGAGAGAGGGCATGTATTCCACACCCCTATCCTCCTTGTATTAAAAAGGAATTGGAATCAATTTAATTATCTAAGATTTTTTCTTAAACATAGCTTTATTTGGAACAAACTAATAACAAATGGGAACACAACGCCGTTAAATATTTGTAAAAAAGACTTTACCAATTTTTAAAGATTTCACCCGTCATAAACCTAAATTAGCCAGTAGGTTTGTGTTTGGCTAGATAAGTACAAAGGACATCTCCAAGAGCTTTTCTTGCATTTGCTAAAACAACCAACCTTGCTATAGAAGAAGGAAAAAAACTGGAAACTAGAAACAGAAAGATGCAACAGCTAGTAGCCATCTCCAACAGGAAGTAGTAGTTACACCAGCAGGCTTCTTGTAGGTGTACCACCTAGCAATCCAGAGATAGACAAAGAAGTTGATGAGGCTGAGGATGGCCAGCAGCCAGTAGAAGTAATCTAGATGCCCCCTGTTCAAGTTATCCGGAATCCACCCTTCCTTTCCCCCTCTTGTTGTTACATGAGTCACTATGGTAACAAGCAGGGTGCTGAGGTAGTTCCCCAATGCATTCGTCGTGAGGGACAGCGCGGAGCACAGGCTCCTCATCGCGTCGGGGGCCTGGTCGTAGAAGAACTCGAGCTGCCCGATGATCGTGAACACTTCCGCGCATCCGATGAGGAAGTACTGAGGGACTTGCCAGAAGATGGACATTGGGATGCTCTCGTGGTCGTAGTAGTTGTGTGTCTTGACGTAGTCTAGGCGGACGACTTCGAGGATCCCTGCAGACACCATGGCGAATATCGATATGACGAGGCCTATTCCCATCCGCTGGAGCTGCGTGAAGCCCTGTTCGCGGATTCCTCGCCACACGGACGATCACGCGATCGCAGACAGGCGCCCAGAAGATGACGCTGAGCGTGTCGAAGATGGAGAGCGAAGCTGATGGGATCTTGAGATTAGGACCCATGCTCGGGTCCATCACATTGCCTTGCAGCACGAACATGGTCGTCACTTGGCTATACACGGCCGAGAAGACGATCCTGCTCGCCCACACTGGGAGCAGCCGGACAATGGACTTGAATTCTTCGACTTGAGTCACCGTGCATAGCCTCCACGGGTCCGGACAGCCCTTGGCATCATCCTCCTCTGTCCGAACTGCAGCCTTGTCAAAGAACCTGAACTTGTCTGTGTGCTGAAGCTTGCGGCTTCCCTGGATGGAGGATTTGTCTTCCAGAGACTCGTAGAGAAGCGATTTGTCTCCGGGGACTCGAACACTATGCTTCCTGAAGGATGCAACCAGAACCTGTAACATCCTCGTGATGGGGCTCCCTCCTGGCTTCTGAATCCGTTACAGCTTGCTCCCGGAGAAGAAGAGCGCGACTGCCATCGCCATTGCGACTGCAGGGATCCCGAAACCCCAGTCCCATCTGACGTGCATTTGGATGTAGACCAGAAGGGAGGAAGCAATGAGAGCACCGACGTTGATGGAAAAATAAAACCAGTTGAAGAAAGAACTCTTCTTCTTCTCAACAATGTCACTCTCATCGAATGGATCTGCACCGAAGGATGACACGCACGGCTTGATCCCGCCTGTCCCCAGCGCGATCAGGTACAAAGATGCAAAGCACATTGCAGTCTGCCCGCTGGTCGGATGACAAGAATTCTTGTCACAGTCCGGCTTCAGTCCCGGAACTGCTGCTGAAAGAGTTAGCAGAGTCATTCCCTGCAGCTCGAATATCGTTCGTCAGTCAGTTGCTCCGTTGAATCGACGCATAGAAGATGCTAATGCCAATCAACAGACAAGGACTCTACAGACAAGAACAATGCATGACCAAGAAATGATGTGGCAGTGTACTTACAAGGATATAGACCATCACAAAACTTGCAATCGTCCAGTATCTTCCGAGGTACGAATCCGCGACGAAGGCTCCTATCAACGGCGTGATGTAACAAGTTCCGGACCAGTTGGTGACATTGTTGGCTGCAGCAGCATTGCCCTGGTTCAATCTTGTCTCCAGATAGTTCACCAGATTAGTACTCATCCCATAGTAGGCCAACCTTTCACATCCCTCATTCCCTGCAAATAACATATGTTGCACTATTTAGAATTTGTTCCAACTTAATCAGTTCGAGCCATGAGAACGTACGTGCTGTGTTAAAACTCGATATGAAGAGTTTCTCTGCCCTTTGTGGTTCAATCTGACTCGAACCTGAATTAGTAGTGAAACTTACCTAGAATAAATCGGCAAGCCTTCCAGTTCCCTGTCTTGCGTTTATCAGCAGGCTTCCCGTTTGTATTCACTGTTCCATCTTACGTATAAACGTCGATGTCTCCCATGGCTGTTCCCTTGGAAATTTGCCTCTCCTGCTTCTAACACTTGATGTGTACTTGAGGAGGCTCAAGGGAGGAGGAACCAGCCAAAATTCCTGTGACCATGAGAATTTAATACACAAACATCAGGATCAGAACGATATATTTTTTAAAATTTATAGTATAGTATTTAGAGTCGAGCATTCTTGAATTCTGAATAATTTCTTAAATGAATTTAAATTATTATTACTTGGACCAATTTATATGATAATATATTGACATACGTAGTTAAGAGGCATTAATTCCAAGCAACCTTTTTTCTCTTAAAACAACAGCTGTAATTAAATGGCTATATTATGATTTGCACATCTAACTTCCCTTACATGGATGTACTAATTAATACTCTTTGACCTTTGTTATAAATTTTAGGGTTAAAAAGATACATTATTATTGTTCTAAATAGATACTTTGAATTTGTAATTTAAAATTGATAAAACAAATTACCATCTATTTTACTCTGGCTACCATTTGTCACATAAGTTATAGTCTGGTTTGAAAGTCTTACATAGGAGATGACGTGGCATTTAAGCGATGTAGAAAATTTTGGACAGGTTCAATCCCAATGAAGGTTGAATGTTTTTTGTGATTGGCTCTCCAAGGAAGGATTCAAACTAGGGATGTCATGATCAAGATGAAGAGAATCCAGCCATGAGAAGCTCTTTGCCCATTTTGTTTTGATTTCGACGAGACGGCGGAACATTTGTTGTTGCTTTGCCCCTTTTCTCGTTCAATCTGGAACTATTTTGTAGATAGAAGGGGTCTAAAGTGGTGCGATTTCAGGGCTATCGACTCAGCTCTTTCGACTTGGTGTGGGTTACAAGGGGGTGGAATGTCGGGGAAGGTATGATATTCTTTGTTTGGAGCGACGCTATGGAGTATTTGGTTGCATCAAAACCACGTCATCTTTGATGAGAAAAAATGTGATCATGAGCTACTCAAATATTCTATCCATTTTTGAACGCGTGAATGACTTTGGTGGTCTCGTTCTCTTCGTGCTACATCAACAAAAATCAAAGTTCATATGAGAAGAGGATCTTAAGTATCTTTTAAAAATAACACATGATACTAAAATGAGTATTTCTATATTACAAAATACATAGTATCTATTTCTTATAATAGAGAGTACTAAAATATCTTTCTCAAAAAAATTACAGATGGTGGAGATGAAGGAGATGAAGGGTGTATTTTATTTTTAGTGTTTTCTTTAATTTTTTTAATTGTAATCCACGTCAGCCATTTCATCCACTTTTCTACATCACTTTTTTTAGGTAATTTGCTTTATTAGAAGAAAGGGACAAGGAAAGAACAAGAAAAAAAACCTACAGAAGACTACCCAGACTTAACAAGGATCTACATATACTAGGAAACAAATTCGCTAAGAACAATGAACCTAACCTGACCCGACTCCATTTTTGTCGTCGAGAAGAGAGATCGTCTTGTCTTGAATCTCCATCTCAGTAGTTTAATTGGAGGGTATTTTTATAATTTTCAGTTAAATTATTTCACATGTCATCTACTTATTCAATGTCTGCAAGTCGAAGTTATGTCATCTGTACTGCATCACCAAAAGTCAAAGTTTATATAAGAAGAGGGTCATAAATATCTTTTACAAATAAAACATAGTACTAAAGTGATTATTTACATATTACAGAATACAAAATGTCTATTTTATATGATAGAGAGTATTAAATTTTATTTATCCCTTTTTTAAAAAATAGAAAGGATAAATGAAAAAATGGACTTTCATGACATAGCTTACGTAAAGCTAAGTTTAAAGGCCCAACCTTAGACTGTATAAGCCCATCGTGTAATTCTTTACTTCACAGAAGGCCCAATATGTTGCGTGACAATATAAACAAGCTGAGTTAGATATTTTTTATAAGAAGAAGTAAATTTGATTAATATCAATTAAATTTACATGCTAGTATAGGAGGTCTCAGTCCTCGTTAAATTCCTCCGTGAAGGGATTCCCAGCAATTTATAATCGTAATTATAAGCATAATTGCAAGAATCCGAAAGTCAAAAATAAAATACTTATCTTTTGAAGTGCAAATTTAATTTGAGAAGTATACTTCACAGGGTCGTTGTAACGGAAGCTTTGTCACTAGTAATTTTACTTACGAACTTATTCGAAGTAAGGTTAATTTTCACAGAATTAAATGCCAACTAGAGGGTCGAGAGAATTTGTGGATTTTGTTTGTCTCACGAAGAAGAAGCCATAGCTTCTCTTCGATGTCCAAGGAGCTCACACCCCTATCTCACCTTTCATGATCTTTTTTATATCCTCAAAGACCACCGCTTCATTATCTTTCCCTTTAAAAAAGGGATGAAGCCACATCCACTTCATATTGAACGTGGCAAACACAATGCCACAACATGATGTGTCAACTTGACACATGTCAAGTCATGGATTTTTGGTAATTACATGATACCCGTTTAGTACTGCTTGGATCAATATGAGTATAAATAATTAACATCTCTAACTCACACATAATTGATCATTATCAATTCACTCTCTCAATTCGTGTTGGCATATACCGTGCGACCAGTATACATCGAGTGCACATTAGCTAAACCCAAGAGCACATATCGGCCACATGGATGATAGCATCTCGATTAACACCTCCATTACATAGAGTATGCCTTATCCCAGGTTTTATCTCACATTCACTGTTTTCACACATGATTTCTGAAATAATATATTCGTGTTCACTATTGTGTTGCTCACAACATAATAGGCTAGCCGGTGAACCACGAAACTTCCAGAATGTGATTGATAATAACCTTCTCCCTTAACAATATTCTTTCCATCATGATCCAACCTACTTTTCTAGTTATCCTTGCCAGGTCGCATCTAACCATAACCCTTTCAAGACTTTCCAAGCTAGCAGCACTGAATCATATTTTCAGAATATGTTTAGGATCTTAAGGATAGAGTTCCGGAAACCATAGTTTTCAGACCTGGTCTCACACTAGGGAAATTGAAATCACTTATTAATAAAAAAAAATTTCCATTCATAGATCGACAAGCACACATGACACGATCCATGTGTTATGGTGTTCTTTCCTCTAAAAAGGAGCGCATGTCTTCCAAATAACACCATACTAGAGTATCAGCCTCGATGTTTTCGAACATCGGCCTTAGTCTACTCAAAGACTACTCTAGGATATCAAGACAGAATTATGATAAATTCTACTTACTTCTTACCACCAGATTTCGTATAATCCTATAAGTTTTCATAACTTATTTAATGCAACCCCAATTGTTTGCACCATAATTAATCTTGCACTTTAACAAGACCCCTCTTGTATTAAGCAAGACGGCATTCTCATTTTAGAACAGGCACTCGACAATTTAATGATGTTCAAAAACTGCCTCATCCCAATTAAGAATCAACTCTTTGACTCCTATTGAGGTAAACACTCGTGTGAGTGGGCTATTTCTCTGTCCGACATGCATTGGAGTAAATGTCACTCAAATTAATATTTACACATGTATTGCTGACATAGCATCAAGTTCTATTGAATAGTGAATTCAACAGATGCTATACAAGCAAAAATAACTCACTTGCAAATCTTGGGACCTGACATGTTTCTCAAACACATCCAGATGTACATCCTTGGATCTGCCTTCATATCTCACGTAAATATGTGTTTCATGCTCACTTCTTTATACACAACTATTTTGCAAAGAATCTGCTCACTGATTATCTTGAGGTAGTTAGGGATAAATAGATTAAGACTCTTCTTAATGATATCACTTCTTACACAGCAGCTACATAAGCAAATTAGTCTGCCCCTATAGCTCACTAGGAGATAGACACAAGTTTATTTATAGCTACTCCACGAGATAGCCACTCCAATTAGCAAGAAGAACAAATTCCGATATGGATTCTCATTCATCCACATCTCGTGCCCAATAGGCATTAGTATAACCCCTCAATATTAAGTCTTGACCTCAATAACCCATTGATGATTCTATAATCATTTTCGAATACTTCATAATTTTCTTAACCGCTTGTCAATGTGCTATGCTTGGATTAAAATAATCCATAGTATTCACTTAAAGGACATCCATCACATCCTTTAACTCCTGAGATATTTTTTGATACAAGTCTTTATTCAGAAAATGACATTTTGACTACTACGGCATACTGGAGATTGCTGTCATTACATTGAAATTGTCAAACTCAAATGAATTCTCGAAATCTTAATTTCGAGTATGTAATCAGCCTCTCTCATATCTTTTATTTCAAAATTGTCTGAAAACCACACTTTGACCTCGTTAAGATATTTTCAGTCAATTCCGGCTATTTAATATCATCTACACATAATATACAATGACAAATTTTTTCCAGAGTATTTAATGTAGACGTCACAGTAATTGTCAATCAATTCCAAATTATCTGACACATTCGAATTATGATCGAATTACGAAACGACGAGTACAATACTATCTCGAAGGCTGTGTGAGATCATCAACTAATCTCAACAATTAGCAAACTCTACATTTGCTACCTCATTCTGTTGGATGTAACCCTCTGGTTGAACCATAAAGGTTTCTCCATCCAATTCTCCACTGAGAAGTATAACTTTTACATCCATTTGATGTAGCTCTAAATCAAATAAGTCATTAGCCAGAATAAACCTAAAAAGCATAAATCTCACAACAACCGAGAATGACTTCTCATAGTCAATTCTTTCACGTTGTGTAAATTCTTTGACAGCTAAGCGAGTCTTTTACGCTTAATCCCGAAAATCCATTAATTCTCAAATTGTGCCCCTTAGGTAGGTCGACATTCAACCAGTTCTTAAACATGATTTGATTTTATAAAAGTCATAACTTCCTTCATTGCTTTAACTAATTCATTCAAATTGGGAACCGATAGAGCATCCGAAAAGTTCTTGTGTTCATTCCCATCTCGTAAGATTTACTAAAAGAAATCTCGCTTGTATCTTTATTCAAGAGAGCATTTTTAACACCTTCGACCTCAAGTCGTCTATGTGAAAACATTTATTCTTTTAGCTCCTCGAATTTCTGATTTTGATAAATATCTCATATATCCATCGTAACCAGGTATCGTATCCTACAGAAGTGGCATTCTAAACTTCCACTGAATTTTAGAATTCTACTCCCACTAAGATGAAATTCAATCATACTCCCACTGAGATGAAGATCAATTCATACTCCTAATGAGATGAAGATCCATTGGATCATGAACTTTCGGATCAGCTGGAGATGGTAAATCATCATTTACCCCCTCTAAAATTCTCCCACTCGGAAGGAGTGATCCAGATAATTCTAACTCATCAGTTTAAAAAAATAGGTCGTTAGTCCCTCTCCCAATTTAGGAAACTTATTTTCCAAAAATGTGATATCTTGTAACTTATGTCACTTTTCTATCGCGTTGTTCGCTGAAAAATACGTATCTCATAGATACTTATGAGTATTATACAAAGACACTCTTTGTAGACACTCACTCAAATGGACGTTAGAAAATTCATTCTCACAGTCTTAAGTAGCTTAGATCGAGCTTTCGACCTATCTACAGCTGGTGAGGAGTAGGAGTGACACACTTAGAGGGCACACAAGTTAGAACATATGTGATTGTATAGAGCGTATCTCCATCAAAGAATATAGGCTTATTTGCCTCCACTATCACATGTCTAACCATGTCACGAAGAATTCAGTTTCTTCTTTCTGCTATCTCATTCAATTTAGGTGTGCAGAGAATGAACAACTTATGTTCAATTCATTTCTCATCACATGAAAATTTAAATCGGAAAATCTTACTCATGATCATGATCAATTCGTAAGGTGATCTTCCGATCTACTTGATTCTCAACATGATTCACGAATGTCTTGAAGTTACACGAAACTTCAGACTTGCAAAAAATCAAATAGATTTCACCATATCTAAATGTAGTCAGCTATTAAATGTGATGATATGATAATAGACCGTATGCCTTGCCCTCATATTCCTTCAACCACATACGTCAGAATGAATTAAATGCAATGAACAACCATATCTAGTTATTCTACCAAGTGGCTCTCATTAAGATTTTTCCATCTAGAAATGCTCGCACATGGGCAAATTTAGCCTTCTCTAAATACCCTTTAGTCCTGCCTTCACAAGACAATTCATGTGTTCTTGACCAATATGACCCATTCTAGAATATCACAACATAACATCATCTCGAGATGTTAGCAGAATTGTGATGACGAAAAAAGCCATCACTATGTAAATCTCGTAGATTAACATCCACGATGAGAAACCCTTCATCAAATAACTAGAATGAGTAAAGACTTATCCAAAAAAAAAAATTAACTAAGTGTGATGTATTCAATCATCCAAGAAAACTAAGAGCCATTGAAAAATCTGAACAGACATTAAATTTCGTGAATTTCTCAGAGTATATAACACGTAATGTAGAAGCATGGTATGTGGGCTGAATCTGCATGAGCCAACCCTTTTAACTTCTACTCGTGTGTATAAATAGAACTTGCTCCAATTGGTACTCATCGAAATTCGACAAAGATTTCACGTTTCTTTGTCACATGGTCTGTCTTTATTGAATTTGTCACAGACAATTAAGCGACATTCAATTAGAAGGATGAAACTAGACACATTTAATTCACTCGTAAGTGAGTTAAATGAGTGTCTCGTCTTTTTGGCAGTGCAACCTATTGCAAAGTGCTCCTTCATTTGACAATTAAAATATTTCAGCTCAGAAATGTTAGACCTTTAGGTTCCTATCACCCTCAGAACTCTTCTTTCGGATTTAGTCAGGATTACGTACATTCAGTTTTTCTCTTTTATTTTCTAGAAATTCCAGTTGCCTTCATCACAATGGTCAACCTTGCTATTTGCTTCGACTGGAACAAGCACTAGTCCCATATACCAAAGGATGAACTTTGATTGCTAAGAGGCGACCCTCTTTAAGCTCAAGGTGATAGTACGCATTCATGAAATGCCATAACATTATCAATATGCATTTAGGTCATTTATATGACCCGATCTTGTAGGCATGTAATAGTTTGGATTTCATGTCCAACATTGTACAGGTGGCCAGCCAAAGCTAGCTTACTGGTCACATAGGACGTCTCACATAGACACCTATTTGTTAAGTGATCAACACTTTTATTGAGTACATCCTCAGACTAGACTATAATCTCATTTATAGCCCCAAAAACCTATTATTCTTTTAGAACATAGCTATTCACATAGCTTTAAGAAATCATAAAGTTGTGTGTAAAGAATCATTTCAGCAATATTATAATTTACTAAACATTCATAACTTTCAACTTATATTAAAGTTCTCAACTAATCTCGAATTCGAAGAAAGTCGCGGGCATGCTCCCCCCACGCTCCGAGAATTAATTTCAAACTTTAAATGTCAAAAGTTCTTTGCTTAGTAAATTCAAGTGGATATTTCTCATGGTTATAATCACACGATTAAATAAATACTTTATTTAATCGAGACAACATATGTCTTTATTGTATGATAAAATAACCATGGAAATACTCGAAGTTCTAAACACAAGTGTTCTAGAAACTTCTAACATGACCTAACAGAATTTCAAATGATTCACGCAAAACTGGGAGGGTCTAAAATACACGACTTGGACTGGCGCTTATTCGATGATACTTGTGGCACTAGGATATAGGAATCTGTAAACACATTCCTTAGTGCTAAAGCAATGTACTCGTAGTCCACTTGGCAATTCCATTTGTGCATTAAAGACAATTTTCTCAGAAACTCTCCTTCTGCTCAAATAACCAATTAGACACTTAAAAAAATGCCTTTATATGTGTCACATCAAAGATGTAGGAAAAAGTTAGATAGTTTCTTTCATCTTCATCCTCATTAGAAGATGCTTGAATATTGTGCGCCTCTTTCATCTTCATCCTCATTAGAAGATGCTTGAATATTGTGCGCCAATCTGGTTCGCGATCATAACCTCTAGCCTAGAGACACTCTTGTATCTTTTTGTGAACAAAAAATTATATGCTCTTCTAGCACTTTTCTACTATCCTTATACTCCTTCCACCAGATACGACACTTTGATATCTTGCCACCATGTTGCGTACAATCGCAACATGTGCTTTGAAATAAAAACACGAGTGGAGTTATTATTTTTATTATTTTTTTAACGTCATCGTAAACGTACAACACGATGCAGAAACTTTGGGTGAATTCTTTATTTCTCCCATGGATTAAAAATCTTAATTTTCAATGTAAACGATGATGTCACATATTAAGGATATGTTCACAATTTGGCTTTCACGAGTGATCAATATGTCATGTTCAATTTTCCATTTTATCAGAACACATATTTCAAAAAAATATTAAAAATTAATTTATATATTTTTCGGACACTTCCAAAAAATATTAGGTTTGTCAAAAATTATCGCAATAATTTTTCAAACCAACATAGTTATTCGTATAATCTTTAATTTAATGAGGGTCCATGTTGACTTAGGAACTATTTAAGTCAACTTAATATCCAAATCAGGCCCAAAAAATAACATGGAAAGCCCATCAGCCCATGGAGCCCGCGTTGACTTTTCAATTCAGTCAACGCAGGTTGGGTTGGGCTTTATAGCATCAGGCCCGCGGGGCCCTCTACCACTCGGGCCCAAATAAAATTAACTGACCCAGATTTCACAAAATTCGGCCGACACTCAATTCGGCCCAATCTGATTTTTTGGAACTAATTACAAATTAGTCCCTGGTATTTCCTTGCGTTTACAAATAAGGACGGAATCCTTATTCGCTTTCAGTATGGAGAATTACAGTTTAGTTCCTAGGTATTTTATGTATTTGCGACTAAGGACAGAATCCTTAAACGCGTTCAGAGTGCAAAAATTGCAGTTTAATCCTTAGAGAGGTTTCATGCGTGTGCGAATAAGGACGAACTCCTTATACTCGGTCCGCGCGCAAATTACACATAGAACTCTACGGGTTTCAAATTATTTCAGGCAAGGACAACAGTAGGTTTTTCTAAATTAAAACCTATACTAAAAATCTGATTTATGAACTCAGAAATTTTACAAAAAAATATTTTCTTTGTAAAAATTATTCTAAAACCAGAACAGAGCTTCATATGGCTCTGATACCAATGAAGGGATTCTCAGCAACTTATAGCCATAATTATAAACATAATTGCAAGAATATGAAAGCCATAAATAAAATACTTATCTCTTGAAGTGCAAATTCAATTTGAGAAGTATACTTCACATGATCATTGTAACGGAAGTTTTTTCACTTGTAACCTTACTTACGAACTTATTCGAAGTAAGATTAATTTTTACGGAATTAAATGTTAACTAGAGGGTCGAGAGAATTTGTGAGTTTTGTTCGTCTCACGAAGAAGAAGCCATAGCTTCTCTTCGATGCCCAGGGAGCTCACACCCCTATCTCATCTTTCATGATCTTTTTTATATCCCCAAAAATCACCGGTTCATTATCTTTCTCTTTAAAAAAGGATGAAGCCACAGCCACTTCATGTTGAACGTGGCAAACACAATGCCACAACATGATGTGTCAACTTGACACATGTCAAGTCATGAATTTTTGGTAATTTCATGATATTCGTATGGTACTGCTTGGATCAATATAGGTGTAAATAACTAACACTCCGGATCCGAAGTTCAATGGAAAACAATCACAACAAAAAGTACCCGATAGCAATAGAGCTAATTACATACGGCAGGCTCTACATATAAATGTACGTCAAAGTCATCTCTCGCAATTAAAAGTTAGATCCATCGCTATAATTATTTTAGTTTAATTAAAATTATATTATAATTTGGTATGAAAAGTATTGGTAATATTTTAAATATTATCTAACTCGAATATAAATTAATCGACTTTGTTGTGAATTTCGAAAAATTGGCAAGTTAAAAAAAAACCCTTTCTCTTGTTCGAATAAAGTTCACACAAAATGTACGCGACCTCTCACCTAGGTCTTTCTCCTTGTTGACTGAATCTAACAAGTTAATTCGTGATTGTTACAACCGATGACCGACTGAGTTTAGAAATAAAAAAGTTCATGGATTTGTAAAAAGTGGTTTTTATTTTTACCAAATTAATTATTTTGATGCCAGAATTTAAAAACGGTGACTGTAAAAAAATGTAGTTGCTACTTACCCACCGTAGGTTTAATCTTTGCTTTCAAACAAACCATCACGCAAATTGCCGGTAGGGTTACCATCCGAAAGGAATCTCCCAACTATTTCCTAACTTGGTATCTAAGCATTGTTCATGGCCTCGTAACTGGCTTCCATTTGCCCATCTGAAATCTCTAAAAATTATCTACTTGAAGAAACCAGAGTGTCGATTACAATGTCACACCTTACGTATGAAAAGAATATTTGACTTAAAGCTATAAGATGTAAGACGATTTGACATATATTCATTGTTCAAACTCTGAAAAGTTATAATTTTTGGTATAAAAATTTAACTTTCACAAAAAAGGTGACACCTTACATAATTATTTTTTGAAACTGAACCGACTATTACTTTTGAGCAAAATACCTATTGAGCTATCTTTATCAAATTTAAAGGCGTAATTGTTCCTAAGATTTAGCCTCAAGATTTATGATTAAGATGAAACCACATTACACATTTATCGCAATTTATATGCTCCAAACCCTATTTCAGGGTCGTGGGTTCTGTACATCCATAAGCATCTAATTCTTGGAGTCAATTAATATACATTTACTTAAAAAACCAATAAAAATCATCGATCCTTGACGACGAATAAATGATAATCAATTGTTCATTTGCGAAAAAAAGTTGACTATTGGCCTCTTCGGCAGTTCAACGACTGCTTTTATTTCAATGATGTTATTTTAAAAATATTATAGACCATCTATTAAATAGTGCTAGATAGGGCTCAAGTCTGAATATTAGAGATTCAAAAAAATTTTATTATTAAAAATAGCTCTGAACAAGAATAAGCTGGAACTAAGACAAGAGCCGTTAATTAGTAGGTGAAGTTTATACCTCTACCGTAGACTAACGCCATGTTTTATTTCCAAGTTTGTTATGTTAGTTCATTTATCTATTACGTTGCCTCAACAATAACAGAACTAATGGTAGGGCAACAAATTTAGTTGTTCTCTAGAAACATAATTACAGAAAATTGGGTGCCAAACTGAAGAGACATTCCTGGTTTCAAACAACAAATTAAGTCCACCTACCAAAATAATATTTAATCAATTAGACGAAAATGAGATGCATCTAGATTAGTGCTTAACCTGTAATGTAACATGATATGACCGACTGACTGATATCAACACGAGTTTTTTCTAGCATGTTCTGTCATCACTTGCAAACACTATGAGAAACTTCCGAGGAGGTTATCCATCCTAAAATTACTACCGGACCTCTAATTTCACTTTGATCCAAATGATAAGTATTCACATTCACTTACGGGTTATTGTTTTCAAGTTTTACGAATGTAAAAAAAATACTAGGGATGCACTCCTAAAATAGGATCCGACTGCGTGTGTCAAAAAGAGGCATTAGAATGGCCTCAAACCTGCTCGACTATGAATGCTGGATGTGAAAAAAACATCTAGTTTTACTTCAGGATCCACAATTTGTTTAATAAGGGAAAAAATAGGTCTTGATGTAATATGTAAGAAATCCAATCAAGATTAGGCTCCGAACTAACTCTTGTTCTCCAAGAATCTACTCACTCACCTAACGTAGAAAAACGACATGTCAGCAATTTCTCATCTCATACGGGCTCTCCTTTATAAGGGTAAGGTGGCCGGTCAGCAATTTCATAAAGGCAACAAGCCCTAAAACCTAAGTAATACCGCTAAACAAATAGTGCAGGGGCCAATTTGAAGGTTGACAATTAAATTCAACCAATATGGATTCTAGCTTCAGGTTCCTTCTCCTTGTCTTCGTCCTCCTCCTCCCATCTTTGGCCCAATGCAGGGTTCGCCATTACAAGTTCAATGTAAGTATATACACAATCTACATTAATCTACACTACTTACTGTTCTTTCTACGACAAAATAGTGATCTTAAGTTTGTAATTAATGGGTCAATCACTTCATTTCAGTTCTATTATCTTTTGGAGGATAACCTTAGTTAAAGAGTTTTGTTTTCTCCTCAATGCATGCATAGTTTGAAATTATTCGTCTATATTATGGAGCATTTATTTATTTATTTTTGGGTTGGTTATTCAAGAAAGAAAAATATGTATATACAAGAAAACGATGAAACCATACATGGAAGTTAAATGGCAGGATCATATATTATTAACTATATTTTAAAGACAGTTTTTTTTTCAGTATTTGAGTTGAGCATTCAATGATATCTTTACATTTTCCAAACTTGAAAATAATATATTTTAAATAAATTCAAGTTCTTTATAAGTTGAACCAAATCCTACCATATATTTTGAAGATATAATATAAACAGAAATTAAATTTTAAGTGCAATCACAAACTCATCGGTTAGTTATAACGTGACAGGGACACCTTCATTAGGTGGTGGAAGCAGCCCAAATCGATGTGCTAGAATTATGAATTTTTTTATTTTTGATAATGACTTCCGATCGACCTTTTTGGGTAAAATTTTTTTTTCTTAAGTTTGAAATTTGATTGTCTAATTAATGATTTCGACGGGTAACCTACTTAGGTGGTGATGAAGAACACGACCAGACTATGTTCGAGCAAGCCGATAGTGACCGTCAATGGCCAGTTCCCTGGGCCCACTCTCTACGCCAGAGAAGGCGACAACGTCCTCGTCAAAGTCGTCAACCACGTCAAATACAACGTATCCATCCACTGGTACGTACCATACATTATTTAAAAATTTAACCCGACTCTATCTGAATAAGTCACTCTCCCTCATTTCCGTGTCGGTAGGCACGGAATACGGCAGCTGAGAACGGGTTGGGCCGATGGGCCGGCGTACATTACACAGTGCCCGATCCAGCCCGGACAAAACTATTTCTACAATTTCACAATCACGGGCCAGAGGGGCACACTCCTTTGGCACGCTCACATCCTCTGGCTTAGGGCCACCGTCCACGGAGCCATTGTGGTCTTACCCAAGCTCGGAGTTCCCTACCCATTCCCAACTCCTCACAAGGAAGTCGTCGTCGTATTAGGTGAGCGAGCTCATGCTAATTTATAAAGCTCATGTACCAAAAATTTTAACTAATTAAATTAATTAATGTGCTTTTCTTAATTAATCATTTGAATTGCGCAGCTGAATGGTGGAAATCGGACACCGAGGCCGTGATTAACCAAGCTCTAAAATCCGGATCAGCGCCAAATGTTTCCGATGCTCACACTATTAACGGACATCCAGGGGCCATCGCGAATTGTCCTACGCAAGGTAGCCCGAAATGCCAATTGTGAATTTTGTAGTATCAGAGCGGGATGATTCCGTTTAATCTGTATCCGTACTTGGACAGGAGGGTTCACATTGCCAGTGAAAAGCGGGAAAACGTACATGCTAAGGCTGGTCAACGCTGCACTCAACGAAGAGCTCTTCTTCAAAATAGCGAACCACAAGCTCACCGTAGTAGAAGTGGACGCCACCTACGTGAAGCCGTTCTCTACGGACACGGTCCTGGTCGCACCGGGACAAACCACCAATGTCTTGGTCACGACCAACCGGAACACCGGCAAGTACCTCGTCACCGCCTCCCCGTTCATGGACTCCCCGATCGCCGTCGACAACCTCACCGCCACCGCCACGGTGCACTACTCCGGTACCTTGTCCAGCACGCCAACCACCCTCACCGTCCCGCCGCCACAGAACGCCACCGCCGTGGCCAACAACTTCACGGGCTCTCTACGTAGCCTGAACTCCAAAAAATTCCCCGCCAAGGTACGGACTAAGGGCTCTGTATATTTCACTAGATGGTACAATATCAAGTCGCTCTGAAAATATGTTAGAAACTCATTATCCACTTCACCACTCATACATTTATTAGGTAAAAATATTGCTATTAGGCGATTACAGATTGTAATCATATTATTGTTATATAAAATTCTACTTATAAAAAAAAATACTCATATTAATATTAGATTAATCTATTTCACTAATAATTATCACAATATTAATCCACTCTAATAACGTATTAAAATCTTCGTATCCGATTCACAGGTAATATATTAAAATTAGATTGGTCTACTTATTGAAATTTCTGGCTCAACCAGGTACCCTTGAAGATTGACCATAACTTGTACTTCGCGGTAGGGCTAGGGGTAAACCCTTGCCCAAGTTGCAACAAATTCGGAAACGGAAGTAGGGTTGTGGCCAGCATTAACAACGTCACCTTCGTGATGCCGACCATTTCGCTGCTCAATGCGCATTTCTTCAACATCGGCGGCGTGTTCACCACCGATTTCCCCAGCAACCCTCCTAATGCTTTCAACTATACCGGGCCGGGTCCGGCGAACTTGGCGACGACGACGGGGACCAAAGTTTACCGGTTGAAGTACAACGACACGGTTCAACTTGTGTTGCAAGATACCGGGATTATATCGCCGGAGAACCATCCGGTGCACTTGCATGGGTTCAACTTCTTCGCGGTGGGAAAAGGGCTCGGGAACTATAACCAAAAGACAGATACGAAGAAGTTCAATCTTGTCGACCCAGTGGAGCGGAATACCATCGGAGTTCCCTCCGGTGGGTGGGTCGCCATCAGGTTTCGCGCCGACAATCCGGGTATAAATTGAATTACTCGGTTGAAGTTTGCACGGTTTAAAGTATGTACTAGTATTTGGGCATTTTATCTCACATGTCGTAGAGCATGAAGTCGTGTAACTTATTTTAAAATCATATTAGATATCATACTTGCAACTAGGTATGTACGAAAATTTTCTTATTCCGTCTCTTATAATTTGTTGGATGAGTGCAGGGGTTTGGTTCATGCATTGTCATCTCGAAGTGCACACAACATGGGGACTGAAGATGGCGTTCTTGGTGGACAATGGAAAAAGCCCTAAACAGTCACTTCTACCACCTCCCAAGGATCTTCCAAAGTGCTAATAGGGGAGAAGTAGAAGACAAATTGAGGACTAGAAGAAGAAATCTATGGAGTGAGATGATTATTA
This sequence comes from Hypericum androsaemum, assembly GCA_963995505.1. Taxonomy (NCBI): domain Eukaryota; kingdom Viridiplantae; phylum Streptophyta; class Magnoliopsida; order Malpighiales; family Hypericaceae; genus Hypericum; species Hypericum androsaemum. The sequence goes on from OZ023195.1 coordinate 14,423,600, forward strand.
TTCTAAGCCAAACGATATTGTAAAAACATTAATAAGAGAGAACCCAAAAAAAAAGAGAGCGTGAAAGAGAGAGATGGTAGAATTTCCAATTTGTTGCTTGAGTAAGTTAAGATTGTGCTCAAGATAGTTTTAATAAGTTTGGGCTAGCATTTATATTGTGTGTTTTTGAAATGCAAGTGAAAATATTTTCTCAGACTCTTGGTTGGTTCTTTTCGTTTACCTGTTCAAAAATTTTGAACTAGAGATTTTGCACAAGAAAATCTAATTTCTTTAGTGCTTCGAGAAATTTGATGACATTTCTTTTTGTATTTTTTTATGCCTAATAGCAATCGGGCTCCGACCCATATAAATATGGGCTGGGCTTTGATGAGCCGATGAATTTCAGCCCGGATCGCAGCTGGTAATAGCAATGGAAAATTCGACCAACCAAATCAATTCTTTTTCTTCTTAAAAAAAATCAAATATTTTTGCGACTAGAATTAAAAATGAAAAGAAGTGAAGTCAACCTATATTTGTATCTGGGTTTCGATTTTTTAATCCAGAATTTTGACAAAAGTAGAGAAATTCCCACAAGACGTGAGACGAATAGGTTCTCCTGACGTGCATTTGAGTTTTTTATTCTCGCTTTTTGATTGCTTTCCTAATACTAAATAAATGTCAAAAACCAAGCTATGTTAGGAGATGGACAAGTGTTTGGGAACTAAACTCGGTCCTAATTAACATAAAATATCATCGAAATGTTTGCCACAGTTTGTTAATTAGTCAATATAATCAGTTTTATAATGAGTTTTCGATTACCGGGACGATTATTAGTGCATCACATGGGAAAAAAGGGACCGCAGGAGCCTACTGACGCTGACCACTCATCCACCGTCTGATGCAGATTAAAAGGTCAAAGAAAATGCTGATGTCAATCACAGAGTCAATTACAAGTTTGGCTTGAGTTTTTGGTTTTGGATTGAGTGGAGGAGATTTCGTTTGGACTGTCAGATTTTATTAAAAATTATGTCTACAGATCTAATATTCATTAAAAATTGTTTCTATAACCAAAATTATTTGATCTATTTCAGTGGGGACAAGTCTTGTCCCCGTTGAATCCAATCCCTGAATTTTTGAGTTTAATTTACGAGTTTATAACGGTATTGAAATTTGATTTGTAAAATTTATAAACATCATGGTATTCCTGTTTCGAACATGGATAGTAAACTCGATAAATATGCAAAGACGTTGCTAGAGCGATAAAATTTGGTTATTGGGATAAATTTGAATTTAATTATTTTTTTAAATATTCTTAATTATTTTTTGTTTTGGTCGTGAAGTTTGACAGGGTGGTAGATGCTAAATTTGTTAATTTAATTGGTAGAAATTAGGCACATACATGAACCTTGAATAGGAAATTATAGGAGCGTGCGAGCCTCGTCGAAATGGACGAACTGTATTTTGTAGGGACCAGCTTAGTCCTGGGACCAACCTATGTTTGTCGTTAATCTAAGGGAAAAGAGAAGAACTCAACGGAATATATATTTTTTATAATACTTGTCCGCAAAATTTATTAGACTAATTAATTTAGATTTGAATTAATAAAATTTTTAAAATATGATAAAACTCTCTTAATAATTATTTAACAACAATGTGTATTCAATAATTTTAACTCAAAATCTTTTTAGTTTTAGGTTGTTGATATTCAACTCCTATGAGTTACAAAACATGATCAGCTGATTTTTTAATCCAAACATACATTAGTACGGTACGATAATATTATGGTACGCGAATTATGTAAATAATATCGATGTATTCATTCAAGTATAAACACAATCATCTATTTTTTCGAAGGGTAAATTTTTACACTATAATTATGCTAGAATTTGAATACTAGATCTCTTGTATATTTATAATGTCTTGAGCCGTTGGGTTAAAAGCTCTTTGGCCACAATCATCTATTTACAATACTTTGTTTCTTTACTGTAAATATGAATTATGTTGTTTATACATGCATTTGAAACTTTATATGCATTTAAAACGTTTAATCTGATATTTTTCGAATGATTTATATAAATATTATTAATTTATTCTCAACTAAAAATGGAGCTACTTAAATATATTATTTCCCATAAAGTACCCCTCCATATTAAATATACGCTAGACATTAATTTTATATCTATGAATCCCCTGCATCTACTTACGTTTGTTTTTTTTTCAGACCCATATGAGGCAAACTTTAAATACTAAAAAACAGTGCATTTAGACCAAGTTTATCGGTGATCATCGATCACCACAAAAAGACAAAAGTGAAATTAACAAAATAATTGAGAAAGGAAAAGAAGTTGGATAAAATGGTTCGTCAAGTTATAATAGAATGGTTCTCTCAGTTATGATAGAATTGTTCGCCCAGTTATGATAAAATAGTTTCACGGATAAAAAGAGTTGGATAAAATTTATCGCCCAATTATGATAAACTGGTCCGCTCAATTATGATAAAATTGTTCGCTCTCCAGGACCGTATTAAAAAGGTCATTCCAGTACCAGGTCCCATAAAAAACCTTACAATACTAATATAAAGAGCAATAATGGGAGAAAACCAACCAATGATTCAATTTCACATGCTTAGGCCATCATGTTACCCCTTAAGGAAGGTAGGGAAAAGAGAGCCTTTCCGTTTTAGGAACCTTCCAATTTGATTAGGCAGTTTGTCCCCCTATGAAATTGATTAGCGGTAGACAATAACTTGGGAAGAATACAATTAATGTTGCCTTCACGTTGCCAATGGGTCGTCTTGTATATAATACCCCTTAATTATATGTTTATTGGTTTATACCGTTCATATCTAGATGCTAATAGAATCGACTAATATATATTCAAATCAAATATTACTTTTAAAAAATGAAAAAATTCTCAATCAAAAATTCAAATTTTAAACTTTTTAATTAAACTAGAAGATTTATTTTATCCATTGTTTAAATAATTATTCATACCCTTTAATTTTATATGCAAAAGTAGATACAGTCTCTTAAAATAACAACACGCGTCCTTCAAAGTACAAATTAAGATGCTTTTGACCTTGATTAGACGCTAACACGTAGCCCTAACCAAAAAAAAAACACGTAGCCCCAACCATAACAACCAGAAATTTTTATTTTTTGGTCCGGAGGACAAAAGAGACTGAGAGCCACCCCTAGGATGACGAAATTTTTTGTTTGATAGAAATTTCATATCATTTGAAAAAATTCAAGGAAATATATTTTCTTTGCTGATTGTATCACATGTTTGGTATATATATTTTTTGAACATTTTATTTTTTCTTAAAAGTAAATGTATTAAAACCGCTATGGTATGTACAACATGTGACATTTTCTCTGCAATGGTGCGAACAGAGTTACGACAGTCGGACTCGTCAAAACTCAACTACACCAAAACCTGTGGGAAAAAAAGTAGGACAAATTACTCGCACGTCCCTGACCTTTGCTTACCCTCCCCCTAGAGTCCCTGGCTTTTAAGAAATAATTTTTCCGTCCCTAAGTTTTGATGATAATAGACTTTCGGGTCCCTGGAGTCAGAATATTCCTTTTTCTCCGGTGAATCCCCACCTGAAATGACCAAAATACCCCTCCTACTAAAAAAACCATTTATCCTTCAATCTCTTGAATAAAAAAAACTAAAAAATACCCAACTCAAAATAACCAACCCAGAAAATCAACCAACAATCAAAATTAAACCCAAGAGCACCCTACAAAAAACAACAACTTTAACCCGAAAACGAAAAAAATTCCAAAAGGAACTCCAAAAACTAAAGAACATCAAGTTCCAGAAACTAAAGAACAGCAACTGTCATTAATTAGCCAAGTGAATGGGTACGTGGTGGAGCCCAGAAGCGAGGATGACCTGAGAGGACCAAGAGCCTCACCGACGAGGACGACCTTCCTTCCCAGATCGACCCACCTTTGGTCAAAATTGGTGTCGTCCCTGGGCAATCGATAGGACAGCGAATCTCGCATCATCCAATTGCGAAAGTTAGGGTTTCGAAAGAGAGGACTTCAATGGCGAGAGGGGGGAAGCGGACAGCAAAGCCGTTGATTGAGGATAGCGACGGAGAAGAAGATGAGGGAAGAGTTCTTATCCCGACGGTGGGAGAAAGCAGCGACGACGATGCCGAGGCTAACGCCGACCTCAACCTTGAAGTGCTCCAAGCACTCGCTCGGGTCCTTAGCCCACGCGCGAAACCCATCGTCGCCATCGTCAGGGGCCGCATCGGGGCTGGTGGCTCTCTTCTCGAAGTCTTTCCCTCCTTAGGGTTTACGGTTTGTGAGTTAGAGATTGGGAGAGAAGCTGTTTATATTCGATTTTATTTGTTTCTTTTTTGAAGTGGTCTTTTAGATCTTTATAATGATGATGATTAGGTTTAGATAATTAGGTGTTTGGATCTGGGAAGGAAGGGGCGATGAAAGAACGGTTCTATAGCTTAATTTAACTAAATTAATTCTAGTTTTTGTTTTATTTTTTAGTGGGAGGGCATTTTGGTCATTTCAAGTGGGAGTTCACCGGAGAAAAAAGAAAATTCTGGCTCAAGGGACCAGAGAGTCTATTATCATCAAAACTTAGGGACAGGACAATCATTTTCCAAAAGTCAGGGACCCTTGAGGGAGGGTGACCAAAGGTCAGGGACTAGAGAATAATTTGCCCAAAAAAGTATGGTTGGGAAAAGTACCCTAATAGAAAATCCCTACCTTGACGTTAAAATCGCAAGAACAATATCACACCGTCAAAAATAATAAAATAAAAGAAATAAATCACAAGAACAAAAAGTCCAGCAAGCAACGTCAAGATGCACCACATAACCAAAGACAAAACCGAAGAGACAGCAACCTCAGACGCGTGAAGCCAAGGCCAAAATAGGATCATCATTCACCATATGCCGAGAGAGTCCAACCAAGAGGTCCACTCCGAGAAAGATCTCAAGCTTAATAGAACAATCCTTCTAAAGCAAACATCCTGATGATCGAAAATAGCCCTGTTACATTGTTTCCAAGGGGTCCAACATATAGCAGCGAAAAGAGAGTACCAAAGCTCTTTCACAATCCTACCTTTGATGAAACCCAACCAAGCATCAAGACAACCGATAGCAGACCCTCCCATAAACCAATTGTGCCCAACAAGCTTGCAAAATGATACCAAGCCTTAGAAACCTCACGGCAGTGGAATAGAATATGAGCCGAGTTTTCCACAAGCTTATTGCACAACACATAATAAGAATTATGCCGTCTAAGTGACGCAGCGTAGCGGAATCTAAGTGCAATTCGGATAAAATCAACCATACGTGACTTCCGTCAACGTGATGGAGGGTTGTCCAAAGGACGGCCAGCCAAGGGCGGTAAAGAACAAATCAAACCAAGGGACGCACCCTAAGATAGAAAGACTAAGTCTTGGTGAATCTGATGTATTTCTGAATGTGTTTATTACATAAACATTTCCCTTTTTATAAGGTTCATAAGGGAAACGGGAATACATTCATAAATGTACTTACATACATGCATTCTTATTAAATCAGATCACTAATGAGAGACTTTGAAAGTCATTTATTCATTAAGTCAGCCAATGGACGAATCTAGATGCCCACTTCTCCTTATCTTGAACTTGGACGCCTTAGATGGTAGGTGGATGTATTTGGACGTCCCTACGTCATCCGCCCCTCCTTAAGAACAAGCTAGTCTCGAGCGGCCAACCTTGATGGTGAAGGAAGAGGGTCAAAATAAGGTGTCAAGTCAGCAACATTGAACGTCTTGGACACACCAAACTCGTCAGGAAGATCAACAACATAGGCGTTATCATTGACCCGTCGTAAAATCTTGTAAGGTCCATACTTCTTAGGCTGAAGTTTTCCACCCATATTGGCTGGCATCCGCTCCTTCCTGATATAAACCATAACTTCCTCACCCGGCTGAAAGATTTGCACACGTCGATGGCTATCAACACGAGCCTTCTCCTTTTGATTTATAGCTTCCAGCCTCTTCTTGACAGCTTCCAACACTGAGTTCACGTGCTCAGCATAAGTCACAGCTGCTGGGTTAGCACGAGTAGGCTTGGAAACGGACGAAACGTCCACCAAGTGATTTGGAACCTTGGTGTAGACTAAGGAGAATGGAGAGTGTCCTGTTGACCTGTGAACAGCTCCATTGTATGCAAATTCAGCTATAGGCAAGGCCAAATCCCATTGATGTTGCCTCTCATGACAAAGGCTCCGCAAGAGACTTCCAAGTGTGCGGTTGGTAGCTTCGGTTTGTCCATCAGTTTGAGGATGAGCGGTGGTGCTAAATTGCAAGGTTGCATCAAACATCCGCCATAAAGTCTTCCAAAAGGTTGCAAGGAACTTCGTGTCCCGATCAGAAGTGATCGTCCTCGGTACACCATGAAGTCGCACCACCTCTCTAAAGAACAATTTGGCCACACCATGAGCATCGGTTGTTTTCTTGCATGGAATAAAATGCGCCATCTTGGACAGCCTGTCAACCACAACAAAAATAGAATCTGTACCACGCGGGGTACGAGGTAAACCAAGGATAAAGTCCATGCTGAGATCTTTCCAAATGTTCTTCGGGATTGGTAAAGGAGTATACAATCCCGTGTTTTGCACGGTACCTTTCGTTTCTTGGCATACACGACAATGCTTCACCACCTTGCCAACTTCTGTTCTCATCTTTGGCCAATAAAAATGTTCGGCCAAGGCAGCCAAGGTCTTGTCCCGACCTAAATGAGCCGAGAGGCCCCCACCATACATCTCCCAAACCAAATGATCACGCAATGAGGTCTTAGAAATGCAAGACCTTGGCCAATTCATTAGAAAACCATCATGCACAAAATAATCTTCGTGGCCAATTCCGTTCTTGCATTTCAACCAAATCTCAGAAAAATCTTCATCTTCAGCATACGAATCACGTAGACTATCAAAAGCGGTAATGGAACCCCTCAATTCAGTAAGCAAAGTGAATCTCCTACTCAAAGCATCAGCCACAACATTCTGAGTGCCACTTTTATGCGTGATTTGGAAAGGAAATTTCTGTAAGTAAGTGGTCCAACGAGCATGCATATGATTGGACAACTTAGATTGATCATTCAGAAATTTTAGAGCTCTATGATCCGTGTATAAGACAAATTCCTTACCAACCAGGTAATGTTCCCAATTCTTCAAGACATGGAACACAGCATAGAACTCCTTCTCGTACGTGGACCAAGTCTGTCGATGATCACTTAACTTCTCACTGAAAAAAGCAATAGGACGTTTCTCTTGAGACAACACAGCCCCTATACCATGTCCGGAAGCATCCACATCCACTTCAAAAAGTTTACCAAAATCAGGTAAGGCAAGCACGGGCGCTGAACTTAGTGCGTCCTTGAGTTGATGGAAAGCACGCTCCGCCTCTCCATCCCACACAAAAGGAACTTGCTTCTTGAGAAGAGAAGTAAGTGAGGCAGCAATAACACTGAAACCCTTGATGAAACGATGATAAAAGGTTGCCAAGCCAAGAAAGCTTCTGATCTGACTTGCATTTATCAGAGTAGGCCAAGACTGAATTGCCTCGATCTTGGCTTGGTCAACTTGCACTCCTTCCTTGCCTACCACAAATCCAAGAAATAGGAGTTCGTCTTGCCAAAATATGCACTTCTTCAAGTTGGCAAATAGATGATTAGCACGGAGTGCGATGAACACATCTTTAAGATGAACCAAATGCTCCTCTTCTGATTTGCTATACACAAGAATATCATCAAAGTATACGACCACAAATTTATCAAGAAAAGGTCGTAATACCTGATGCATTAACCTCATGAAGGTGCTTGGAGCATTGGTCAGACCAAATGGCATGACCAGCCATTCATATAAACCATCCTTGGTCTTGAAAGCGGTCTTCCATTCATCTCCAGGCCTTATGCGGATCTGATGGTAACCACTCCTCAAGTCGATCTTGGAGAAAATAACTGATCCGCTCAGGTTATCCATCATGTTATTCAACTGTGGAATTTGAAATCTGTACCCGACGGTAATTTTGTTAATCGCGCGGCTGTCAATACACATACGCCAAGAACCATCCTTCTTAGGCACCAAGAGAGCAGGAACACCACAAGAACTAAGGCTTTCTTGAATGTAGCCCAAGTCTAACAATTCTTGCACCTTTTCTCTCAAAATCTGATTCTCTTTGGGACTCAACCTGTAATGAGGCAAATTAGGCAAAGTTGAACCCGGAATAAGGTCAATCCGATGTTGAATATTTCGCAAGGGTGGTAAACCCTTGGGAAGGTCTTCCGAGACAACCTCATGGAATTCCTTAAGAAGGTCAGCCACCTCAGGAGGAATGCTAGCTTTATGGTCTTGACTTGCATCTTTCATAACAAAGGCATAGCACCAGCCAATCTTTTTTAAAGAGTCTTGTAATTCTTTGGTGGAAGTGACTAAGGACACCATCCGACGGACTTCATTTGGCTTTGTCTTGCTTAGACCAGGCTTCCTTGGAAGCAAAGTGAACTGCTTCCCATCTTTCCGGATTTTATAGGTGTTTTCTTGACCTTGGTGCACTGCTTTATTGTCAAACTCCCACGGTCTTCCCAACAGAATGTTGCAAGCATCCATTTTAAGCACATCACAAGTAACCTCATCTGAATATTGGCCAATGGAAAAAGGAACGATACACCTTGAATTCACTTGGAGTCCTCCACCAGATTGAACCCATCCAATGGTATATGGTGTAGGATGAGGTGTAACCTTCAAACCCAACTTCTCCACGGTCTTGCCACTAATGAAATTCTCTTGACTTCCCCCATCAATGATCACGTCACAAACATCTTTTCCCACATGGCAGCGTGTGCAAAAAAGATTGTGGCATTGCGAGTCATCCACTTTGTGAGCAGCTAGAGCAAATTTGCGTATGATTCTACAATATTCCTCCTCCTCATCTTCTGAATCCTCCTTTTCTCTGTCTTCACCTTCATCTACAGGAGCACATAAGAAAGCCCCAACTTGCTCTTCGGAATCTTCACGTATGCTCAATTGTGTGAACTTCTGCCTCGGACACTCACTTGACTTATGCCCCAGTGCGTTGCACTTGAAGCATCTGATTGCCGAGTTAGTTTCCACCTCCTTCCCCTTCCTTTGAGATGATTCGGGAGCCGTCTTGGTCTTTGGTTGAGCCTTTGGATCACTTGCTTGCGTCGTACCCTTGTCAAATCCACTTCTAGGAGTAGTGGTGGACTGACTTGGATTGGAAAAACGACTTGGAACCATTCTCTTCTTCTTCAATGTTGCTCCAATTTTCCTTGCTTTAAGACAAGCATCTTGAAAGTACAAGAACGTATCAAACTCCATCTTGCTCTTCACCTCATAATTGAGACCATCAATGTAACGAGCAATCTGTTGGTCTTCATTCTCCTCCACATCATTCCGGGCAGCCAACCTCATAAACTCAGCCCTATACTCATCCACGGAGCGATTTCCCTGAGAACAAGATAAGAATTGCAAGTATAGGGATTGGTGGTAATCCACAGGTAGGAACCTTGCCCTCAAAGCCTGTTCCATTGAAGGCCAATCCCGTATAGGATGTTCTCCACGTCTCCTTCTAGATTCTTGTTCTTTCCTCCACCAAACAGCAGCCCCGGACTCTAACTTGAAGGCCACGTAATTGACCTTTTGCTCTTCCGTTAGATCCATGCAATCAAAGTACTTCTCCACTGAATCCAACCAATTCAAGAAAGATTCTATATCTACATCCCCATAGAACTTTTCAATGTTCATCTTGAATGGTCGATCCACACGTTGAGGATAACCAAAACCTCTTTCTTCTCCTCTATAAGCGTCTCCCCTATAGGCTTCTCTTCGCGCACCTCGTCCTCCATCTCCTCCTCGACCACGTCCCCCTCTATTTCCACGCCCTCCTCTGATCGGTAGCGTATGCACCGAGTTGAGGTCATCGTGCTCCTCCTCGCCCTCGTCTTCCCTTGCGTTATCTCCCATGGCAGCCGGTGGTTGCACTGCCAAATTGCGCAATTGATGTAGAACTTCTTGCATGGTTGTCTCCAAATCTCCCAAACGTTTGGTTGTTTCCGGATCAGTCATCGTAGGTGATCGGTTAAGGACTAGAAAAGAGAGCACAAGATGTGCGAGGCAAGGACCAGTGGGGTCACGATGCCTTGTGGATGGTTATTTAGGCTAGGAATGGTAACTCGTTGTGAGTGAGGCAAGGACCAGTAGGGTCGCGATGCCTTGTGGACGGCTTGTCTAATGGGGCTAATAGGGTGCGTATGTTCGTGATCATGCCTCAAATAGAAGAGTGATCGGATTTGAAACGGAGCTCTGATACCACCTGACGTAGCGTAGCAGAATCTAAGTGCAATTCGGATAAAATCAACCATACGTGACTTCCGTCAACGTGATGGAGGGTTGTCCAAAGGACGGCCAGCCAAGGGCGGTAAAGAACAAATCAAACCAAGGGACGCACCCTAAGATAGAAAGACTAAGTCTTGGTGAATCTGATGTATTTCTGAATGTGTTTATTGCATAAACATTCCCCTTTTATAAGGTTCATAAGGGAAACGGGAATACATTCATAAATGCACTTACATACATGCATTCTTATTAAATCAGATCACTAATGAGAGACTTTGAAAGTCATTTATTCATTAAGTCAGCCAATGGACGAATCTAGATGCCCACTTCTCCTTATCTTGAACTTGGACGCCTTAGATGGTAGGTGGATGTACTTGGACGTCCCTACGTCACTAAGTATGCCAATGCGTGACAAATTCTCTTGAGTCTTTATTTTACCCTGCAAAGCCATCCACAGAAAATAAGAAACCTTGAAAGGAATGAGATTGGACGTACCTTTTCGAAGGATGTTTGGAGCACAAATGGAGAATCTACTAAAAGGGAGGGCATAAAGGGACTTGATGGTGAAACCACCACCAGGATCAGGCATCCAAGTGAAGACATCAAAACCATTGGGCCGAAAGAGAGTGTAAGCCGCCATTCACGATACGCATAAGATCAACCAAGAGTTCAGATTCACCAGTCCTAAGTTTACGACGCCATGAAAGAGACCAGATCCATAACGAATCGGCCCAAAAGCCACACTCGCAAATATAATCGTCATAATTCAAGCTGATACAAAAAAGCCGGGGAATTAATGCAGCCAGAGGGAAAGCGAACCCAAGGGTCCAACCAGAATTTGAATTTATCACCATCTCGAAGAGAGATTCCCAATTTTTGCTTGAATAGACCAGCCAACTCGTCATTAGAGGTGGCCAAGTTCTAGATGGAGAACCACGTACCACTCCTATGAGAATTACCCAAAACTTTCGAGAGAGGAAAGTTCATATTAGAGTCTGAAGGGTCGTGAATGGCCGGGATGATCTTACCCGAAGAGACATCAGCTCATTAAGAAATTGCAAAATCGAGTTAATTAGAAGAGAATCATTCTTGAATCCAAACAAAAAAGACCGAGCCCACCATAATCCACCAGAAGGCGCATGTGATCCCAAGAAACAAAAGAGAGACTCCTCTTAGAATGATCACCACCTCAAATAAATCTTCTAATCATGCCATTGAGTTCTTTACTAACACCAGTCGGGCCTTAGAACATTGAAAGGTAGTATATTAGAAGATTAGCCAAAATTGATTTATCAAGAGTGACCCTCCCACCGAGAGAAAGTAAAATGCCTTTCCATAAAGCAAGCCGTCCATAGAAAGCTTCAATAACAAGAGTCTAGTAGAACTTTTGCTTTATAGTGGAACTGATAGGAAGACCCAAATAATTAAAATGAAGGGCCTGCTTCTTGCATCTCTAACTATTGGCAATAGAATCATTCAAATCTTTTCTAGTGTTAATACCAGTAATGTCGCTCTTGTCAAAATAATACCCAGCCCAGAATCTAAAGTGAAAGAGGCGAGCAAATACTTTAAGATGGTAAGACTCACCTCTGAAATAGTTGAGAACAAGAGAGTATCGTCTGCGCATTGAAGAAGATTAAGACACCTACCATCACCAAGTAACCTAATACCCTCAATCATGCTGAGACATTCAGCCTTTAAAATCAGTCTATGAAGCCCTCCGCGGCTAATAAAAATGGATAAGATACAGAGAGGGGTCACCTTGCTTTAAACCCTGCTCTATACAGAAAAGATGGGAGGGGGTCCCATTGATCCGAATAGATGCCGAAGTACCTTAGTAACACGCTGCCAGCCAATTCCTCCATTGCACCCTAAACCCCATAGCCATTAAAATGTCATCAATGTAAGACCAAGAAATGCAATCAAACGCTTTCCTCAAGTCGATCTTAGCCAAAATCCTAGTAGCTCATGAATTTTTAAGACAAAAAATTACCTCACTACATATTAGAACACCATCCAAAATTTACCCGCCCTCTAAGAATGTGGATTGCTCCAAGCCCACCACATGACTGATAACCTGTCGAAGCCTAATAGATAGAATTTTAGAAATATGCTCTCGATAAGTGAAATAGGTCTGAAGTCTGCAAAACCTTTAGCTTCCTACTTTTTAGGAACAAGAGCAACAAATGAAGATTTCACTTGGGCTGGCAAATGCAAAGTTCAAAAGAAGTTATGGACAAAAGACAGCACATCCGCCTCAATAATGTCCCAGTAGTCCTTGTAAAAAGAGAATGAGTAACCATCAGGCCTCGAAGTCTTATTGAAGTTGCAAGCCCACACTTCCCATTTAACTGGTGTTCTAAGAATTTCACCTCAGCCGCAGAAATCCTATCAAATAAATTATTAGAGATATACGGCCTTGTCTAACTAACCTCACTGAATTGCTCCTTAAAGAAGGCGACAGTCGAATCTTTGATAGCAACCAGGTCAATTAAGGTACCACAATTAGTCATAATCTCACCGATATAGTTGGCCTTATCTCGAATTTTAGCAGCCGCATGGAAAAAATATGTATTATGGTTGCCATTCTTTCCCCATTTGACACGAGAGTGTTGTCTCCACATAGAATCAACCATGACATTCTTCTACCATAAGTCCTTTTGAGCTAACCTCCTACGCTCTACCTGAACATCTGAGAGGGAACCAGATTCTTCCAATTTATCAAGAGAGTTCACCTCTTCTTCAAGAGTGACAACCTATTCTTCCAATTTAGCCAAAAGAGTTAGATTCCACATACGAAGTTTCTCCTTATGCAACTTAAGCTTCACAATAATTCTATTAGGCCTAGTTGTAACTTGATCAAATTCTCGCCACCAATCGCTTACCTGACTTTTGAAGTCAGGATCCAACAGCCACGTGGAGATAAATCAGAAAGGCTTAGGTCCCCAATTCTGATCACATGACTTCAATAAAAGAGGATTGTTATCGGATACTAAGGCCGAGAAGATAGCATTTCAGAAACACATTAATCTATTCTGCCGAGACTAACGCTATATCAATCCGGCTGGCAGAACCAGTGCTCATCCACGTGAATCTCCTGCCAATCAAAGGGAGGTCAATCAAGTTAAGCTCATTAACAAAAATTCTAAAAAATCAAGAGCTAATAGCATCATAATCAGACACTTCCTCACGCTTATTCCTGGATAACACTGCATTGAAATATCCAAGAGTTAGCCATAGATCACCGCCAATCGAGTCTTTCACCACCTTAATTTCATTCCACACAACTAGCTGGTCGTGCGATAAGTTCGGGCGTAGATAGCAAGAAACCAGATCTTTGATTCGACTCTAATAAAGAGCCGTCTAAACATATCCAATTCATTCTGCATTAAACACTAGTACAGTTGGAAATAAGCTTCATTCCAGATAACCAATAGACCACCAGAATGTCTCGGGTAAGGAATAGCCTCCCAACCAAAGACCTCACACCACTACAATGTCCTGGCTAACCTTTGAGAAGGTTGTTCAATTTTTATTTCAGCCAACGCTAACAACCCAACAATGTTAGTTCCAACTAGTTTCCTTATCTTGTGATGTTTGTCTGAGGCGTTAAGACCTCTAGAATTCCAAAATAAACAATTCATTTAAGGCCTTCTTCTTCACCTTGAGCAATCTGTGAGACCTTTATAACTTATGGAGGATCCGAATTAATGGATGGAATACTTGAACTGAGAACTCCAACCAGCTTTTCTTAGTTACCTCGAGCGATAATTCCAGCAGAGGAGGCCTAGTCCCATGCTTTTCTAGTGACAATCGGGTCCACACTTTTTTGAATGGCATTTTTGATAACCAGGTCTCTAGAGAAGGCTTCATTCTCTTTCGCGAACCTTGATCATCCAATACCCCTTCCTTTAGGCAGCCACCTGAATGGTTTTTGATGGCACATCATCATTTGAATAGCACGTTTGGAAAATTTCTTGTTCATTGCCTCCTAATCTAGTGGTGTGTCAGCTAACCCTTTTCCTTTTGGGGAGGAAGTTGGATCAGCATCGGGAATAGACGGGGGGAGCCTTGCCAGAATATTCCTCTCAGGTTCTTCGCCGACCAAGTCAGCCACTGCATCATCAACATAATTCCAAGAGCTTGAATCCAAGTCACAAAGATCATTCATAAACCAGTCATGTGCATGGTAAAACTCTCTAATATGAATGTTTAAGGTAATATCACCGACAAGTGCCGGGATGGGGCAATTGATGTTGTGATTGGTCTCCGTATAAATTAGCAAGCAAGTAGTTATCCCTCCACACTCGCTGTCACCAATAAAGACCAGAGAACCCAAATGAGTTACTAGAGAGTTGAAGAAACCCTCGCATTGAGCATGAAGAGGGTACATGTTGCATTCCACCCAAGCAAAATGAGAGTTTGAGGCAAAGGAAGTAGATCAATCGTAAATTTTAGGGAAAAGGAGCCCTAGCATGGCCGTAGCAGCAGTCTTGGCTTCCACAGACCGGAATGAGATAAGAACATGGGGACATCCTAGAGGTTTATTGACGTGAACGAAACATTAAGTTTTACCAAGGTTTCACGCAGTGCAATGATTTGTTTCACGTGGGAGAGCGTTAAGATAAAGCCCCATAAAAGTTAGTACTCAACCGGAGGAGGGGAAAAGACTACAAGAGCAATCGTCGGGGCAGGAGAAGAAGGGCCAACCTTTTGATTTCCAAGAATTGCAGCAAAAGATTTGTCTGCCCTTAAAACCCCAGATGGTAGAATTCCTCTTGGCCGAGGAACAGTATTAGAAGACTTCCAAGGGTTTTGAGCAGGCCTACTAAAGCGAGCAAAGTTGACAAGGATACGCCTTTGCCCAATTCTAAGACCGTGAGTCTCCCTGATGATCTTGGATGCATCTAGCCCTGATGTAATCCAGATGAACCCAAACCTGCTGTTACGCTTCAAAATCTTTTCCGAAACATAAGCATCGATCATTTTGCAGTATTTTGAAAACACGTTTTGAAGATCTGAAGCACGCCATTGTTTGGGGAGGAAGTTAGTAAATAGAGCCGTGGTGGTTATTTTGGTGGCCATGGAGAAGGATTGGAGAAGGCGAATGGATGAGAAAAAAGCAGTTTAAGGGGGAAGATAGCCATGGAAGGAGGAGGTTTGGGGTGGATGATGGTGGAGCAGTGTCTGAGGAGGCCATGATTGGGATAAATTAAACGAACATTTTATTTTGCATGCCATAAATTAGATAGTAGAAAAAAATTAAAATTAGATTATTTTGATATATTATTCAAAAATTAGTGTCTAATATAAAATTTTATTTTATAAAAGTATAAATGTATTAAATAAAAAATAATGCATATTCCAGGACCAATGTGGGAAAATTTTATTTTGGTATTAAGAGTAAAATATCGTAGAGGATACATAATTTATAAGGTTTTCTAAGTGTTGGAATCTTTATTTCATTGGTTGATAATTTTCAACTTTATAAATAACTTAACCATACTTATAATCACTTAATTAGCAATATATTAATCTCTATATTTCGATAATATATGTCCCTTCGGAAAAGGTGAAGCGTTTATGGACTTTATGTGTGGCACATATGCCGCATCGTGGAAAGGTAACGTGAACCTAATCCTGTTTTCAAGACACTGATTAGGTTTAGAATTGATGCGTCATCATTCCTTAAACCAGTTGTCACACTCGATGCATATATTCTAAGAAGAGTTTTAGCGTTAGTTTATTTCTGATAGTAAAAATCGAGCTCAAATTATATTTAGTAAATAATTCTCCGAATAATATATTTTTATATTTGTAAGAATTTAAATTTAAATAAATCTAAATTTCTTAACTAACTCGATAAATTTTTGAGATTTCTAATTTGAAATAAAAGGTTGCCTGGGTTTATTAAGTACAACGAGGTTTATCGTTCATGCTTCAGGCATAGAACATTGTTCTAACTTAATCAACTTAAGAACTTAACATTATTAAATATTTGTTGATATAATTTTGTCACCTTTTAACCAACCCAAATTTGGATAAGTCGGCCGAAAGAATGTAAATACTAGATAGTATAAATAACTAAAATTAATTAAATTTTCTCATTCGGTAAGTAAGCATAGGATCAAACAGCAAAATCCTGGCCAATTAAAATATTGCCGCCATAAGAAATATTATATAACGGACATTTTCAAGCGCAACCTATAGTCCAATTTCGCGTCGTACCTTGTACGGATGATGTAATACATGCTTATCCACTAAAGTAATTCAATAACATCATTTTATCCAATATTTTTGGTCTGGATATTTACTAAAATAACTGTTAGGAATTCAGCAACTTAGAGAACAAAACGTGCAAAGAAAATGGATGCAAAAGATAACATAATTCGGCCTAATGCCTACGTCCACGGAGAGAAATGAAAATTTTTATTGATGAGTTTCCGAGCCACAAAACCATACAAAACTCTTGAGTAACATGCCTTTATATAGAGACAAATCCTTGTACATCAAGTAATCTATTTAAGTCAAATTAGGAGTCCAAAACAAGAGTCCGAACTAAACTGGAAACAATCCCACAAATCTTTCCTGTTCAATTTCTCGGCATCTCTAACAATCTCCACGGCGAGAAATCATCACATGGATGAACCATGAAGTTCTATCCGAACTTCAACAAACTCTACCTTGACGAGACACCGCCCATGAAGAACTATGAGAACTCATGAAACCAACTTGACTCTACCGACTCCACCTCGAACTATAGATACAACCTCCAGCAATAAGACCATCTCAACTTACTCTCCACCTTAGTTCAATCACTTGGAGTCAGCTCCCAAACTCGAGCTTCGACCCTGCTTGGCCTATTCCTTCCAATCTCCATTGAACTCCAACTAGCAAGTCCACCTGCTGAAGCAACCTTGCGACCAATAGATGCACTCTCTATTTTTTGGTTAACCCCATGCTCCGCAACCTCGAACTGATTTTTCACTGGACCTTCTTGCCTCACTTTAATGCTAATTGCTATAGCATACAATGGGCAACCTTTTGTTCCACCAAGTAGAACCCTCGACATGCCACAAACTCTACCGTTCGACCTTGAGGAAGATACTTGATTCACCCATGGTGCTACCAACGACTTCGCATTCTCTATGCAAAACCTACCCAGCACCTTTGACGTGCACGTCCCTTTAGACAACCATAGCAGGGCCCAGCTAACAATGCTTCTCCGAGACAACCATGGCTCCTTGCCAACCATGCCTCTACGAAACAACCATAGCTTGCTATCTATGTCTCTGCGAATCTCAACTGCACTCAAACCATCCATGTCAAACCTTTGCTCCCTCATACGAACCAACCTCATATGACCTGAGCTTTTGCCAACTCCTTCAGACCCATTGATGTGACTCCACTTACAACAATGTGTCTCACTAACCTGTAGATATTCTTTTTCATCCTTCATCCCTGTCATTGCATCATTCTCTACCTTTTTTAGCCTATCTTTATAACTATCATTGTTATAATCCAAGGTCCCTAATGAAAAGAGATTACCAGGATGCATTGGACTTGATGAGACAGAAAGTCAGTCACCATCTGACTTGTCTGAAATTGTTGGAATAAATACTTATTTAATACATTTTGCCCGAGCTGAAAAGCTCGAGCTGAAAAGCCCAAGCTGAGGATGGGAGAACTATTACCACATCGAATATCGCAAGGGATTTTTTCCTGTTTATAAGGAGAAGCTCCAAGTTGGTGTAATATTAAATGTTCCACCTGAAGAGCATGGCGCATTGGACGCATGTCGCAATGGGCACTTTGTGGCACATTTGGCACTTCGCACGTGTGCATCGTCGCGAGGAGCTAGAGGAGCCTTAAGACTTTTGCCAGATTTCAGGAGAGCTACTAGTTGCGTGCGAGGTAGCTCGCGAAGGAGCGAATGAATGCGAGCTGGCCTAATGGATGAAGGGCCACTAGCGTGCGTCCAGAAACTGGAACGTCCTGAAGGCTTCCAGATTATCACCGAAGAGGCACGAGGAGCGCCTGGAAGGCCTGTGGCCGAAGAGATACCAGCAGGCATCCAGGAGCCTTGAAGAGACACCTACGGGCATCCAGAAGACTTGTGGCTAAAAGGGTGCCTCGGCTCCCAGAAATGTGAGAGCATGGTGCCCCCTCAGAAGTGTCTGGCAGCCATCCAAATTCCAGCCATCCTTGCCTATAAATAGGCCCTTCTCCCTCATTTGCATCTTACCCCACAACTCATTGCATAAGTATTCATTAGCAGTCGTTGTGCTACGAACTCGAAGTTCAAAAATTGTTGTATCTTGGGGAGGATTGCCGCAGTCCGTAAGCACTGAATACGGGGTAATCTTGTCTTACAGAGAAAGAGTCTAACTCTTGCCTCGACTTTACAAGATCCTAATCAAGTACACCACCTCCGACACACAACAATAGTAAGACGAGATTAGTGTACTTGAAGATGGCATCATCAAGCTCCGCACCTACACCAGTGCCAGCGGTCCCGGAAACTGTCTACGCGAAAAGGCCAGCCAAGTTCAATGGTACCGAGTTCAAGAGGTGGCAACATAAGATGCTGTTCTACCTAACAACGCTCAACCTGGTCCAATTCTTGAAGGAAGAGGCTCCAAAGATGGCAAAAAATGAGGATGATCCACAGAAGATCAACACCCTCGATGCATGGAGTCACAGCGACTTCCTATATCCTAACTATATCCTGAATGGCTTAGACGATGCCCTGTATAATGTCTACGCAGGTACTAAGACTGCGAAAGAATTGTGGGACTCCCTGGAAAAGAAGTACAAAATGGAGAATGCCGGGATGAAGAAATTCATCGTCGGGAAGGTTCTTTGACTTCCAGATGATGGACTCCAAGAAGGTTATAGACCAAGTCCAAGAGCTACAACTGATTCTACATGAGATTCACGCCGAAGGCATGCAACTCAGCGAATCCTTCCAGGTGGCTGCTCTGATCGAGAAGATACCTCCTCTGTAGAAGGACTTCAAGAACTACCTCAAGCATAAGAGGAAGGGCATGGGGCTGGAAGACCTAATCGTGAGACTAATGATCGAGGAAGACAACCAAAAGTCTAAAGTCAAGACCGGTAGGACTAACTCTGAGGCTAAGGTATTCCTCGCTGAGGGAGGTACCGGTAAGAAGAGGAAGAAGCCCAGGAATAAGAAGGAGAAGTAAGAGCCAAAGAAAAAGAAGGCTAAGAAGATCAAGCGCAATTGCTACAACTGCGACAAGCCCGGTCACATGGCAAAAGATTATCGCCTGCCAAAGAGGGACGATCGTGAGAAGGAAAATCTGGCCAAAGACCTATCTGAGCTAGACTTATCCGCCGTGGTGTTTGAAGCCAATCTGGTAGATAACCCAAGAGAGTGGTTCATTGACATAGGGAAAACTCAACACATCTGCTCAGACAAGGAGATATTCTCGACCTATGTCGCGATCAACGGCCGAAAATTATTTATGGGTAACTCCGCAACTTCTCTCGTAGTCGGACTAGGCCAGGTGGTGCTGAAGCTGACCTCCAGAAAAGAGCTGACCCTCAAGGATATGCTGCATGTCCCAAACATTCGTAAGAATTTAGTATCCGGCTCACTGTTAAGCAAAGCTGGGATGAAGCTAGTATTTGAGGCTGATAGGTTTGTTCTGACCAAGGCCGGTGCCTTTGTAGAAAAGGGTTACCTCGAGAGAGGGCTCTTCAAGATGAATGTGATAACTATCAAACACGCCTTTAATGACCCTAATAAAGTTATTAATTCTTCTTATTTGGCTGAGTGTTCTAACTTATGGCATGATAGATTAGGACACGTAAATTTGAGCTTACTAAGAAAGTTAGTAAGTTTAAATTTATTGCCTAGAATAGAGTTTGACCCAAACAATAAATGTGAAGTATGTGTAGAGGCAAAAAAGACCAAAGCACCTTTTCATTCAGTGGAAAGAAGTACTACACCTTTAGAGTTAATTCATACCGACATATACGATATAAAACAAGTGTAAACTAGAGGTGAAAAAAAGTATTTTATCACGTTTATTGATGACTGCGCGAGGTACTGTTATGTACACCTCTTGAAAGGAAAAGACGAAGCTCTAGAAGCTTTCAAAAATTATAAGAATGAGGTTGAAAATCAACTTAGCACTAAAATTAAAATGATTCGAAGTGATAGAGGGGGAGAATATGTAGCTCCGTTTGAGGAATTCTGCCAATAAAATGGCATTATTCATCAGAGAACAGCTCCATACTCACCTCAATCAAATGGCATAGCTGAACGCAAGAATCAAACTCTTAAGAAGATGATGAACGCTATGTTGATTAGCTCGGGCTTACCCCAGAACTTGTGAGGGAAGCTGTGCTCTCAGCTAATCACATTCTAAACAAATTGTCACACAAGAAAAGGGACAAAATCCCATATGAATTATAGAAAGGGAGAAAGCCTTCCTACGGTTACCTTAAACTGTGGGGGTGCCTAGCTAAGGTAGAAATACCTTTGCCTAAAAGGGTGAGAATATGACCTAAGACCATTGACTGTATCTTTATTGGATATGCCTACAACAGTAGCGCATACCAATTTCTAGTACACAAGTCTGAAAACCCTGAAATCAATGAGGGAATGGTCATGGAATCAAGGAATGCAACATTCTTTGAGAATATCTTTCCTAAAAAGGAAACGAAAGAAGTAAGCTCAAACAAAAGAAGTTCTGAAGCTACACAAGGCTCTGATCAAGGTGCTGAGGAACCTAGACAGAGTAAGAGGGCCAAAACGACCAAATTATTTGGTCTAAATTTTCTGACGTACATGTTAGAAAATGAACCTGGGATAATCCAAGAGGCATTATCTAGTCCAGATGCTCCTCTCTGGAAAGAAGCTATCAATAGTGAGATAGAATCTATCATGCAAAATCACACGTAAAAAATCGTAGATCTCCTACCAGGTTGCAAACCTTTAGGTTACAAGTAGATCCTTAAAAGGAAATACAAAGCTAATGGATCAATCGATAAGTACAAAGCTCGGTTGGTAGCTAAAGGGTTCAAACAGAAGGAAGGATATGATTTCTTTGACACGTATTCACCAGTCACAAGAATCACATCTATTAGAGTGCTCATAGCTGTTGCAGCACGCTATAACCTCGAGATACATCAGATGGATGTAAAAATAGCTTTCCTAAATGGAGAACTGGAAGAAAAATATATATGGAATAACTTGAAGGGTTTGTTGCTCCCAGACAAGAACATAAAGTATGGAAACTGGTCAAGTCACTGTACGAGCTGAAACAAGCGCTGAAACAGTGGTATAAAAAATTTGATAGAACAATGATGTCAAATGGCTTTAAGATCAACGAGTGTGATAAATGTGTATACATTAAAGGCACACCTGATGCTTATGTGATTGTATGTCTGTATTTAAATGACATACTAATCACGGGAAGTAGTAATGATCTTATTATAAAAACTAAGAACATGTTAAAGAACAACTTTGACATGAAAGATATGGGTCTAGCTGACGTCATACTGGGGATTAAAATCTCTAGGACGACTGAAGGAATTGTCTTGTCACAATCTCACTACGTTGAGAATATACTCAAAAAATTTGATGCTTTTGACAAACCTCCGGCTAAGACTCTGGTAGTCCTGAGTTACACTTGGCTAAAAACAGAGGTGACCCAGTATCTCAACTAAAATATGCAAAGATCATTGGGAGTCTAATATACTTAACAAATTGTACATGCCCTGATATTGTATACTCAGTTAGCAAGCTTAGTAGATTCACGAGCAATCCAGGACCAGACTACTGGCTAGCTTTGGAAAGGGTTCTAAAGTATTTAAAATATACCATAAATCATGGCATACTTTATACTAGGTATCCAGCTGTATTGGAAGGATACAGTGATGCGAATTGGATATCAGACACTAAAGACTCTAAATCCACTAGTGGTTATGTGTTCAACATAGGTGGAGGAGCTGTGTTTTGGAAATCCTCTAAAAAAATGTGCATAGCTCGATCCACCATGGAGTCGGAGTCTATAACACTAGACAAAGCTGGGAAAGAAGCTGAATGGCTTAGAAACTTCCTAGAGGATACTCCGTGTTGGAACAAGCCTGTGCCTCATGTATTGATACATTGTGATAGCTTGTCAACAATCGGGAGAGCACAAAGTACTATGTACAACGGTAAGTCTCGACACATCCGTAGGAGACATAACATCGTTAGATAATTAATCTTAAGTGGAGTAATAACCATTAATTTTGTGAAGTCCAAGGACAACATAGCTGATTCTTTGACGAAAAGAATCAACAAAGATTAGATGTATAACACAGTAAGGAGAATGGGGTTAAAGCCCATACATTAAAGAACGTTCATAGTGGTAACTCAACCATGATGAGTGGAGATCCCACAAACTTGGTTCAACGAGACAACTAAGTTATGGATAGTTCAGATGAATACTTGAAATCCATCCCATTCTCAGAAGCTACCCAAGTACGAATCTGCAGAGGTGTGGTAAGGTTAAAGGTCTACACTTTTAATGATTCCTATACCAAGAAAAGGTAGAGTATGGCAGTATATTCTTGATGGGAGATCACCTATATAAGTGTGAAGTGAGGCAGCTTCAAATGAAAAAATACTTATGAATCCAAGATAAGGTCCAAGGCCGAAACGGACACAACGTGAGAACCAAAGAATATTAGAGATATCATTGTGTAAATGTTATTTTCTTGGTTTATATAAAAAAGTTGACCAGTTCAAGACATCGCGTTCACTGAGCAGCAAGTAAATCCGATAATATTTTATTACGGAAGGTTCAAAGCCGTAAGCTACCTTTCTCGATGCAATGATATTTCGTCAAAACTTTTCTTAAAAGTGTCAGCATGCATTAATCATCATTCATGTGAGAGATTATTGGAATAAATACTTATTTAATGCATTTAGCCCGAGCTGAAAAGCTCGAGCTGAAAAGCCCAAGCTGAGGATGGGAGAACCATTACCACATCGAATATCGCAAGAGATTTTTTCCTGTTTATAAGGAGAAGCTCCAAGCTGGTGTAACATTAAATGTTCTACCTGAAGAGCTGACCGAGACTGCCTTTTAGGATAGTGCGAAGCACCATCCGAGCTGGAGGAGCCTTAAGACTTTTGCCAGATTTTAGGAGAGCTACGAGCTGGGTGCGAGGTAGCTCGCGAAGGGATGAAGGGCCACCAGCGTGCGTCCAAAAACTGGAACGTCCTAGAGGCTTCCAGATTACCACCGAAGAGGCGCGAGGAGTGCCTAGAAGGCCTGTAGCCGAAGAGACACCAGCAGGCATCTAGGAGCCCTAAAGAGACACCTACGGGCATCCAAAAAATTGGTGGCCAAAAGGGTGCCTCGACTCCCAGAAATGTGAGAGCATGGTCCCCCCTCGGAAGTACCTGGCAGCCATCCTTGCCTATAAATAGGCACTTCTCCCTCATTTGCATCTCACCCCACAACTCATTGCATAAGCATTCATTAGCAATAGTTGTTCTTCTCTCCCTCTCTCAGAAAGTTTCGAATATCGGACAGTTCGCCCGAAGCTTCGAGGGTCGTTGTGCTACGAACTCGAAGTCTGAAAGTTGTTTTATCTTGGGGATAATTACCGCAGCCCGTAAGCACTGAATACGGGGTAATCTTGTCTTACAGAGAAAGAGTCTAACTCTTGCCTCGACTTTACGAGATTCTAATCAAGTACACCATCTCTGACAAACAACAGAATATGTGGCCATGGTTGTGGATGCCGATCCCTCCTCGTTGTCTTGATTCCTAGTTCGTCATGGATAGTCTCATTCATGTGCCCTTCTCCGCACTTGAAGCCACTTCTATCGAACTTCTTTGGCTCCGACCTGGATCCTCTTCCACAACCTAACTGGTGGCTCCTCATCATCCGCCAAGCACAAGCGAATCTTCGCTACCGCCTTGGCCTCCAACTCTTCCCACTCTTGCTCCTCCATCTTCTCAAGCTTCTTCCCTGAGAGCGTGATGACCATCCCTTATTGCACGAGGAGATCTTTGACACGCCTTTGCCATAACCCAAAATTTGATGAACCATTGAACTTCATAAGACCAAACTTCGCGCCGTCCGACATCCTCTAACCTAGCTCTTGATACTACTTGTTAGGAATTCAGGAACTTAGAGAACAAACAGCGCAAAGAATATGGACGCAAGAGATGACGTGGTTCGGCCTAATGCCTACTTCTATGGAGAGAAATGAGAATTTTTATTGATGAGTTTCCGAGCCACAAAACCATACAAAACTCTTGGGTGCATTTATATAGAAGCAAATCCGTGTACATTAAATAATCTATTTAGGTCGAATTATGAGTCCAAAACAAGAGTCCGAACTAAACTAGAATCAAGCCCATAAATCTTTCATGTTCAATTTCTCAGTATCTCTAACAATAACTAAAGTATATTTGAATCCGGAATAGAATTTGTGAACTTCCTAAATGCAGTGAACTTACTATTAAGAAATATTCCTCGACAATAATAGACCCAGGAGATGATAAGATTGTACCAAAGATTAAATATTTATAAGTAAATTTAAATAGAGACTTGGATTTTGATAACCAGATTTGTCAATGGAGTTTTAAGAAACTGTAACTATTGCACTGCTCGTACTTTTATTTCAGTCGAAACCATCAGGTATCTCAACGTATACTAAATCAATTATTTCATCTTCGAGTTTAACCAAACTATAAAGAAAACTTCTTCTACCATTTTCTCCGTTTTTTCATGAATAAAATACAGTTTATTCCAGGTAAATGGATCCGGTCACTGCATTTATTTGCAGAAGTCAAACTAAACCAAGTCAATGCTAATTGGTGAAATCTCCCATGGGTGAAGAAATTACCAGAACACCCCTGAGCACCATCTGCCACCACCACCCAACACAGCCAATAAGAGAGAGTCCTTTTCAATTCCCACCTTTCTATTAGGCCTACCCCTCTCTTTCTTCCCATTAATAATTAACCTCCTCTCCTCTAGAAAAAAAAAACCGCAGGGCCTTTTGATTTTATTCTAAACAATCTGGTATCCAAACGTTTTTTTATAAACTAATTCTTATTCAAGTCAGTTAAAATTTTTAAAAACTGATAAAATTTATTTAACAAGTATTAATCTTATTTCGTTTCTAATTCAAAATCTTTAGTGAAATTAAAATAATGCATTTACGAGAGTTGATTTAAGTAAGCTGCCAGAGCCCACAAAAACAACAAAACCAACCAATCACAACTCAGCAGTTTTGACCTCTCCCTCTTCTGACTCTCTCCTTTCATTAGTTCTTCTTCCTCTCCACTTTTAATAACAAGCAATTAATTATAAAAATTTACATTCTAATTAAAATAAAGAGGTATCAAATTTGAGTTGTTCATAAAAAAATTCAATAGTTTAAATATTTGTTTGAAATATTTTTACATCTTTTAAAAAATTTACGCGACTTAATACTGAATTAGTAGCCTGAATAAATATTACCAGATGGTGGTATCAAGTTAAAAATAATAAGATCCTCCTCTCCCAACTCAACAACGCAGAGGCACACTTTTAAAATAAATGACGATTTGTAAAATATCAAAACAAAACAAAAGAGAGAGTGGGGGTTTGTATCTATATTCCCTCTTTCCACCAAAAAATAAAAAATAAAAATCTATATTCCCTCTCCCTCCATTAGCTCTTTAGCCACCAAACAATTTCCACCCTCTTGTCTTGGATTCTGACCAAACCAAACTAAAGGTGGGGGGTTTTTTTTTTGAGGGGGAGTGAGCTTATTAGGTATGAACAGGGGCATGGAAGTGCTCTCACCGTCCTCTTACCTCCACAACTCCAACTGGCTGTTCCAGGACAGCGGGGGAGGCGCCACGTGGACCCCGGAGGAGAACAAGCGGTTCGAGAACGCCCTGGCCTACTACGACAAGGACACCCCGGACCGGTGGGCCCATGTGGCCGCCATGATCCCCGGGAAGACGGTCGGCGACGTGATCAAACAGTACAAGGAGCTGCTCGAGGACCTGAGCGACATCGAGGCCGGTCTGATCCCCATTCCTGGCTACGGGACCGAGAGCGAGAGCTTGAGCTTCACTCTCGACTACGACGTCGGATTCGGGCAGCTTTATGGAGCTGGTTGCAAGAGGGGGGCGGGTTCGAGGCCGTCCGAGCAGGAGAGGAAGAAGGGGGTCCCTTGGACCGAGGAGGAGCACAGGTTTGTTTTAAGTGTCGGGTTCAAACTTCGCGAATGGATTAGTCGTTGTCCGTAGATGTGACCGACACTCTTCATTTATAAGACTGACCGCACTCGATTCTGGATTAGTTATTACAAGTGGGAGTAGATACGGTGGGAAGAGAGTTAATAGGACGGTTCTTTTACTTGGTTTTGTGGGCTTCCCAAGTTTATGGGTTGGAAACAGTAACAGATTTCGGTCCGGGTTTGGATTAGTCGAAAGTTGTGAATGGATTGGACCTCCACGAGTGTCGAAATTTTGCTAGGTTGTAGTGGATGATAATGATGTTCTTTCTTCTTAGATAATCGAGCTAGGGTTGTAGATTAGGCTGAGTATTTAAGGATTTTTATGGATGATGACTGGACTAAGAAGGTTATTATAGTGGAGTTTCTGCTGATAAATCCGAGGTCTAATATTATCAAATTGTCAAGTTGCAGTTATGTAATTGCTATAATAATATGTGCTTTGCTTTGGGATGATGTTCTGTCCTTTCCTTTCACCCCCATGTTTACAATGCTGTTTTGATTGGCATGTGTTTTGCAGGCAGTTTCTCCTGGGGCTTCAAAAGTATGGAAAAGGCGATTGGAGGAACATCTCTCGCAACTTCGTGACCACCCGAACGCCAACCCAGGTGGCTAGCCATGCTCAGAAGTACTTCATCAGGCAAACTACCGGCGGCAAGGATAAGAGGAGGTCCAGCATCCATGACATAACCACTGTCAGTCTCCCGGAGTCGACTTCACCAGATCAAAACAACGGTAACAAGCAGTCGTCTCCAGAGTATTCAACTGTGACTGCAACAACAACAACAACAATGCAACAGAAAATGGTGGGGTTTGGGAAGAGGCTTTTCGATTGGAAACCGCAGAACGGGGGTGCTACACCGGCTCTCAATGCAGGGGCTAACAGTTTCTTAAGTAAGGCTCCGTTCTGTGGGGTATCGTTCTCGCCAGGACACAAGCTGCAGGAGCAGAATCTGCTTGGCGGAAGTCTTCCAGGATACCAGTTCGGATCTCATCACAACATGTTCTTCCCGATGCATTCGATGCAACAACCACAGTGAGATAGATGAAGCTGGATGATCACGTAGCCTCTTCCGAATATGCTACATCATGGTCTTGCTCATGTGAATACGCGACCGCAGGACTAAACTAGTGCTACTCCACAGCTATTCGAACTTCTGCAAGAACATCGACCCGTCAGCATAATGCTGTTCGTTGTTCCATGTCCCGACCCCAGTTGTCCAGGCCAAAGTATAGAAAGGGGGCATGCTATATGAATCTCTGAGTTAGTTGTACTTTCCAATTGATTGTAGTTCAAGGCATTTCCCGACCTGGGACTCTTGAGTGTGATACACCAACATTGCCATTTAGGAAAAGGGCTGTTCGAGATTGTTCTTCTGGTAGCAAGAGCATTAATGTTTCATAGTAGATTGTAGTAACTCTGTCCAATTATTGCAGCAATCTTCTGGTTTTTGAACGAATTCTTCTTGGATTTTTGTTGAATTAGTTGTGTGCTGTTTTGGCAAAGATTCCGAATGCGACCTGTGTGGCATGTTCTTGATACCGAAGTGGAAGCAGTTAGAATTTTTTTCCTTCGTTTATTACATTTGGTATCCGAAATTATTGAGCTGACTAATCCAGATTCAAACAGGATGAAACATTTGAAAGGTGACAAAACTCTCTCATAATAAATAATTAACATTGTTTCGTTCTCAATGACTCAAGACCTGGTTAAATTAAAACAACGCCCTCATTAGTTGATCAAAGTAAACTTTTTTAGGGGAATATCATGTCAAGTAATTAACCGATACTAACTAGCTCCAACTTTTGCCTAAGCCAGGGCCACAATGCTTTTTCCCCTTTCCAAAGATGATCTTTAGTCGCTTCTCCTTTTCCTTAATTGTATTCTAAGCTTCTTTTTTTTCTTTCAAAATCATTCAACAAACTAATAGAATTCTTTCAACCAAATTTTAACATAACTACATTATCATAGTTACAATTTTAAATTTCTAATTAAAGTAGAATAACTAGTCAGATAATCTAAATGCTTGGTATTTTTTTGTAACTGGTTCAAATATAGTTCCACTGTATTGGAAACCGAATCTTAGACGGGAGCTCGAGACCAAGTCACCAAGGGCCACTAATTCAAGCATCTTATACTTGGCCCTGCTTTTTTTTTTTCCTTCCTTTTTTCCTACTTTTTGTTTTTGTCCTTGAGTGTGACATTGTTCTTTTTTTTGTGTTTGTTCTCTTGCTCTAGATTTGGTGTAGTAGGTGGAAGAAGATCCTATAAGAATTTTTTGTTAGTCACTAAAATACGAATAACTTCCATTACTTGCAATCTCTTTTGGCCTTTTTATTGGTTACCTTCTAGAAATTACGTATTTTCCAACTAATCATCATAATTAGAATCGTGTTTTGATGCAATGTTGGACTCTTCTTAGAGTAAGTAGTCTTCATAATATGTCATTTGAAATTTTGCGTGGTGGGGTTTGTGTTGAAATAACTACAAATTTACTTGCGAGAGCAGAGTGCTTATTTACACATGTGGATATGGACATGGACAGATTGGGCACAAAGAAAATTTGAATCCTATCGTATTCCAATTCGAATTCAATAATTCGTATTTGAATTCACCCTTGAACATATAGAATATATTTCATGATTTGAACTCATAAATATATTTTACATTCACAAGATTTGAGCTCAAAATATTTCGAAATTTCTGACTTCACAAAAGTTCAATTAAGTACCAAATAGTTTGATGTGATTTCAACGTATTATATTCACATTTACATTTAAAAACTATGAATATAAAGATTCTAACATGTCATCGGAACAGATCGATCTCGTTCTCTCAGTTTGCACGATCAATCTCTGAGTTTGCACGACATAATCTTAATATTTTATATTTGATATATAAAATCTAATAGAAAGTATATGTCCAGGCTTGGATCAAATATGGAGCCAATTAT
This sequence comes from Hypericum androsaemum, assembly GCA_963995505.1. Classification (NCBI taxonomy): domain Eukaryota; kingdom Viridiplantae; phylum Streptophyta; class Magnoliopsida; order Malpighiales; family Hypericaceae; genus Hypericum; species Hypericum androsaemum. The sequence goes on from OZ023195.1 coordinate 14,453,187, forward strand.
ATATCCAGTTGGATTTGCACCATCTAATTCATTGGATTAGACGCATGCTGTGTATAAACAACCGACACAAAGTAAAGTAGTTTTATTTTAGTTGTTTGTCTAAACTTTTCCTATAATATTTGTCCCCATTCCTTGTTGATGTTGCTGTTAATAATATCTGGTTTTTTCATTGTTGTGGTCCATGAAAAAATAGCTCGGGCTTTTCTATACTTAAAATTTGAAAATGAATATATTATTAGAGTTTAAATTCAAAAATTTTAATTACATTAAAACAATTGATATATAGTTGATATAATTTAATAGTTGACGCAAGAAAAGCCTAGTGGCCCTTCAACTCTGCACGGATTGGATTCATGGATGCCCACTGCCCAACCAACTCAAACACCATGAAGACCTATTGTATATGCATACCGATTGTTCTATCTAAACTAAAATATATCAAATTTGAGTTTAACTAAGTAGTGTTAAATATTTATTGAAAAACTTTGTAATATTTTAAAATTCAAAGTTAGATTATTTTCCACTTTTCTCGAATATTAAATTATATTACACTCGGTAATGATAAAAACTACCAACCTTTTCTTTTTCGGAAAAGAAGTCACTTCTTTTTTGGTTTATACTATCTGATAATCAGTCCACTGGGCCGACTAATCTACATTTGAGCCGGGTAGAATAAATATTTAACATTGCTGTATTTCTAAGAATTCGAACTCGTGATCTGATTAAATTATAACAACTCGTTCAGCAGTTGATCTAAGTGTTTGTTTGCGAAAAGAGGCCACTTTGCAAGTTGCCTCGTGGAGCACTTTGGAGACATTTATTTCGGGACCATTGTTTTAAACGGTTTTGCTCGGACCCGCGTATATTTCTCATTAATTTCTTCATAGTCCAAACAACTTGGCCTTAATTTCTTTTTCATTTTATTTATTGTGTGAAAAAGAGTTTGTATCAATGTTCCACTTTGATATTGCTTTCACTTCGTCATCCTCCCGTTTTTCTCTGTTATTCATAGTTATATATTATCGAATTATATTTAAAAGTGTTCTTAACAATATTTTTATACTCGTATGTCTTAAACTCTAGTTGCGAGTTGTATATTTATAGTTCGGGATAAAGACACTTTGAGTTTAACCAAAATATCAACAACAAATATTTTTATTCGGAACTCGTAAGCTGAAGACCTGTATATGCATAGTGTTCTATCTTAACCAAAATATATCAAATTTGAGTTTAACTAATTACTGTTAAATATTTGTGAAAATTCTTTTGTAATATTTTAAAGGTCTTATGCGATTCAAAGTTGGATTATTACCCGACATATTAAAAAAAAACCTAATATTTACACATAAATTCTTTTCCACTTTTCTCAAATATTAAATTATAGGGAAAAGTAACTCACTGGGTTCCACAGATGCTCTTCGGATTGTCGATGTGATTCCTAGTGCATTCGATGGTATGGGATCTCCTGTACATTGGACTGAATTTAACGTGCTTGATAAGGGATCCTTTTTGCATAAGAAAGACATGTGTAACTCTTTAGCTATGATTGCTATTCTTGAAAACTTGATGCAAGAGCATGAGGACCTCATTATGGGAGAAGGAGTTTCTTTGGAATAAGCAATGGTTCCAGAAGAGAATTCAGCTAATGTTTTGCGTCCATCCACGCGGTGGACAGACTTGGAGAAAGATACTTCAGGGACTTCAGAGTTGGTTAAGTCTGCCATTGTTCCTATAATAAATTCGGTGCAACATAGCTCGAACAATGAGGAAGTGGATGACTCACCCTCTGTAGGGCAGCAGACTCCCCGGCCTTTTATTACAGCTCCCGTGACGCCACCTTCTCCACTTGTGACGACAAACTCGATGGTTGCACATGTTGACGGCTCGACTTCGGGCAAGGCTGGCAAAGGTAAAATAAGCTCTGCAAAGGGCTCTAAACATAAGGGTTTGAAGTCAGGTTTTCTTGGCAGGAGAACCCCGATATTACAGGACGCTACTCCGTCTATATTGGGTCAGGCTTCGGCCTTGCCCTCTAAGGAACCCACCCATATCCCGGGTCAAGCAGGTAATAATATTATTATTTTCTCAGACTCGGATGATCTCCCTGCTTCATTAAAGTCCATGGGCTCGATTGCAAAACACATGAAGAATAATTGGTCAGACGGGGGCGAGTATTTTGACCTACCTCCTGCAAAGAACACTCGCTTTCAAGCGAGGAAGAAAACTGGGAGTGCCTATACCTTTGAGGATCCACGTTGGTCAAAATATGATATGGACTTTTGATGAGTTCTGGCTGATTAGTTTTGTCCTTGACCACCCGACTTGTGGGTTTGCTTGGGTGAGACACTAGGTATGGCATCGAGTTTGCTTCTCTAACTACTCGTTTAGGCCTTGGACCCGTTTTATTTCCATTTTTCTTTTTTCTACTCTTTCTCATCCTCTTTCTGTATTTTTCTTTTCTTATTAATAAAGGTTCTTTTTCACCCAAAAAAAATTTATAGGGAAAAGTACACATAAGTACCTTGTAGTTTAGCAAATTCTGCATCTAGGGCGTGTGGTTTAAAATTGCAAATTTAAACCCTGTGGTTTAGCTTTTTGGGGCACACCTCAGTCCCGTGCAGCTCGGGCAGCTTCCCGGCCACTTGGCATTCCACACGGGTTCCACGTTACCCAAAACGACATCGTTTGGCATCCTACGTGGACAGTCCGTTGTGTAAATCGTAGATGACTTGGCATGTGGCAAATTACTAATTAGTCCAAAAAATTAGGAAAAACCAACATGGAAGAGGATCCTCCTCTCCGCTAAAATTAAAAACCCTTTCCCAAAAACCAAAAAATTAATTAAGAAAATAACTTTTAATTTTTAATAGGAAAAACCAAAAAATTAAAAATTCATCTACCACCGTCGCCGTCTTCTACCTCCTCTCCACGGTGAGCATGCCTGAGAAGAGCAGGGAATCGGACGGCAGCGGACCCACAGGGGACGTTACCGAGAAGACGACCGGCACCGAGAGAAAACAGAATAGCTAATGGCACCGACCAGCACTACCTCTCTTAACCAAGAACCCTAAATCACAATCGTCACCTTCTCATCCATGACCAAACACCCAAAATTCTTCTTCCCTAGTCCTTGCCGAATGGTTTCGTTATATTCAAACACTTGCAATTATTCTAATTAAAATTTATGGTTTCTTTATATTCAAATGTTGTTTGTTGGAGGAGGGAGGAAGAAGACATTTTTGATAATTTGTAAAAAATGAGAACTATTTTGGTAATTTACCACATGCTACGTCAGCGACGACTTACACAACAGGCTATCCATGTAGGATGTCAAACGATGTCGTTTTGGGTGATGTGGAACCCGCGTAGACTGCCAAGTGGTCGGCAAGATGCCCAGGCTGCCCGGGACTGAGGTGTGTCCCAAAAAACTAAACCACAAGGTTTCAATCTGCAATTTTAAACCACATGCCCTAAATACAGAATTTGCTAAACCACATGATACTTATGTGTACTTTTTCCTAAATTATATTACACTCAGTAATGACAAAAACTACCAAACTTTTCTTTTTCGGAAAAGAAGCTTACTAATTTAGATTCAAGCCGGGTATGACTTTTGAAAGGTGTCAAAGTTCTCCCAACAAATATTTAACACTGCTGCGTTATCAAGTATTCGAACTCAAAATCTCATTAAGTTAGAATAACTCTTTAACCGGTCGATGCTTATCGGTGAAAATAAGCCACTACGCAAGTTGCCTCGTGGAGCACTTTGGAGACATTTTTTTCGGGACCACTGTTTTAAGCGGTTTTACTCGGACCCGCGTATATTTCTCATTAATTTCTCCAAACGATTTGGCCTTAATTTCTTTTTCATTTTATTTATTGTGTGAAAAAGAGTTTGTATCAATGTTCCACTTTGATATGGCTTTCGCTTCGTCATCCTCACGTTTTTCTTATTCGTAGTTGTATACTATCGAATCATATTTTAAAAATGACCCACTTAACAATATTTTTATATTCGGAAGTCTTGAAGTATAGTTGCTAATTGTATATTTTTATTTCTGTTGAGTTATATGCTCAGGTTGCCTCTCTCGGGTTGAACTCAAGTTCAAGTTTCTTGTCATTCATGCCAACTCCTATCCCTAATGGTTTTATATCCAAATTGAATTTTGTAAAATAAATCACATTTTAACATTTAAATCCAATCCAAAATTTTAATAAAATAGCTAACTAAAGTTTCGTTTCACCTATAATTTAAATTGGATCCAGGTTCTCGTCACTATGAGATTTGTATTTTTAAATCTTGAAATATGTCGTCGGGCTGAAGTAGAGAAGGACACTATAGCCTGTTCACTAAGCCCATTAACCCACAACCATAGTTTGCGTTAGGCCCATTTGGGTTACACTTGGCCCATTTGCAGCAGAACGTGGGCCAACTGACTTATCTTTATATTTTATTTTAAGAGAGAAATTAAGGTTATATAAATCATTTTTTTTAAAAGATAATAAATTAATTACCTCAGAATTACATTTATACAAGTGACGGAAAAATAATTTTTCAAAGAATGATCAACCTAGATGTGATATTCATATAGACATCAGACTTTATTACAGTGGGTAGTACAGAGTAAAATTTTGATATTTTTTCTATCCTTCCATCTTATTATAAGTTCATTTCAAACCAGACCTTCCACTTCTAGGCTCCGTTTGTTTCCATGGCCTGGAACTTTGACAGGACTAGATAAAGTTTTTTGTCTAAGCTTATGATTGGCGCAGGAAATGGAAAGAACAAAATTGAAAGTTTATCCTAGTCTATTTTCAATTTTTTGTCTCATTTATTTCCATGGGATAGAAAATTCTGTCCAAAGACATAAATCTCTTGTGATATGATTTAACTATATTACCCTAAACTAATTTTTTTATTTCTTCATCAAGTTTAACATAATTATGACTAATCATTTTCTCTAATATATGATTTTCAGGTCTCGTATACTAAATCTTTTAATTCGTATTCAAATATTTCAATATTTGTATACTCATTTAAATTTTCTAAATTTTATATTTTTGATACAAATCCATATTTTATATTTTTGCTTCGTTAATTCAGATATTTGATTAATAGAAAGATATTTATTATGATAGTATTTTAATGAGATCTTCGTATAAGGGAACTCAATACACGAGTCCATTGTACATTGTACATTGTACACGTACCAATGATTCTTAATAATACTTATACCCTTACAAAAAATACATATTTGTTAAATTTTGTGATGATATATTAAAATATTTACAATGTAATTACGATGATCCAAATTTATAAGGATCTTTTTTGAAGGATTTAGTTTTGATATTAATTTTTTATGCAAGGATTTCATTTTTATGTTACAATAATTTTTAATATTACTGCGAAGATCGATTTTACTCAGATTAATGAATGTTCTTTTTTGTTGTCATGAAGGGTAATTTTGTCTTTAACAAAATTTTAGATTGAACTGTTATACGTACCATGGTTTTAAAACCCGGCCCGGAGCTACGACCATGAATTCCTACAATTTTCTGGGTCGGCCGGTCGGACCACCTGTCAGACCAAAAATATTTTTATTTTTAAATATTTTAAATAATATATATATATATATATACAAAAAATATATACTATTTTAAAATATACTTATTTTCCATAAAAAAGTAGACTTAATTTTTTATCTCTTCACTCTATAAATCTACTTTTTTTATTTATTTATTACTTTATAAACTTGTCAAATCAATTTTTTTCCTCGAAAACTACCAAAAAAGTCAATTTCGCCTATTTTTGTACTAATCGGGTTCGACCGGTCAGGGTGGACTTCCAAATCGGCCGGTCTGACCAGATTTGGTCCGGTTAATACAGACCCCTGTCAAAAGCCTAAAAACGACCCGGTCTTGTGCCCGTTTCACGGTCCAACCGGTCTGACTGCATTTTTTAAAACCATGATACGTACCAAACATAAGACATAACAGCTATAATAGCTAGGTCTGTCCAGTATTGTTCTGTATTATATCTATTGTCTTATCGAGAATACGTACCAAACGTATCCATATTTATTGCTTCTTAGTCACTTTTTTTTATAACTAAAATTTTTATATATCTGTTGCGGAGAAAGTGGAGAAATTTTTTATATCTGTTGCGGAGAAATTTTTATGAAGTAACTTATGAGTTTATACAAAATCGCCTATCTGAAACTAGAGTACTCCTGGCGTAAAGCAGGTTGGATTGGGTGCTACTAAGCTCCAGCAGCACCATTCTGCGAACTAATATTAATAAGGCGATCGACTTGTCCTTCTACCAAAAAAGTGTGTTTGATCCAGTGGTGACATTTTCACCTCTCTTCCCTTCGAACGCGAGTCCAAACCCCAGAATAAGTATGTCATTTTTAACAATGGCAACGGCGAAATTTCCAACGGCAAAAAAAATACAGGTGGCGGACGCACGCGAGCACCCAATTAGGCCTCAACCTAAAGCCATTAGGATAATCTTCAGATTAGTCCCGATCTCCCTAGATAGTTGCGCATTTGGCCTTTCTTGCTCTATTCCTCCCTAAGCCAACCACAAATGCAAAGTTTGGATTCTGTCAATTCATATTTCGCCTTCTGTCGTTACACTAAATGTCTTTGGCCACAAATGCAAAGGTTAAACAAAATATTATAGCCAAAGAATATTTTGTCTAATACAAAGACGAAAATCTAAGGTTTAATCATAGGATAATTATCCTAAGGTTCTTGGTGTTTGAACAAACTTTTTTTTTAGTTCTTACTATTTTCAAAAATCTTTCTCGGTCCTTATAATTTAAAATAATATAACTTTTTAGTCCCTCGCTGACGTCAACGGTCAATACAATTTTTTAATGACCTTTATACCCTTCCAATTAAACACACAAAAAAACCTCATCTTCCCCGACCGGTGACGAACTTAAATCGACCTAACTCGCTCACGCCTGCCTAGGACTTACGGCGAACGGGGTGAACAGTCGAACAGAGCCGAGGGCTTACGGCGAATGGGCCGGAACAGTCGTCCGGTCCTAAGACGGTGAGCAGGGCAGAGCCGAGGGCTGTCGAGGTGAACGAGGCTCTCCTCGCCTTCTTACTCGTGGTAGCTCCTCCTCGTCTTCTTCTTCTTCTTCTTCTTCGTCTCCCGAACTGAAGTCCAAGGAGGTCGTCCATGAACCGGGCTGGGGAGAGATGACTTTGGGCGACGACGACAGAATCGATTAGGCCCAATCCCTTTGGACGACGACGACAGAATCGATTAGGTCCAATCCCTTTGGACGACGACAGAATCGATTAGGGTCTTTCTGGAAACATTCATCGTGTTCATCACATCATCGTCTTCTTCCTCTCTCTCTCCGCTCCCCCTTCATCCTCGCCAATCTTGTTTGTGCTTTCTCGTTTTCCTTGGTTTGGGTTTTTAATTTGAAAACCTAAATCTGCACCGTCGGGTTTTTTGGTTTCCTTCGATTTTGTTGTTTGGGCTACTGGTGTTTTCTTGCCTCGCCGGACTTGTACCCCAGCCGGTGATGCCCGCTGTTGCAGGGAAGAAGATAAAAATAAGATGGTCTTTTTTATTTGGGAAAAGTCCACTTTAGTACCCTGTGGTATCGCGAAAAATCAAGTCAGTACCCTGTAGTTTAAAACGTATCAATTGAGTCATACTTATTCCAATTAACATCAATTAGAGGCCCGGGCAGCTGCTCGGACCTGCCCGAACCTACCCGACCCCTGACCGAACTACGTGGCCAGCCACGTCACCAAATTTTGATGACGTGGCGCCACGTGGAGAGGAGGAGGAGGAGGACGCGGGGAGGAGGAGGAGGAGGACGCGGGGGGAGGAGGAGGAGGAGGAGGAGGAGGAGGACGCGGGGAGGAGGAGGAGGAGGAGGAGGACGCGGGGGGAGGAGGAGAACGCGGGGGGAGGAGGAGGAGGAGGAGGAGGAGGACGCGGGGGGAGGAGGAGGAGGAGGAGGACGCGGGGGGAGGAGGAGGAGGAGGAGGAGGACGCGGGGGGAGGAGGAGGAGGAGGAGGAGAACGCGGGGGGAGGAGGAGGAGGAGGAGAACGCGGGGAGAGGAGGAGGAGGAGGAGGACGCGGGGGGAGGAGGAGGAGGAGGAGGACGCGGAGAAGGACGCGGAGGAGGAGGGGAGGAGGAGGAGGAGGAGGAGGGGAGGAGGAGGAGGAGGATGTCCACGTGGCGCCACGTCATCAAAATTGGGTGACGTGGCTGGCCACGTAGTTCGGGCAGGGGTCCGGTAGGTTCGGGCAGGTCCGGGCAGCTGCCCGGGCCTCTAATTGATGTTAATTGGAATAAGTATGACTCAATTGATACGTTTTAAACCACAGGGTACTGACTTGATTTTTTGCGATACTACAGGGTACTAAAGTGGACTTTTCCCTTTTTATTTTTTTAAGGGTATAATGGTTATCAAAAGTTTATGTTTGCTGACATATGGTTATCAAAAGTTTATGTTTGACTGCTGATGTCAGCAGTGAGTGCGTCAAGGGACTAAAAAAGATTATTATTTTAAATTAGAAGGACTGAGAAAGGCTTTTGAAAATACTAAAAACTCAAAGAACTTGTTCAAATACCAAAAATCTTAAGGTAATTATCTCTTTAATCATTCATAAGAAATTTTGGTGTAAAATTTTACTATTATAGAAATTTAGGGTCGGTATTACAATCCACGTTGGATGGGCCATACCATACTTGAGGCCATACATTATACACCCAATTTCTTTAAAGTAATTTGAAGATAGGCCAAAAACTAGGAAAAACTTATTATGTTACAGGTGATCGGTACTGATGTAATAATTCGAAAGGCCCATGCATGCATCCCATCCGGGTTGCACATAGGAACATGTCATAGCCCGTTCCTTCTCTTCCTGTCTATGCCAACTGCTTCCACCATGTCATTATAAGGTAAATATATGAGTACTTGATGATCGTACGACTTTATGTTTTATGTCATGACGATGACGAAGTCAAAATTTGTACGAATTTTGTTATGATAAATTTCGTTTGAAATGGTATGTTGAATTATCACATTGCTAGTTATAATAGTGGTAAAAAAAATTATACGCGTACATAATCTACCTTCACATTGCTTCTTTAAAATTTTGGGTTAAACTCGGTGTTTCTCTTTAGTCTTTTAGTTTTCTTGGTATGTCTTTTTTTAATTTTTTTCATATATGGTTTTTTTTATAAGTTGAGATTTTATTAATATTGTAAACTATATATACATAGTATCACCAGAGATAACAACCTTGAATAAAAAGGACCCCGCCCCAGCACACATGGATAGGGATGAGCATCAAGCCCGAACCGGACCCGAAATCTGGCAGAAATCAAGGATCGGAATTAAACCCGGTTCTGGACCGGGCCCGAACCATAACTTCGGTTTTAACTCGAACCGATCTGGTGGACCCGGAAATAGCATTTTTCACAAGTTATCATCAATGATTCTTGACAAAATAGTCCCGAAAAGCCTACAACAATAAGAGGAAGACTTGGAGGAGAGGAAGAGCAAGCAAAAATAAGAGAGTTTCAAGGCTCCAAAAATAACCATCAAGATAACCAAGTCTTCCTGTACAATCATTTATAACCATCAAGATATCTTAGCCGACAACAATCCTAGGTGTAAACACAAGAGTCCAAAACCCAAAAACAAACAATAAAAGTAACAAAGAAACAAGACTTGGAGGAGGAAAAGATTGCACCTTTGGGAGGCAGAAGGTGTTGATTTGAAGAGAAGAGGGTAAAAGTTGCGAGCTTTCGTGGTATTTGCTCCTTGGGTTTTAGGATTTAGGTCTGGTAATTAGGAATTGAAGAATTGGGGGAGAGGAGGATGTGTGCTGGTGCGTTTTAGTTGGAACCTTGAAAGGGTTTTTTAGGTTTCTAACTTTAAGGGAAAAGTTCCAGTCCGGTCCAGTTCTGAACGGTTTTTCACAGACAGAACTGGATCCGGACCGGGAATCGTAGTTCCTTTTATTTCAGAACCGAACTGGACCATTTAATAGTTTGGTTCGGTTTGGTTCAGGTTTTTCAGTCCAGTTCGGTTTTGCGTTTTTCGATTTATTTGTTTACCCCTACACATGAAAGATTATTCTTGCATTTGACACCTCAAATGCAAGAGCAAGCTAAAGGTGAGCAGCGAGCACCAGTAGGAGATTCACCCGGCAGCAGTAAGAAGAACATTGGTCAAGAAACCCCATTAGGCGTGAAGAGATTCCATGAACATCATAATATCCTGACCAGCCAAAATATTGATTGAATTCGACCACCTAAGTCACTCTTGATTCTTTTGCAAGATGGAGAGGACAAGACGGTAATAATTGCACCGATTCTCCAGAAAGATTACGTGATTTTTATGAAGTCAAAGATCCCACATTGTAGTTGTATATATCGCAAACCATATTTTCCGGATCTGGCCTCCCCCTACTAAACCCATCTAGCCATCGAAAAAGGAGTGAACATCCTTCCCACCTCCCCAAGAAATACTAATCTTACGGACAAAGTAATCACAAATTTCCCTTATGAAATAGTAGCGAACAAAAAGACGGTTAGTTGTTTCATCAAAATTCCCACAAATGGGACATTGTCTAGTTTAGATGCTCCTCTCTGGAAAGAAGCTATCAACAATGAGATAGAGTCTATCATGCAAAACCACACATGGGAAATCGTGGATCTCCCACCGGGTTGCAAACCTTTAGGTTGCAAGTGGATCCTTAAAAGGAAATACAAAGTTGATGGATCAATCGACAAATACAAAGCTTGGTTGGTAGCTAAAGGGTTCAAACAGAAGGAAGAATATGATTTCTTCGACACATATTCGCCGGTCACAAGAATCACATCTATTAGAGTGCTCATAGCTGTTGCAGCATTCTATAACCTCGATACATCAGATGGATGTAAAAATAACTTTCCTAAATGGAGAACTGGAAGAGGAAATATATATGGAACAACCTGAAGGGTTAGTTTCCCCCGGACAAGAACATAAAGTATGCAAGCTGGTGAAGTCACTGTACGGGCTGAAACAGACGCCAAAATAATGGCATGAGAAATTTGACAGAACACAAATGTCAAATGGCTTTAAGATCAATGAGTGTGATAAATGTGTATACATTAAAGACACACCTGATGCTTACGTGATTGTATGCATGTATGTCGACGACATGCTAATCATGGAAACCAGTAATGATCTTATCGTGAAAACTAAGAACATGTTAAGGAACAACTTTGACATGAAATATATGGGTCTAGCTGACGTTATACTAGGGATTAAAATTTCTAGGACAACTGAAGGAATTGTCTTGTCACAATCTCACTACGTTGAGAATGTACTCAAGAAATTTGATGCTTTTGACAAACCTCTGACTAAGACTCCGATAGACCTGAGTCTACACTTAGCTAAAAATAGTGGAGATCCAGTATCTCAACTAAAGTATGCAAGAATTATTGGGAGCCTGATGTACTTGACAAATTGTACACGCCTTGATATTGCATACTCAGTTAGCAAGCTTAGTAGATTCACGAACAATCCAGGATCGGACTACTGACTAGCTCTGGAAAGGGTTCTAAAGTATCTAAAATATACCATGAACTATGGCATACTTTATACTAGATATCCAGCTATATTGGAAGGATACAGTGATGCGAATTGGATATCGGATACTAAAGACTTCAAATCTACTAGTGGTTATGTGTTCACCATAGCTGGAGGAGCTGTGTCCTAGAAATCCTCAAAACAAATGTGCATAGCTCGATCCACCATGGAGTCAGAGTTTATAGCACTAGATAAAGCTGGGAAAGAAGCTGAATGGCTCAGAAACTTCTTAGAAGATATTCCATGTTAGAACAAGCCTGTGCCACCTGTATTGATACATTGTGATAGCATGTCTGCAATCGGGAGAGCACAAAGTACAATGTACAACGGTAAGTCTCAATACATCCATAGGAGAAATACCACTGTTAGGCAATTGATCTCTGGTGGTATAATTATCATTGATTATGTGAAGTTCAAGGACAACATAGATGATCCTTTGACGAAAGAAATCAACAAAGATCAAATGTATAACACATTAAGGGGAATGAGGTTAAAATCCACACACTAAAGAACGTTTATAGCGGTAACTCAACCATGATGAGTGGAGATCCCACAAACTTGGTTCAATGAGACAACTAAGTTATGGATGGTTCAGATGAATACTTGAAACCCATTTCGTTCTCAGAAGCTGCCCAAGTACGAACCTGCAGAGGTGTGGTAAGGTTAAACGTCTACGCTTTTAATGATTCTTATATCAGAAAAAGGTGGAGTATGGCAGGATACTCCTGATGGGAGATCACCTATATAAGTGTGAAGTGAGGCCGCTTCAAATGAAAAAATACTTATGAATCCAAGATATGGTCCATGGCCAAAACGGACAAAATGTGAGAACCAAAGGATATTAGAGATATCATTGTGTAAATATTATTATCTTAGTTTACATAAAAAAAGCTGACCAGTTCAAGACATCGCGTTCACTGAGCAGCAAGTAAATTCGGTTGTATTTTACTAGGGAAGGTTCAAAGTCATAAGCTAGCTTCCTCGATACAATGATATTTCGTCGAAACTTTTCTTAAAAGTGTCAGCATGCATTAATCATCATTCATGTGGGGAATTGTTGGGTTTGAATGCAAAATGAATGCATTTGGCCCAAAGTGTGAAAGCCCAAAGTGGAAGGCCCAAAAGTGGAAATGAAAAATGGCAATCTCACATTGAAAAGTGCAACAAGATTTTTCTAGTTTATAAGGAGATACTCATTGTTAGCTAGGAAATGAGTTGACCACCTGAAAAGCTAACTCAGACCGTTGCGAGGATGGTGCGTAGCACCATCCGAGCACGAGCACGCGCACGTGCGTGTATGTATGGTGCATTGGATGTAGGTCGCATAAGGCGATTTGTGGCTCACTTGGCACTTCACACGTGCGCATCGTCGTGAGGAGCTGCGGAGCCTTTAATTTTGGCAAATTTTGGATGGGTCCAAAACGTCCCAGAAACTTCCAGACAGCCGAAGGAGTCCGAGCGAAGGCTTGTCCATCCGAACGGTCACGAAGAAGTGCAGAAATGTGCCAGTGCTCAGATGCCTGCCGAAGGGACACTAGCGGAGGGTTTCCTGCCGAAGGGATCCAGGATGCCACCGAAGATCCATGAGTGCAGCCTGCCTACTGGCCGAACAGACGCGCCCCTTCGGAGTGCTTGCCTCCTCTCCCTCCGCTGCCTATAAATAGGCCTCTCCCCCTCATTTGTAACTCACACTGAAAACTCATTGCATAAACATTCGTAAGCAATAGTTCTCTCTCTCTCTCTCTCCAAAAATTTCGAATATCCAAGGTTCGCCTGAAGCTTCGAGGGTCGTTGTGCTACGAACTCGGAAGCAGTCTTGTCGTTGTATCTTGGGGACGATTGTCGCAGCCCGTAAGCACTGAATACGGGACAATTTCGTCTTACGGAAAAAAAATCCAACTCTTGCCTCGACTTAAAAATCCTAATCAAATGTACCACCTCAGACAAACAACACCGAGAATCTCACCATCAACAGCTCCTCCCACAACCAGAAATTTCTCCAAAAGGAGCATAAGTTCCCACGTCCAACCTCCAATGGAAAGCCCGAGAAGAAATTGTTGCATTTTTTTTTCATATATGGTTAATTTAGATCGACTATGGATCTATATTTGAGATACTAAGAAAAAATATTTCCAAGAATCATGGATATCAAGTGGGCTGTCAATAACTAATTAATTAATCCTACTTGGCTGCTATAGCCATCATTAGATACATGCACTTAGGCAGGATTCGGAAGATAAATAATTAGATTTCCAACAATTAAGTCGTTATTTCCAAACACTAAAGGCCAAAAACGACCAAAACTAGTGATGAGCTCCACATGTCAAGAACATCTACCAAACACATTATCTTTCTGCTATAAGATTAATGTACATTTTTTTTGATAAAACTATAATGTACATATTTTGGTCCTCCTTTTATCATGGTATAATTTTTTTAAATTTTTGGATATTCAGTGTCTATCATAGATGGGCCCAATTTAAGAGAAAACTCTATCATTAATATATTTTATATTCGTAAAATTTAAATTTAAAATGTTATCATTTGGAATTGAAATGGTACAATTTGTTGCTTGGTCCCGGTATGTATTAATCCAAGGACAAGAAAATAAAACAGCTTTTCACAAGCCAGTTGTCTGTCTCTTCACCTATCGATTCCTGCCTGCTTTTCACATGGCGAGGGGAGGAGGACAAGAAGGACTACCTCCGGACCAACTCTTTTATTTTCCTAATTGTCGTCGTGTGATTTTTTTTGTTTTCAAAATAATGTGGGATGCCTTTTTTTTTTCTACAACCAAAGTTTTAACATTAGTGATTTTTTTAAAGGTATAATTTGTATTATCCCGAAAAATATTATACCATGATATCTGGTTTAAAAAAATGATAACATCGAAAATATTTGACTAAATTAGAATAATTCAATATTTATGTGATTTTTTTTTTAAATTATATATATCCATACACTTATTCGACCAATTAATTCAAACTTATTAAGTCAGATCACAAAAGAAAAGAACGTAGGTGCAATCCTAATGCTCAAACCCAATCAAAATTTTGATTAAATTAAAACAAATCATTGATCTACTCGTCGTTCCGTCGTTCCGTCGTTCATAATGGTATTATCTAAATGTAAACGAGATATCCTCTAGAACGAACAAGAAAAGTAGAGCATGAATAGAAGGTCAATTAGAGAGACTTGATGATCACCTTAATCATGAAACGGAATTTTGTTGGGAACTGACAGATTAACGTAGTTTTCCCTGGAGTGACTTGGGTGACACTATAGGTGGGGCCAAAAACGTATAATAATAAACCCATCATACGATTTAAAAAAAATTAACAATCAAAACGTAATCTTTCCTCAGATTCATGAATGTGGACTCGTCATTGACTTGTTACTTTTGGACATGTCCGGCAGATAATTAATTGTAATAAAAGACTGACAACTCATTCGAGCTAGTTACACTTTGAGAGCTAGAGGATTGGATCTAGAGGATTTCCTCGAAGCCGAACTTGGAGAGCTCCTCGACGATGTCCTTGTAGAAGTCCTCGAAGTGGTCCTGGATCTTGCGGGGGTCGATGGGGGTGGTCGTGGGCGTCTGGTACATGTTGGAGAGAAGGAGTGTGGGGATATGTGGGGTTGTAAGGGATGAATGGAGCTCGACTTTTGAGTGAGTGGTGGAGAGATTTTTTTAGAGGTTAGGGTTTAATTTTTTAGTATTATATCCAATTTTTTGAAAAATAATAAACTAATTTGGTGATTTATCTACTGCCACGTCAGCACTGAATAATCTTAGTCTAAGCCACATGACAGTCCACATCGGCTATAAAACGACGCCGTTCACAAAGAAAAAACTTGGATCGTACCTCGGGATCGGTCCGTGATAAAAATTAAAATAAGTTGGACATGTTTCACAGTTTTGAAACCACATGATACCCAAATAATAATTATTGAAATTACATGGTACTTGTTAGGAATTCAGCAACTAGAGAACAAGATCGCACAAAGAACACAGAACAAGAGAATTACGTGGTTCGGCCTAATGCTTACGTCCACGGTGAGAAAGGAGAACTTTTATTGATGGATCCGAGTCACAAAGCTATACAAAACCTTAGGGTAACATGTCTTTATATAGAGACAAACCCTTGGTGTACAAGTAACCTATCTAGGTCTAATTAGGAGTCCAGAATCTAGTCAGAATAGGAATACGAATAGGAAATAAGTCTTTCCTATTTCTCGCCATCCCAACAATCTCCACCTCGGCGAGAAATCATCTCGTGGAAGAACCATGAAGCTCCACCCGAACTTCAACAAACTCCACCTTGACAAAACACTGCCCCATGAAGAACCATGAGATCTTGCAAAACCAATCCAACTCCACCGACTCCATCTCGGACCATAGATAACTGCATCAATAAGACTATCTCAACTTTCTCTTCACCTTTTGTTCAATCACTTGGAGCCAGCCCCCAAACTCGAGCTTCTGAGCTTGCTTGGCCTATTCCCTCCAATCTCCATTGAACCCCAACTAGCAAGTCCACCTGCTGAAGCAAACTTGTGACCAATAGATGCGCTCTCTATTTTTCGGTCAACCCCATGCTCCGTAACCTCGAACTGCTTCTCCACTGGACCTTCTTGCCTCATACCAATGCTACATGCCATAGCATACAAAGGGCAATTCCCTCCAATCTCCATTGAACCCCAATTAGCAAGTCCACCTGCTGAAGCAAACTTGTGACCAATAGATGCGCTCTCTATTTTTTGGTCAACCCCATGCTCCGTAACCTCGAACTGCTTCTCCGCTGGACCTTCTTGCCTCATACCAATGCTACATGCCATGGCATACAAAGGGCAACCTTTTGTTCTACCAAGTAGAACCCTTGACATGCCACGAACTCCACTGTTCGGCCTTGAGTGAGATACCCGATTCGCCCGTGGTGCTACCAACGGCTTCGCATTTCCCATGCAAAACTTATCCAACACCGTTGACGTGCACGTCTCTTTAGACAATCATAGCGGGAACTTCCTAACTTTGTCTCCGCGAATCCCAACTCCACTCAAACCATTCATGTCAAGCTTTCGCTCCATCACACAAGAGCTTTTCTCCCCTCTATCGGAACCCAACGATGTGACTCCACCTACAACAGTGTTTTCCACTAACCTATAGGTGTTCCTAGCATTCCTTTCACCTTTCATCACCATCATAGCATCCTTCTCCACCTCCATTAGCCCGCCTACAACATTATAGTTGTACCCACTATAATCCAAGGCTCCTAACGAGATCAAATTCCTCTCCAACTTTGGAACATGCCTAACCCCACACAATTTTCTCTCAACACCATCCCACATCTTAATTCGAATATCACCTATGCCAGCAATTCTACAAGTAGAACCATCACCTATAGTCACCATACCTGAATCAACGAACTTGTAGGTATCGGACCACCCTCTCTTGGGCGTCATGTGGAAAGAGCAAGCACTATCCAAAATCCAGGAAACAGAATGCTTTGGACTTGACAAAACAGAAAGGAGATCACCATCCGACCCGTCCGAATGTGAGGCCACATTCACGGAACCTGATCCTTTTTTCTCGCGATCCCGAGTTCTTCTTGGACAATCCTTCTTCACGTGCCCTTTTTCTCCGCACTCGAAGCAATTTCCCTTGAACCTCCTTGACCACGACTTGGATCCCTTCCCGTCTTTTGCTCCACTACGATTACCATGGCTACCCCTCACAACCAGCCCTTCCGCTTGTTCATCGCCATTTTTTCTTCTTTGATGAAACCCTAGCAGAGCACTTGTGATATCTTCCAACACCAGGGACTCCTTCCCCCAAGTTAGAGTTGTAACCAAATTTTCGTAGGAGCCAGGTAAAGAATTCAGCAGCAACAATGCCTTGTCTTCTTCCTCGAACTTCACATCAACCTTTCTCAAGTCACTCACAAGTTGACTGAAACTATTAATGTGTTGGCTCAAATCCGAGCCCTCATTCATCTTGAGCCCGTACAATCTTTGCTTAAGATAAAGCTTGTTCGACAAAGACTTAGACATATACCTTGCCTCCAATTTCTTCCATACCTCAGCTGGTGACTCCTCATCCATGACGTGATACATCACATCATCTGCCAAGCACAAGCAAATTGTCGCCACCGCCTTGGCCCCCATCTCCTTCCACTCTTGCTCCTCCATCTTCTCGGGCTTCTTCTCCGAGAGCGCGATGACCATCCCTTGTTGCACGAGGAGATCCTTGACACGCCTTTGCCATAACCCCAAATTCGAAGAACCATCGAATTTCACAAGAGCAAACTTCGCACCGTCCGTCATCCTCCAACCCAAGCTCTGATACCAATTGTTAGGAATTCAGCAACTAGAGAACAAGATCGCACAAAGAACACGGAACAAGAGAATTACGTGGTTCGGCCTAATGCCTACGTTCACGGTGAGAAAGGAGAACTTTTATTGATGGATCCGACTCACAAAGCTATACAAAACCTTAGGGTAACATGTCTTTATATAGAGACAAACCCTTGGTGTACAAGTAACCTATCTAGGTCTAATTAGGAGTCCAGAATCTAGTCAGAATAGGAATAGGAATAGGAAATAACTCTTTCCTATTTCTCGCCATCCCAACAGTACTTAACTGTACTTTTTCCTTTTTTATAAGTAGAATCTTGTCACGACCAGGATTTGAACCTCAGTCATTTCAAGGCAGTTCGTCAACGACTCCTTATACTGTTAAAACAAGTGCTCATTCGTGCTAGTTACACCTTTAGTCTTAATTTACAAGTGTGGTAGTTTTTCTAAGGTTGTGACTTTAAAAACGTTTGCTAATGAGATTACAATAGATGAAAATAAAGGACATGGACCATGAACTAATATAAGATAAACTAAACACAACACGATAGAGACTAGGTATAGTGTATGATCATGTCCTTGGCAGCGCTGTATAGTTAGCATTCATGTCTATGATATCAACTACGAGAACTGACAATCTCTCAAGAGAAGAGTCTCACCGAGATATTGTTGACTGAAGTAGTAGCTGATAAACACCTAGCTATATCGATAATGCAATGTTGCGTAAACGAACACTCTGCTACACAAGAAGTGTACACGAGTAAAAACAAAGGTTAGACAAATTCAACTAAGATAGATTTAGCCACGATCCACAATGAGATAGACACCAAAATCAGACAACTCTTAGATAAGATCCAGATTAATCCAAGCAAAAATAAATTAGCAATAAACATGGTACAAGAAGGTAAAAACATAACTCAACAAAAACAGAAATAAAGAATAGTAGTCTCTCAGGAAGGTAGAAGAAAACATATGGCAGTTCTTAACTAAAGTTAGTGAGTATCACTTGATTATTAACCATTTAAAATCTCTGTTAAATAATTATAGAATTTAAAACATCAGGATAGTGGTGTGCTGAACCTAATTCACAATATACTAATGTAAATTTTAATCTATTTAAGCTCACTTAAATGTTATAAAAAGCCAGCTGTTTTTTGTTCCGGTAATTTATTGCTGTTGATATTCTTAGGGGTAGCGGCAATTGGTGAATAAGAAAAAACTAGGAAGAAAAATAATTCAAGCTCAATTATTAAATAAAGGGTGGGCAACATGGGAAAAGAGACGTCGCAGTTGAATTATCTACTAATCCCAATCACCAGACCTGTGTAATTACTTGTAAAAAAAACAGACCAGTGTAATTTTCAAACTTCCTTCGTGGAATAGGACGAAAAACCTCAAAAGTTCATGAACCCTGGACCATCTGAGTGGTTTGGTCAACATCATGGTTGTCTTAGTTTTACCCGTATCTAAAGTTTCCGTTTGAGAATACATCGGTAACTATACTGAACTCAAATTTAAATTATACGATCTTTTTAATAAATAAAAAATTAGTTACAAGTCTTCCCGGGAGCGGATTTGGTCCTGAAAGGCCAAATCCAATCAGGACTGTCCTGGATGATTCAATGGTTGATTTAGTTATGATTCAATAGTTCACTTAATTATGATTCAATGGTCCGTTTTTTCCCGTCCCGGATAAATCGGGTTCCGTTCCAGTTATTCAGTTACGATTCAATGGTTTACTCAGTTACAATTCAATAGTTTACCCAGTTATGATTCAATAGTTGTGGGCTTTTTTTATTTTGCACCCCCGTATTTTTTCATTTTTGTAAAATAGTCCCCGCGTGTCCTTCAATAAAAATCTTCCAGCACCGTGCTGGATTTGGCCTCCAGGATTAAATCCGGTCCCGTGTTCAATAAGAATTTTCCAGGAAGAATCGAAGGAACACACGGTGGATCACGTACTGGATAGTGGGCACTTTGTTTATTTCAGTATCGAGTTTCAATCAGTTAATGTTTGAATCTAAAAACTAAATACATATTGAGAAAAACAAATCCTACACGGAAATCCCATTTAACGGTATCCAACCGAAAAACCTAAAACCCTCTGAACAGAAGACGGACGACAGTGACAAGAAAAAAAACAAGAATCCACAACCACCACGAGTTTTTTAACGGATAACTAAAACTAAACAACACAGGACGAAAAAAACTTAGATATATTTTCAAAATAGATAAAAATTTAATTAAAAATTAAAAAAATGGGTGACGACCACATTGGAGTCGTCACACCAATTTAATATAAAAAAATAGAGGCGACCCAACAGCAGGTGGCCTCCCTGGCATATTTTTTTTTATTTTGGTTGATCGAACTCGATCGACTTTTGACTTCAAACAAATTTTTGACATCGTTACACTCCGTATTTGGAAAAGTTATAAACTATAAAGTTGTAGATATATGTCTCAGCTTTGCACAGCAACTTGAATCAACTCAATCAAAATTCGGAGTAAAAATTTGTATCTCCCAACCGAAATTAGTCGATCGAACTCGATCGACTTTTGACTTCAAATTTATTTTTGACATACTTACACTTTGAATTTAGAAAAGTCATAAACTAGTAAATTGTAGATATGTCTCAGCTTTACACAAAAACTTGAATTATCTTAATCGGACTCAGGAGTAAGAAGTTGCAAAAATTATTTTTTCAATCGAAGTATAAGAGAAGAAAAAAAATAATTTTTGCAACTTCTTACTCCGGAGATCCGATTGAGGTGATTCAAATTTCTGTGCAAAGCTGAGATACATATCTACAACTTTTTAGTTTATAACTTTTCTAAATACAGAGTGTAACAATGTCAAAAATTTATTTGAAGTCAAAAGCGATCGACTGATTTCGGTTGGGAGACACAAATTTTTACTCCGGAGTTCGGTTGAGTTGATTCAAGTTACTGTGTAAAGGTGAGATGTATATTTACAACTTTATAGTTTATAACTTTTCCAAATACGAAGTGTAACGATGTCAAAAATTTGTTTGAAGTCAAAAGCCGATGGAGTTCGATCGACCAAAATTTTTAAAAAAAATATATGTCAGGGAGGCGACCTACTGTTGGGTCGCCTCTATTTTTTTAATATTAAATTGGTGTGACGTGGGTCGTCACCCATTTTTTTAAATTTTAATTAAAATTTTACCTATTTTAAAAATATATTAAAATTTTGCTATTTAGGAAATATATTTAAATATTTTACCTATTTTGGAAAAAAACCCAACAACACAAAGTTCATGAACCTTCACCCTCTATATAAACCCAATCTCTCCCCCTTCCTGACTCCCACCCCAACACCCTCAACCAAAGTGTGTTCTCTTTTCTCCCCTTTAAGATAAATAACCCATTCTATATTAAAAAAAGATTAAGAAATTAAAAATGCCTTCCTCATCCTCTACATCCATAATCTCAAAATGCACAATCTATCCATCTCAAAAGTCCCAACCAAACAAGGCCTTAGCGGTCGTTAAGCTGTCGGTTTCAGACATCCCGATGCTGTCTTGCCAGTACATCCAAAAGGGCGTCCTCTTCTCTTTCCCGCCCGAATTATCTGACTGCGACCACGTCGTTTCGGCCCTAAAACGCTCCCTGTCCTCCACCCTCTCCTACTTCCCTCCACTCGCCGGCCGCCTCTCCACCGACCCCCACACCGGCCATGTCTACATCTCCTGCAACGACGCCGGCGCCGAGTTCGTCCATGCTAGGGCCAAGCACCTCACCGTGGCCGCCCTTCTCAACCCTAACGCCGACGTCCCCGACCACTTCAAGTCCTTCTTCGCCTACGAGAAGACGCTTATAAGCTACTCCGGTCACTCCAATCCCCTCGCTGCCGTCCAGGTGACGGAGTTGGCTGACGGCGTGTTCGTCGGCTGCACCGTCAACCACGCCGTCACTGACGGGACCTCGTTCTGGCATTTCTTCAACACCTTCGCCGAGATCACTAGACTCCTCGCCGGCGCCGGAGGAGGAGCAGTTAAGGCCATCTCGAAGTTACCGGATTTCAGTCGGGACACCGTCTTCGACTCCCCCGCCGTCCTCCGGTTCCCCCCGGGTGGGCCCCGGGCAACCTTCGCCGCCGACGAACCCCTCCGCGAGAGGATATTCCATTTCTCCCGGGAAGCCATCCTCGGGCTCAAGTCCCGGGCCAACAAGGGCAACAAATTCTCCGCCGGAGGAAACGACGCCATTGGGTACAAGAAGGCCACGAACGGCGCCAAAACGACGGAGATCTCGTCGTTCCAGTCACTGAGCGGGCACCTGTGGCGCTGCGTCACGCGAGCGAGGGCCCTCCCCGCGGGGAAAACGACGACGTTCCGGATGGCGGTTAACTGCAGGCACAGGGTGGACCCTAAGATGGACCCGTACTACTTCGGGAATGCGATACAAAGCATTCCCACGTGCGTGCACGTGGGGGAGCTGTTGTCCCGCGACCTCGAGTGGTGCGGGGAGATTCTGCACAGGAACGTGGTGGCCCACGTGGACGCTACGGTACGGGCGGGTGTAGCGCAGTGGGAGAAGGCCCCGCGGCTGTTTCCACTCGGGAACTTCGACGGGGCCTCCATCACAATGGGGAGCTCCCCGCGGTTCCCGATGTACAACAACGACTTCGGGTGGGGACGGCCGGTGGCGGTCCGGAGCGGCCGCGCAAACAAGTTCGACGGCAAGATCTCCGCCTTCCCGGGGCGGGACGGCCGTGGGAGCGTCGATCTCGAGGTGGTGCTCGCGCCTCGCACCATGGCGGCGCTCGAAGAAGACGCCGAGTTCATGAACTACGCCTCGGTGGTTGGAGATATTTCCATTTCCCTTAATTCTGTTGTCGAGTAAATATGACGAGTTGTTATGTTTAATCAATAGACATGTTTTGTTTCTTCCGAAAATTATTCGAAAATTTATTGTGTGAAATACGAGAAAAGTCCGAGGTCTAATCATAAAGAACGACAAAATACATTTTATTACTTTTTTTAGGGGTTAATACATTTTATTACTAATCATAAATACATTTTATTACTAATAACCGAGATATCTAACTAATATAAATAATGGGTGACTTGAAACATGATTAAGTTATCATGTTTGGATTAGTAGAATAGTTGAAGTGCAACGTGATGGTGACTTTTGAGATTAGCCCTCACACTTTTGAGTGTGTGGACTTTACACATGATCACGTCCATATCAGCTCCATTTTACACGTGACAAAATAGCCTTTCTTGAACAAAGCAGCAGATTATGATAAATCAATGTGTTTTTTATTTTACTCTTAAAATCTCGAGTTCGAGTCGTGTAAATATAATTGCATCCTGCTACAAGAATATCTCACATGATATACAATAAAATGAGCAATGACAAACATAAAAAAAAACACCATTTTCAAGTCTTATTTTAAATTACAAATCAAAAGACTACAGGAACCCTTCCTCGGGCAATTTCTAAATCGTTTGCCTTCGGAATACCATTAACAATGGCGATCTCTACTGTCTATTCCATTTACCTATAGCGAATGAAGCTCCGGCGACGGGAAGAAACGCTCCACCAGCCACTGGACGGGTCTCAGTAGCTGCGCTCTCTTCTTGCGCCAGAACCAGATCGCCGCATTGTACTGCTCGTTGCGAATCGTTTTGGTGGCGGCCTTCCAGTCGTACTTCTCCGTCTCTAGACGGGCGGCTCTACCGATGGTGTCTCTCAACTCCTGGTCGATCAACAGCGGTTCTAGTTTGGACAGGCAGTCCTCTAGATCTCCGGGACTGAAGAGGTAGCCAGTTTTGCCTTCCAGGTCAGAAGGGATAATGTCAGGAATTCCTCCTGCTCGAGCTCCCACTACAGGAAGCCCAGAGGCCATGGCTTCCAAGACAACGAGCCCGAGTGTCTCGGATTCTGAAGGCATGATGAAAACATCGCCACTGGCATACGCCTGAGATAGCTCGTCGCCTCCCAACATCCCGGTGAATACTGCAGGCATGCCAGAAAACAGCTTTTCCAACTCCGGCCTGCCAAGTACAAAATGCATATTTCAGATAAACAGACGCTACCTGACGGGCTAAAATCAACCAAAATTACATCAGCAAACTGGTGATGCCATTCAAACCCGATGCTAGAGAGCTCTGTAGAGCACAATACCGGTAAGGTCCATCTCCGATAAAGGCGATTCTGGCATCCGGAAGCCGGTCCATTACACTGTCGCAATAAGAAATTGGAAGGATGAGGACAAGAATTTTCTTTTCCATTTACGTCAAAAATAAATTGGTAGGGACTAGAGAGAGAGAGATTACCTTTTGAGGAAATCCAAACTCTTCTCAACACCCAGTCTTCCAACATGAACAATCAATGGTTTGTCAGGTTCACCGTCGCTGTTGGCCCAAAAGGACACAGAACTTAGAGAAGTTTCGAGTGATTAGATCACAAAAAAGGAATCAGAATACGATCTTACGTTAGTCTAACTCGCATTTCTTGAGAACGGAAACGAGGATGAAAACTGACTGAATCCACACCCTTATTCCAGAGACGGATCTTATTAGCTGAAAATAATTAATTTTGGTCAGACGTCTGCAGATATGACAGAAGAACCCTGCGCACCATAGCTTATGTCAATATCTTTACTCGAGCTTGAACAAGATGTTAATATTCACCTGCAGTCACCTTATATGCTTCGAGATCCCTCGCGATGGCAGCCGAGGGCACTAGTGTTAGGTCTGCCGCTGTGTGTAGAAACTCTGTAAAGGAGAGCAACATGGTTTTCTGGACTTAGCAATTTTAAGCCACTGTAATCGATGATGAACTAAGGAAGGTAGGTGACAAGCTTACTTATAATCATCCACATGGGTGTCACAAGCCAAGCGAAAGTGTATCTAGGAATGTATCTGGAAGCGAAAACAGAAACGAGCTCAGCAATTAGCTAACGTGAGCTTGAACAGGAATGCGGTGGAAGGGCATTAAAGAAATGTAACTAACACTGGTACATGAGTGTGATATGACATCACGATGGGTACGCTCAACAGTTTGGCAATAATAAGAGCACCAAAAACCTACAACAAGCATTTAGATGGTCAGACAATGATACAATGAGTTACAAGAAAGATCTATCGCTCATACTTTACACTACTTCAAATGGATAACAGCCCACCATTATTCCCGGTGATGATGCATGTATAATGTCGGGCTTAAATTTTGCAACTTCCGAGATTATTCTTGGACTAAGTGCTAGAGAAAGAGGCACCTTCTGATACCAGGGGAAAGGAAAGCTGCAAAACAGGACCAATTACATTGAGGGAAGCTACTTGCAAACCAACACAACAGCCGATGGTTTACATGAAACACTAAAATGATGATCAATATTTAATAATGGCAAACATACACAAACTTCACAAAGAATGATCAATTTTTCGGGTATAGCATTATGTTATATTTCAAGTTGTATGTAGTTGTGCTCTATTTAAGTCGTCATGTATGACCTTACGCAAAAAAAGTGCAAAATGGAAGAGCAAAAGTTTGCACAAGGGGCATCTAATAACCTTCTCGATCCTATCAATTTTGCTCCATAAAACTCTTCGGGCACTCCTTCGTGAGTGGTGACAACCAACACCTATAGCATTAACAATTTAACAACAACATCAGCTGGTTCTATCACAAAACAAACATTTAACGGGAGGTTTAATTTGACAAAACAAAGTAGCATAAAGCAATCCAAAGAGCAAGCCAAATCTTTATCCAATGCCCTGAACCAAACGGCCAAGAACTAAACTTGAATACTGAATGCAATCCTATCCAATGAATTACCTCATCCCCCATTTCACGCAGATACTTGATGAAGTTCTGGAACCGGTTCTTGTATCCTGACACATACCTGTAAAATAGAGGGAAGGTGTGATTAAACAATTCAACGAGAGACCAAATAAGTTCATCACATCAATCCACAGTCGCCAAGAAAATCACAGGCAGATGGCCCTGAAGCAGCGGAAAGATTCAGAAATGAGATAAAGGCATGTATTCTAAATAAAGAAACAAAGAATTGTAACTCGAAACTGAGATCATGCGAATTAGCACACACAAATCCGCAATGGAAACAACTATTTAAGTGCTACCTAGGATTAAACATTGAACTAAGCCGCGAATACCAAAATGGTCTAACATTCCGAAAGACAACGTCCGCCAAGAATCAAACTTGCCAATAAGAAAATCACGAAGATTCATCAAAATGTATATCCAACAATGACGTCAGTTTCACCCATCACTGGCCCTGTGATCATAAAAAGTTTGAACCCAATAATACATTGCACAACCAAATGTTTTATTGTTGAAGGCTACACCCGCTAACCAGCTATCCACAAATGGACTTGTCCGTACAATCACGCGAGTACTAAACAGCAGAGATCAAGATCACAAGAAATCACGAGACCCAAGTCAAACAATGGTCAACAATTGAACCTAGCATAGCAACTAAGAGTGAGCTTAAATTGAAGTTTATCAAAAGGAGGGGAACACCACTCACGCAAATGGAGAAGGCTCAACGAAGAGAGCAATACGGCGAGGCCTATTGGAAGTCTCCGGATCAAACAGAAGCGGAGGGTTCTCCTCTTCTTCTTCTTCCTCTCTAAACTCAGATATGGTCATGTCGCTCTTAGTTTGATCAAGAATGCGAATTTCCTCGTTCTGGGTACTCCTCGGCCTCTTAAACCCACAAAGCTGGTATCTTTCCCAGGTGAGGGAAATGGGTTTCGCTCTAAACGAAGTAAAGTTCGAGGCTTTAATTTTCGAAGAAGAGGTGGTGGAGAGACAAGGAGGAGAGAGAGTGGGATTTATAGAGAGAAAAGTGGAAGGGCTTGTCATGACGAGGTGATGACTCAATAATATAAGTGGGGGAAGAGAGATGGGGTTCGGTCGATTGATTAATAGAGATAGAGAGAGAGTGGGGGAGGGGGGGAATTTTTTTTTTCCCCGTAACGGAATCTTGGAAGGTACAAATTTTTTGGATATTCTTATCTCAAAAGGGAAGTTGGAGAAAATGACTCTTTTTGAGTAGGGAATCGGGGGAAGCCATGTGAGTATATGCCTTTGGATCGAGCTGGGAAATTTATGTGTATAAATCGTATAATATGATCATTTGGATTAGTTGTTAGTTTATAATTTTTGGTATACGGCTCAATTTAGGTTCAAACTGTTGGATTATGAAGCTTGAATATATTTATAGGAAGTATTAAATGATCGAGTGAAGACCACGCAGTCATACCGGCACGTGCCAACTCACTGCCGTGTGTTAAGACTACCCGCAGCAGCGGGTTTGGCCGATCGATCGGCCATTTTTTTATTATTAAAAAAACAAATGAAAATGGGGAGCGAGCGGCCGATCGGTTTGCTTGCCCGATCGCCGCTCGCGAGCGGGAAACGGCCACTTGGCCTTTTTTTTCTTTTCTTATTTATCTATTTAGTTCCACTTGGCATAATATTATTCGTTAAAAATAGATATTTTGGGATAATATTTTCGTGGTTATCTAAACATACCTTATCTTTAGCAAAACTTAAAGAAAATGAAAATTATTATTATTTAAATCTCTATAAATAGAGTTCAATGTTAACATATTTTCATACACCATCTAAAATTCTCTCTTCTTTCACTACATAATATTTTCTTTTAAATTTCTTCTGTTATATTATTTCTACTATGGATCCAAATGATCCTAATTTCTCAAATCTTCAATCATTTGAATCTTATAATCTTTCAGGCTATCTAAATTCTGGAGATTATCCAAACTCTCAACCTTTTTATACCTCTCAATTATCGCCAAATCTTTCCCAAATTCTATTTTCCCAACACCAACCCCCACAAAATATGCCACAACATTTGTCCTTCGATAGGGCTAGGGAGAAAAAAACTAAAAAGTCTGCACCAAGTAATTGGAGTGTCAAAGAAGACATTGCCCTAATGTCAGCTTTCTTCTACTGTAGCCAAGACAGCACTATTAGAAAAATCAGAAGAGTGCTTCGCTATGGTCCCGAGTGAGTGCTTTGTACCATAATGCTCAAGCAGAAAATCCGGGAGAGATCCATGAAAGAAACGTGCCTGCAATTAAAGGTCGTTATACACGACTTAATGCCAATGGAGCAAAGTGGGTTGCTGCATACCGAGAAGCACTCAAACAAAAATGGAGCGGCATGAGCGATGCCGATGTTGAGACCGAAGCTCAAACACTTTATAAAGGGAATGGTGGCAAAAAATTTGTTGACCTTGTTGTTTTTAATAAAGTTATGTGTAAATGTCCCAAGCGGCAAATTGAAGAAGGAGATCATGGTTCAACATATTTGGCTCCTGATGTCGCGGAGGAGGATATAGAAAGTGGTGGAAGCTCGAAGAGGTCAAAGACTACCGAAGAAGGGAATTATTCAATTCCATCTAACTCAGAAGATCCAATCACCATATCTTCAAGAATCTTCCGTCCTATGGGTAGAGATGCTGCCAAAAAAAGGAAAGAAAAAGGAAAGGCCTCTGAAGATGTTGCAGCAGAAATTCGTGCATTGAGAATAACCAGAGATAATGAAAATAAAATTTTGAAGAAGAGAATGGAGCTGGAGAAATAAATGGAACAACAAAGGGAGCAACAAAGAATCAAACGAGATGAAAAAAAGGAGGCCATGAAGAATATAGAGTTGGATAAAATTATGTTGACTGCTTTGATTTCGAAACAACACTTATCCCCAGAAGATGAAGAGATGAAGCGCTGTCTAATGTCTCGAGTGTTTGGAAACTAATTAGTAATTTGTCATTTCATGTAATTTGTTCTTCCATTCATGTAATTTGTCTTTCATTTTATGTAATTTGTCATTCATTTCATGTAATTTGTCTTTCATTTTATGTAATTTGTCTTTCATTTCATGTAATTCATCTCGTACCTATTGTGTTGTCACTTCACCTTTGGCATCCAACCGACGCCTGTAATTTTGGTAATTTATCTCGTACCTATTGTCTTGTCACTTCACCTTTGGCATCCAACCCACGCCTGTAATTATGGTAATGTATCTCGTACCTATTGTGTTGTCACTTCACCTTTGGCATCCAACCCATGCCTGTAATTATGGTAATTTGTCTCGTACCTATCGTCTTATCACTTCACCTTTGGCATCCAACCCACGCCTATAATTCTATATATATATTTGTGACCATAACAAACTTACTTATACCGAAAAGCCTTTCAATATTATTCAATAGAATCAAATCTCATCACAAATGTCTCTTAGTAAAAATATATCAGATTCAGATTCAAGTTCTAATGCTTCATTCACCAGGGAATTTGATGAATGGGAAGCACGAAGAAGTGAACAAAATTGACAAATTGATCACTTACTCGAGGATGCCTTCGTAGTCAATCTTAGTCTAACCCAGGGAGTCCCACCACCTTTAAGGCGAAGGCGATATGTCAACAGGGAATGAAGAGTTGGTGAGGAGCGCTTGCTGAATGACTATTTTGTTGAGAGGCTAACGTATTCACCTAAGATTTTTTGGAGAAGGTTTCGCATGCAAAGATCGTTATTCCTTCGCATCGTGGAGGCGGTTAGTGCCAATGACCAATATTTTTAACAAAGAACAAATACTGCAGGTACCCTTGGTCTGACAGCCTTGCAGAAATGTACTGACGCTATAAGGGTGTTAGCTTATAGGACATCAACTGATGTCGTTGATGAATACTTGAGAATGGGTGCATCTACAACACGGAAAGCTCTCATGAAGTTCGTAGAAGGTATAATTTTCTGTTTCGGGAATGAGTATCTGAGAAGGCCCAATGCACAGGATTTGGCAAGACTTTTGTACGTCGGAGAACAACGTGGATTCCCGGACATGATAGGCAGTATTGACTGTATGCATTGGGAATGGAAAAATTATCCTAATGCATAGGCTGGGTGATATGCAGGAAGGAGCTAAAAGCCTACAATTATTCTGGAAACAGTTGTATCATATGACTTATGGATATGGCATGCATTCTTTGGAACACCCAGTAGTCTCAATGATATTAATGTACTGCACCGATCTCCTGTTTTTAGTGATGTCTTGGAAGGCCAAGCACCAAAAGTGAGTTACGTTGTCAACAGTCGACAAAATGATATGCCATATTATCTCACTGATGGGATATATTCTACATGGGCTGCATTTGTCAAGTCAATTACATCTCCGATAACCCTAAAACACAAGTTATTTGCTCAACATCAAGAGGCTGCTAGAAAAGATGTGGAGCGAGCTTTTGGAGTTCTACAGGCTCGTTTTGCATTCATTCGACGTCCATGTCTTCTTTGGGACAAGGAGTTAATGGGAAGCATTATGAAGGCTTGCATCATATTGCACAATATGATAGTGGAGGACGAACGAGACACATATCTCTGTTATCATGATCCAGCCGAATTCTGTAATGAAGAGGACAATGAAGAACCTTTTCAGTTCTCTACTGAACGCATCAGAAATCTATCCACCTACATGACTGCTAGGAAAGAACTTCGCAATAGAGAAACTCATAACGATCTGAAAAGTGATTTAATTGAGCATATTTGGTAAAAGTTTGGGAACGATAATTAATTATGTAATTTAAAATTTATGTATTTAAAATTTAAAATTTTTGTATTCTTAATTTATTATTTCTGACTTCTATTTGTACCTCGAGTATTTTTATCTAATTTAGTATTCCAAAAAATGATAGTAGATAATATGTGGATGAGAGAAATTAATTATTTATTCTGTGAACTGGTTTGCTGCTGTGGGTAGAAAAATATGTGATTGGATTGGATTGGGTTAGATTGTGTGTAGATGAGAGAAAAATTAATTGTTTATTCCGTGAACTGGTTTGGATGGTTTGCTGATGTGGGTGGTCTAAGCAAGTTCTGTAAAGGACCTAGTGGCTGGCGACCACTAGGGGCGAGTTACAGAACATCCGGGTGCAGATGACCTAGGGGCCGCTGGGCTCGTCCAATTTAGTCTTAAAGATTTCATATTTTGTCTGAATAGGACTTTCCAACAAGATTAGGTTTGTCCTACTATATATACACAAAAATAAAAGAAAACTTAGCGGGAAACTCTGACTTGGCACACCCCCAAGGTTAATCCTTACGCTTTGTTGTTTGTTCTTGCATTACTAGAGTGCTAATCCCAACACAAATGGGGTATCGTATGTTTCGTATGTGTTTAGTCGTATTTTCGTTCACTTTTACCTTGTTCTATTGAGTCTTATATCGTTTTCATATATTTGAGTCATGGAGTGGACTTCTACCCTTTGTCGTATTTTGTGATAGGAAGTGAAGCTCATTAGAGGTTGTTGAATGGGTAATTTCCATGGTTTTAAAACCCGGCCCGGAACTACGACCCTGAATTTCTACCGTTTCTGGGTCGGCCGATCGGACTACCGGTCAGACCAAAAATATTTTTATTTTTAAATATTTTAAATAATATATATATATATATATAGATTAAAATATACTTATTTTCCATACAAAAAAAGTAGACTTAATTTTTTATCTCTCCACTCTATAAATCTACTTTATTTATTTATTTATTACTTTATAAATTTGTCAAATCAATTTTTTTCTCGAAAACTACAAAAAAAGTCAATTTCACCCATTTTTTACTAACCGGGTTCTACCGGTCAGGGTGGACCTAAAAATTGGTCGGTCTGACCAGATTTAGTCCGGTTAGTACAGACCCTGGTCAAAAGCCTAAAAACGACTCGGTCTTGTACCCGTTTCGTGGTCCAACCGGTCGGACCGTATTTTTTAAAACTATGGTAATTTCAAGAGACCATATTGCAAGAGCCATAAATCTCTGCTTGAGCATCAGATACAAATGAGATACTGTTTCGAAAGCTTAAAGAGAGATCTATATTTTGTCGTTTATAGTCGAATCTAAATTCGGAGCAGAAGAGGGTCAAAAATGGAAAATGCGAAAACATGATGAAGCTGTGCAGCCCAACTGGCGACGGGAAGTTAATTGGCAATCGTAAGTGAAGCTGGACAGAGATCTCAGATCAAAATTATTGGCGGGCGCCAATTAACTGGCGGCCGCCAGTTCCCACGATGCCAGCTTATTTTGACTTCCTATTTTGTTAGGTATTCCACTAGTTTTAGTTTTATTCGACTTTTGGCCTTCTGTTTTGGTTAAACCTCCTCTAGGTTTTTCTAATTTCTAACCATTAATAAAGTCACGATTCTGGGTAGCTACGTGGAGGAGATTGGCGAGGCTTGCTCGAACGACTAAGCTTCCTCTATCTCTATCTTTTATGCTATTCGTTATTATGTCTTCCATTAATATCATGTACTTTATAATTATGCTTAGCGAATAGTTCTCTTGTGAGTGCGATGCCCTAACTATGTGATTGATTATCTATGTCGATTTTGGTTTGAATATCTTTCGTATTAGTTTTTGATTAGTGTGCTAAATACTTAATCTAACTTAATCACTTAGGTTATAATTAGAATTGATAAGAGTGGACCGAGAGGCACTCGAATTAATAGAAAATCCAATTAGCATATTCTTATATATTAATGAGACGTCTTGATATCATAAGAATAACCCGCTAGGAAGAATCTTCATAATTGGGATTAATAACTTAGACCTTTGCTATCTTAGTTTTATCTCTCTAATGAGCGAAAGCATTAGGGGGATGCATTAGAACACTTCGGGTACTAGTTGGGACTTAATAAGAACCATAATCTCGACATAGGTAGTTAATCCATAGGTTATCGTGCTCGTTTGTCTCCATTGAATTTACAACTCTTTTATTTGTGCTTTCGATTTTGTTTACGTACTTGCAACCTCTTACAATCTTATAAATCTTTAAATTTCCACGCTTCGCATAATTGATTGTTTAGATTTTGTGTTCCAACCCTCAGTTCGAAACCCTACTTATCCACTATACTATTTGTTTACGTGTTTAATTGCTTGTCAATTTATCGTATATCAGAGATTAATTAAAAAATATAATTAAATATAATCTCTTAGAAATTTTGAGCTAATTATAATATAAGTCACACTAATTGATTTTGGGTATCTGCGAGATCAATCCGAAACTCATTAATACAATATCGTAACAATAACTACACTTGCCAAAAATCAATTTTTAGTGTTAATGTAAATTGACTTCAAAGTATGACTCATGTAACCGATCATTTATTGACCGTGATTAATAGGTAGTGCTAATGTTTGTAACCGCTTATTTATTGACCGTTGATGGAGAAATTAAAGATCGTTATTATTCTAAAATTAAATAGAGTCTCAAAACAAATTTATAAAAATGATCTCCTCCTCTCATTTCAAACACACTAAAAATTCAGATCGAATTTTATATTCTCATCTCTCTACCTTAGCATATCATAATTTTGGAGTATCCTATTAGTGAAGGACATTTAGCGTGCATGAAGCAGGTTATCTTTATCGTGTTAAACTTGTCTTCCGTTGGAAATCTCCCAAGGTCTCGAGTTTGGACCCAATATTGGTTCATAAGAGATAAAGACACCAAGCTTCTACCCAAAAAAGGAAGATAAATGACACGAAGCTGTATGGAGGTTTGATGTGGCATTTAATGAATATTCTATGTGGAGAAGCTTGCTTGTATTCTAACTAAACGGGAATTTTTTTTTTTGCAATTTACTGCAATTTTTAAATGTATGTAAAATCTTCTCTGGAAAAATGTATTTAAAATCTTGATTAACTTTTTTCTGGTGAGATAAAATCTTGATTAATTCAATATAAATAAAGAAAAACTCCAACTCAAAAGTATCAACTATCTCGACATCAATTAATAATTGGCAAACTACTCCTTTACCCAGTCAAAAAATGAGCATTGACTTGTATAAATATCTGGGGTTCGCAGCAATATATGCCATTGGATATACTCCACATATAATTATTTTATCACGTGGGTCATAATTTCGTCCATCCAATTGGAAATGAATATATTTATATCATGGGACCCAACATCCTGTTATCTTTTATTTATATGAACGTAGATAATTAAATAAATCAAGATTTAATAGCGTCATATTGGGTTTATTATGCTAACCTTTTTGGCCCGTAATAATTGAACTTGAAAGGCACAGCAAATGATAACTGGCATCCGTTTAAAATACATGATGTAAAACTGGCGTTTGTTCACACACAATGCTCTTTTTCTACTTCTTAAAACTATTTGGTGTTTCACGTTTAATCTAAATTTAAATCGAATATAATATTTGAATAATATCGAAATTGTTCTAACAAATATTTAAAATGACGAGTTCTTGAGAATGAAATAATTTCTACATTATTCCCAGCGGCCCAGCCCAGCTAGCTCATTGGCCGTACGAGAAAGGCCTTCTCTCGCTAAATACCATCGGGGACGATTAGCAGGCCCAATTATTCAATGGGCCTGTGAACCATTTAACCGTTTAATGGGCCGGAATCACAGGCTTATACAGCGACTTAGCTCTCACGAGAAGTTTAATTGAAAGTTATTATATTTAGAGGATCTTAATTGTGGGCCTAATTACTGTATCTACAATAAACTTAATTATGGGCCTCTCCGAGACTACAGGGTCCATAATTACCTTATCACACATAAAACCACGTGAGACTGTAGTCAATAAGATTATTTACATACCTTTCAAAAAAATAAGATTATTTACAAGGAATTACTCACACTTGCATTGCATCTCAAATAATAATCTTACAAAATAGAAAGACACGTACAGCTGGAAATTTTGGTTTTTAGAGTGGATGACCGTTGAGTTTTATTATTGGAAAATTCGCAAGATTTAATTCAATATATTGTTAAGAAAATTCAAGTTTCTAACTAAGTTACTTATCTTACATATTTATCGTACCGAGCTGGAAAACTCACAAAAAAATGCTATGTCATTTTGCTTGCCGTACGTACCAGGCCAATGTTCACACCTGTTCTAACTACTAATTCCAAATTAAGTAAAGTATTGACCGAAAAAAAGGCTCTAATAAGATTTTCTTCTCATGAAAACAGGCCATGACTGCTAGAATTTTTTTATTCTGGTTGGCAACAAAATAATAAAAAGATACACTAGCTCAGAAATCTCAGGGTGAGGAATCAGGACAGATTTGATTGATTCTAACCTATTTAAATTTAAATTAATTGATTCAATAAATATTCAAATACTAAGTAATATAACACAAAAATAAAATAATAAAAGATAGCCAATAAAGGGAAAGATAGTAGGTCCCAAGGTTTCACCTCAAAAGCAACGCTGACGAGAGAGAGAGAATCAAATTTTGTCCCTCTTCTTTCTCTAGGGTTTTGCTTCTCTTACTCTTTTCTTCACCTAATTTTCACCTGTCTCCCCTTTTCTTTGCGGCTCCCACCACCACCACCCCTTCTTTTGACCAAACACATTTCTGCCTTTGACTCTGTTAAATCTAACTAACCACTCCTGATGTTGCCTTGGGGAGTCTCAACCAATAAATACTTAGATCAACTAGTAAATGATTATTTTATTTTAATCATGATGTTTCGAATTCGAGTTCGAGTTCTTAAGGACACATGAATGTTAAATATTTATTGCGAGAACTTTATCACAATTCAAATGTCATATTCGGCTCAAAACTGTATTATGCTAAAAAACGCCAATGTTGATTTGAGGTACTTGCCATCTAAATTGGTTCCAAGTAATGCCAGATTAGCCTAAACACACAATAAAAGATTTGTACTATATATCAAGAGTATCCATGCTAATGTATTATACCGAACTAATCATGAATATTCCAGGTTCGTGCAATCCATTAAAATGATGGTGCTCCACTAACTCGCACAAACTATGATATAAACTTACATATATTGAGTTGTTATGATTATTACATCCATCACCAATTAAATTATCCCCGTCTCAATAATCATCAACTCTAAATTAACTAAGTTCGTTGTTATAATCTGAACAACATGTCCGTCCTTCGAACACAACAATGTTAAATAATTGTTTGGATAGTTTCACACCCTTTCAAAGGTTCAATGAGACTCAAATATAGATTAGTCGGTATCGTTAATGGATATCAGGCGGAATAAAAAAATCAACTCTACTAATTGCCAAAAATAGAATAATTAACTCTCGAGTTGTTAAATAATTTGATCTGCCACCATTCCATGATTCCATTTCCTAACCATGATATCATAACAATTTCTTAGGGATTAATTGCAGCGGTTCAACTAATGGACATAGACGACGAATGGGCAGCAGATACCAATATCTTACTTGGAACATGTAACATTATTTCATCTATAATTAAGCTAGGGTGGGAGCATGTATAATATTATTTAAACTTATTTTAAAAAATTATATGTCATCAAGATATTTATTGTATCGATTATTTTAAATCTGAAATATTGTATCAATTAATATAGCAAATTAAACTCTCTAATTTTACTAGCATTCCTTCGGGCTAATCTTTGGCTAGGTAAATCTGTAGTTAGCGGGTTTATTCGCTACTCTGACCTCTTTACCTTTGTATTTTGCTATATTTCTATAGTTTTAATATAAAGAAATTTACCTACCAAAAAAAGTTTACTAGCATTCCTAGTAATTATTAGAACAACGTATGCCCGTTTATCTATTTAGTTGATAATTATGGTGTAATACAACTACTTAAGTGGACAATTAATACACCTAAATCGACGTATATAGATTGCAGTTATTGGACGGTGGTCATGCAAACGTAGAAAAATAATTCTCAATCAGTTATCCGACTCGGCAAAAATAGCAAGCCCACACCTAAAGCGAATCAATACATAGATTATTTTTTTATTAATATAACATCCGCTCAGTCGACTAATTAAAATTTGGATTGGGTACACAGAGATACTCATGATGAAGAGATAAAGCCGCTACTTTTGTTGTCTTTACGGTCAACTTGCCCCAAGGTTTGAACAAGCATAAATTTTCACAACCACCACCATATGCTCCATTTCCCTCATTTCTAGGTTCCCCCTTGCTCCAAATTCTCCTTTTAGTTACCTTTCCTTGTTACATATAGACCACCAACTTACTCCATCCATACACGCTCCTCCCAACTTACTATAAATTTACCAGATTAGCCGGTCTGGTGATTGTCCGGGTACTAGTCGGTTTCCGCTCTTGCATGACAAGAATGTCCGGTACTAGGGCAAACAGAAGGGTGGGATTCAGCCCGGACGCAAGTGATCACGGCCCTACCGTCCTGCTGAAACACGAACTTAGAAGGTCACACTCACCACCATTAAACAGGAAGAAGAGGGTCGTTGGAATTCTGTGTTTTAGGGTTCCTAGAAGCTCCACGAACTTGCCACCTTCAGCCTCGAGGCTGCTCCGGCGCATAGGGACCAAGGTAGCTAGAGCCTTGAAGCTGGTGTCCACGAGAAGAAGGTCGTCGCGTAAGGTGTCGTCCTCGTCTTCTAGCTTGGCCAGGTCGAGGTCGCTCGCTGATTCCGTCGATTCGCATCGAGCCGAGGCTGTAGAGGATTGCATCGAGTTCTTGAACTTGCACAGGTCTAACTCAGTTTCTGCCAGTTCTTGACAGGGTCCCGAATCTGTTTTGGGGAGAGGCTTGCTTCATGTAAATGAAAGGGAAAGAAATATAGTTTTTTTTTCTATGTTTAAATTGTTTGCACCTGGTGTTATAGTAAATTCAAATTTCGCTCTTTTGTCATTTGAGTCGGGCCAAAAAAAAAAGAAAATGAGAGTTGTATCATTCGAAGAACGAGCAATTGAGTTTTATGGTTTGAGTTTAAGTGGTTTCGACAAAAACAAAAAAAAAAATCATGCTTCGATAACAATGTAAATAGTGTGCTATATTACAAATGCACTAACTTTGGTATGGTCTTTTTAATTTTTTTAATCTTCTTTTCACATGTATGATTTGACATTTTCGACCAGTAAGATTATCAATTTCTATTTTTATGGCACATCCGTGTAGTTCACTTAATGACTTGGTCTATGCAACTATAAAAATGTTACCATTAGTTTAATTTCAGACAATTACTATGTTGCAAATTCCTTAAAATTACTCATATCACTCACTTCTTAGCATTATGGAACCCAACTTGCTCAAGGAGGATAACTAAAAGTCAATTAGTTTTGCCCCCACAGCCTTAATTGTAGGAACTAGGAATAGCCCACTCTAATTTTATGGCTTGACAAAAAAAGCATTAATTGTAGGAACAAGGAATAGCCCACTCTAATTTTATTGCTTGACAAAAAAAAAGATTTAAGTGGTAAGAGATTTGACTGATTTGTTCAATAAAATCTTGAATTCAAATCTTCTGAACACGAAAAAAAAACTGACCCGACAATTCTCAACCGATCTAAAAGAAATTACAATGCTTGACAGGACGACAACTGTAGCATTGTGGCCAGTGCGTCTCCCACATTGGAAACAAGTGAAGCCAAAATCGGTCCACAACCAGAGGCAACTACTCTCCAATTTGGAAAATGACGTTTTGTTACTTGCTATAAAATGTTTTGACTGCCCACTAAAGGCCAGCAGGGACCAACAAACTCATCACCAGACAAAGCCATGCACAATAAAGTGGCAAGGTCAAGAATCCAAGGAGAGCTTTTCTAGTTCTCGAACTCCGTGACTAGAGGCTTTCTTCATCTCAAGGGCTCTCTTGTAAGGAGGCGCAATTGGAGGCTGCACAGGGTCCAGACTCTGGTATGTTCCCTCGGCTACTTTCGGCAACGGATACGACCGATCAGAGTCGTACCCCGTGAGGTCCCCGCAGGCTAGAAATGGTATATATACTTTGTTTGGTCCTTCCAGCCAGCCACTGCTGCAATCTGCAGAAGCCGCTATTCGATGTCAGACATCGCATTGTAAGACATCCTCAAAGGAGACAAAGCAAGCCGGCCAAAAGTAAAGCCAGCAATTAAATCACAGCGGCAAAATTGTGTCTCAATGTGACTCAGCCTACCAAAATATTCGATGTCTATGTTATCATTGTAACCGTGCAACCACCCTCCCAAAGGAAAATTATAAACATGCAACTTTCACAGATGTTGAGAAAGGATCTATGGTTGCACTCCATCACGATTAAAAAGAAAGCAATAATAGGAATATTAGATGATAAGAGGGTCGGGATAGCTTTTTGTTTTCTCGTGCAACATCGATTTGATGCTAGATCCTTTTGTGGGTGCATAATCAATCGATCAGGCACGTATATATTCTACTGCTGGACATGATGGGGAGTGAAAAGTGTATATCCGTTGAGGGTAGGTTGAATAATCAAGTTAAGGTTTCAAGCAGATAACGAAAAGGCGCAGAGTAGCTAATGACTATATTGAATGCAAAAGGATTCATTAATTCAGTTTGATGGATGAGTGTAGTAGTTTCTTTAATATCAACTGGTCAGAGTGATTTTCCTTTTTAGTCTTTCTTGGGCAGAAACATTTCAAGTGCAAAGCCACATAGACTCCCTGTCAACTGGAAGTCATCAAGCCCTTAAGGGACACTATCTTCTACTCCACTGAATGAGAATGTGTATTCCAGGAAACATCATCCAGCACGGTGCTCAAAATTGGAATTCAACTGAACATGCAAGGTGTGACATGTTATGACAGTTACCTAGGTCATCAGCACCCGAGGGAGTTCCCACCATTTCGAGGAGGCGATGCAAGTCTTTCGGACTAAATCCAGTCGGAGGGGAATAATTCTCGCATACGGCGAATGCCTCTGCATAAAAGCAATAAATAAACCCCACTAGGAAAATGCAATGTATGTGACATCACCGATTGTATACTAGATCATATTATGTCTTGCTAGGCATCCTTGACTGTTGGTCCACTTTGCCACTACAACATGACTTTTGTTCCAAGACGGGAGAGCATATGACATTGTCAATCCAATTAAGAGTTCATAAAATTACATTTCAGTCTATTCAAAGAATATTAACAGTCCCAGCAGAAATGCCGCATTGGAACTCGGAAGAAATGGAATGTGAACCGAACTCAATTCTCCTAATTTAAAATTACCACGATGCTAAAACAAGTCTTATTTCTTGAACATCTTTTTCAAGTCCAAATTTTTTTTCACCTTAAAAGAGTTTATCCTTTAACCCTGTAACTAAATTTTTAGTTCTCAAAGAACTAAGAAGAAAGGGGATGATCAAGAACATGATTTACTCTTACCTATGCTAGAATTGCGGCTGCTCTTTGGTTTGGCAAAAGTCACTACAGGGAAAAATAATTTCAACTGCAAGAAAGTAGTAAATAGCATAAGCGAATAACAACAGAACAAGAAGATTTCATATGAATACGGTCTCTCTGTCATGAGATTGTAAGGAATGATCCAATGATATCAAGCACTTTGTGCTTCAATGGTTCTCTTCCATTTTTTCCAAGCACATAAGCATCAGGATAATAAAAGGTCCCGGACCCACAGAGTAGGGGTCCACAAGTGCAATCATGAACCTAAGAGACAGAGATCGATAGATCTACTTTTCATCGTTAGTTAGCCACTAAGATAATTGTTTCCTGACAAAGCTACACATAGAGGACTGGAAGGACAAATGTTTTGGCGAGAATAGATAGGCACCTTCGGCTTTGGTCCATTATTATTTTGACCATCAATTTTTATTTTCCTCTCATGGAGAATTATACTGGCAAATGTGATCTCTCCATTTCTAAGTTGAGATAGACATACGAAGCACTCTATAATCTCTTTGAGAATAGAGATAAAAAATGTAGTACCAAGGTCTCGAAACTGTCATAAGCCTCATTTTTATAAACTAGGATGGCAAGTACGAAACTACCTGCGAGTACAGAAGACTTGTATCTTTGCCACGAAAGATCTTAGCAATAAACTTCCCACCTTCTCTAAGTACATGAGTGACAATCGTCAAACCCTAAAAAAAGAGGGGATTCAGCTCCAAAATAACTAAATGATGGTAAAGACGAGGAGTCTTTGAACTGCAAGATTGAAGACTGGGAAAAATGTTTGGAATACAATAATCTATTCAGCATCCATCATTTGAGGGATAAATAAAATTCAACCACCTATAGAGAAGAAACCCAAAAGTTAAGGATGTAAACAAAAATCTTACTGCTAGTATGAGTTGTGACTGAACGAACTCATCCATGTCATGCAGCCCAGTAACTGCAAAGATGTCAGGATATAAATGGAGGTGTGATGATGAATACAGAGAAAGGGGAAGTTCACGTGTTTGGAGCTCTAGGAAATTCTTTTAATTTACCATCAGGAGCACCATCACACACGACTATGTCAGCCTTACAGCCATCAAAATGACGAATGACCTGTGACAGTTGCCGAAACGAGTGAGGCTAAACCAATCTTTGGAGAAGTTGCCGCAAATTAATGGTGCAGACTTGCAATTTAATAAAGGCCTATGTGAATGTAGAAATCTATTCTTTTAAAGGACCCGAAGTTTGCAACAGGTGTCCGAACACTCACCACTTCAGCTGTACGTGCATTAGTGATATCCCCCTGGACTTGAATAACACCTTCAATAGGAGCCATGGGTTGCAAGTCGATAGCCACAATTAGCGGAAGATCCTTCTCCCTAAAATATTCATTGCCGAAGTCAACATAAAACAAAGATTAAGCATTTTCAAGAATAAAACATCTGTTTGTTTATAGCTCTTTTAGGATAACCAAAGAAAATTTCTCTCCAGATTTGGTCATGCTACACAATTTTTCGTGTCATGCTATGTTTAGCCAGGAATCCAAATGGTAAAGTCAACGGCTAAGATTAACTGAATATGCCAACAACCCAAAGAGAAAGGGGCTGGAAGGGCTTGAAAAGACTGCAAGTGATACAGTTATCTTAAAATGTACTGGCAGCAGATAGACGAACCAAAATAGGGGCAAATCTGTCGCACAGCTTGCATCTTCTTGATTCCTTATCACTAATTATCAATTCATTGGTAGGTTCCATGTATAGTTAAACTCATGATGAACTCGTAAAGGGAAAAAGGGAGAAATCAGCTCAGAAGTTCATTAGGAAAAGATGTAGCATGTAACAAGGAGCAAGGAAATTAGATAGAGCAAA
Source organism: Hypericum androsaemum (assembly GCA_963995505.1). Lineage (NCBI taxonomy): Eukaryota > Viridiplantae > Streptophyta > Magnoliopsida > Malpighiales > Hypericaceae > Hypericum > Hypericum androsaemum. Next base: position 14,495,212 of record OZ023195.1, read on the forward strand.
TAGATACGGCCAGTGAGCTTGTGCATGCTGTAAAGAAGACAAATGATTTACCCTGATTCGGGGGATAGCTTTGCCGGCATATACAATTTACGGCTTAATACCTGCAGATGGTAGGAGAAACAAATCAATAGTCGTGTAACCACATCTAACCAAAAAAAGGACACCAATTCAACAATGCCCTCTTAGCCACCAAGATCAATCATAAACTTGGTCCATTGCCAAAAACGGGATTTACATCTTAAACAAAAGGAGCTGACCGAGAGGGGCAATTCGAAAGCTTCTGTAAAATGGCAGTAGGATCAACAGTAAAGCAAGTGAATCGCTTACTGATTTCACCAAAATAAAATAGTGTTCCCCAATTGTAACAGCAAAAAACAGACATAATTTAACAAATAGAACAGAGAAATACCTGACTCCAGCTACCAGGAGCAGCACACAAATCGACCACGCGCTTCACGCCTACGAATACCGAACCCAGGATGAACATTCAAAAACCGAAACAGCAGCAACATAAATACTCGATGATCACAACTAAAAAGGAACCAGACCTTGAAAGATGTTGAATTCCTCGTCTATCTGAAGCAGCTTAAACGCGCTCCGGGCACGCCAACCTTCCTCCTTCGCCTTCCTATAGTATATATCCTGCCACGCGAAGCCCCCCACCCCAAAAAACCATCAATCAAACAACGGGAAAAGGAGAGAAACAAAAAGGAAAAAGAGGAAAAAAAAAAGTACCCTCTTGTCCCTTGATGCTTTCCCCATGTCTCGAGCTCCAAGTTTTGTTTAAGGCAGCTCAAGGGCAACTTTCAGACCTTTCGTCGAACAGCTGGTGCGAAGAGGAGTTGCGCTAACAGGGTAAACTCAGCTCCCCGCAAACGCCGACGTATCTGTCTAGTGTGTTCTTTTTATCTTCTCCCGATTATTTCCGGAATCGTTAAAAGTTAATACCCCTGGGCTGCGGTGACCCGATCTGCCAACTGGGCCTTGGGCCGTCTCTTCTCGATTTAGTCTTTAACAATATATCTTGACGCTCAATAAATCTATTTTCGAAATTGTGACAAAGTTTTTAATAAATATTTAACACTCGTGTGTTTTAGATGGCTCGTACCCGGGAACAAATGTTTAATAGGCCAATAGCAGTAGGTTAGACAAGAAACAAAAACATTGAAACGGCGATAGAAGAAAAGGAGAAGAGAACAACATAATAGCACCTAATGTTTTAAAAATTATGGTCCGACTAGCGGTCCAATATTCGAGACCAATCAATTTTTATTAAAAATCAGAGAGCAGTTTGACCATTCAAAATTTGGTCGGACCACCCGATCTGATACTTCTGAGTGACCCGGTTCTTCAGAAACCAGAAAACTTAATGTTTATTTTTTCATTTTATCTGATTTCATTTAGAACCAACACATTCACTTCCACACTCGGAATCGTGTACACCGCCATTGGATCACAATAAACTTATCTTTTTGACAATTTGTGATAAAATGTCAACTAAGTCAAACAAATTTGACTAATATGTCAAACATAAAAACTCGTATCATCTTCATATACTTCTAGAATCTTTAAATTAATATTTAAAGGCTTTGTTTGGGTAAATTGTATACCAAAGATGGTGAATGTTTGAACTTATTTGATATTTATGCTAAATTAAAGGTAGTGAATGTTTGAACTTATTTGATATTTATGCTAAATTAAATTTATTTCACCTTACTTGATAATTATTAGTATAAAAGAAAAAGTTCAGGTCCGACTAAGTGAAGCGAAAATTGAAGATTTCCATGTCGCATTCTAATTTGGTTTTAAAAACATTGATAGCACCAGAAAATGAGCTGGAATCTCCTGTTAAAACAATCTTGTTCCATGATTTCCAAAAAAATAAACATTACCAAGGTCAGAATTGAAGACGACAAATTTCCTCCTGAATCTGTCAAATATATGATTATTTGAAGGAGTATCGTATCTGCAGCTCCACCCCTCAGCTAACGATTACACCTTCTCACTTGCTTCCTAAAGCAGATAATGCTTGTATTCCATGCCGCTTGGAGTTCAGCAAGAAGCACAAACTGGAGTGTTACCAAAAGATTATGACCCGTCTCATCTGGTCATCAATTAAACCGTTTTTGTCGACGAGATCCACCCACTTCTGCAGCTGCAACGCCGCGCACCGCTCCGAATTTTCTTGAAACCATAGTTCCAATGGTGGGAAACTGGGTTTGACTTGGTCGCCATACAACTGATTGAGTAACCAGTTCAGGAGGTGAGTAAAAGATGTTACCTTGTTGTAGGACAATGGGAGGGACAGCGGACGGAACTTTAAGCTTCCCCGCTCGTAGCTCAGCTAGTGTTTCCCATGGAGGGGATGATCACTATGGAATGTACATGATGCAGACCGATACAAAATGTAAGAACCTTTTGGTTTCTTACACTTTTTTTGAAGGCAGAACCCCCGTTGGTTTCTCCTTTGGTTGTCGGCACTTTCGTACGGCGACATAATTGTGACCATGTCCATGACTACAGAAAAAAAAGCAGCCAGCAGAATTGAGTTTGCGGGGTTTTGAATTCGATTCTCAATGTTTCTCAGTTCTTTGGAAATAAGGTCATGCAGTGATTAGAATTACCTCTAAGATTGAGTCAACCAGACAATTGGTGACTGAAACAACGATCTTAAGTGGTAACTGGTAACAAAAGGAGAGCTAAAACCGATATTGAGTCCCTATCTCCCTCGCAACGAAATAAACTTGTCTGAACAGACAAAAAAAACCCAAGTTTTCCCTGTCATGACAAAGGAACACTAAGAAAATAAAAAACGAGATGCTCACTAGTTCTTCATTCATCCGAAACTTTAAAGCGTTATCTATAAGAGCATGCTTTAAGCAGCAGCACGAAATTCAAGCAATTCCGACGACAATTGTTAATGTGCAATCCACATGCCAACTCCAAATAAACAAATATCACAGTTGGAAAATCACATTGAACTTATAACTCTAAGCAATCAAAGCCAGTTCATTTAAACAGTAAACTGCAGGATACGGCTATTCGGTTGAGAAACTCATATTATAGACAATGCAGGAAAGCAGTCTCACCTCCGAGAAACCTCAGACAGCAGATAGTTGGCAGCCAACGAGATCATGAACGGACACTTTTGTAATCCAACCATCAAAGAGGGTTCCCAAACAGAGATAAATTGCTATAGACAGCACCACGATCTATGCGAATGGTGCATCTCCCACTCCGGTCAAAATTACTTCAAAGCCAAAAGCATGAAGGAGATGAAGAAGCAGGTAAGACAAGCAAGAATTCTCCGACACTGTCACCATATTCTAGATCCTAGTGTCCCATACCTCCAGGTAGGCCAAAGACAACAATGAAACCTTGGTAAGCATATTGAGCAAAGCTCATCAGAAGCTTCATGGAACCCAGCAAGGCAAGGCCAATAACGTATGCATCTCCATAAGCCTGTCATCACAAGTGCCAAATTCCACAGCCAAGATACAGTTATAACCAACCAACAGGCAGGAACTTATCTGATTTGACCCGATGAAATGGGAGTGATCCCGGAAAGATGCGAACTTTCCCAAACCTCTATACCCTCCATATCCTCCCTACTAATAAACAACCTATTCCCGCCACCTTCAATCTTACTGATAATCCCCCTCAGTGAATCCTCCTCCTTGTCAACAAAATTCCGCCTATACAATCCCCCACCAGCTGTCTCCTCTACCTCGCCTCTCCGCGTCACTTTTGACCAAACCTCTAAAGCCCCATCTCTCCCCACAAAGACCTGGTCTTTGTAGCAATGCAGCAAAAGCGAACTCTGGCCACCATTATGGCTCAAGCTCGAGCTCTTATCCTCTAAATAAACCCACGGATCATCTCTTAAACTACGCATATCAGCCATTGCCAAGTCCCCAGACTTTGAGCATACCTTAAACAAGAGTGAATTCTCTGCGTCAACATCCACGTCAGCAAACGAGTCCCCGTACCTGCTGCTCCTCCCCGACCCAGGCTCGTTGGTCTCCCACACAATGGACCCAGCCCTGGGGTCCCAAATCCGAATGTAACCAGAATACCCGAACGCCCCGCACGTGATCGCGGACCCCACGAGTGCCCCCAACCCCGGAATCCAAGTCAGCTTTCTAGGGACTATGCTCTTGGACGAGCTCCCTGGTTGCCTGCCGATCTCGGACACAGCTTGGAGGGTATTTTTGTCAATTGACAAGACGGAGTTCTCCCGATGAGGGCAATCGAAGGCAGCGAACACGTGATCGGGGGAGTCCGTTATGGAGGCGACCCGGGCCTTGTAGACCCGCGGATCTGCCGGGTCAGTCCAGTGAACAGACCCAACATGGCGCGACCCGGCGAGGTCGTAGAAGTGGAGGCCGGCGCCGGAATCCGCCGACCCAACAGCGGCGACCTCGGGGAATACCCGAAGAATCGACGAGATCTCGTCGAGGTGGGTCCGGATGGTGGCCACGTGGCAGAGGGCCCAGTCGAAAGAAGAGATCTGGCCTCCGTGGGCGATCCAGAGGGAGCCATCCTCGCCGGCGGAGAACGCCGACGGGAGGCCGTCGGCAGCGGGGAGCACGGTGGAGACCATGGACGCGTCGGGGCCGGAGAGCGCCGGCGGGGACATGGCGGCGCGGAGGTGGGCCTCGATCCCGTAGTAGGAGGCCTCGTCGGCGAGCTCCTGCTTGGAGAACCGGGCGGCGGTCGAGGGGAGGCGGTTGGACCGGAGGAGCGAGAGGAGGACGGAGAAAACCTCCGGGTCGCGGTCGATGAAGATCGGGTCGCCCGCGGGGGAATCGGGCCGGGTCGAGAGGGCGGAGAGCAGCGAGTCCGGCCCGCCCGACTGGAGCGTGGCCACTGTCGTCTCGAACAGCTTCCCTCCCACGTTGAGCTTGACCCGCCCGCCGCCCCCGCTCCTTGGGGCAGAACCGGAATTTCCCCCGTTTGCCATCTCGAAATCTTTTGTCGAGCTTAATTGGAAATAATTAGAGCAAGAAGGGGGGAATTTTTTTAGCTGAGGACGACGACGACCTGTTTATGCTGAGGTTGACGTGGATTGACTGTGGTACCCTTCTCTTCCCCTCGAAAATACCACGGTTGACGCGTGATGTTCGTGTGGGTGTTTTCGTAAATACGACCCGTCTTGGGGACACACTCGTCCACGAAAAAATAGGTGGGTGAACGCTACAGTCCAGGGAAGAAGACAGAGAGCCGTTGAAATCGGATGTGATTTTTATGAGAATCCGATTAGATTTTTTTAGTTTATACTGATATTTTACGTGAACTAATTTAAGTTTGAATTTTATTATACTTTTAAAAGATAATAAAATTCTCCCAATAAATATTTAACAATAATATGTTCTCAACAGTGCGAATTCGAGAGTTTTTAGTTAAACTATAATAGTGCCCTTATATGTTAATTTGTTGGTAAAAATTGGATATTAGCGCTTGCATTATTTGCTATCTTACTATTATTGCTTTATAGATCTGAAAATAATGCATCCTATTTGGCAATAGATAAAAGATGAATAATGAATGATGGCGTTATGTGTATAATCTAAATTCTAGAATACTTAGATGAACCGCTGATATAATTTTTATTACTTAATTAACATATTCGTATTTCAAATATTTAAAATATATTAATATCAAATATTTTATCAGAAATTTTTTGTAATTTCTGTGATACTAGTCATGGAAAACTAAGAAGTGGATCTCCAACTTATATTTGAGGGGCCTTAGTTAATTATGCATGGAGGAGGGTTAAAACGAGACTTCAAATTTCGGTGCTGGTTGTTTCGCCAAGGTCCATCACATTTCGGTGTAAAAACTGCATCTTCCGCCTCAGAACTTCAATTGAGATTATTCAAGTTGATATGGAAAGATAAGACATAGATCTTCAATTTTGTAGTTTACAGTTTCTTCATATTCTAAGCTGAAGAAGGTCAAAAGTCCATTTGAAGATGAGCTCACCTGGTGGTGCGAGCGAGCTCGCCTTGCCATTGTTGGGAGCGAGCTACTCGCCTTGGTGTGGTTGGGAGCGAGCTGCTCGCCTGCCCTTGGTTGTTCTTGCTTGTTCGCTTGGGCGATGGGCTGGTTGAGCTCGCCCGCCTAGGTTGTTCTCACCCATTTGCTTGGGCGATGGGCTAGCCGAGCTCACTCGCCTTAGTTGTTCTCGCCCATTCGCTTAGGCGATGGGCTGGCCGAGCTCGCCCGCCCTTGGTTGTTCTCGCCCATTCGCTTGAGCATTGGGCTGGCCGAGTTGTTCTCGCCCGTTCGCTTGGGCGATGAGCTGGCCGAGCTTGCCCGCCTTTGGTTGTTCTCGCCCGTGTGCTTGGGCGTTAGGCTGGCCGAGCTCGTTCGCTCTTGGTTGGGCTCACCTATGTCCAGCTCGCATAAGGGCATTGAGTCTCGCCTACTTTGGAAGACTAGCCTGCTTGCATTGTACAGGCCCGCTTGGAGGTTATTTCGCTCTTTGGGGGTTCAGCTCACCCAGGGTCGTTGTTGGGTTTGGGCTCCCTTGTGACTTTTGGGCTCGCCTAACCCTTGGTCTGTTTGGATTTTAGCTTGCATACGTAGCGAGTTCGTTTGGGGTCATGTTGGGTTAGTACGTCATGTCCAAACTCACCTAGGTTGGAGCTCGCCTAGGTATCAAACCCGCCTCGAATTCGATCCGCAGGCCCGGCTTGTCTGGGCATTGACATGACTTTAGAGAGAATGTTCAAGAAGGTTGAGTCGGGTTAGGTTTTTCCATTTTAAGCTAGTTTTTTGCCCAGCACGTCCACAAGTTAAGCCAGATTTCGTGGAATTTGGTCTCGGTTAGAGATTTTCCTATTTTGTGCCGAGATCTTCGTACATTGAGGCAGCTTAGGTTTTCTTACGCTAACCCGGGCTAGGTCAAGGCGCTCTTATATAAGAAGGATTCGAGCTAGGGAACATATCATCACCAATACAACACACAACTTCTTTACTATCTTTGTTGCTTTTTCTTTCCATAGCCCGTAGCTCATAACTTAGTATAGCTAGATCGACATTGGGACGACCACTCTGAACCATCCTAGGTTATTTGTTATCTTTTTCCCTGCAACACGAGTCAAATACTATTCTTTAATTGATGATCGAAGATGGTTTGATTTAAATTTTTAAAAGAAGATTTTGTGTTAAATGTTTGCAAATGTAAAAAAAGTTTTTAGAAGGGTCCCTCCCTTTCATACATTTTCGAGTATAGTTTTTCATTGTTGTAATATGATACCAATAGACCAATTATCAACTTGTGATACTGATGAGGCATAGTCAAGTTTAGCGATATCAACGTCAAAGCGGGCCTCTACTTTGTCGGGGTGCTATTTTCTTTTCGCGAATTTTTTTCACTAGGTTTTACCGCGAGAGAGTTTTAGTGGGACCGGCGATCACAACCTCGAAAGGAGAAATTCCGCGCCATGTGATAGCCATCACAATGATATATTTGTTTTCTCATATTTATACACAAGGCATGCTCCTCCATTTTTATCAAAATTATGAACTTCTACAAAAGGACTTATGAGTGAAAATGATTTGCGAAAAAAGAGGAAAGAACAAAGCAAAAGAATATTAACTGACATGTCATCCATTCAATTTTGGTTGGCCATCCTACGGTAGTGGGTCAAGGCCATGTTTGTATGGGACCCAGCATTTAGATTATTGGATATGGGTCGGCCCAATCTCTGGCCCACCCCACATGGCGACAAGTAACAACAAAATTCACGGCCCCAATTTGACCGATTTGCAAACTAAATGTGATTTAAAAATATGTATTCGTATGAAATAGATTTATTTAGTTTACATTTCATTATTTGAACAATTTTTTTGAGAAACATATATCAAAATATCATTAAACTAAAAATTGAAAAAGAAATCAGAAAAAATATTTTAAAAAATTCATATGAAAAATATTACGCGGGAAAGAAACGAGTTTTTTTCATAAATTTTTTAATCAAATATATATTTTTTTCATAATTATATGTAGGGCTATTTTTGTCTAATTTTTTTTCAAATAGTAGAATGTCAATTAGAAAATTCTATGTCATTCGATTAAATATTTTTAAACTCGATGAAAGTAATTTACAAGTCGATCAAACAATAATCTACAGAGTATTAAAGTGTACTTTCACCAATAATAATTTGGACACTGAATATTAAATGCTGTTATTGGTGTTATGATACACATAAAGATGCACCAACCTATTTTATTATAAGACTTAGTCTCTGAGACTTTTAATTTGTTTCGGCTTTTTATCATCTATAAGAAACTCTCTTAAAACGGAGAAATTGAATGCTATTATATACGTGTACCGTTCATGTGTCATGTTAATATGAAGTAATACTCTTTTCCATCGCCATCTTCCTTCTTTGACGGCATCAGGGAATATTTCAGGTTACTTTTGAGTCCCTATTGGATTTTTTGTTAAGTAAAATTGTATTAAAATCTTTCAAAGATAATTATAAAATAATTACATCGAATTGAAATCTGCGTACAAAATTTGGCACCTAAGATACTTGATAGATATCTATCTAAGCAAAAACAAAGATAAATACTATCTAGTACAAGATCCAAAAGCAACACTACCAGAAAGATCACCTCTACCCCTACAAACACCCAAAAAAAAATCCACAGCCATAATTGAAAGAAAAAATACCATGATCACGGAGGCTTGAAGATCTTCGACTTATCATTTTCCCTGATCGAGTTCATAATACCTTGAATAAAAGAAGGGGCCTCTTCCTCCCTGGTCAGTCCCATTTTAACGGCTATATCCGATCTTTTCTTTTTAAGTAAACATCCTTTTCTTAAAATGTACATAGTATCTTAAAATTTATTAGGCTAATGAAATCGCTAGTTACTATCATGTGCTCTTAGAGTGCGTTTGGTACCTCTCCTGGATAGATCTAGAAAACCAGGGTTGGAAAGTACTCGACAGAACTATTTGTTCTAGTTATTCTGTCTAGTGTTCGGTAACATGATTAAACACTTAGTACAATTCTTGTTTGGTCATCCGAATATTTTTAATATTTCTTCACATAATTTGATAATTATGTATATTTCTAATCAAATATATGAATTAATTATTTACTATCTTTATATGTCTTCGTATCCGAAAAAATAAAATAAATTTTTTTAATGAGTATCCAAATATTAAAATATTTGAATCCAAATAAAAAATATGGATATGAGACTCGAAAATCATATATTAGATAAAATGATTAGTCTTAATTGGGTTAAACTTGTTGAAGAAAATAAAAATAAGAGTTTAGGGTAATATTGTAAAAGAATATTATAAGAAATTTCATAAAAAATTTCTGTCTTTGAAAAGAACTTTCTATCCCATGGAAAAAAATGGTCCAAGAATTTGAAGATGCGCTGAGACAAACTTCTGATTTTTTCCAGGCCATTTTCTACGCCAAACATAGACTTAGACAAACATTGCTAGAGAAAACAAACGAATTTGGTCCACAATTATACCCTCAAAGGTAAACTGCTTCCTCTGGGTTGCTATGCATGCCAGAATACAAACCTGTGACAACTTGATACGGATGAGGAGGTTGGATCAATGAGATGCTTTGTGTCCTCTATGTGAGGATTATGATGAATCCGATGATCATTTGTTCTTGAACTGTATTTTTTCTTGGCGAATCTGGAAATTTTCACTAAGAAAATTGGGCTTAATTGGTGTGTCGATGGCTCCCTAGAGGATGCACTCTCCTAGTGGATGTGTTTGTCTAGATATAGAATACTTGATAAGGTCTGATTTACCATCTTTGCAGGAGTGATATGGAGGCTTTGGTTGCATCATAACCATGCTATCTTTGACAATATAGAATGTACCTTTTCCATTCTATACTTTTTCACACCCAAATGGTTAAACTGGTCTAATGATACAATGAAGTTTCACTATCAAGACTTTGATCCTCATTTTGGATTCAAGAAATGAAGATGGATAGCTTCGTCAACATGGGACTAGGCCAAAAACTTATCGATGTCAATCTGGTTCCATCCAACCCAGAATTTTAAGGCAATGGGTTGGTGAATTTTTCACACTTATAAACTTGCCCCCCACTCGTGTTTTAATCGATGTGGAATTCTCAACACGTTCCCTTAAACGAGACCCAATGGGTCAAAGATTGCACTGGCTTTGACTTCACCAAAGTGCGAGAAATGGGGGTCGTGCGAGTTCAACAATAAGCACGGGATCAACCCGCTCTGGTACTATGTTAGAATCTCCATATCCAACCCAAAACCTTAAGACAATGTGTTTGTGGATTTTTCACACTTATAAACTTGCTCCACACTCGTGTTTTAACCGATGTGGGATTCTCAACAATACCATTTTGTCATTCTTTACACTTCTTGTGTGATTTTCAGGTAATTTGGATTAGGTATAAATGTAAAAAGTAAATTTATTTGATAATATTTACTATAAATAAATAAAATTTATCAAAAATATATAGATTTGGACAAAAATATTTATCTAATCCTTTCTCGGCCATTAAACCAAACGCAGTTTTAATTCTTGTCGCGAGAGAAAACAAAACATGTTGCCAAGATACACTTTAATAACTTCGAGCGAGAAATAGTTATATAGTATTTACAGAATATAAGAATTAGTATATAGATAAAAAAAATTAAGAAAAATTAAATGAACTACGTAGCTAACGCCGTTAATCCAAAAAAATACTAAAATCTCAAAGCTCTGATACATAAATATTATTTTACAATAGCAGTAAATTATATGGAGAATATGAGTAGATGCAGAGTGTCACCATTCATTATTTTGTAAATGAAGTATCAAGATTTATTAATTAATAAATATCGAATTCCAACCAACCAGTGAATTAATTATGGCACGTATACAATTAATTGTCTTGTTTATAAAACTACAAGGCCAGAAACAACAGTATTAATATACATAATAATGATATTCTTAAAACTAATCGTCATCGCAATATAAAATCAGCAAGTTTTATTGTCCCGACCATAACGAGAACATATAATAATAACAAAATAATTAATTTACCATATATTTCGTTATTAAGTAGAGAAATTTTTTTCTCTTCCTCTCCCTTCAAGCTTTCCCACCGCCGTCTTCCTTCTTGGACGGCACCCGGCCGTCGGTTCCGGCGAGCATCGCGTACTTGTCCTTCCTCGTCAAGCTGGTGCGCTCGAACCCTAATGTCCCGCCCAAAACCCTTTGGATATAGTTGGCCACTTCAATGGCTGACTTGTTGCCTCCCTTGCAAGTAAGCTCCTGGGGCAACTGGTTCAAGAAAGTGATCTCGTAAGTTGGCATCGGGTTCATGAACACGAAGTAGGGGTCCAGTAGCTTGAGCCCACGACTGGTCGTCCCGTGGAAGACCGTCTGCTTGGTGTTAATAGCCACCGGAACAATCCTGTCCGTTAATTCCGCAAATAGAGCGCTAAACCTGAGGAGGAACGGCTCCCTGCAGGTAGTCCCTTCAGGGCATATCACCAAGTCACCTGTATGAAAATACAGTATAAGAGATGAACACTATGACACCAGTCGTGCAAACTTATATTTTTTTTATAGTATCGAATGAAACTGCTAATTCAGTTTCGAGTCGAATATAATCTTATGACAAAATTTTTCTAAAAAATATTTAACTTCAAGTTCTAGAACTCGAGATTTATTGGTTAAATAATAAGAACTTTCTCATGATATAATGAAAGTGATTGTTGATTCCTACAAAGTTATATTATACTATCTATCTTTAAGGATTATTTATTTCACCACAGACATAATATCTAGCCTAAACTTTTTTTTGGTAAATATATCTAACCTAAACTAAACACATCCTTTCTTGAAAATGTAAAATAACAAAAGAATATTTTTGCTCACTATAGTTTCATGACTTGCACGTTAATGAAAATTTTAAAAGATATTTTTAGAAAATTCAAATCGACCCTTAATTCTTCGTAATGATCGTTTACGGAAATTTTAAGAAATGTTTACAAGAAAAAACATCAATATCATAAAAGTCCTTATATTTTTCATTATATCTTTAAATTTCTCATAATCGAATAAATTTTTTTTTGAAATTTTAAGGGTTATTTTGGAAAATTTAAGAAAATCACAAAAAATAGAAGTTATTATTTAAGCAATTATGGAGAGAATTTGCCAACCTTCCTCAAGCAATTGCTTGATATGGGCGGCATCCTTGTCCCTTTCCCTCGACAAAGCCACCGTCTTAATGGGAGATATTATTTCGGTGAACTTGCTGATACTATAAGTGACGCAGCTTATCTTCCTCTTAAGCGCGACCGCCGTGACGACGGGGTCGAGCACCGTCCGGTGGTTGCAAATAAACAGGACTCCGGGGTGGCCCTTCTTCGGCGCCGGCGGCGGGGTCCCCTTAATAATAACTTTTATGCCTAAGAGCTTGTAGTTGTAGAAGGCCAGCCACTCCGGCAATGGGATGTTGAGGTAAACCCTAAGGATGGAGAGGATGACGCCGATCGGCATCCATAGGAAGGTCAGTAGGGCAACGAGTGGGGTTGGCATTTGAACCAGACGACCGTCGTGGAAGATGACCGGACTTAGGAGCTTGTTCCTTGGTAGTGGGTCGCATTTTGTTTTTGGTACCATGTATCCTTCCTGCAGGGGGAGAAGCATCGTGTTAACCTTACGAGTACGAGTTCGAGTTATTGGGATGTAATAACTCGATGAAGAGACTATTTTTTATGATTTTGATATAAATTAGTTGATTCGTTGATAAAAAAATTATTTTCCATGTTTAAGATAAGATCACTTGTTTGAAACCGATTACATTCAAACTTAGGAATAAATTTCTTTTCCAAAATGTTAGGGTTTGTAGAGCTAAAAAAGGAATTGTGTGTAAATGACTATTATAACCTTACTTCAACATATTTTTCATATAAGAAATACAAATACAAATCCAAAATTTTACTTTTTGTTCCAAACATGAAGATAGAAGTTGATTCTATTTCTTTTTCACTCTAAAAATGTATAAGGAATTTTTTCCTTAAAGTTGGTTCCAAACAAATAGTATATGGTTTAATATAAATGAATCAACATCTATGGATATCTAATTATGGGTGGATACAAAGTTTTTGACTTAAGTTTTGGTCAGAAACATGATTTCCTATCAATTAATGGTTGGGATTTGGGACCATAATTATTTAGTTTTTCCTACTTTTTGGATTAGTACATGTGTCTTCACCAAGACAGTAGTTAAGTATATGCTGGGTGTCATTAATTGTGTGCATGCAAGAAATTAATTAAGAGAAGACCCAGGTAATCTCTAGATTTAGGCTTTGCTCTTTTTTAGAAAAAAATCGGTAGATTTAGGCTTAGCTGGCTAGTGCCTTTAACCAAGACAAGGACAGTGTATAAACGGTGTACTCCATAAGAGTAGTAAAGTGCGCAATGGACCACCAGGTAGACCCAAATTTAATTCCTCATCCATAAAAACCAACCAACTTGAATGGTAACGCGCAATATTAAGGAGGGTATATTCTACAGTCTAATAAAATTTAGGGTGACTGTTCGGTTGATACAAACTATTTTGTATCTAAATATGTATTATCAACTAATTCAAATTTAGATATAGGTAGAAGTAAAAAAAAAATACGAAAATGTTTGTTTTCAGTACACGAGGACTTCATAGTTAGTGCTTTATAGGCGGTGTGAGTGTGAAATAATTATGAGCACTTTGTGCTTAAACGAGTTAGGTGCTTATTGTACTGTTGAATTCATTTTTACGTGTTGATTGCACATAGGTTACCGATGACATGAAAAATAAAAGCAAGATAAAAATTCTACGGAAAGTGAAAAATCAAAGCTACATATTGCCTCTTAGTACTGAATAATTTTATTATGATAATTTAATATTGTTCTTTAAATAAAACTTATGAGAGAGAAAACGAGCTTAAGACCTACTATAAAAATGTTACTTTGATAAATAATATCATTGGATAGTAGAATGAAAACTGTAAAAAGTTCTCACTACATACCATTGGATTTTTTCTCAACGAGAAGGCACTATAGACTAGGACACAAATTAATTTCACAAACGAAGGTGAAAGTTCGTGAACATAAGGTTGTTGATATTAAAGTTCTTACCAAACCTACAATAAATTGACAATAAACGCATTCTTACTTCTCTATACTTGCAAATAAACAGTTAGCCAAAGTCCAAAAATCATAAATCCTACACAAAATTGGTTTCCATGAAATATACAATTGGATTGTACCACGGTCCATACTAGGACACAAATTAATTGTACCTACCAAAAATTAATTCCTAATTTCCTATTTGACGTGGGAAATATACAGGCAACAAGACGGAGCAATAAACCCAAAAAAACAATTCAAGAGTTTTCCGTTGCAACCAATGTAAATTTGGATCATTCAATTTAATAAAATATTAAACATAGTATTGCTTTCATCTAAACTCAAATTAATCGACAATTACTTACCTTGCATAAGGACATAAAATCGTGGTCGGTCTCCCGGTCACCGAGGCCCAAATCCGGCAAGCCGGTGCCAAATTCCTTCAGGACGGCGTCCCTTTTGTGTTCCCCGACCAGAACTCCGGGTTTCTTAACGAACCCAGTTGCCCTCCCCGATTTGGTTACTTCCAACTCGGTCCCAAGAACCTTGTCAGCTCCTAAAAATGTCTTAACAAACGGTTCGACCATGACCCTAGGGCTCGCCGTGACAATGTACCTCTTCCCGAAGGTATTGAACACCCTCCACGCCTCGGGGTGGACATCATCGGCGTAGAATCTAGGCAGGACAGACCTCGAAACGAGCTCGATGTCCCGTAGCTTAAGACCTGCGGTGGCGATGAAGATGAACGCCTTGATGGCGACCTCCTCTGACACGAACGTGTGCGTGAGGTACACGAATGGGACCGATGCTAAGAGGACCAAAGCCCTAACCAGGCTGCCGGCTTCAAGAGCAACTAGTAAGAAGTAAGGGAATGCATTTCTTGACACTAGAAGTGTACCATCCAGGTCAGAAACCATGGTTTGGTTCGATCTCCCCTCGGTCGAACATTTGGTTATCGGTTCGAATGTGCGGTTCATAGATCCCATGACCATATTATGTATATGGAAATTTTTATAGTATGGAGAGGATTTGATAATATGATAATTGGGTTTTTATTTTCTTGAAGAGGGAAGAGATGATGCTATTGTGTTACGGTTTCGAAATTGGGTGTTAGGGAATGAGAGAAGGGGTAGGGTTACTTATATATAAAATGACAGGATAAAAAAGGTGCATGTTTGTGTAACATGGAAATTATATGAATATTTCAGGATTTAATTATGAGGCGAAGGTCGCAAGGGGCAAAGGAGATTCGGATGAGTTATTCTACATTAATCAAGAGATTTTGATTGAGGTACAGCGAATCAGTATGAAATATTTGTTGGGAGAATTTTACCACCATTCAAAAATTATAATCAGTTCAAATTTAGATAAATCAGTCCAATTAGTGTTCAAATACGAGATGGCTCGCCAAAAAAAATGTTTTTTCTTACAAAGATTCGATCTCGGGAAGGTTAAACCCTCGGGCAGAAAAAAAATTGAGAATTTTTAATAGTATGGAAGTATAAAGGGTAAATTACCCACAGATTTCTGGTATTTTGATATCCTATTTTTCGCGTCCTTGGGTTTCCAAAAATACTTTTGCCATTTTCTGTGTTTGGTTTTAGGGCAAATTACTCTCAAGTCCCTGGCCTTTGGTCACCCTTTCCCTAGGGTCCCTGACTTTTGGAAAAAGATTATCCCGTCCCTAAGTTTTGATGATAATAGACTACCGGGTCCCTGGAGCCGGAATATTCCATATTCTCCGGCGATACCCCACTTGAAAAGATTAAAATGTCCTCCCTTGTTAAAAAAAGGTTATCTTCTTCCCTTATTCCTCTCTCTCCTCCTCCTCGCTGGAAATAAAAAATACCTAAAATCAAACTTCATCTTCTTCCCTTTCTTCTTCGTTGGAATAAAAAAATAACGAATCAAAACTAAAATCAACAAAATACCTACATAATCAATTAAAACTAACCTGAACAAAGAATCGATGGCCAAACAAATAAGATAAATGACATTCATATGTTGTTGGATTAAACTTCTCCGAGCACCCGGCGATGCCGCTGCCCCTAGCAGCCCGGACCCACCATGGGTCGGCCTCACCCAGACCCGGGCCTCCCTACTTAGCCCTCGGATCCAGTTGCACAGTCGGGGGAGAGTCTCCCTACTCACGTCCCTTCGTCTCCCCCCTCGGCGACTGTTGACCCAAAATCTACAATCCACGTCGGTCGGCCTCCACCGCCCTCTACTGGCCACCTGCCCCTCCCCCCCATGGTCGCGAATGGTCCTGAACCTCCCCCTGGTGCTCCCTCATCGAGTTTGAGGCCATCGGGTGTTTCCTCACTTATTGGGGTTAAACCTAATTTTTGGGTCGCGCATCCCCAACCTCCAATCTCACTGTCACCTTCCTCCACGGTCTATCTGATGCCTTCCCCCGTGGTCGTGAGTGTTGCTCCGACCTCCCCTGGTGATCCCTAGTTGGATTCATCGCCGTCAGTTGGTTTTCTCCAAATCGCGATGGGAACAGAGTCCACGTCGGTGGCTCCTTCCATTGATGACCCAGTAGCGGGGAAGATCACGGTGACAAATTCCGAAGGTATTTGCAACGTAGCGATTCCTTTGTCTATGATTCCCGTCTGGGAGAATTTTACAGCAATGATGAAGTGCTTCCAGAAATTGCCTGATGGGGTTATGCGAGACGGGTTCGATTCTAATTTCGGGGGGAACGCCAGTAGGGGACATCGCGACGGGGAACGCCAGTAGGGGACCATCGCGACAGAGTTGAGGTCGATTGATTCAATTGAAAATTTCTGGAGCTGGAATATTTTGATTGAAGATTTCTGGGTCTGATTGATTTGAGTATTTTTTTGTTGATTGATTGTTGAGTTGGGGTCAATTAAATGTTCTCAATGTTAAATTGTGTGTTTGATTAATTAGTGATTCTTGGTGTTCTTGTATATATTTTTTATTCTTGGTGATGGAGGTAGAAGATGGATAGGAAGAAGAAGATGGAGAGAGAAGAAAAAAAGATTTTTTTTATTTTTTAAGTTAGAGGGGTATTTTGATCATTTCAAGTGGGGGTTCACCGGAGAAAAGGAAATATTATGGCTAAAAAGACCCGAGAGTCTATTATCATCAAAACTTAGGGACGGGACGGGACGGGACAATCATTTTCCAAAAATCAGGGACCCTAGGGGGAGGATGACCAAAGTACAGGGATGTGAGAGTAATTTGCCCTTAGTTTATTATAATATAGAGTCTCTGTTGCAGGAATATGCCATTTTCTTTGGTGAATCCCTACTTGAAAAGATAAAAATGCCCTTCCCACTTAAAAAAATGCATCTTTCCTTCTCTCTTCACCTTATTCTTCCTTTCATCTTATTCCTCCCACTTTCAACCAAAATACTAAACCAAAATTCAAACCTTTTAAGTGAAAATCAAAACC
The DNA here is from genome assembly GCA_963995505.1 of Hypericum androsaemum. Classification (NCBI taxonomy): domain Eukaryota; kingdom Viridiplantae; phylum Streptophyta; class Magnoliopsida; order Malpighiales; family Hypericaceae; genus Hypericum; species Hypericum androsaemum. Next base: position 14,512,774 of record OZ023195.1, read on the forward strand.
AGTTAGAGATAGAAACTTGAGCCTCGAAACACAATCGAAACAATCCAAACCAAGAACTTAAGAAAATAATCAAAACCCACGAGCTTGGATTAAACAATTGACAATCTCAAATTAAACAAAAATAACAAAAGATGGGAATCTTGGAATTCAAATTTAACAAGCCCCATTAACATTATTAATCCGTAGACGATTAACTCCTCCAAATTAAACACTACGAAGCTTCATCCCCGAGGTCACTTTCACCGTGCCAGCCTGGACGAGAACGACGCCTGGAGTGAAGGGAAGACGAAAAGAATGACTGGCTCCGCCTATTGTTGGCATTGGCTCCATTGTTAACCAGAACATCCACCTGTGATTCTTGTTGACCCCACTATGGTCCACTCTACAGAATGCGCTCAAACCCCTGGCTACCGATCTTCGTCTCCCTGTCCCCTCGATCTCCCTCCTCCTTGTCACTGTTCTCGTGCTCGAAAGCTGCTTTCGAAATGTCGCCCATGGAAGGGATGCCTCTCCCGAGGGGAAGAACAGGTTCTGGGAGCGGGAGGCCTCAGACGACGCCCTTAGTTACCCTGACATGTGGGGCCTGTGCATAGAACTCCTCTTTCTTATTATTAATTCTGAGCTATCGGGATTGAATTAGAGTTAGAGTTTTTAAAATTAGAGTTCTTTAAATTTTGATTCTCTCTAATTAGTTTAATTCTAACCGAAAAAATTTAGATTTATTTTTGAGTTTGAGTTTTGATTGAATGTTGAAGGTTAGAGGAAGTTGATGAAGTGGGAGGAAGAAGATGATGAAAGATATAGGAATGTATTATTTTTTAAGTGGGAGGAGCATTTTGGTCTTTTCAAGTGGGGTTCGCCGGAGAAAATGGCATATTCTGGTAACAAAGACCCTATAGTATAATAAAATCAAACACAGAGGATGGCAAAATTATTTCTGGAAATCCAAGAATGCAAGAGGTAGGTATCAAAATACTAGAGATCTGAGAGTAATTTACCTTAATTAGGGCAGTTGTCAAGAGGGGTCTGAAGTAGTTGGAAGTCAACACCAAGGCCAACATTACATTCAATTAGCCTACTTATTAGTTTCTTGGGGCTGCCGGCCACGCCTCCTTATTAAAGTTTCAGTTCGTGACACTTTCGTCTTCCGTTATAATAGATAGGCTTAGCTTAGTTAAAATCGAAGAAGAAATAATGTACCGGAACCCAAGTTTGGTTTGAACCCATTTGGGCAAGGCAAATAATTTCTCACCTACGGACATGCCGTCCATCAAACGGTCGAAGGCACGGTGATAACAAATTTGGATGCATAATCCACTTAAAACTGTATTAGTCAATTAACGAACGGAGCTAACTTAACGTAGTTGGCTTTTCTAATAAAAATATTTTACTTTAAAAAAATTATATTAATCAATCTAGTATAGTCTATGAATAGATAGTATGATTTAAGAAAAACAAATTATGTGACCCAAAAAATTATATTCAATATTCTCACTTAAATAGAGTGAAGATGCCGGGGGAATTGGAAAAATATTCAAACAGGAGAAAAGGTTAGGGAAAAAAAAGGAAACAAGAGTGCAATATGTATGTTATCAGTTAATCGATTACGTGAAACATCGAGGTGATGAAGAATTATTTTTCTTCAAAATATTTTTAAGTGGTCTGACGGTTCGTATTTACTATTCAACTGTTCAACTGTCCATCGGTTTAATTTGACGACACCGAAAATGCAATTGCCAACTCACGTCGTGGTTTATTCCTGCACTTTTATCTGTGCCCCGGTGGAATTTATGGTTTGAATTGAGTGGAGAGAACATAAAAGTCATTCCTATAGAGGAGATTTCGTTCAGATTATCAAATTTTATTAAAAATTGTGTCTACAGATCTGATAGTCATTAAAAACCATGTCTATAAGTATAATGACTTGATCCATTTCAGTGGGGACAACTCTTATCCCCACTGAATTCGAACCCGAAATTTATGGGTGTTCAAAAATTAATATGTATTTAAAATTTTAAAGGATATTCAGGTCACAGACAGACATGATTAAAAATGATGCGTATTTATTATCGGTTGTGGTTAGTTTTTGAGATTCTATTTTAACTAAGTCTAGAGAGTAAGTTTTTTGGAACGTAGAAGTATTAAATAATTATTAGAATAATTTTGTCATTTAATAATCATAACCAGCTCGAATTTAAAATAGCCTGTACAATATTCCGGATAGCATTATTTACCACCTCAAATATAGAACTCCAAGCAAAATCACCATCATTTATCACTAATTAATGCACCACTAAAATTGTTCCTAGCTATGGGTAGTTACTCAATTAACACAAACAAGGAAAGAATCTCCACAACAAATGCAAGCAAATAGTTTTGCCTAACAAATCGGTTGGCTACCTTAAAAAAAATCGGTTGACTATTTCTCCATATTTATGACGAATCACGCGTTGACCAGTTGAGATTAGTAACCTAATTAAATTGTGGATATTAAACGCACCACATCACGAGGCTGCCGTTGCATTAATCAGCATTTAATAGTTGACCTCGTTGACTTAATTAAATCACGAGCGACACGCGGCTGGGTGGAATTTTTTCAAGGCCTCGTTATTTGGAACGGGCAAAAAATTATTTATTTTTTTTGGTAAATAGGCAAACCATTAATCGATATATTCCAATTCAGGAATTTAAATTTTCTGCATTCAATAGCATTACTAGGTTATACGGTAGACATAACATTGTTTAACATTAAAATGTATTTACATTAAAATATGGTCGAAAATGTTTCACAATCTTTTTGTGATTTGGCCTAATGTCAATTTGGATGGGTCTAATTAGTGGTAGAAAATTATTTTGCGTTGTATGTTGCTATTCGTTGGGAACTTCAGAACCAAAAGAATCAAGTAATTTTTCGCATCGAAATTTGTAATCAAAATTTTTTCATTCGTATCATTCTCCATTGCATCCGGGGCGTCCATTACACAGAAATTTGTGTATGGTGTTGAGCTCAAATATTTTGCATTCATGGAAGCGAGGTTTGACACAAAGTTCACATTTTTAGAGACGAGCTTTGACTTGAGGTCCATGTTCACGAAGTCAGTGCCTAGCACGAAGTTAAGGAAGAGAGCTTTGGCGTTTCCACAAGTGAATGGTGGGTACTAAGGCAGCCACGTCCATTCTCGGGAAATTGGCCATAACACCCTACCCAGATCTTAGAATATAGTGATTCTTATTTCTATGGAAAGCCAAGAAGTAGATCTCCAACTTGTGTTTGAAGAGCCTTGCCTAAATATGCATGGAAGAGGGTCAAAACGAGGCTTCAATTTTTGGTGTTGGTTGCCTCGTCAAGGACCATCGTATTTTGGTAGAAAACTCACAGCATCCGTCTCAGACCTCCGATTGAGATGAATCAAGTTTCTATAGAAAGATAAGACGTGGATCTACAATTTTATAGTTTATAACTTTTTCTGATTCAAAGCAGAATGTAGTCAAAAGTTTAGTTTAAACTGATCTAACTTTGGACCAGTTCGGTCCGCTTCCCGCTTCCAAGACCAAGGCGGAAGGCTGGTTCCGTCCGCTTTCCGCCCGCCTGGGTGACGCTCTTTGGTAAAATAATCATAACTTTCTATCCGAAACTTGGATTGAGATAATTCAAGTTGCTGTGCGAAGATAAGATATAAATCTATGACTTTTCAGTAAGTGAGTTCTTCAGATTCGGATTGGACATAGGTTACAAATGCAGGTCAAAGTGGAAGGATGCCTCGGACCTTGAAGCAAGAGCCCGGATGGTCACTTTGACCTACAAGGCGGGAGCCCGAATGGTCGCTTTAACCTTCAAGGTGGGAGCTCGGAGGGCATTTTGACCTTCGAAGTGTTCGGGTGAATATCTCGACTCGTGAAGTGGGATGTCCGATTGGACGCCTCGGTACGTGAAGTGATATGTCCGGGTGTTAAAGTGCAAAATGCATACTCCGGGTGTGTAGCAAAGGTGTTAATCTATGAGTTCATTCGCGGGAGTCCATGTTCGGGTTGATTGGACCACTCGGTCCACTTCAAGGCGGGAGGCGGTATACCGGAATGCTCGAGGATATCAACGTTCGACTCGATAAGATTCGACGTGATAACAAGGAGGAGATGAGATGTAGCAACAAAAATCTGGATGCGAGGCGACAAGTCCTATCAAAAACTTTCCAATCAACCCCAAGGAGTTTGGGATGACATGGACGAAGTACCTCAAAAAAATCCCCCGGTCCCGATCTCGATGAGGCGCAAATAGGGCCATTGTCCCTTATTCAGCCTACTTCGAGGCAACCGGTATAGTCTTTACCTTATCGTGATGCCGAGACTCCAGACTTCACAAATTTACTCAGCCGACACCCATCGGTTGAGGCTGCCAATGACCCAATCTTGCAAGAATCCTTTACAAATGAGGAGATGCAAGAGGTTCCTGTGACGACCATCGACTACCCAATGGTTCATGATGTTACTTATGTTCTGACCACGGGGCTCGATGATGATGACATCAATCAACAAGAAAAGCTCGATGAGGATGATGAGCTCGATGAGGACAATGTCCATCGACAAGGAGAGCTCGATGAGGATGACATCAACTGTCACCTGGTGTTCGGATCTACCCAAAAATAAGGGACAGAAGGACAACCTCAACTCTCTCAATCTGAGGGCTTGACTTCACATCAATGTCACGGGGGGAAACCGATAATCGACCCGCACGTAAGTACTTTCATTGCTATGGTTGGCATCCAACAAAGCCAAAAAGGAGAGAGGCCAAAGCAAACAAAGGCCGACCCTAAGACCCGGAGGGAAAGACTTGGGGTACAATGATGGCTGGACCCTAAGAGAAAAGCTCGATGAGGATGATGAGCTCGATGAGGACAATGTCCATCGACAAGGAGAGCTCGATGAGGATGACATCAACCGTCAACTGGTGTTCGGATCTACCCAACAACAAGGGACAGAAGGAACACCTCAACTCTCTCAATCTGAGGGCTTGACTTCACATCAATGTCACGGGGGAAAACCGATAATCGACCCCCACGTAAGTACTTTCATTGCTATGGTTGGCATCCAACGAAGCCAAAAAGGAGAGAGGCCAAAGCAAACAAAGGCCGACCCCAAGACCCAGAGGGAAAGACTCAGGGTACAATGATGGCTGGACCCTAAGAAGGGATTGGCTGACCCTAAGAATCGGCGGGCAAGCCTCGGGGGGCAAGGACGACTGCCCGATAACATCATACCAAAAGCTCAGAAGTCTTTTCGTCCGACGGGAGCTGATAGCCCAAAGAAAATAAAGGCCAATCCTAAGATCCGGTGGATAAGACTCAGGGGCACGAAAGGCCGCCCGATAACGGCATCCCAAAGGCTCATAATTCCTTTCGTATGAGGGGAGCCGATAGTCCCAAGAGAGGAAAGGTTGACCTTAAGACCCAAGGGGTAAAACTCGGGGGGCAAGGAAGATCGCCTGACAACAGCATTCCAAAGGCTTGGAAGTCCTTTTGTTTGAGGGAAGCCGATAGTCCTAAGCAAGGAAAGGCCGACCTTAAGACCCGAGATGCAAGACTCGAGGAGCAAGGACAGCCACTTAATAGTAGAATCCTAAGGACTCAAAAGTTCTACCGTCCAAAGGAAGCCGATGAGATGTGGAGGCTCTGCCATCCTCGTATCAAGGTGGACCTTCAAGATGAGTCCAATCCACATTAGTATGCCTTTAACCGACTTAGAGATAGGAGGATCATCCCTGGGCCCCCAACACAAGGCGTCCTGACTAAGACTCAGAGACGTTGCCTTCAGAGGAAAGTCCAAAAATGAAAGCAAGTTATCAATAATCTCGAAAGGCAACTTGTGGAACAAAGGGCCAAGTTGATAGAGGAAGATGTCCTTCTAGCTAGCCCATGGGTGACACACCAACCGGCCTGGACTCAAGGCCGGGCTAAGAAAGTTGAAGCCTCTAAGACAATCAAGAAAAAGGATCTCAAGCACATCAATGAGGTTCGACAAAAGGCACCTAAGTACCGATACAAGAAGTTGATCCGGGAGTGGGTACCTAAGATGAGAAGCGAGATCCACTCCAAGGAAAGTAACCTTCATGAGGGTAAAGACGATCGGAAAGAAAAAGATGTCTCGGTCGGTTTTGACATTGGTTATGTTAAGTTTGGAGACTTCTCAGACAAGGTGTCGATCAACAAGTTGTTCACCCTCCCGGCCATCTTTAGGCCAAAACTCAACCAACCCAGTCATCTGAAAGGGGATATGAGTGAGGAAGATACACCTGAGCCTCAGATAGGAGAGATGTCCTCTGTCGTTCCCATTGTGAAAGCCTTCAATGGCGACGTCACCATTGTGAGGCCAATCCAAAGAATGGGCGAATCCAAGAAACCTCTTTGCATCACGATTCACATCCTTGGGGAGCCGATCAAGAGAGTACCCATAGCTGGCACGGGTGTGGCGAACACCTTTCTTCAGTTGCTCCCCAAAGATCGCAATAAGAAAAAGGAGGATGTCAGCCCGACCGACATGGTCATGACCAACCTTGTCGGGAAAGGGCGGGACTTGATCCACTCCGGTCCAATAATCCCATCTTCCATCCGCCAATGTCTAATCCGGTGGAGGTTAGATGGGAAGGTGGCAATTATGATGGCCGACGCATGTCCATTCATCCCGGCCTTATGCTACATAGAGGCGGTCTTCTATGACAGGACTATAATACCAATAAGGATGGTCTGGAGGAACGTAGATGACTGGTTTGGCTGGTGTGTGAGTTCGATCAAGTGGGACGTCCTTTCAACCCAACGACCGATCAGTGTCATACTCGAGGGACAAATCCTCCATCTTACTTGCAAGGAGTAAGGCGATACAAAAGGTGACGAGGTAATTGAAGGTCTATGCTTTGTCACCATACGAGTTGGCCGGGTACGTCTGTGAGGACGACAGCCTAGACCTCCTAGAGGTGCATAAAAATAGTGACCGTCCCCATGCTCCAAGCAACTTACTACCACCAAGGTTGAGGTGAAATACCTTTTGACAAAATAAGTTCATCAAGACAAAGAGATTTTTAAGGACCACGTCAATATTTCTTGCATGGCCGTACCAAAACATTGACGTGGGGGGGACATTGTTGGAGGTCAAATATTTTACATTCATGGAAGTGAGGTTTGACATAAGGTTCGCATCTTTAGAGACGATCTTTGACTTGAGGTCCACGTTCTCGAATTTGGTGCTTAGCATGAAGTTAAGGAAGAGAGCTTTGGCATTTCCACAAGTAAAAGGTGGGTACTAAGGCAGCCACGTCCATCCTCAGAAAATTGGCCGTAACACCCTACCTAGATCTTAGAATGGAGTGATTCTTATTTTCATAGAAAGCCAAGAAGCAGATATCCAACTTGTATTTGAAGAGTCTTACCTAAATATGGATGGAAGAGGGTCAAAATGAGGCTTCAAGTTTCGGTGTTGGTTGCCTCGTCAAGGACCATCGCATTTTGGTATAAAAATCACAGCATCCGCCTCAAACCTCCGATTGAGATGAATCAAGTTTCTATGGAAAGATAAAACGTGGATATACAATTTTGTAGTTTATAACTTTTTCTGATTCAAAGAAAAAGATGGTCAAAAGGCTAGTTTAAGCTGATCCCACTCTGGACCAGTTCGGTCCGCTTCCCGCTTCCAAGACCAAGGCGGAAGGCCGGTTCCGTCCGCTTCCCGCCCGCCTGGGTGATGCTCTTCGGTAAAATACTCATAACTTTCTATCCGGAGCTCAGATTGAGACAATTCAAGTTGTTGTATGAAGGCAAGACATAAATCTAAGACTTTTCAATAAGTAAGTTCTTCAGATTTGGAGTAGAAGTAGGTCACAAATACAGGTCAAAGTGGAAGAACGTCTCAGACCTTGAAGCAGGAACCCAGATGGTCGTTTTGACCTACAAAACAAGAGCCTGGATGGTCACTTTGACCTACAAGGCGGGAGCCCAGATGGTCGCTTTAACCTTCAAGGCGGGAGCCCGGAGGGCATTTTGACCTTCGAAGTGTCCGGGTGGATGTCTCGGCTCGTGAAGTGGGATGTCCGGTTGGATGCCTCGGTATGTCAAGTGATATATCCGAGTGTTAAAGTGCAAAATTCATACTTCAGGTGTGTAGCAAAGGCGTTCATCTCCAAGTTTGTTTGTGAGAATCCGTGTTCGGGTTGAATGGACTGCTCGGTCCACTTCAAGGCGGGAGGCGGTATACCGCCTTGTTGGTGCGAGCGGGTGGATGGCGCCGGTTTGGGAATCTGGGCGGTAGGCACATGCCGCCTAGGGGCCTGCGGGCAGAAGGATGGAACTCGGTCCACTTCAAGGCGGGAGGCGGTATACTGCCTTGTTGGTGCGAGCGGATGGATGGCACCAGTTTCGGAACCTGGGCGGTAGGCACATACCGCCTAGGGGCCTGCAGGCGGAAGGCTTAGCCCGTTTAGAGGGTTGGGCGGTAAGGCAGGCCCATTTTAGGCGCTTAACAGCTTGGAAGCAGTAGGCGGTAGGTACCGCCTTATATTTGAAAGCGGAAAGAAGGTTCCGGGCATGGAGGTCATCTTGGGCTTCAAGGCGAGAGGCCCTTTTTGGTCCGTGTAAGCAGGAGGTTTGGGCTCTTTGGAGTTCGTTTTGGCCCTAAAGGCGGAAAGTTGTTTGGGCGATGACGGACTTATGACGAGTTTTTGCGTGGAAGGTTCGAGATGGTCAAAGTGGCTTGTATTTTCTTAAGTAGAGCCGGGATTTTTGAGATTTCAATAAGATTTTGGGACACAATTGCTTGGTCGGCACGACCGGTGTATTCCTAATTGAAGACAAGATCTGTTCATATGAGGAAGACGATTTATATTTTCCTATTCTAAGCCGGGTTATTTGGAAATGAAATATTCACTCGGGACGGGATTTCTTGCACGGGAAGGATAGAGCTAGGTCAAGACATGCTATATAAAGGGAGCTCGAGTACCAGAGAAGATCATCACCAACACATCAAACAACAACTATCTTTACTTTTTATCGCAGCTTAGCTCGTAGCCCGTAGTTCTTTTTTCTCCCTCTCCCTTAGATTGAACGTCTAAGGTTCACTCTTTTTTCACCCTCTCTGTTAGGCCGGCCTTGGAACGACCACTCTGGATCTGTCTCGAGTAGTTTTGACGTTCTTGTACCCACTTTCTTCGCAACATATGGAGTCAGGTGTAATATTTGGGCAATAAATGCGAGACGAGTCGAAAAATGGAGATAGAGGCATCGAGTTGACAATTTATTCCTAGTCCGTGATCGAAATTGACTATTGTAATACCAGTTCAAGTCCCAATCTTAATATCAATAACGTGTCACAATATTTAATCTCCGGCGGTGCCATTGATGGGCGGCTAGCTTCTCGCCGAAAGTTGTGATGGAGAACTCCAGCGATTTCGTCGGCTTAATTCTTGCAAACTTTGACTCCGTGTACTTATTTTAGAGATTATCGCTTTAATAATAATATTTTGTTAGCTCTTTTACATAAACAAATCTAAGCTACCTTACACTTTTCTGTTAGATACAGAAATTTCAACTGTCTTGATCATATAGTTTGTAATAAATTTTAAAAATTATAGAAAATCCTTTTTGAGATACACTAAATTGTTCTTAAACCAAAATCATAATAAAATTATTGGATTGTTTTATATTGAGGATTTTTAGTTCATGTCTCCAATTTTTCTAGTCTCTAGTTAATATGTCACCATGCTTAAACTTAAATTAATCAATTTATACTCTTTGACAATATTTGAATGTTTACTCTCTATTTAACCAGGTATTTAATTAATAATCACGTGTTTATTTGAAACTTATAATTTATTATATAAGATCAATTTAGTGCATTTTGATTTACAAAATCCGTAAGCCATTAAGTGTATTGTTATTATTATTTTGAATGCAGTCTCAAAACTTAGCCGCACTGTAAACTGTTAGAGATGAGGGAGGGGGGAGAGATTATTCGGGTCCACACTGGATCCGGCAGATGAGTCCAGATCGATAACAATTACAAAATACAACAGAAATTTTTGAATTTAGACTATTGTCGGATCCGAAAGTTAACAATTATGCCATTTCTAATTTTGTTATCCTTCTGGAATTTCTATAAATGTAACTATATGGTTCCGGATGTGAAATATTTATTTTCCGAATGCGACATGTATAGTAATACTCACAACACCTCTTTTCCCCGCGTCAATTTTTTTCTATTAAATTTTATCATGGCAAGGTTTTTGGTGAGGTTCTGGCTGCAATCTGCTGTATACATGGTCGTTACATCCAGGGGAGACGGGTAGAACATCTTAGGCGGTTAATTCATCTTTAGGCGGGTAGAACGCAATTAGGAGTCTTGTATATAATTATTTTTTCATTCTTAATAAAACACCTTTACCTATCAAAAAAATGTAAATAAATGGTTCCATCACTATCAATGTTAAATAATCTAAAAATAATTAGCACATACGATCAAACTGAAGCATCTCCTATCTAGTAAATGCCGGCAAATGGCTATGTGCAACTTATCAACAAAATGGCTGCGGATATGCTTTGAATGAAACGACGACCAAGTAGTTTAGAGGCTTAAATTACGAAGCAAGTATATAGCTGGCTCTTTTGTTGGGAAAAATACCCACTTTCCAGATGGATCCAAGCAACGTAACAACACAAGCGCATGAGCAAATCACGAACACCACGAAAAGAACGAACACAAACACAAAGAAAGTACAAGGAGGGACATAAGTATTTGTTCACCCACTTCGATCTTCAACGATCTACATCCCAGGGCGTTCAAGCCAGGAGAGATTTCACTATCTTTGCTCTTTGGTGTTTCACTCACACTTACAAGCGAAGGCCACAATTTGGCACCCACACTCACTTATGGTTCTCACTTTTCTCTCTAGCCACTCAATTAGTTTTATAACACTTGGACAACACACATTCAATGAGATAACAATGGATATTTATAGAAGCACCTTCTATTCTAGGGTTATTGAGTCAAGAGGGACAAACTTGTCCAAGATAACACAACTTTTCCAGACCACTTGGCGGGTGCCAACCGAGGCGCCCAGAATTTCTCAGGAACTCCTTTGGCGGGCGCCAAAGAGGTGGTGGGCGCCAGCCCTCAATGGCTGCCCCATTGGCGGGCGCTAGCCCTGCTGCCATTCCTTCGTTTCGTTCCTTGGACTCCACTTCTCGACCCGATTGTCACCCCCAATCATCCTCTAGCTCTTCACTCGAGTCGCACGACTCCTCGGATGTCCTCAATGTCTTCACTCGACTCTTGACTCAATTAATTTTCTGAGTGTTTTCGAGCTCGAAACCCAATCGATCAACTCTCAACACATCCTCAGGCTCCATACCTAACACTTTTTTAATTAAGTACACAGCTAGCTATAAGCACACTAGTGAGCTTTCTTGAGAAATCGAAAGTTAGTCGTTAGCGTTCTAGAAGTTGTCAGAGCGGAACAATTAGTACTTACATCTTCTTATTCAAATTTAATTAAATTTTTTTGAATTTAATTAAAAATATGATAGTGTTAAATATTTATTGTGAAAGTTTAATTGCGTTAGTTGACATTTTATTCCTAGTCCGTGATCGAAATAGACCATTGTAATACTACGAAGAAAGTAATGGTCCAAATCGGACGTCCAGGTCACAATATTTAATCTCCCGCGGTGCCATTGATAGGCGGCTAGGCTGAAAATTGTAAACTAAAATCTCTCCAAAATGATCCACTCTAAAGTGATAACCTCTTTAAATTGATAAAAAATTTTGGCCCTGAGTGTTAAAATTTAATAAATTCTCTATCGTAATAACTGATTTTTTTTAGAAAATATTAGTGCAAAATTTTGGTCCCAATTTTCGGATAAAGTGATATTTTTGAATTAAATACATATATTTTTAAATATTTTGCAAATTTAAAAAATATGTTAATATGTTAGTTTGAGCTAGATTTGCTTGTTGATAACTTTTACATCATCATTCATCCTTTCAATTATTTTCAAATGGTCATTTTGATCGTTGTCTTGTTGTAAAAAATATATATCAATCGAGTGTATTATTTGAATAATGCTATAAGCCGAGATTTTAGGTATCTCATTGACTATCATAATCATCCACCTTAGTTGCACTTTCATTTGATTGATTTAGAATTGCATCAACAATATTTTGTTTGGTTTGGTGCGTAGCAGATCTCTTGCTCAGCTAGAAAATCAAGTAACTGATTAGCATCGTTGGATTTCCATAGTGCAAGCTCCGAATTAATTTATTCAATTCTTTCAGTATACCATTCACTACAGAATCTTCATCAATGCCCTCGGGTTCTATAGGGACTGTATTTAGCAATGAAGGAAGCACTTTGTTATGCATTGGTATGTGACATCCAAAGTTCATGACTCCATAGCCATCTTAATTACTTCTAAGACATCAATTTTTTCAGGATCAGGTGTGTTGGAATCCAAATGTTCAAGGAGCTTCCGAGTAAAGCGACAAAAAAATAATTATTTAGAAATTCAAAATAATATTGAAATTTTCTATGAGATAATAAGTTTTAATGTTATTAATATATTTTTTTAAGACTTGAACGTGGTAAAAAAATAATTATAATCTTTGGTGACTTGAATACTGACAAAATAAATTTTTGTAGTAAAAAAAATGAAAACCCTTTCTTATGTGATCTCCGGTCCTAACAATATTACTTTAGAGAGATTTTACTGTATACGAGATTCTCTAATTAATTATAGTAATTTTCCTGGTCTTTTACATAAAAAATCGTATAACTCGCTACCTTACAATTTTCCGTTAGATGCAAAAAATTTCAACTGTCTTGATCATATAGTTTGTAATAAATTTTAAAAATTATACAAAATCCATTTTGAGATACACTAAATTATTCTTAAATAAAAATCATAATAAAACGATTGGATTTTTTTATATTAATGAGAAATTTTAGTTCATGTCTTGAATTTTTTAGTCTCTAGTTAATATGCCACCATGCTAAACTTAAATTAATCAATTTATACTCTTATACAATATTCAAAATTTTACACTCTATTTAACCAGGTATTTAATTTACAATCACGTGTTTATTTGAAACTTATAACTTCTTCTATAAGATCAATTTAGTGCATTTTGATTTAAAAAAACCGTAAGCCACCAAGTGTATTATTATTATTAGGGCAAATTACCCTCACGTCCCTGAAGTTTGGTCACCCTCTTCCTAGGGTCTCTGACTTTTGGAAAATGATTGTCCCGTCCCTAAGTTTTGATGATAATAGACTCTCAGGTCCCTAGAGTCAGAATATTCATTTTTCTCCGGTGAACACCCATTTGAAATGACCAAAATACCCCTCTCACTTAAAAAACAAACAAAATCCTCTCTCTTTCTACCTTCAACTCCTTCTTCCTCACATTTTATCTCAATTAATAACAAGAATACTCAATTAACTAAATACTAAAAATATTTAATTAAACCCAATCAAAAACATATAATTAATCGTGCACAACTAGACTATTCCTGGTCTGCTTTTTTCCTAACCCAGAAACATCCAATTAATACATCCAATTTCTAATCCCTCGAACCCCAAAATCCAAAACGTTGGAGTCCACCGCGTTGGAGACCTAAAACTCAGATTTTCCTCTCTTGGTCCTTGGCGGATTGCTAGAACCGGAGACGGCGACGTGCCGAGACCATATCAGACAAAGGCGTTGGACGGAGATGACGGTGCCGAGATGGAGACAGCGAGGCCAGAGGAGGAGACTATCCTTTCTCGAGCCGGGATTGGACCATGAACATGTCATCGTCGTTGATTAACCCTTTCTTGGTCCCGCCCTCCGCTCCTCCTTCTCCCGCTGCCGCCGTGCTTCCCCATCCAACCTACTCTCTGCCCCTCTGACGGTGGGGACCCAACCCATATGACCCGGCCGCTGGCTGGACATCATATTCCCCGATAAGATCTACAACCTCGCCGCCCAAAGCCACATCGCCGTTGCCTTCTAGATCTAGGCTTACAACCTTGCCGCCCTGAGCCACTGGGACCCGGCCAGAGGGAGTGGGTCGCTGGGAAACAACAAGGAGACGACGACGAGGATCATCGGGATGGTTATAGTCTGGTTTAGGCTTCAAAGTGTTTCAAGTGGATTGGCTAGATTGTTTCGTTGGGAGGACAATGGAGATGAAGATGGAGGTGGAGGCGGATGATTTAAGAGCGGGGGTAATTTTTTTTTTGGGAAATTACCCTCACATCCCTGTACTTTGGTCACCCTCCCCCTAGTGTCCCTGAATTTTGGAAAATGATTTTCCCGTCCCTAAGTTTTGATGATAATAGAATCTCAGGTCCCTGGAGCCGGAAAATTCCTTTTTCTCTGGTGAACTCCCACCTGAAATGACCAAAATACCCTCCCTTGTTAAATTTTACTCCACCCCCTTTAAAAAATACTTTCCAGCCTCTTTATTTTATTCTCCTCCTATCTTCTCCGTCATTCTTCTCCACCTTTCTTCTTCATCTTCATTTTGTTCTCTCTTGAACAAGACCTAGGGTTCGTGCAAGGGTGTGTGTAGGATTTTCTGGGTTCAAAGGTACATCTTGAATTTTCTGGGTTCGAAGGTACATCTTGGGTTTTTTGGGTTCGAAAGCAAATTTAGGGTTTTCTGGGTTCGAAGGTACAACATCTTGGGTTTTCTGGGTTCAAAAGTAGATCTGGGGTTCGTTCTAGAAGCTGGACCATGTCATCCTCCAACTCTTCATACCAGTTTGACGATGGTGTGAAGTACATGAATGTCGATTGCAAATGTGATATTCGTGCCTTGGTTAAGATTACTGAGTCTGAAAAAAATTGGGACCGGTTGTATTATTCTTGCGCCAAGAATAATTGTCAGTGGATTGGATGGTGTATACCACGGGAAGGATATGTTCGTAAGCAGCACTGGCGAATTGAAGATGATGAATTAGTTCTTCAAGATTTGAAGATGATGAAGAACATGTTAAAAGAGCAAGATAAATCTACGATGTTGTTGAAGAAACTAGTCTTTGTTCTAATTTTTTGCAACATTTTCTTATATTTGCTCCTCATTGTAAGATGATGTACTTTGTCTACTTGAAATGGAATAAAATTGTTATGTTAATCATCAAAAGTATTCTATTTTGTTCATAGCAAAAGGCGTGGAATCTGAGTTTCATGACCATTACATACCAAAAACAGCAAAAGTAGTTCATAGCAAAGAAACCTGTTTAATAAGGCAGATAAATGAGTTAGTAATTATCTGCCTATTATATATCAAATAACAAACTATGATTTCCAGACAGCAGCTACTCCTCTTGCAGATCCGCGTCCTCTGACAGCAGTAGCTCCTCCTCTTGCTGATCTGCGGCCTCTGACAGTAGTAGCCCCTCCTCTTACAGATCCGTGGCCTCTGACAGTAGTAGCCCCTCCTCTTGCAGATCCGCAGCCTCTGACAGCAGTAGCTCATCCTCTTGTTGTAGCTCATCTACGTGTGCCAGATTTTGGAACACCAAGGTTGACACTACTTGAAGCTCCATGTGTTTGGAATAAGGTGTCACCATGACCCAATGGTCCACTTGATGACTACAAAATAATCACAAGAAAAGTTAGGTACAACTTTAAACCAAAACAGCTATAAAGTAGGCAAAAGAGTCCCACCTCTCACACATGTGGTCCACTTGATGAAGCAACCATGGATTGTTGTGAAGGTGCAACTTGGACTCCTTTTTTGGCCTTTTTCACCTAAAGTCAGTATAACAATATTAAAATCTGAGTAGGTACACATAAGAGCACAATATTAAATGCACTTACCAATACACTTTTGCCTTTCCTCTTGGTAGGTGCTCCTTGGCAAGACCTTTTGTTGTGACCCATTACCCCATAAATTACACATTACACTGTGTTAGTTTGAGTGGATGGACCGCCTTCACCTTCTTGCCTGTTCCTACTTTTTCTTGGTCTACCAGATCTTCTACTGAGGGGAGGAGGGAGATATGTGTCATAACCCTCTTTTAGTTCCAGATCAGCCTCAGGAAAGGGATGAACAACCATCTGGTAAGTCTTTTTCCACATCTCCACTTTGTAGTAATCATCTACATAATCCTGGATATCACCCTCAATTGCCATCACACAAGCAACCACGTGAATATATGGTACGCCGCTCAACTGCCATACATTGCAGGAGCAGTTACGAAGTCACAAATGAACAGCATATCTTTTTCCTTCACAAACTACCTCAAACTCCAAGTCCCTTGCAGGCATAATTTTGCACTTTCTCGCATCAGAACACAAGTTTCTCAACTCATTATACACATGTGGACTCACTTTTATTGTGCATTCATCTGCCAACACATATCTGGTGTGTTGCCTAGTCATAATCATCTGGCGCAGATTATGAAGGAGCTCAACTATAGGTAAATCTCTAATATCCAGAATCCAACTATTGAATAATTCAACTAGATTATTTGTAACATCCATGTTCTTCACATAATTATCCAAAGCATACCTGGACCACTTGTCATGTGAGATTCTGTCAAGCCATTTGGCTGGAGTTAGCATTTGACCATTAATCTTTCTTGGTGGAATATGTTCCAACTTCAATAGTCCCATTTTCTTATTAAAATCTGCCCTTGTTGTAGAATATGCTAGCTTCCAGAAGTGTCCCTCAAGATGCACCCCTCTGTATGCAGCAGCAAGGTTAGCCGCTATATGCTTTGCATATCTTCTATGCCTTGCATTAGGAAAAGCTTGTTCTATTTGTTCTCCAAGTCCCTGCATTAGAAAAAGTTATTGTCATAATCTAGTTATTATCCAAAGATAAATACATTTTTAAGTGTAAAAGATACATTTTGTCCATCGGTCATGAAAGTCAGCACATTATCACTTGCATGGTCTCCCACACATTCATTTAAGAGCTCAAGAAACTAAATCCAATTCTGCCCATTTTCCTTATCTACAACTGCCCAAGCAACTGGTACGATCCTATTATCTGCATCAAGGCCAATAGCAGCCAATAGGGTGCCTCTGAATGGACCTTTAAGATGGCAGCCATCAATACCAATGAAAGGTCTACAACCATTCTTGAAACCCCACTTCATCGCATATAAGCATATGAAAAGTCTCCTAAATTCAATCGGCCCACTTATGTTGGTCCTAGGCTGCCCTTCTAACTTAATCACAGAATCTGGATTAAGTCCACGCAATAAATCACAGTAGACATGGAGATGAGCATATGATTCAGCATGAGAACCTTGCGTCTACACCCTAGCACGAGCCTTGGCCTTCCACAATTTTCAATTCTGAGGATTAACACCTCAGGTAGCCAGAGCAGCTCTTACTATTTTGTTGTCCAAATTGGGATTTGCTCTCAAGAGGTCAGCTACCTGCTCAGCTATCTATTTAAGGGTGGCCCAATGTCCAGTTCCAACTTGTAGATAAGTGTGTTTGTCAATCAATGTCTTCACCATGAACACTTTCGCACCAGCCAAGACTAAAGCATGAATCCTCCAAGGACAGTCTTTGCAAACCGCAGTACATCTTAATTTGTCATTCTTGATAAACATGATATCATATCCATTCTTAATTGAATAATATTTCACTGTCGTCCTGAAATACTCGTGAGATTTGAATGTCCGCCCAACTTCAAATGTAATATTCTGCCCAGAATTATACCTAAATGGAGCTCCACCATAATCACCAACTGGATCCATCCTGACCCTCTTCCTTCTCCTCCTTCTTTCTGCTCGATCTTCAGCCTCTGCCACATCACTATCTAACTCATTGT
The DNA here is from genome assembly GCA_963995505.1 of Hypericum androsaemum. NCBI lineage: Eukaryota > Viridiplantae > Streptophyta > Magnoliopsida > Malpighiales > Hypericaceae > Hypericum > Hypericum androsaemum. The sequence continues at coordinate 14,530,586 of OZ023195.1, forward strand.
CTACAACCTTCCTATTCTCAAAGTTTACCTCAGGAAAGTCAAAATATTCCGGTACATGTGCATCACCGCCATCTCCCTCTTCAAGACCTTCTTCTTCTACATAATCTTCAAGATCATCATCAGATGAATCATCATCAGAAAAATAAAATGTGGCATCACCGTCATCCTCCAAATCAACCTCTACTTCAACCTGCACATCCTCCACATCATCATGCATATCCTCCAAATCAACCTCCACTTCAGCATGCACATCCTCCAAATCAACCTCCACTTTCGCATGCAAATCCTCCAAATCAACACCATCAGAAACACCATCAGAAATACCCTCAGAAACACCCTGAGCAATACCTCAGAAATATCCTTAGCAATACCATCAGAAATACCCTCATCCTCTACAACACTCGAAGGACCACCCTCTTCCATACCATGTTTCCATTGTAACTTGGAAAACTCGGGTCTAACATCTCGAACAAATAACACCCTTTCTTTCGAACTTATAATACAAAGTGGTATACCTAGGTCATCCTCTTCAACAAAAATCTGAATAACTTTATCCAGATACATTTCAAACATGAACATAACATCATCATCCTCACTAATTTCCATCCCCCCTTGTAGTCTGAATTTCAAAAGATCACTTTTCAGTTGACCTACAAATACTTTATATGCATCTTCAACCAATTCTCAATAACAATACCGATTAGGGTCGACATTTTCATAAAAGGCTGACTTACCTTTAAAGATGAACTCCAAGGTTCTCAAGTGGGCATGCATTGTTAGCGACAGTCAGAATCCTAACTTCTAGAAAATTAGGGTTTCTGACTTTGGGTAAATCTGGGCAAAGATGGTGAAGATTAATGTGCGAAAGGGAATATTACAGAGAAGAAGAGGAAGGGGCGAAGGGTTCCTTGTATCGAAGAGGACATGTCAAAGATGGTGGAGAAGAAAAAAGCGGGAAGGAAGGGGAAGGAGGTGAAAAATTGGGGCTATTTTTTTAAGAATGGAAGGTGAAGAGGGGGGCTGTAACTTTTTAAAGGGGGTGGAGTAAAATTTAACAAGGGAGAGTATTTTGGTCATTTCGGGTGAGGGTTCACCAGAGAAAAAAGAATATTGTGGCTCCAGAGACCCGAGAGTCTATTATCATCAAAACTTAGGGAAGGAAAAATCATTTTCCAAAATCCAGGGACCTTAGGGAGAGGGTGACCAAAGTACAAGGACGTGAGGGTAATTTGCCCTTTTTTATGGTTGATTTTTTTTTTTGAGGTTGAGTTTTTGGTTGATTTTGATTTAAGAGCGGGGTTGAGTTTTTGTTTTTTAAGTGGGAGGGGTATTTTTTTTCAAGTGATGGTTCGCCAGAGAATATAGAATATTCCGAAACTATGGACCCGAGAGTCTATTATCATCAAAACTTAGGGATGGGACAATCATTTTCCAAAAGTCAGGGACCCTAGGGGGAGGGTGACTATAGGTCAGGGATGTGAGGGTAATTTACCCTTATTATTATAATAAAAAGTATTGATCGTAAAGTCCCTACCACGTCTGTCTGCTAGGGTTAGGGTTTGAGGTCCTCCTTTGAGTGCGTCGTCCCTTTAGTGGATTTTTTCTTCATTTTTTCCACAATCTTCATGTATTCGATCCCTAGAGTCTATATTACAGATAATAAAGACCTCTTTGGATTGTCTAGTTCAGAGGGTGGGTAGAGTCCCCTAGGTTCATTATGAGTCAGGAGTTTTGGGGCGAATTGGGGTGGGGTGGAGATGGTGGATCGCATCGGGAGATTGATAAGGGTAAGGGAGAGAGCGTGGAAGAGGAGAACATGACTGGAGGAAGGGTTACGAAGGGGAGGAAGGATCTGGCGATTCTTGGAGATTTGATTGTGAATGAGATTGGGGGAGGAATCAATTCAGACCTACCTTCCCCGACTCATTCTGGGGAAGAGGATGAAGATTATGAAGTTCTCCTACTACCGTGTGGGTTGGATGCCCTCACTATCTCGGAAGAAGGGAGTCTTGTCGGAATGGTATGGTCGGAGAAAGCTTTCAATTCCAAGGCTTTCATGACAATGATGCAAAACCTGTAAGGACCATGAAAGAGACTGGATATTACGGAGGTAGCGACAAATAAATTTCTTTTCCAGTTCACTGATCGGAAGGACTTGGATAGGGTCTTGCGTGATTAACCTTGGCACTTTAATTGTAATGTGGTTCTTCTCAAGGAAATCGAAGGCACTGATCAACCTACGGCTGTCAAACTTCACTCCGTTCCCTTTTGAGTTCGGGTGCATGATCTCCCGTTAGGGGGTTGTAACCTCACTATTGTACAGATGCTAGGGAGCCTGTTTGGGACCTTTATGGAGTGGGATAACTTGGCTGAAACCAAGGGGAAGTTTATGCCGATTCGAGTCATTGTGGATGTTCGTTCGGCTCTACTCAAGACCAAACGGTTGCAGTTCCAGGGGGGTCGAACAATGAGGGTATATTTCAAGTACGAGAGGCTCCCCTTCTTCTGCTACTGCTGTGGTTCTTTAGGCCATCTGGATAAGGATTGTGAATATTATACGGTGGCAAATGCCCCTCCAAATTTGTTGGATAGCTATGGAGCGTGGTTGCGGGTATCTCCTTTCAAACCCTGCTATTTTTCTCCAGGTGGTTCCCGAGCTGGTTTTTAAGTTCGAAAGTTCTCTCAAGTCTCAGGATATTCAAGCCTCTCCAAGTCGATAGGGATGGTAGAAATACCCATACCCTGGGGGTTGGACCCTACCTTTACCCCGTAGGTAGAAGGTATGTTGACTTTGACTGGGTCAAGGGTAGAGTATAGGTATGGGTCCACTTTTCAAGGTGGGGTCTAGGGTAGGGTATGAATCCTATGAATTCATACCCTACCCTTACCCTTTTACCCTAATTTGGACCATACCCTAATTAGACCCTACTTAAACCCTAAGTAGACTCTTCTATCTTTAAATTTTACTTATAAATTGTAATAGAGTTCTCAAATATTATGGAATATATTCCATGATATCGACTCCGAAATTCGAAGTATATATAATTTTAATTTTCTTTATTGCTATACTAGATATTTCATGATTAATCTTCACATATTTATTATAATTTATTTAAATTTTATATTAAAAAATAAAATTTTATGTTTAAAAATTATCAAAAAAGTCTTGCATTTAATTCAAGGGTCGGACCCTGCAGGACCCCGTAAACCCTGCGGACCCTGAGGGTAAGAGTTTGGGTCTAGTAATGAGATTTGTCGAGGGTTTAGGGTAGGGTATGAGTTTAACTTTCCAAACTAGGGTATGGGTAGGGTCCTACCAATACCCTACCCGACCCTACTCATTGTTATCCCTACAAGTCGACCAGCCAGGGCCTCATCTGCTGCCAGGAAAAAGTTGGTACTCGATGATCAGGATAATCATAATACTATGATGGAGTGTTTCTATTCTCCTGGAGTCACAAACAACTTACCCTTCCATCTGCCAAATAACTCCTCCAATACACCAAACATTCCCTCCTGCTACATCTCACCACATCTCCGCAATAACCCGAACACAGCCCTCATTCCTCATATTACCGAACCCCACACTAACTCATCCAGCCTTACCCCTACACCGATTACGTCCCCCACCCTCCCCATTCCCTCGAGCATCCCCTCCCCAGATACTACCAACCCCGTCATGACCACCACCTCTTCTACAAACCGCGACAAAACCACCTCACAACCCAGCCCTACATTCGCACCTGCCAATCACCATACCTAGTATGCTAGCCTTAACCCCTCTCTTGCCCTCCCCATCCCCACAGAGAATACACAATTTGGAACTACTTTTGACGTGCCCGCAGAAGCTGCCGAGAAAGGTCATACTAGAAGAAAATGGAAAAAATAAGCTAGAGTGCTAAATTAATTTGGTGACTAGGCTATGCGTGAAAAGGTTGGCTTGGTTCTGGGTAAGCGGCCCGGGTCAGAAACTAGTGTTGATGAGAGCCAAGTTAACAAAAAAGCTAGTACATTTTTTGAAGCTCTTCTTACTACTGAGATATCGGCAGAGGCTGGGAGCCAGCTCCGCCGAATGCCATGAATCTTCTAGTCTGGAACTGTCACGGGCTGGGGAGTCCTGAGGCAGTTCGCCAGCTTAATAGGCTAGCTAAAACCTGTAATCACCAATTCCTCTTTCTCTTGGAAATGAAACTATTGGAGAAGGAGGCAGAATGGTTAAAATGGCATTTGGGTTTTGAGTGCAGTTTATTTATACCTTGCTTGAGTTCTGGCCGAGCGAGGAGAGGTGGTCTTATTCTATTATGGAGGCAGAATGTGGTGGTTAACCTCCTATCTCTCTCACAAAATCATATCAATGTAGTGGTTGGTGAGCTGGACAGCTGGAGGTTTACAGGCTTTTACGGTCGGCCGGATACTGGGGATAAGCATCGCTCTTAGTCTTTACTACGATCTTTGAAAAACCAATCCTCCTTGCCATGCTTATGTGGTGGAGATTTCAACAAAATAATGTCCAATGATGAGGAGCGAGGAGGACGATTGGTATTGTGACTTTGTGGTGGTGAAGCAGGGTGGTTTGTAGTATACTTAGTGGAATGGGCAAGAGGATACGGGCAGCATCGAAAGTAAGTTGGATAGAATATTTACCATGCAAGGATGGTTTGACACCTTTCTGGTATCCTCAGTTAAAGCGTGGCCTAGGATCCGTTTGGGTCATTGTCAAATTGTATGTCGATTACGTAAAATTGATGAACCTCAGATATCTAAGAGATTCCATTTTGAAGCTATGTGGCTCCGTCATGAGGAGGTGAATGAGGTAGTGGAGGAGGGATGGACTTTATCGCAGCCAGGTTCGGATATCATGAGCCAGCTGGCTGGTTATGCGGGAAAGCTCCAAACGTGGGACAGGATTACTTTCGGGAATGTGAAGCTGACTTTGAAGAAAATTGAAGGTGAAATTAAATCAATCCAGTAGGTCCCCCACACAGCGAGCAGTAAAAGACGATTGGATGGATGCCTCAAGGAGCGTGAAGAATTACTAGTACGGGAGGAGATGTTGTGTGCACAACAGTCTCGGGTAGACTGGCTTAAAGAAGGGGACTGAAACACATGCTTTTTTCATACTAAAGCCAGCCGTAGGAGAAATAGGAATTGGGTAGAGGAGATTAGGGATGAAGGGGGAGAAGTAGTCCAGGATATGGGGGGAATCCAAGAGGTACTTAGGAATTATTATCTGTCACTATTTTCTTCTTTGGGTTGTGTACAGGTAGAGGACATTACAAGCAAGGTGACTCCTAGAGTTACACTCGAGATGGCCTTATTCCTGACTTCCCCCTATACAAGGAAGGATATTGAAGTAGCTATCAATCAAATACACTCTACTAAATCTCTGGGACCGGATGGTATGCCCCCCCCCCCCCTCCTCTTCTATCAGCAGTTTTGGTCTGTAGTGGGCACAGAGGTGGTGAGCACTGCTTTAGCGATTCTTAATGGCGGGATGGATCCTACAACTCTCAATCAGATTATCATTGCTGTCATCCCTAAGGTGAAGAAGAGTCTACTTTTCTTAGAGTTTTGGCCCATCTCTTTATGTAATGTGGTAATGAAGATTATTACGAAGACTATCACTAATCGTTTGCAACCTTTGTTGCCCAAGATTATACATGAAAATCAGGGAGCCTTTGTCCCTGGTCGGTTGATAACTAATAATTCCTTGATTGCATTTGAAGTATTTCATTATCTGAAGAAGAGGAAGAAAGGGAAGAAAGGTTTCTGTGCTTTAAACCTGGACATGGCAAAGGCTTATGACTGTATTGAGTGGCAGTTCCTACAGGAGATGATGAGCGCGTTGGGCTTTCTTTTCACATTTATTAATTTGGTCCTTCGCTGTGTGAGCACTGTTCAGTATGCTATTCGGTTGAATGGTGGCGTAGGTTCCTATTTTACCCCTACTCGAGGCCTCCGACAGGGTGATCCTTTGTCGTTGTACCTCTTTATGTTCTGTGCTGAAGGGTTGGCTGCTGCTGTTACTCACGCGGAGGTTACAGGACTTATCCGTGGTATTCAGATAGCTCGTGCAAACCCCCTCTATAATACATTTATTCTTTGTAGATGATTTCTTGCTCTTTGCGAGGGTAACAGAGGCGAAACTCCAAGCAATCCTACAGATTTTATCTACCTATGAGCGGGCATCAGGACATAAGGTAAACATGCAGAAGAGCACAGTTACCTTCAGTGCAAATGTGTCTCTAGATACTAGTGAGAGACTCCGTGATATATTACAGATGAGAGGGGGCAAAGAGAAGGACAAGTATCTCGGGCTTCCTACGGTTATTGGTAGGTCCAAAAAACTTATCTTTGCAGATCTTGAGGACAGGATACGAGGGAAGTTGGGAACATGGAATGAGTACTTTCTCTCTCGGGTTGGACGTGAGACTTTAATTAGGTCTGTCCTTCAAGCTATCCCTACTTATATTATGAGTTGCTTCCTCATTCCGGTAGAGATTTGTGATAGAATTGAGAAGCGCCTGGGGGACTTCTATTGGGGTGGAGTGGGGACTAAACGTAAGATACACTAGAGAAGTTGTGAGCGCATGTGTAGCTCAAAAAGGGAGGGTGGATTGGGCTTTTTAAGGCTGAACAACTTCAACAGAGTAATATTAACAAAACAAGCCTGGCGTCTCCTCACAGCACCCACTTCTCTCACAGCTTACCTTCTTAAAGCCAAATATTTTCCAAGATGCACATTACTAGAAGGCCCAACTGGATATCACCCTAGCCATACATGGAGAACCATTAAGGCAGAGATTGAAGTTCTGAAGATAGGGATGGAATGGAGGCTTGGCAATAGTCGGGACATAAATATATGGTATGACTCTTGGTTACCTCAGGTTCCTGACGGACAATCAAAGTATGTTCAATCGGGAAGTGACACTTTTGAGTACGTCTCTGAGCTGTTATCAGAAGACCAAGCCAGGTGGAACAAAACCCTCCTGAATAGGTTGTTCTCTTCTGAGGATGTTACTCGTATAAAGGATTTGTATGTTAGCCCTCGTCTCCCTCCTGACAAAGTTTACTGGCAGTATACGGATGATGGAATTTACTCTGTGTATAGTGGTTATCGAGCTGGTTTCGAGGCCTGGTGGGCCAAATCTGGGCGTCTGCCAGATAAAAGTCAGCAGGTTGATCTTGAAGCTTTATGTTGAAATCTGAATTGCCCACCTTGTATTAAGACTTTTCTTTGGCGTGCCTTGGACAACAATTTGCATGTGCGTGCTAATCTGCTTCGAAGGGGAATCCAAGTAGAGGATGTGTGCCCATTTTGTCAAGCTGCCTCAGATCCATTTTTCACTTATTCTTTGAGTGCCCATCGAGTCTTCACTTTCTCCAGATTGGACTTTGCTCAGATGATGAAGGACGTGGATGTCTCCAGGCGGTCTCTCTTCGCTGTAATTTTGTGGGGTATCTGAAAAATATGAAACCAGTTGGTGTTCAATCCGGATGAAGTAATAGACAGTCCAAGAGAGATCGATAGAGCTATTCAGTTCCTCGCTGATTTTCAAAAGGCCAACCAGAGCAAAACATCATCTAGAAGTACCACTCTCGCCCGTTGGTCCCCCCCGACCACGCAATGCTTCAAGGTTAATTCGTATGCGAGTCTCTCTGACAGAGGTGGCGGTGGTTGGTGCAATTCTTTGGGATTCGGCATGTACTTTTATCATTGTAATGGTAAAGTCCCTACCTCATGTTACTTACCCAACCTTGTTAGAGGCTCATGAAATTCGTATTGGCGTGGAATTGTCCAAGGTCATTTTCAAAGCGGATTGACAACCGGTTATCCATGCCCTTCATAGCACTTCCCAAAACTAGAGTAACTTGGAACTTATTGTGGAAGACTGTTTGGCTAGTGCTGAACCAATTATTGATCGTCGTTTCGAGTTTGTCAAGCGGGATGCAAATAAGGTGGCCCATGCACTTGCAAAAGAGAATTTTGATGGAGATGATGACTATCATTATTTTAGTTCCCCTCCACCTTTTCTCATACCTTTATTAGAAGCTAATTTGATGTAAATATTATTACTTTTGATTTTAATGAAGTTATATGTTGACCCTAAAAAAATTAGTATTATTATTATTTTGAATGTAATCACCAATCACCACGAGAAAGCGATGTAGCACGACGGCGACAATAACCACCACGGGAATAGCCACGGTTCACAACCTCCGAGCCATGGCGATAAGTCCCACCAAAATGGGGGTCAGGTAGAGAGGGCGAAAAACTCTGGAATGGCACCAACGAATTTGTCATATGGATTGTCTTACAAGAACGGATGTTTTATGTGGATCACTTTGAAAGGTCGTCTTCTAACTAGAGATAATCTTATTCGACGAGGAATGCTGAGTCCGTGGGAGGCACTTTGCCCACTGTATGGTGATTTTAATGAAAGTATATATCATTTTTTCCTCTCTTGCAGTTTCTCAAGATCAATTTGAGACTATTTTGTCAAGCGTATTAGTGTTCTTTGGTGTGGGGTGCATGTTTGAACTCTCATTCGGAGGAATGGATGGGCCTTGTTCGAAGTGAAATGATCAAGAAGGTGTATTTTGCTTTATTCAGAGCTATATTTTGGAAAATTTGACTTTTGAGAAATCGTATCATTTTCTAAGGCGATAGATACAACTGGGAACTTTTTGTTCATACTATTTTATAACGCATCCATGAAAGGCTCCATTGATCAAACTCTATTTCGGAATTTGACCACCAGAATCTCATCTTGTACATAGAGTCTTTCAGGCTGGGGGTTAGCCATATATTTTCTCTTGCTTTGTTATGTGGTATATCCTCATGTATATATATAATACTAATCCATTTAAAAAAATTGTCACAAGGATTGTCGGCAAAGAGTTGGGGGTTCGTTTTGCCTTACGCAGGGGAGAGGGAAACCCCAACTCCTTGCGCTTCCCGTCACAGATGGAGGAGCGGCAGATGAGGGAGTTAAATTATTCGAGTCCACACTGAATCAAACAGATGGGTCCACATCGATAGCAACTACAAAATACAACAACAAAATTTGAATTTATTGTCAGATCGGAAAGTTAACAATTATGTCCTAAAATGGGTTTCTAAATTTGTTCTCGTTCTGGATTTTCTATTAATGTAACTAAATAGCTCCATCACTATCAACGTTAAATAATCTAAAAATAATTAGCACATACGATCAAAATTAAGCATCTCCTATCTAGTAAGTGCCGGCAAATGGCTATGTGCAACTTATCAAAAAAATGGCTGTGTGCATGCTTTAAATGAAACGACGACCAAATAGTTTAGAGGTTTAAACTACGAAGCAAGTATTTAGCTAGCTTTTTTTTAATTAAGTACACAGCTAGCTATTAATATTACATTGTTCGTTCATAACCTCACTAGTGAGCTGTCTTGAGACATCGAAAGTTAGTGGTAAGCGTTCTAGAAGTTGTCAGCGGAAAAGTTACTAATTTACGAAAAGGTGATTCAAAGTTATTTTGAGTTTGGGTTATTAAGAATATAATTGTGAGAACTTAAATCAATTCGTAAGAGAGTTGTTCTAGTTGAACTAGGTCTCGGGTTTGATTTTTTAGAAATACAGCAGTGTTAAATATTTGTTGGAAGAGTTGTGCCACCTTTCAAGGTCTTACCCGACTCGAAGTTAGATTAGTCGATACAGTGAACAAAATACCAAATGGTATAAACCAAAAAACAAATATACCCGTAAACTGTTATAGGAAATGAATTAATATCCCCGCACCCAACATATATATTTTCTCCCGAAAAAAATCTTCGACAGGCAAATAAGCATCTCCTTTTCACTTTTTCAGTCTCCTTTGGATCGAAATGGACTTGTCTCTGGCCGTTGGGCCCAAGCAAGCCAGACTTCCCCTGGCCCAGTACATAAATATTTTCAGGATCTCGATGGACAAAACGTCCGACGCGTGTAGTATGGTCCGACTAGGATGAGTCTTTTTGTCATGCACGATCGAATTGCAAGAATTATAAGTTTTTGAACTTAACAATTTCTGTTAATTTAAATTAACTTGTATATTAGTTAATATATGAGTTATATAAAATTCAATGTTAAGACGTCTCTATTTTTTTTAAAGATAAATTATACCAAAAATACTCCTATGTGAGAGTTGAACATATAATTTCTGTCAAATCTTGCTATGTCTATTTATTTTAAGACGTCTCTATTAAAACAAAAATTACAGTTGACACGAGCACGTGGCCTCAAAGGCAATTTATTTTAATTTATACGTAAAATTTTTACAATATCAAGCTCGGAAGCTCACAGCGAGAATCCGACGTCGCTTGGCTGAATCCACAATAACAACAATAATTAGTTCATAAAAAAAATTAAAAATACATACATATGCAGAACTATAAAAAAAAAGAAACCCGTCACTTGGATGCGAAAGGAATTGCCCTGATCACGGTTTGGTGGTACAAGGCAGCGAGAGCAGCGCCGGCGAACGGTCCTACCCAGAATATCCACTGCATCCAAGGAAGCACGGTATATTATCACTTACAAAAAAATGGTAAATTATCAAACAAGTTAACGTGTTGTTGATATTAACACAATGTTAGTTGCAAGTGTGGTATTTTTTTTATAATTGTTAAAAATTAATCTATTTATTACTCTAAAGTTTTGGATAAGATATGAAATTGTAGTACAGGATCAGAGCGGATTGACCACATCTTCGCTATTTTCTCCACACAATCACATTTCGTTACATGTTGGCGAATCAAAATTTACGCAATTTTTTGTCCGATAGACTTTATTTAAAAAGAGGTGTTGTGATTATCACATGGTTAGTTACTAATATGGTAAAAAATTCAATTTTATGTTAGATGCGAAGATATAAATAAGTCGAAGAAGAGGTACTTATAGTTTGCGGGTTACTAGAAAAGAGTGGCTTACATGGTCATCCCAAGCATGGTCCTTGTTGTAGACGAGAGCAGCACCTAGACTCCTGGCTGGGTTGATCCCCGTCCCCGTGATTGGGATGGTCGCGAGGTGCACCAGGAATACGGCGAACCCAATTGGCAATGGCGCCAAAATCTGTCAATACAATTAACAATCATTTGAAAAAATTGTTATAGTTTAACCAAAAATATTTCGAATTTGAACTCTCACTGTTAAATACTTAGTAGTAAAATTTTATCAAATATCAAAATTTTATCCGAGTGAAAAATATATTAGTCGATTTACTAAAAATCTAACATTTCATGTTTTTTTTTGTAGATAACGTATCATGTGATATAAAAAAAATTGTTAGTACATAAATCCATCGACCACTTTGAAGTAAATAGGTTGAATCTTAACGTAAGGTGAGTGAATTTTAAGAATGGTAATGGTTAATAGCTTACAGGGACATGGGAGTCTCTGGCGTTACGCTTGGCGTCGGTGGCAGAGAAGACGGTGTAGACGAGGACGAAGGTTCCAACGATCTCGGCGCCGAGCCCGTCGCCCTTGGTATAGCTCGAAGCCACCGTATTGGCGCCGCCACCTAGCCTCTCGTATTGGCCAGCTTGGAAGCCTTTTACGACGGCAGCCCCACATATGGCTCCCAAGCACTGCATTACCATGTAGAAGACGGCCCGGGTCAACGACAGTTTCCTCGCTAGTAGCAGCCCGAATGTCACAGCTGGGTTTATATGACCTCCTGCAAGACCAGCCCAATCAGAGACGGCTTGTTTAGGCCCAATAAGTTAGTTGTAGATGCAATGTTTTAAACACTGCAATCTGATCTGTGGTCAAGACTAGTGGATCGCTATCCGGGACTAATTCCGAAGTAATTTTTTATTAGAACTTAGAGATTGGTTCGAATTCTCTAAATTTTGTCAGATCACTCGATCAGATACTTTCAAGTAACCCGATTCGCTCCGTACATAAAAATGGACCCACCAAAATTATGAAAACGAGAAACGACAAAAAGAAAAATATAAATGTTCTTATGGACTTGTTAAATTTGAAATTTTTTTAGATAAATTGTACACTAAAATTTATAAATATTTAAATTTATTTGACATTTTTTTATTTTTATGCTAAATTGAACGCATTTTACCTTAGTTAATAATTATCGGTATAAAAAATTTTATTCGAATCAATGGCCCAACCATATTTGGAAAACATGCACCTGAAATTCCAGCGGTGCAATAAACAAGAGCGAAGATCATGCCACCAAAAGCCCATGCAATGCCCTGGGCTCCAACGGTGGAGCACTTGCTCGGCGACTTGGCAACGCCGATCACCGTCAGGACGGTGACATAGAGGAACAAGAAAGTGGCGACGAACTCCGCGATCCCGGCCCTGTAAAACGACCACGAGGTCAACTCTCCGGCCTCGAAGATCGGTGCCGGAGGTGCCTCTCGGTAGTCCTTATTACCAACGTCCTGGGTTTGGGCAGCTGTTCCTATTGGCTGCCTTTCTTTGTACCTACTTGCGCCCACCTTCACGTCCTCTTCTCTTCCCTCCATTTTGTTTGAGATTGTGTGTTGATTTGGGTGAATTGGGAAAAATGGTTATTTATTGAGATCTGGGAAGCTTATACTAGAACCAGATAGAAGAATGGGGTAGTTAAGGATTGACTGTGTAAAAGAAGGAAGTGTTTTGGTTTGCCGTTTGATTGACGATGAAGATGATTATGAATTGACTTGTTGCTTGCCTTCAAATGGATGTCTACTAGAGTAGTACATCTTTTCCAAGAAATGATGCAAGTGTTACACGAAAAAACAGTTAGATCAACCGATGAAAGTGTTATTCAAGTTTCACGAGAATTCGAATTCGAGTCCTTGGAAATGTACCAGTGTAAAATTTTGCCACCTTTCAAAAGTTTCATCCCGATAAAATCTGGATTAGCCAGCTCAGTAGGTCTAGATACAAGATGGTATAAACTAGGGGTGAGCAAACAAACCGGAAACCGTCAAACCAGACTAATCCGGACCAAAAAAACCTGACCAAACCGAACCATATTCCAAAATGGTCCAGTCCGGTCCCGGATATATGCAAAATCCGGTTTCTGGTCCGGTCCGGGTTTTTTTACACAGAACTGGAAACAACCGGGACCGGACCAAAAATTTGCCAACATATTAATTATAATACTTTCACTTTCTCTCTCCCCGTAACCAAAGTCCAAACCAAATAAACCAAAACTCAGACAGAAAAAAAAAGGACGCACCTCACACTCATAGTTCACCGCCGAGGCGCCGACGGCCCGCCACCACAGCCTGTCCAACCGCCGACGGCCCGACGCTCAGCCACCGCCGACGGCCCGACGGTCAACCACCACAGCCTGTCCAACTTGGGGTATGAGATAATCCCCCAAATTCTAGGGTTTCCAATTTGAATTGCTCATGTGTGCACAATCTACCCTTTTGCCCTTGTGAACCAATTATGTGAAAATTTTGGGTGATTAGATTAATTGGGTACCCTTATTTGGTTGTTTATCGAGTTGAGGCTTTAGCCTTGTTCTTCCAAGGCTGCCATTTTGCTAAATTGGTTACTTGATTTGAATTGGAAGTGAAGTAAATTTTGAAGTTTTGTTGCTTGATCATGTTGAAAAGAAGTTGGAGAATGGCTAGTGATTATTGTTGCTGGAGTTGCCATCGTCATTTTGAAGCAAATGCCTCCTGGTGTTGTTATGATCGAACTTCGAAGGCAGCTGCTGGTCCGCTACCAATTTCTAGATCCGGTTTTTTCCGATTTGGTCCGGTTTAAACCGAATCAACAGTCCGGTCCCAGTTCCGGACCGGATTGGAATCCGGTCCGGTCCGGTTTGCATTTTCCCAGCAAATCCGGTTCCGGTCCGGTCCGGTTTTTTCCGGTTCGGTCCAGTCCGGGCAACATGCTCACCCCTAGTTTAAACCACTCTTTAGGTTGAGAAAATCAGCGGGTCAACTAACCCAATTTTGATCGGGGTAATAATTTCGAATGAAAATAAATCTTTTTTACCAAGTATTTAACAATGGTGTGTTTTCTTAGCACAAGTATCTTGGCGGAATCCAAAAAGGGTCCAGGTATCATTATAAGGATAAAGTCACGATCCAAATTCAGTGAATTTCTTTTTACAAAATGGGATATCAAAACAAAGAACATAAACATCGGTCTCTAAATGCCCTAAAAAAAACTGTTCCTAAATCCGTAGGTTGAATCGAGCCCAAAACAGAAAAGCCAGCCTTCCGGTGGCCCACGCAAGTGGGCTCTCATATGCCGCCGGAGATAAATAACGATAAACTCTATTTGGGCCCGCGTCCGGGATAGATAAAAAGGAGCCCATCTCGAAATGGATCTGCCAAATCGTTAAATGGTTTTCTTCGTCTTTTTCTTCGACTAATCCAGATTCGACTTAACTTGTTCATTCAATTTTCTCACATAATTCAAAAGGCAAATAATTGAAGTATTGATCCGCTGAGCGTTACGTACAAAATATAAACAATGTTAAGTGGAGGAGAATCTGTGGTGGGATTTTCCTGGTAGCAAATGTCTAGGAATCTTTCTTCTCTCTTTTTATAAAACTGAATCTGGGACGCAATTTTCGTATGGGTCTCCAGGTGTCTGCCACAACCCGCTCGTGCAATGCCCAAAAGGAAGCATTTAAAAGTGACGAGCCGAAAGGCATACCATTTGACCATCTTTTTCTTCGATGGAGATGATGAAACATCTGAATGACTATTGTCAAATTCTTTTTCGAAACTATCCGATAACTAGACTGATTATACGAGATTCTAACTAAATCTGACTAAAAATGAGCTACAAAGATTCTCTTCGATTTTTAATACTACCTATATAAGATTCAAATTCGAGAACTAAAGTTATGATCTCCCGGCTATAAAGTAAGGAATGGAAAAGGAAAAAAAATTCAAAAAACTTGCAACTACTCTGGAAATATCCCAAGATTCCGTGAAAATTGCAGCTCAACTTAGTCTAGGAAAAAGAGGATCTCACAAAGCCAACACCATGTCTTGTCTGCGCCGTACAACAGTGTACCATGTTTCCAGATTATCTTTTCTTACATTTCCTATGGTAGTCTTTTGCAAAAAGTAACCCAGGTAATAATAGAACGCAGGAGTATATACAAGTAAAAAAAGATGCGATATTAAAAAAGGTCAAAAGATGTCACATGTTAAAATCGTTTCAGGAGAAGCGCGTTTAAATTGAAAGTTATTTCAAAATATTTATTAGAAAAATAGATGCACTTTATTGATATAAATAGTACAAATCAATTCGCTTATGTTTTTATGAACACATCAGGTATCACATTCACTCCTCTTTAAATACGCGATGTCATGGTCGTGCCACACAGATTTTTCTCAGAATCCCTCATTTTAAGGTGTGGGATGACCGTCCATGTCTTCCTTTACCTGTAGTGCTTGCCAGGAGTCGCACTTTGTCTGTGTACTCTCACATCGGCGATCACTCTCTGCCCTCTAGGCCCCGGGTGTTGCATGCCGACTAGTTTCAACTTGGTTAGTCTCCATACCACTCCGTACTAGTCGAGGTCTTTTTCTTATACCACTTATAACTCCCTCTGATCTAACTTAATGACTCCACATATGCTTTTTCTAGCGTGTTTTGTCGTTAGTGATATGCACCCTAGCAAAATTCTGAGGAGGTCACCTATCATGAAATTGCTCCAGGCCAAGTGCGCTTAATCTTAGAGTTCTTTTTAAATGTTTTCCAAAGTTTGGTGCATCTTATTGATATGGATAATACAAATCAAATCACTTAGACTGAACAAATCATTAACGAAATATCACAAAAGAATTTCTCTAATAATTAATTTGGTTAAACCTCAAAAAAAAATTAATTTGGTTGAATCGCACCCATTTCTATTGTATATATCAACAGGTAGGATATGCATGGAACAACATTGGATTTTGGTCTAAACTAGTCGTCACATATCCGAAGATGGTAAAAAGAAAATTAGATTTAAATAATCAATGCATCTATTCGGACAAGAAGCGCCTCTTCGTCTCCAAGGCGAAATTCGCGCGGAAGGCTTCCAAGGACGGGGAGCGGATTTGGTCCTGGAAGGCCAAATCCAACTAGGACTGTCCTGGACGATTCAATAGTTGATTTAGTTATGATTCGATGGTTCACTTAGTTATGGTTCGATGGTCTACCTAGTTATGATTCAATGGTCCATTTTTTTCCGTCCCGGATAAATCGGGGTCCGTCCTAGTTACGATTCAATAGTTTACTCAGTTACGATTCAATAGTTTACTCAGTTACGATTCAATAATTTACCCAGTTATGATTCAATGGTTGTGAGCTTTTTTTATTTTGTACCCCCATATTTCTACATTTTTGCAAAATAGTTCTCGCGTGTCCTTCAATAAAAATCCTCCAGCACTGTGCTGGATTTAGCCTCCAGGACCAAATTCGGTCCCTCCAAGGACGTCCCTTCTTTGCGGAGGATGGGGGTCGTGGGAGGAATTCTTATGCTGCTACAGCGGTTGGTTCTTGTGGAAGGAACTCTAGGCTTCCTCTTCGATCTTGCGAGGAAGTTTGGGAGGAATTTGAGTACATTCCCTCGAAGGAGCTGCACGACGATTGGTTGGATCATTGTTTAGTGGCTACCTTGATTGACTCGGGTCAATCGGGATACATTGGACAAAATATGTTCTCCTATGGTGTCCGAGGATTCCAAGTTAGAGCTCTTGGCGGCGATGAGGTTCTAATTTCCTTCGACTCCTTAGAGAACTTGGTTCGCTGGCGTTCTAGGCTTTCTCCGTATTTCAATTCTATTGTGCCTTGGTCGCCGGGCTTCTGTGTTTCGTCGTAGAGTGTCTGGCTCCAATTTTGGGGTATCTCATTGAAGGTATGGATAGATTCGGTTGGATGCAACTTTCGTTCTTATTTCCTCCTCATGTACGGGTAAAATTCTTCGGAATTTTAAGTTAAAAGTTGGGTTGGAGTTCTTTTATATCAAGGTTAAGGAAGTCCCTGCTGGTTTTGTGGAGGATCCATTCTGGTTGAAGTGCGGTGTGGTCGAGCCTGGTCGCTTTGTCGATGGCGTTGCTGGTTTGGATGGTTTGGTGTCCTGGAGGAAGCTGCTGCCAATTATGCTTGTTTAGATGTGCAGCTATTTGCTGCAAGTTCTGTTGTTGCTTTGCAGGGTCTTGTTGTCGAGGAAGTTGGTGCATGTTCTTAGGGGTGAGTTCGGTGTGATTTTCGGTGTCGGTGTAAAAATTGACACCGCACCGCACTTTTGATATAGCCGAAATTCATACCGTTGGCATGGCAGTTTAGAAAAAAAATCACAGTGTGGCGGTGTGACGATGTGCAGTTTAATGGTGCGGTGTTGCAGTTTGAAACTGCAAATTGGGCCTAATTCGCAAGGCTCATGTAATATGGCCAAATTTGAAAAAAAATATATTTTCTTTAATTTTTTGGTGAAAAAATGAATCCGGGTTCCTACAAGTTCACAAGCCCACCAGTTCCAACAAAACAAAGAAATGTATACCAGCAATTTACAAGCCCTGTTTCTTTAATTTGTGGGATGAAGTTTCTGGGACAAAAAGGTTTATATACTAAAACAAAACGACGTCATTTTTGCATAGAGTAGACATATACTAAAACGACGTCGTTTTAATATATGCGGTTTCGCTGTCGGTCGGTGTGGTTTGACACCAACACTGAAACAATACCGCACTAATTCGGTGTCGCTTTGAAACTGCACCACGATACTATTTTAGTGTGTGGTTTAGATTTTGTTGATCGGTTAGTTCCATGGTCGATCGGTCGGTTTTACAGTTTGGCAGGTTTCACGCTCACCCCTACCTGTTCTGCTGGTTTGGATGAGCAGCCGCTTGCTGCAATTCTGTTGTCATCTAATGGAGATGCTGCTTTGGGCTCAATTGGGCGGGAACTGCTTGCTTCCCCTGTCCCCGATGTTGTTTTGTCTCAGTGTGTTTGTGATGCGATGTGCGATGATGTTTTAGTCTCCTCGGATGCTGCTGTTGAGCACGAGAATGATGTGCAGCTTTTCGCTGTTGCATCTTTCTCTTTATCACTTTGCTCTCCAGCTACTGCTTCAGGCGTTGGGCCACTGATCTCCGCTCCTCTCCGAGATGATGGTTTTGTTCTTGGCGCTGCTGCTGCGGCTAGTTCGAGTGCTCGGTAGGTTGACTCGCAGTTCTTGGCTGATGTTGGGGTGATTAATTAGCCGATCTCCATGCCGGTCTTGGAGGCTTGCCTTTCTCCTTCTGTTATGCAGCCTTCCAAGGTGTCTAGGAAGCTTAACAAGGGGAAGCCTATTATGTTGACTCAGATTAGATTTTGTTGTCGGGTTAGAAAACCGACAGCCTAGGCGGCGGCCCTCAAGTCGGAGCCGATCTGGGAGGGCAGCTTGCCCCCATGTTATGTCCTCCTGTGGTGCTCCCCCTAAGCTCGATTCTTGCTCCCATGGAGGCGAGTGATTATGCTCTCAGTGAGGAGTTCATGTCTGAGGCTTGGCGTTTGACAATCCTTATGGGCTTTTCTTAGGTGGAAGATGCCTCTGCAATCCTCCTCGCGGTCAAGTTCGCTACTCGAAGTCATGTTTGATACCTTCCTTTTGACCCTCATTAGCCTTTGTTTCCTTTCTTGGGTATGAATTGTGGGGTTTTGTCCTTTGACCAAGTTGTCTTTGGTTCTATTAGATAGCTCTTATCTTTGTTCGGCTTAGATATATGTCTATCTAATACCTCAAACAGTTGTACGCTTCGTACTTTTTGATGTAATTATCCTTGTAATTACTTTTTGGTGAATCAATACATTTTACTTATAAAAAAAATTCAAATTTAGTTTAACAAAATTATATCTACAAAATTTTGAATATCGATTCACCAAAATCAAAATTCAAACTCGAAAATTATGGAGTTATGGAGTTATCTTATTCGATCCAAGTCACCCTCCAGGGTGTACATCAGGTGCAGGTATGGAGTTATCTGACACGTGGCAGGACATGAAGGGTTGAGTGAGAGGTATGGGCAGTCAATGTGAAGTGGATTGGGTTTTTTGTTTGGCAGCTGTCCTTTGTCCTGGGGCATTGTACACGTGACAGGCACGATGGCCCCAACCTGGAATGTCTGTCTACTAATTAATGCTACCTTACCAATTTGAAGAATCGGCGGATTATGATTCGAGTCGGATTAAACTGCACATGCCAGCAAGATTACCACCACGAATTCTAATATCGTTTAATTTTTAGTGTTCGAACTCGATATCATTGTAACTATGTTTTGTCCGGTTAATGTACGACTAACTAGATTACACGTATACATTGAGTGGACTGTGTAGCGGAAATGGGCCCCGGGTCCATAGAGAGAATAGTGGGCTAATGGCCATATCCGTTCACAGCTAAGCGATAGCTAATTTACCAAAAAAAAGCTAAGCGATAGTTATAACCTGAGGCCTAGAAACAAAGGAGAGCCAGGTTGTTGGGTTTAGGACTTGGTGGCATTAACTGCGAGAGATAGCCGGACCCCACCATATCTAAGTGGGTCCCAACAAGATACACCATCCTCAAGCATATGGGTCCTAAATTCCTAATCCTAAACCCACGCATTAGAGGCCACCTTTCAAAACCTTATTCGGTTTCCAATTTGTTTCGAATTTCACATATTTGGGGTGTGATCATATCATCACTATTATTTCAAATTTTAACAAAATTCTGATATTAAATATGTTTGGATGAGAACAATATTAAGATTGATGACTTTGTAAAAAATCGTCATGTTAGACCCCTCTCTTTTTACTTAAAAAATGACGCGTGATCACAGTTGATACATATAGCCCACCACGGCCTTGCGAAAAAGATTGTAGTGGTCACAAGAGTTCGAAGGGTTGACCAGAGAGCATGCGAATGGAATTATATGAAATTGTGGACTTATAAAAAATATGAATTTCCAATCAATGCACGGGATAGAATTATTTGAGTGTTTAGCTAACCATCAGCATTTGTTTTCCTCCGGTGGAAAAAGATGTGAAATGAATGTTGAACAGACAGATGAGGAATAGGCCCCATTGATAGTACAATTCGAAAGAAAGAAAATGCGTGACACATAATAAATAGTACAATTCAAACATTACGACTTGGTTCAATCTTTGGATAAAACTTACAAAAAAAGAAGCAATTTGATCGTTCCACTTGCAGTTCTGGTCCGATCCGCCCAGAGTGTGACATGGAAGAAATAAGAGTATACAAAATCCCTCCGGAATGGGAAACGATTGATAAAGTCGTTGCGTATTAGGATATCATCAAGGGAAGCAAAATAGACATTACAATCGTAATCTCTATGCGTAGTTGCTAGTGAATTGAGTGGTTTAATGTTAAAAGATATTATTTATTCAGTAGCGCACGGTATTTAGGTAGTCGAATATATTTTTGTTTAAGAGATATTTAGTGCTTAAGGATATTATTGGTGTAGTGTACTCGTGTATATATGCCATAATTTTGTATGAGTAATAATATTTTACAAAATAAAAAAGGGTACACGATGCCTTAGTTCATCAAGTCCATGCAAAATTTTTGGAATATAATCACATGTGATCCGAGTGTAAATAATCTCTATAGTTGCACAGAGTTTGTAAATAACTCCCGATTGCCAACTCATGTTTTAGGAGGTTTGATATGGCTTAATCACGAGCCAACTCATGGATTAGTCCTTCGAAAATAAAGAACTGATATCCATCCGAATATTTATTTGACCGATTAATTCAAGTATAAATCGGATAAAATTTTTAAACGATGGTAAAAATATCCGAATAATAATGTATTCACCATGGTTCGAACATTATGTTGGTTAAAGAAGAACTCACGTACCAATTAATATAAGTGCTTAACCGTATAAGGAAAGCTACCTTACCCACGTTATTGACATTATTATGTATTTAAGTTGGTTATTTATGTACAAATTTAACTGTTCGCATATTGTTCAAGCTTTGGGTTTGGATTGGGTACGGAGTGAAGGAATTAATTCTGTACGGTTTGGACTGAAGGGGGACCGCAGCGGCAAGCGGAGGTATGTGACAATGGCAAACGCAGTTATGTGATAATGGCATTTGTTTTTATGAAAACGGCAAGTCCCTGTTGATGATAATGGTACGCATAGTTTTTTCATTTTGGTCCCTCATATTTTAGCATTTTTACAAAAAGGTCACACTGGCATGCACTGTTATGTGATACTGGCGTACGCAGTTATGTGATACTGGCATGCGCAGTTGTGTGATAATGGCATTTATATCCGGCCTGTGTTTGTGCATGACTTTTTTCATTTTGGTCCCCGTATTTTAGCGCGTTTGCAAAAAAGTCTCCGCGTGTCTTCATTCCAAACGGTTCGGAATAGTGGCATTCCGTACCCAATCCATACCCCCAAGCTGTAGCTAGCAACCATCTGATTACTGATCTAACTCCGGAAAATGTTAGTTAATTAACGGTTATCAGTTATGTCAACGGTGGTTTGGATACGATTTTGGCTGGCGGCAATTGCATTCACTGGGACAATAATAATTGATTATAGCCATTGAATTAAATTGTTGAAAAATGATGATTGTTCTGACCAAAAACAAAGAAATTGGATGGCTGAAAACAGCAAGAAAGAAACTTTGTCCTCATGATACTACTAATGGTACTATTTCCATGATATAATTTTATCCCAATAAATTTTATCATATCAAAGGTTTTGAAGAAACCGGCGATAACGAGATCACGAGTTCTTCTTCTAACGTGTATATTATAATAACAAAATTTAACCTATTCAAAAAAAAGTGATCAGTATTTAACCTCAAATGGTCTGTTTTATATTCGACACATAAATGGATGTCTGAAATTAATTATACTAGAGTATCACGTTGCACGCCTATTTAGTAGACAAACTTTTTCAATATATTCTTTTATATAAAACTTGGATACAAAATAATTTAAAGTAAAGCAACGGGAAACAAACGCTCTCACAAATTTGCCAGCTCCATTATAGACGTGCAACGATGCCCGAGCCATTGTCATTTTACTATCTCAAGTTCTCTTCCGCGATAGTATAATTTCTGCAAATTGCTTGACCATGATAGGGATGGCACCTGGATCCAGAACTGAAGGGTCTAAGATTTGTTGACTTTAACTGGGGCTAGATTTGGATTTTGTCAGGATCTTTATTTTTTAAAAGGATAAGGGCATGGGTATTGAACCTTATGAATCCTACCCGATTTTTAAAAAAAATATTATATATATATATATATTAATTACTAAAGTTAGTACGAAATTCTCATCACAACCTACCCAATTTGAAATTTTTTTATAAGTAAATTTTATTCATCCAAGTTGGTATAAATACTACAGTACTAAAATACAAAAGTTACATCTTAATTGGTAACGATACCGAAGTATCAAATATCAAGATATTGCAACTAGTAAAAAATGTGAACACCTATTCAACCAAAAGAAATATATGTTAAGTAGGTTCTAACTGATGCCCTTGACGCTTTAGATATTCGAGAGAAACTAACGAATTGCCAAAGGAGGAATGATGAAGAAGCTTTAACCTACATAATGTTAATTCAACTTTCTAATATATTCTACCCTTCAATTGTCATATTAATTTATATAAATTTATTAATTTTTTTGTTTTTTATATTGACTTATTTTGGCGAAAGAATAAATTGCATTCACATTTTTCAAGTGCTTCGCTATTGCGAACAAGTGTGGCTTAATTTTCAAAAAATTATTTAATTTTTAAATAATACAGACCGCGGGTCGTCGTGATCCTGCCCAGGATTTTAGGACTTGAATTCTACCCAGATCCTTATTTTTAAAGAAGATAAGGGTAAGAATCTGGGTCGACCTTCACAAAAGCGGGCAAAAATTTGGGTCGATCTTCACAAAAGAGGGCAAGAATCTGGGTCTTATAAATTCTACCCAGATTCTGCGCATTGACATTGCTAGACCTTGACAAGGGTTTCCTAAACAAGGCTCACGTGGTCATGTAACCGTAAAAGCAGGCAATGTGACGACTCTTCTAATCCATTCACTTATTATTACAACTTTGGAATTTTAAGTTCGATAAAGAAATTCAAACAAGCTATCGGAGAAGGTTGTTTTGAGATTAAGTATATGAGGCAATATCAACGCTGGATGGGTGAGATGGTAATAAATTCTACTTCATTTTCTAAAAATCGTCGGTTATTAAGTATATTCGTACTGCATTAATTGATTATTTTAATTTCCTCGATGGACCTAAGAAAATTAACCATTAGTTATTAAGGTACAAATATGGGCGATTATTTAATTATGTCTGAATATTAGTTGGGTTCAACTCAAAAAATCAATCTTTCCCATCCCCTCCGCCGCCGCCGCCTCCTCCTCCTCCACAATAGCGCCGGATCCCCCACCAACGACGTCGTTTCCGAGTGGGGGCAGGATAGGAAGGCTAGGGTTTATTTTATTTTATTTTTAATGTTGGGACCTACTAATTTTGGTGACCCGGAGGAAAGAATTGAGAAGTTATGGTGACTTGTATGCCGAATCAGTTTCTACATGCCACGCAAGCAATTTGGTCAACATTTGGTATGCCATGTATTTCAGTAATGAAAAAAAAACACTAATTACTAGTATAAGATTTAGATATAGTTAAGGGTTTCTCTTAATTTTGGGATTTAATTTAATTTATCACCTAGCTAGATTTTTTTTGGTAAGTAAAATATGTATATCGAGAAAAACACAATAATTACAACCAAAAAGACGTTCTAGGTGAACCTCAAGAGCCCCGGACAAGCGAAATCACCTAGCTAGATTAGCAAAAGCATTTACGATCTTTAACTGTATGGTGGTTTTTTTTAATCAAGTGGAGGTGTTGAATTACGGTATGGAATTAACTTTACCGATATTAACGTCAGAACCGAGTTTTTTTTATTGAAATACTCTTTCTGTACCAAAAATTTTTCCCAACTGATTTTATTACTATACGATTTTAACGAGGCCGACGATTGTAATTTCGCAAAAATAATTTTTACACTCGGTAGATTATAAATATTATCATCAATAAACTCTATTTAAATAAAAAAATAGGTTTTTTCATAAATTTTTTGTTTCTCTTATCATTTTATATTCGTGTTACATTTGTTTATAAGTATATTAAATATAATAATTCGTAATTAATGTTGTCGCACAACCTTTTCTTTTGAAAAGTATATGTATTAATCGTCATGAAATATACAACCTACATAGTGTGATGTTCTCCTGGTCATGTCAAATGGGGTTGCGACCGCCGACCTCGTCGTACGATTTTATTTGATAGAGCATGTCAGGCCTTGAGCATAAACATGACAACTGTCCGAGGTTTTAAATACCCTGATCGGCACCAGAATTTATTATAAAATAATTTTAAAAATATCTGAAATACTTATTAATTGAAAAATATATAATTGTCATCAAAACCCAATACTGAAAGTGAAGAAAACAATTGTCTTTATTAACAAAAAGAAACTGAGACGATGCATGCAGCTCTCTACGAACTACTCCCGATCCTGAACCTCTCCTGAACGATTTGAAAATACATACGATTAGTGTGAGTTTATTATACTCAGTAAGTGAAACAAAAATGAACATACATCAGAACAGTAACATAATTTACGAGCACATGTGCACTGATTAACTTTTTCGAACGAACACATAGTCACTTATCCAACTACTTAACCAACTAACATAATAGGACTCCGGAGCCTAACATATATCATAACGGTAGGGATGGTAATGGGCAGGATCCATAGGACTCATATCCTTACCCTCTTTTTGAATGGTGGACCCAAATTCTTACCTTATCCTCTTTAAAAATAAGGATTCGGGCAGGATCTGGGTCCCAAAAACTCGAGCAGGATCAAGGCGACCGGCGGGTCAGTATTTTTTTTAAATATTTAATTTTTAAAAAATTAAATTATCTTTTGATAGTTTTCAAATAGCAATGAGATATTTTCATTCATTAAACAAATCAATACAAAGAAACCAATCAAACAAATTCAAAAATAATTGAAGTCGGATAAGTTAAAATTGAGAATTTGATATTATGTCTAATAATTAATATACATATATATTATTTTAATATTAATTTAAAAAATTCGGGTAGGATCAGAGCAGGATCCTATAGATCAATATCTATGCCCTTATCCTTTTAAAATATCAAGATCCGGGCAGGATCAGGGTCTAGACCCAGTCAAAGTCAACGAGCCTTGGACTCTTCAGGTCTGGAACAGGATTCTCGTGGGGCACATATAAATACTTTCTCGTTCATGCGGTGCAGGCTCATATAACGAGAAAGTATCCCCTCCACGAGCCCAGACTATCCCCACGCTCCCCGTCCTTTCGATTACCCACACCTAGGGTTACTCGATAGCCCTTAATCAGTGTGAATAAACTACGGGGCCAGAATGGCATGAGAATAGTCATGCATGCACATTACAGATATCAGATCAGATCAGAATATTCATATGAAAAATCACACACGGAACGGATCGAACATCATAAACCACTTCACAGAATTCCACTTCACAGAACATACCAAAATAGGAAATGGATCATTCGAAACACATCAAAATCAGAGTACAAAATCACTTCACAGAATTTTCACTTACCTGAAATTGCTCTTAATCTCAGTCTATAAAGCTTAACGATCATTCCACCGATGGCCCACCCAAGGTCCTGCACACGAATTTTATATTAACCCATACGTACGAAATTAAGCACAGTAGAGGGAGGAATGGCGGATGGGGCTTACCCTTCGATTCCTACGATCCTGACTAGTTCCCTTGACACTACTTCGTCCGCTTGATCACTCCTCCTCCCTTTTGGAATACAACTCGTGAGTTTCCTTTCAAAATACTCAAAACAGATGGAAAGGGTGG
This sequence comes from Hypericum androsaemum, assembly GCA_963995505.1. NCBI lineage: Eukaryota > Viridiplantae > Streptophyta > Magnoliopsida > Malpighiales > Hypericaceae > Hypericum > Hypericum androsaemum. The sequence goes on from OZ023195.1 coordinate 14,556,490, forward strand.
ATCTCATACTTACCCTCTGACTCTAAGGGATCTCCTATGACTTTGTCTTCTCCCAAAACGTCCTCCTCGGTCTAAATGTGCCCTTTGTCTACACGGAAAGGGGAATTTCGCGAATCTCTTTAACTGGCAGAATTAGAGGGGCGGCCAACCATTATTTAAAGCCAAAATCTGAGCCTAAACCCTAGTTTTGTCCTAACCAGTATATGGTCACGTGGTAAACTTCTCATATGGTCCTCAAGTTATTAAGAAAATTTTAAGTGACTTATCAGATTGATTTTTCGATTCTTACAAAACATTTGACGAATGTCAAATTAGTAAAAACTTCATTCCTATAAATTTGTTTATAGAGTGTGATAGAAGTATCACGTTAATTTAAATGATTTTGTTGTTATTGTGAAAAATGAGAAATGTGTTACGAAGGAAAAGGCGATAAAATAAAGGGAAAAGTTCACTAAAGTACCATGTAGTTTTACGCTTTGTTACGTTAGTACTCTCTGGTTTGAGTTTTTCTTTTTAGGTGACAGAGGTTTCAAAAAGTGACACTTTTAGTGACAAATTTTTAATCGGAGTTAATTTTTTCAACCTGACCATACACATAGATGCCACATCATCGTCACATCATTTTTTTATATCCTAAGTGGCGATGACATAGCAAAATTACAAAATCTCAAAAGTCAAAATTACAAATCGCCACACCGCCAAAATTTTTATAGTTAGGGTTGGGGGTTTCTAATTATGATTAGAAAAATAAAGAGATTGAGATTTTATAATTTTGTCATGTTATCGCCACTTAGAATATAAAAATACGACGTAGCAATGACGTGGCGCCTATGTGTATAGTATGGTTGAAATAATTAACCCTGGTTAAAAATTTGTCAAAAAAAGTGTCACTTTTCGAAACCTCTGTCACCTAAAAAAAAATCAAACCACAGGATACTAAGGTAAAAAAGTATAAAACCACATAGTACTTTAGTAATCTTTTCCCTAAAATAAAACAGGCCGACCCAACACCGTTTCGACCTTTTAACTATTTTTTTCTTTAATTTCCGTTCCACTTAAAATACTTTTCACATTTTCTCGTTGAATTTATTGGAGGTTGTCCCACGATAAATCCTCCTGTAATCATAGTCATGATTTCGTTGCTTTTACTTAGCATCTCTTTTGGATTATGCAAAACGAGAATTAACTATACGTCGGCCCTATCGTCATGCTGATGTACATATGCGATATTTTAATCTGTCGTATGAGAATCAGCCATTGTCGAATTTTATGAATTCTCTCATTAATACATAATCCCAAAAAATTTTAAGTAAATTTAATTTTCTTATCATTTAGATCAATTATCACTATTCAATTTTATACTTGCTACTTGCAGTTAGTTGCCAATTTTTATTAAAACGACTATTTGTCAAGTATTACTTGTTCATTACCTTTTCATTTTTTAATTTTTTGATAAATTTAACAATTATTAATAAAAATCACATATACACTAATTGTTCTAACATCACATGGATAAGATAATCAATGCACATCTTAATTAAGAACATCGAAAGAAACTTGCAGAATGATAGAAGTAGAGCACCAAACTTATTGATTGGCTGTATATTTTAAATTGTTACTTTTTTTTCTAGAGGTCGTATTTGATATATAGGAAATATAGTGTGAAAATTATTGGCGATGTTGAAAGGGATAAGGATGCCTATAAATGACTTCTCGAGTGCATATGTCCTACTATAATATTTCCCGTCCCATCTCATTATTCTTCATCAACGTAATTAGTGTCAATAAATACGTAGATGGACTTATATAAAATTTGTTCTAACTTAAATAAAATATTTTGAGTGAGTGTGTCACTGAAACTTTAAATGGTAATTTGAAAATTTTATACAGATAAATAATTTGTAAATCAATAATGCCTAATATTGAAAAATTGTGGCATTCGTACAATATTAATATAGAGTCGAACATTGCCAATACTGTTTACACTGTTTGCTTTATTTGTAAGATTAAACATGAGATCTTCTTAAAAATAATATAATCTTTGATGAAAAATAATACGATCGTAAGTTTTTCAAGCATTTCATCTATAACCGTATTCGAGAATGGTTATTTTGGTCTAGAACTCTAAAAGATATTAGTAATCAACATGTTGAATTATTTTGGGACTCGAGTTAGACAATCTGGGGACTCATTTTATACGGATCAATTTTAAGATAGGCTATTATAGGGAGGGTTAAGGCTGTGTAGATACCTTTGGTTGTTTCTTCTACTTTCGTTTCTGTTGTAATTTCTGTTTTTGTTTATTAATGAAGTTTACTTACCAAAAAAAGAAGATCTTCTTAATGAAATCAAGTCAGTTATAACTTTCACAAACACCCGTTAATAATTTGCTTATAAGTTTAATCTCAGTTTGTTTCATCAAATTCAAACAAACACTACAAGTGTTTTTTTATAAATCCAATTAAGATGCAGGAAAAGATCATATTTCCTTCCAAATGCCAAAAAATACATTATAGAGCATTAATTTTTTGCATTTTCTTTGCGTAATTCATCTAATATAATTGCCTGGCTTCCTAGATTGAGATCCCAAATGTAAACCCTTCACGATCAGATTGGATTTGAAATAATCTTGTGCGATTGACAAATACCTGTTCCAATCAATTTATACACTCATCTGCAGAATTGGGTCTTGTTGGACCACCCCCATGTATACTTATTCGTGATTACGAAATTAAGTTGGAAGTCCACCAACTGAGTTCTTAGTCCATACGTGCTTTAATGTCGAGAGAGCTACACCGTCGCCGGTGGTCCTTCAAAATAGAGTATAAATATGGGTGTGAATTGGGATTTTGACCATAAAACATTGTATTAACTTTAGTGTAATTAAATATTTATTCATTAATGTTAACAACAATTTAAGCACAAAGATTTCAGTCATTTTTATAATTTTCTCATGATAAGGATCTACTCTAATTAATGGAAGAGCTAAAGTATATATTTCCTACGCTGCCGAAAGCAGAAACTCTATTTCAAGATTACGCTAATTTATTAGGAATTCATGATTTGATGTCAAAATTGGCCGCTCTAGAATAATTGCATTGGGACGGAAAATATAACACCAAATATGTCGACTAATCTAAATTTAAATATAATAAAAATAAGACCATAAAGTACTAAAGCAATTATATCTACCAAATTATAACGAAAGTGTATTTTCACATGTCGAATTTACCTAGAATTTATTATAAAAACGAGAACATTTATTTGTCAGTTAATTTATGCAGTGTCCTTCAAAAAAATATGCAGTATGTGATTGGTGGTACTAAAGGAATAGTTTTGGCATAAAAGGTTACATGGCTAAGACCTAAATATGGCCGTCCATAAAAGTGGAAGGGCAAGGAAACCTATAGTGGAATTAAGTATCGAGTTCCTCAAAGTTCTTCCTCCTAGTGCAGTACCAAACTCATGTTTCACAATTAATGGAACCTCATTGATAGAAAACTTGAATTAGGAGATATTAGATTCAAGTTTTACAAATATAAAAGACGTTATTACAAAAATTATTTTTAAAATATGATCCGACGATACTCGTTTCTAAATCTCGAAACTTACACACACAAAACTCATGTTTCACAAAAGGCATTTTCCGTCTTTGGGTTGATGTCCTGGAGCCTATATGAGTATTGGACCCCGCCAAGGCAGCCAGCCTCTAATCCTCATTACCAATACTTATCTATTGCTACAAAAGATTCCGATGCTTTCACAAATGCGTGTCATCCATAAAATTAAAGCACTTTGCCTCCCACGAAAGTACTATCGCGTAAAATATCCACCAACTATCTCATAATTACGTTCAACCGCTTCGTATTCTGACAAATAATTAATGGCCGAACATAAGTTAGTAGTATCGATAAAATTTTTCTAACAATTATTTAATATTATAATATTTTTAATAGTTCGAACTTGACACATTGTTAACAATAAAAAGCTTGGGATCCACGAGTTATAGGTGTAGCATTTATTTAGTTAAACTCTAACGAGTCGCTCGTGGGGTGTACTAATCTTACGTACTAGTGGCGCTACGAGAAAACGTGGACAAAATTAGACCACTATTAATAATAAAATCTTTTTGTGTTTACACTAAACCTGGATTCAGATTTTGTTTAGAGGCAATTGGAACAACTAACATTTGAAATTACAAAAATAAGATGCTTCCAATTAGCTCACGTGAAGCATGTGGCACCGCCAATTTTGTGTAATTATCACAAAATTTCGTTGCAAACATTAAGCATCTTTCAATAAAATATTTTCATCGTCTTTCCATAGTATTTTCTCGCCAAAAAAGTGGTTCATGTAATTTCTTTTATTATAATCATCTAACTGAAATGACTAATGAAATTCAAGTTGCATAGAATCACATGCAAAAAAATTTCATACCGGATTGTAAATCAGTTATATTATTAGGATTCGAATTCAAAATTTTTAAATAATCATATGTCAATTCATTTATCACTCAGTTTCATGTAGCGGCTATTCAATTTTTTTAAAGAAATTTTTTTACGCATGATTATATTTACCAGGATTGAACTTTAGACCAAATGTATTTTGCCTCAATTGGTTATTCAATTCTTGAAAACCCATAATGTGGCAACTCAGGAATTAGACGTTATAAAACGATAATCAGTTTAAAGTTAATAATATAATGATTTATGTATTTATACACGTTTATTTAGTCAAAATCATTTAGTATCTAAACACCACCAAAGTGTATTTTTCTTTTTTTTTTGAAGGTCAAAGTATATTTTTCTAACGCAAACTGGCATATCTTAATTTAATTTAAGTAAAACTATTTAAAAAAATCTAATCGAATTTGAAATTGAGCTTACGTCCTGTATTATTTTTTATTTTTTAAAATATAATTTTCTATGCTAATAATTATACATTATCAATGTTTGATCTCTATATCTCCATTAATCAAATCCTTTACGTATTTTTTCATTAGGTCGAAATGAACATTTCGCTACATTTTGTATTATGTAATTTGACAAATATATTTATATTTATGATTTTGATAACAAAGTGGTAGAAGATGCCAATGGGAGGAGTGGGACCCATGTGAAGGGGATGGACGGAACATATTCCTAATTTTGATCCACAAAGAAAAGACCAATTGAGGGCGTCTAAATCCATTCTCTAATCATTACTTTCCTCACTAAAACAACTAACCCACACAGAAAGCTCAATAGCCCAAGAAAAAAAATTAGAGAGAGAGGAAAAGGTAACAAACACTATTCCCTAAAAAAAACTAAATATAATAATATTCTAGACATCAAATATCTACCGTTTGACCAAAATCTAAACGGCTCTCTTCCATTGGCTGGCTCCACCTCACCATGTGCACTTTGTTTTAGTCAAAATTATAAGCACTCACTTGGGAAGAGATTATTGATAAAAAAAACTGTTTGGGTAGAGATTAAACAGCTGGAAGGGGTAAAGTAATGGGTAACTAATCTTTTTCTATTTGGACCGGTTTGGTATCTGAATTATCACTAGGTCAAATAATTAAGGTTTGAGTCGGTATAATATTTGAATGATGTTTATCATTTTAATATTATTATGTTCTCAGTGGTTCGAACTCGAATTTTTTAAATTAAACTACAACAATTTTCTTGCCAATTGATTGAAATATTTGTTGGTAGATAGATGATTAATTTTATTCTGGTTGAAACTAGTTATTTTTTATTAGTAAAATTTTATTACTCCTTAAAAAACACTAGTTACATAAAATGTACATGGAGGACTAACACCTAGGGAGCTAGATAGACAAAAATCAATAGCGATGCTACATATAAAAGCTATCTAATTCCACACCAAAAGCACACTCGGCTGACTAATCGAGGTTCGAGCCTAGTATGACTTGAATGATGACAAAAATTTTCCAACAAATATTTAACACTGATGTGTTATCAATAGTTCAAATAGGATACTTTTTAGTTACGGGTATAACAATATTCTTGTAAGTTGATCCAAATGTTTGTTGGTAGACCGACAATTAATTTGAGAAAGATATCCACGATGCAGCTGGAAGGAGCTTGCATTTGCATCTTTTAATTGGGCTTGGAGAAGGTTAGGGGACCTCAAAATTGTGGGAGTCCTCACCAAGCCGACAAATCCCCGTTTAATCGGGGCAACGTAAGGATTTTGTACGGAACATGTGTAACTCTTCGGCCATATTTTACATTTGGAGATGGCCACTAACATTACTTGATGACTTCATCGCCGAAACTATGGTGTGGTGGCTTCATGGCTCCACCAACCCACTAGGCACCACTTTAATTGGGTTTGCATTGAGCCATATATATTTTAATACGAGAATGTTAGGATAGCGAAATCGAAAATATTGCTGGTAACAAGTATGTATTAGAGAACATGAGCCACGCGAGGGCAACGTTAACAAGCGAACAACTCTCACTTTTTGCAAAAGGAATGATCAGAGAGTCAACATAGACCAACTCATGGTAAAAACACAGAAAAAGCAACACGAAACATGAAAGTTTTGAGTTCTAACACGCCAAGTGCTCGAGAAGATTAATGATTCAGGTTGACCTAATGCCTTAGGTTCGGACATAAAATTCCATTTGTTAGGTGAATGAAACATACAATCGAGTTTAAACCGATGATAATTATCAATAAACACTTAGATCAGCTGACAAAAAATTTGTAAGATATTTTAATATAATACAACAATGTCAAATATTTATCAGAAAAATTTTCATCATTAAAAAGTATTAACCAATTTGAACCTAGACTAGCATTTAACCAACCCGATGATGATTCGCCAGTTCACGTTTAATCATTAACAATGCTTCCCGAAACACAAAATGCATGCGGTGTACACAATAATTATAGCGATCAAATGCACTTGGATTGATCTTTATAACAATAAGGACAATTTTAATCAAAGCTCCTCCCCTCTCTCTCTCTCTCTCTCTCTTGGTTGAATGCAAAGGTGATTTCCGGAAAGATATAAAAGATAATTTATTATTGATTCTTCAAGCCGTTTATATTTATTTTAAGAAAAAAGATTGTCACGGCAGGAGTGGACCCTACGGCGGAAAGAGAGCCGTCCGATGGGAAAGGCACGCTATATGATGAGCCGGCGGCAAATTCATTATGCGCGTGTTTTTCCTTTTTTAGCGTGCCCAAAAATGCTTCACCGGCCGATCGAGCCGTTGATGGACCCAGCAAAAAAAAAAATTCACAGGCGGGTCCATCACCGGCTCGATCGGCTTGTGCTAGTAAAAAGTTAATGGCTGGCGTATGAGTTGCTGCGCCGGTAAGAGGTAAAAACTATAAAGCAACTTGGGCACAATTTCATTCTCAAAAAAAACTTGGGCACTATTTAATTTAACACATTCAGACATTTTTATGTGATTTACAACATATAATGATACGGTTCTTGGGTATGTAACCAAAGAGTCGATGAGGAGCGATGGACTTGCGGTCACAAAAAACTTTTACGTCGTACGTCGGATCAACACCTTAAATTTTTTGTCCGCATGTATATGTATTTCCAACCAAATTTTTTTTTAGAGAATTCAACCAAATTTAGTTGGTCTTACTATATAAATCCATGTGCTACAATGCAAACCTCAGCTTGGTCTTACTATATAAATCCATGTACTACAATGCAAACCTCAGCTTCCGTGACATAGTCAAATTGACGAACTCGGCGATCAAATTGTTTGTCTTTTTTCTTTCCATTTCGTTTGATTTCTTACATTACTACAATCCTAATCCCAACAACTATCATACGTAGATCAATTAGTAGATAATTATTTTTACTTAATCATGGCTCTTTGCATTCGATTTGTTGAAAAAAGTTAAGTTAAAATTTGGGGAAGGTGATTTTTGACACCATGATCATCTTCGATTTAAACTAAGATCAATAGATTTAGTAAATATCCAAATTTTAGATAATCTTGACAAAAACGATAAATTGGTGACATAGGTTTTATTCATTGACTTTTTTTGACGTCGGGTTAATTTTTGAGGCTAAATTACAAAACCGAAAATACTATATACCCAACAATAAACATGAACTATGTGTTTCATGTCAATAAATATCAAATAATTTTTTATGACCATATTTAATGTATTTCATACCACATGATATCAATTAAAAATGCATAATTTATTGATAAAAAATATTTGCAAATTACAGAATATTAAAATAAAACTTGGCCTAGTAACTAAGCATTATCAAGTTGAAGAAAAAGAAGCCAATAAAATCATCATTGGGCCTCCATTACGTCTATCTTGTTTATTGGCTTAGGCGGCCCACGATAGAGAAATCCCACCGTATCTTTCAGATGAGGGCATTAACACCACTCGACGACCAAGCGCGTGACAACAAATAAAAGCATCGTTTGTCCGTTAGCGAAATGCGGTGTAATGCACGCTACGGCCAGGGAGCGTCTAAATAGAACCTGTGTATTGATTGGGGGAACAGGGTGGAGGTTGATGGAGCCCCTCGATTGATGTTAAGCTAGTAGTTGAAAAGGAAAATTCGGCTAATTCCAAGCCAGAGAAATACAAACACAGAAGTGTAACAACAAACAAACACACAAAGATGTTCTAAATTAACGAGTTAGAGTCTATAAAGATGTGATTGGATTTTTTTTACACCTTTTAAAAATTTATTCAACTTAAAACTGGGTTAGTTGAATTACTAATTATTCTGATGAAAATTATATGAACAAAAAGCACATTAGTTGTAATCCGGGAATTAACTTGGGAAATCTAATTCCCGGAATTATTTTCCGAAAAGCCAAAATACAGAGCGAGGGGAGATAAAGAGTGGGAAACAGGTTCTGCGATTAGAAATTAATAGGCCTGTCACTCGCCCACCGTAACATAAATTCGATGGAGTTAAAGAACAGCGATTCAGCTGACCTATGTTGCTTTTCGCATATACTAGATTAATCAACGTTCAAGCTACGTACAATTTTTTTTATTGTAAGAAATTTTTTTCAATTTATATTAAATATTGTTGTGTTATCAATATTCAAAATTGTGACCTGTTAGAATAAACTATAATTTGTTGGATATCAAACCAAAGTTCCTCGAAAGAAATCGAAAAAAGGAGAGAATTAAAGTCTCCATACGGTTAAATACTTAAATTCTCCAGCAGACGTACGAATTTAATTATTTTGGAAGGGAATATAAATTGACCTCATTTACTCACTCACCTTTAAAAAAGCAAGGGGAACTTCGAAGCTATATATGGTAGGTGCGTACCAGCAACTGCGCGAAAGGGGAGAAAAAGAACAGCAAAATGGTAAAAGAAAATGAAAGCAATAAATTCATACTGCAAGGGGAAAAAGCAGTAAATTGGATTGGAAACTTGAGAAAAGAATTTCACAATTCTTCTGTTCAATTCGAACCTAAATTAACAAATTTGGTACCAGAATAACAAATAACAGATAGGGAACATAAATATAATAGGTCTACCAAAAAAAATATATAATAGGAGTTTTACAGGGATTTAAAAAGAGCGATACAACATGAAAACTTTCAAGAAGATTATACCCCTAATATTATTTTTGTCCAAATGCGTGTAATTTTAAAGTTCTGACAATATCTTGTTTATTATTGCTGTTATGATCACACCAAAATATAATAAAAAAATTATTCATCCATGTTAATTACGATAAGATCCGATATATTATCGCTAGTATAATCACACCAAAATATACCAGGAGTTGGAAAAGGGTATTTCTAATTTCTCTCTTTACTTCATTTCCCTGATCTTCAATAGTTGATTTTGATTCCACTATTAATATTCCTCCCCCATACCCTCTTCTACCCCTCCCTCAGAAAGGACCACTGTCATATATACCATTGGAGGCTCGCAGAGATTTCTCTCCTACGCCCCTCTCTCGCTGCCTTTTTCTCTTCAGGTTTCCAGCTTTTTCATCTCTCTCTCTCTCTAGTTATTTAGCTCGCCGTCTTTGGGGTGCGGCTCCTGCAGCCTGCGCTTTTCACCTCGTTGCAGGCGCAGTTAAAGTGGGCTTTTACTGATCGACACCCACTTATTTACTGCAGATTTTGATTATTACCCTTCTCTCTTCCCCCCACCCATTCATTTAAAGAGAGCCCTCCCTCGCCATTAGGAGAGACAGACACCCAACAACAAGTTGTTATAGAGACATCTCAAAGACCAGACCGGACCAGGTTCGTTCTAGTTTAGTTTAGTTAGTAGTTGGTAAGAACAAATGGGTGTGTTTTGGTTTTTCTAGTTTGGATTTGGAGGTAGCTTTGGATCTTGGGGAGGAGACAAAGAGAGATGGGAAATAGTGTGTTGCGGAAAAATAGTGGAGAAATTTTGGCTCGATAGCTACCGGAAGTTAAATAGTTTGACGAATTGGTTAACAAATTTTGCGTTTTGTCTCATTGCCCGTCTTTTATATGTTTCAGATCTAGAGTAGTACAATGTTGCCCCAAAAGCAAGCAGAGGAAGCAATAGTCCCCACCAGCAACGTCGCCGATATCCTCGACGGGAAAGACCAAGACGATCAACCCGCCGGCGACGACGAAAACCACTCCATTTTCAGCATGAAGAGCTTCCTCTGGCACGGGGGCTCTGTCTGGGACGCTTGGTTCTCTTGTGCTTCCAATCAGGTACGTACAGTATCCCGACACCCACTGAACCCACACACTAATCAAAAAGGTTCGAGCCGGATATGACCATGACCATGACCATGACGGGTTCTTTGTTGTCGCAGGTGGCACAGGTGTTGTTGACGCTGCCGTACTCCTTCTCCCAGCTCGGGATGTTATCGGGGATACTCTTTCAGGTGTTTTACGGGATGATGGGGAGCTGGACGGCTTACCTCATCAGTGTCCTCTACGTGGAGTTCAGAAGCAGGAAGGAGAAGGAAGGGGTCAGCTACAAAAACCACGTCATCCAGGTAAACTAAAAATATTAATAATTAAGCAAACCATTTAATTTAATTTCAAGAGCTAGTTTTTTTCCCTAATTGCTTCATTAAAAGCCAAGCTTCTGGGATTAATTGCAGTGGTTTGAAGTTCTTGATGGGTTACTGGGTCCATACTGGAAGGCAGCTGGACTTGCCTTCAACTGTACTTTCCTGCTCTTTGGATCTGTCATCCAGCTTATTGCCTGTGCAAGGTAAAACACAAATAATAAAATTAGTCCGAAATTAATATCATCCGTAATTTGGTCCTAATCATGTAATCTATGTTTACATTAATTAATTTGCGGTGCCCTTTTTTTTAATTATTTGGTCACAGTAACATTTATTACATCAACGACCGGCTGGACAAGAGGACATGGACTTACATATTTGGAGCTTGTTGTGCAACTACGGTTTTCATCCCCTCCTTCCACAACTACCGGATTTGGTCCTTCCTTGGCCTCGGAATGACCACCTACACCGCGTGGTACTTGACCATCGCGGCCTTCGTCCACGGCCAGGTAAATGAGTGTTCGGATATCACGAAGTTTCGTGAAAAATGAAAAATCATTCATAACAAATTTTAATTGACGTATGTTTACTGTTATTAGGCTGAAGGGGTTAAACACTCGGGTCCAACCAAGATGGTTCTTTACTTCACCGGGGCTACTAACATACTCTACACCTTCGGTGGACACGCTGTCACTGTGTAAGCTTTAATTATCTGTTTACTGTTTATTATTGCTGATAATATTATTATTAAATTTTGAGCCTTTTCCAGTTTCACTTTTTTCTTTCCTTCCTTCTGCTACTATTTGGATTTGCTTCTACACGGCTTCTCTTTGCAGCTTTTGCCGGGAAATTATAAAGCCATAACCTTGGGTTTCGACTTTCGAGACCCACAGACCAAATCATATAAATTATATTTACTTTGTTCTCACCCAGTCCCACTCCCATCTCCATCCGTTCCGGCCAGTAACGGAAATATAATATTATCCTAAATCCGTTTCTATATTTACATTAAAAAATAATTTTTAAAATAAACAATTAATGAAATTTTTGTACAGTGAAAAGTGCCCTTTTTTACATTAATACGATCTAACTTTTAACTGTACTTGTGAACGTTTTAACCTTTTCACCCCATCTTTATTTACTTTCCCAACTTTTACCCCATTTATGCTTTTAACAAATATGGTCACGTTTGTCTTCACCTGCCAGCATAATTCCTCCTAATCATGGACCTAAAAGTGAACGATTCTCTAATTATTTTCTGTTACTTTATTAGAATCCTATGGCTGGCATACGGGTCCAACTTAACTTATAATTTAACTATTCCTGGATCCTTTCCATAATTACTTATTTTTACCTATCCGTTTACCATCAAATAATAATTATAGTTTAAATAAAAAATTTTGAGTTCAAACTCTTTAAAAATTTTACTACCATATGCTACTCAGTTGAAACTAAAATTAATAGTTCTATTATGTAACGGAATATGATGTGTATCAAACAAAAAATAGTAATTACTGTTGATTATGATTATAAAATGATTGGTCAAAGTTCATTGAATTTGGACTTATTCGGTTTTTTAAACTTTTTTTCAGGGAAATCATGCACGCCATGTGGAAGCCCCAGAAGTTCAAGTATATTTACTTGCTTGCCACTCTCTACGTCTTCACACTAACGCTTCCGTCCGCTTCCGCCGTCTACTGGGCCTTCGGTGACCAACTCCTCAACCACGCCAATGCCTTCGCCCTCCTCCCCAAGACCCGCTTCCGTGACGCCGCCGTTGTCTTGATGCTCATTCACCAGGTCCTTAATTAACTCCATATTTCACCCTCACACATATCGTACACTCACGTAGCCGATTAATACGAACTTTTTGTTAGCGTAACTGCATTTTTAAGTCTCGAACTCGATGTTTTGTTTCTTTTTACAGTTTATAACATTCGGGTTTGCGTGCACGCCGCTCTACTTCGTGTGGGAGAAGGTAATAGGGATGCATGACACGAAGAGCATATGCCTAAGGGCACTAGCGAGGCTGCCGGTGGTGATTCCGATATGGTTCCTCGCGATTATCTTCCCGTTCTTCGGGCCCATCAACTCCGCCGTCGGCGCTCTATTGGTCAGCTTCACCGTCTACATCATCCCGGCTTTAGCCCACATGCTCACTTACCGGAAAGCCTCCGCCAGACAGGTAATAAGATATGAATTGGATTATTCGACGATTAAAAATTTTAAATTCTCGTTGGTCCGGAATATAATTTGGTTTGTAGTGACGACCGTAAAATTACTCAAAGCGGTGTACAGTGATTGGACACCCCGCGTTTGATGGGGATTCCCACATTCCATTGTTGTTAGAAAGTATCCCTAACAAAGGGGGAGAGAGAGAGAGATGGGATGGTGGGGTTGGGGAGTGGGCAGCAAGTGTACAAGCCAGCATTTAAGGGTTGGGTTTGGAAATATTGAAAAAGCAATAGATATGTAGGTGGCATGTTTTTTTCTAAAAAATTTGACTTTCAGAGTGAAACGATTTTTTCGATTGTGTCTTTTACCGTAGTCTCTTATGGACCAATTTAGGTGGCATGTCCTTTTCATTTAGTTATATTCTAACAGTTTCCTTGGAAAATTTATTGCCCTACCTCCTTTTGAAATGAGCTGGCTTGCTAGTCCAAATCCACACAGTACACTCTTGTTACCATCACTCCATATTATTTTGTCAAAAAGTATTTACCTAACAAGATCAACTAGTTCTAGCTTGAATGTGAACTAGCTACTAATATTCGGGTTTTAAAACTATTTGATATCCGGACATGACGGCATAACCAATATTGTTTTATTGATGTTTGCAGAACGCAGCGGAGAAGCCTCCCTTCTTCTTACCAAGCTGGACCGCGATGTACATCATAAACACGTTCATAGTGATATGGGTTCTGGTGGTCGGATTTGGGTTCGGTGGATGGGCCAGTGTGACCAATTTTGTTAGGCAAGTTGACACCTTTGGGTTATTCGCCAAGTGCTATCAATGCAAGCCACCAGTACCACCGGCAGCTTCAGCACCACTAGCCTCTCATCACTAATACTCGTATTTGGATCAAGCAACCCGTCACCTTTTCGAAAAATGAGATGGAAAAGAGACTTGGAAAGAGAAAAACCCTTTTAAATTAGTTATCCCTGTATCATACATGGGTTGGTAGCAATTAATACCCAATCCCCTCTACATGTAATGTGTGTTGGAGTTTTGTTCTTTTTTCCTTTACTTCTCTCTATAAGGTAGTTCTTTCTAATATCTTTTCTTTTCTTTTAAATTAGTCTTATTTAATTAGTAGCTAGATGCTAAATAGTGTGCCAAATTTGTGATGATGAATCATTTGCTGTCAAAAACTTAGGCTTGATTAATTAAAATCATATATATGTAATTGTTAATGCTTTCTTCTCCTTCCTATCTTGGATGCAATTATTGCTCTCCATGTTTCCAAAGCGTTACGCCCTTAAAGATATCCAAATTGTGGGTCCTTCCACATTTATTGTGATTCGATTAACTCTTACTTTTAATACTAAATTGGATATTATCGTGTTAATGAGGACATGTTTTAGCGGTTCCTTTTGACCCAAGATTCTCTAAATCGGGGCATCGTTGAAGGTTGGGCCCCCCCACCCCTCCCACGTGGGATCCACGAGTATTGAGAGTTTGAAAGTATAAAAATGCGGTTGTATAAATTTGAATTAGTAAATCTACTAAAAATCGGAATTAAAAAAAATCTATTTGAGTTATTAAAAAATATAAAAAATGACAAACCTCTTCTATTAAAATCTAACTCAATTGTGTTTCTACATTTTAAATTCAACGTGTACGATAAAGTTAGAAGAATTTATCGGCGGTTGTTTTACACTCATAAATTTCACAAATCATCTGAATTCATTGACGAACCTTGAAGCTACAAGATTGATGATTAATCAACCTGAATAAACAAATGGCCCTTTGACCCAACTTCGCTCCTCATATTTAATTCTAGCCCGTTGCATATGCGCCCGTAATTGAGGTGTCGTCTTGTTGATCCTCAACTAATAAATTTGGCAACTAAAAAAGTTACTTTTCCGGCGTTTGGCCTCGCTTACTAATAAATAAACCTCAACGTTGTTTAGATTTTTTGGTTGAAACTAATCGATATTCTAATATTTATTGGGTCTATTTATCCAAATTTAAACTGTGCAAAATTTTTAAATAATGAAAAAAAATCTTCTTACAAGAATTTCACGCACTTGCGTTCGTTTCTAAATAGTTCAAAATCGTTTGATTAAATTGTAATAATTTTAATACTAATTGTTCTAAGTATTTTTATCGGTAGAAATTTATACCCATTTTATTGTATTTTAAACCATAGGTACATGGCTAAAAGATGCATAGAGATGAGCGCTCCTGGCCTTCCCTCTGTGTATTTTTATTTGCTTTTTTTTTGTAGATAGTCACATGTTGCTGCCCTTAAATAAAAAATTTATAAGGTCGGCTCCTTTTTTTTTAATTGCCAGTCCCATTTAATTTGAGATAGAAGGAAACCATGGATATGGTAGAAAATCCGGTGATATTATTCGACTTTTTGTTGCAATTTAATACGGCTACTGACAATTTTACATCTTACAAGTATATATATTTATAGCTAGTTAGTTGTAATGGATGGAATTTTCGGGTGAGAAAAATAAAATAAAATATTCACTTGAATATAATTTAACAAGAGCTAGCTAGTAGATACTGGAGTTTTAATGGTCAACTACTTGGAACGGATTTTCCGGGTGGACCGGATTTGGATTCAGGGGGACTACATAAAAGCCATCCCCATGGTATGGACTAAATATGGACTTTTAGATTTGATCAAATTCTTTTTTTATAGATCTGACGGCCAGAATCTGTTGAGGATATTTTCGAGTTTTTACCCAAACATACTCATTAGGGTTCCACCATTTTCCTATATAATCTCAAAAAAAAAAAATCATCTCCCGGCATCGATCTAAAATCATCTCCCCAAATCGGCATCATCTCCCCGATCCCGATCCCCCCCTCCCCGATCCTTCACCTCCTCCCCCCGGCTCCCCTCCCCGATCCCGATCCTCCCCCCCCACCCCTCCCCGATCCCGATCCCC
This sequence comes from Hypericum androsaemum, assembly GCA_963995505.1. Classification (NCBI taxonomy): domain Eukaryota; kingdom Viridiplantae; phylum Streptophyta; class Magnoliopsida; order Malpighiales; family Hypericaceae; genus Hypericum; species Hypericum androsaemum. The sequence goes on from OZ023195.1 coordinate 14,572,608, forward strand.
CCGGCTCCCCTCCCCGATCCCCTCCTCCCCCCTGGCTCCCCTCCCCGATCCCCTCCTCCCCCCCCTGCTCCCCTCCCCGATCCTTCCCCTCCTCCCCCCCGGCTCCCCGATCCCGATCCCCCCCTCCTCGATCCTTCCCCTCCTCCCCCCTGGCTCCCCGATCCCGATCCTTCCCCTCCTCCCCCCCCCCGGCTCCCCGATCCCGATCCCCCCCTCCCCCCGGCTCCCCGATCCCGATCCCTCCCCTCCTCCCCCCCGGCTCCCCGATCCCGATCCCCCCCTCCCCCCCGGCTCCCCGATCCCGATCCCTCCCCTCCTCCCCGATCCTGATCCCGATCCCCCCCCCTCCCCGATCCCGATCCCCCCCCACCCTCCCCGCCGCTTCCCCCGTCCCCCTCCCGCGTCCCCGTCCCCGTCCCCGCCCCACCCGCCCCCTCCCCCCCGCCGCTCCCCCCTGCCGCCCGCTATTTTGTTTCTTCTGTATGTATTTGCAGTCATTTAAACCAGATTAGATTTCTGTTGGTTTGGTACTTCTGTATGTACATATCTTCTGTACGGTGATTTTCTTTTCCTCTCTGTAATTGTATTCTTTGTGGGTGAAGGTGAGATTTGGATTGTTGGATCTATTTAGATTTGAACTTAGTGCTTAAAATTCTAGCAAAAATTCATAGATGAATGATACCAATATTAAAGTAGAATGACACCAATATCCTAGAACGATGATACCAATATTCGAGAAGAATGAAACCAATACATTCAAATGGTATATATTTTCACTTATAATGAGATACCAATATCGGAGAAGATGAAAACCAATATCACGGTGGAATGAAACCAATATCATAGTAGGATTAAACCAATAACATAGAAGATGAAAACCAATATCATAGTAGAATGAAACCAATATCATAGTAGAATGAAACCAATAACATAGAAGATGGAAACTAATATCATAGTAGAATGAAACCAATATCATAGTAGAATGAAACCAATAGCATAGAAGATGGAAACCAATATCCGAGAAAATGGAAACCAATATTCCCATACTTGTATTTATTGCTGATATTTTTATTTATTTATTTTAATTATTGTATTTCTAATATTGTCTCTGTCCCTTTCAGTGGGGATTACCCATGTCCCCACTGAATTTGAACCCGAGGAAAAAGTATAATCAGCAATAAGATTGCTAGGATATAAAAACTCTATAATTTTTGAATGGTAATAAAATTTTATTAATAATTTAACTCTGTTGTATTTTTAAGAACTCAAATTCGGAATATCTTGATTAAAGTAAAATAATTTTCTTACAGTTTGATATTGGTGATTTAAAAAAACCGTACACTTTTGTCCAATGGAAAGATACCTAGCTCAATTGGATTTCCAACTTTCGTGGTGTGGAGCTTTAATTCCTACTCGGAGGCACTGAAGCTATAAACAACAATTTTAATTTGCCTACTTCTTCCTTAATTTATGCCATATTTTCTCACGCTTTTTGACTAACCACAAGTGGAAATAACGAGATCGGATTGAGTGGGGAATAAAAAAAATTTATCCATAGGTGAGGACTATATTTTGGACCATCAGATTTGATTATCTTTAAATCTGATGGTCAATAACCTACCAGGTGATATTGGTTTGCAAGAGGCTGGTTTACGTATGAAGTAATGTTAGTTTACATGTGAAGTAATATTGGTTTGCATGTGTAGTGATATTAGTTTGAGCTAATCCCCATAGATGAGGATTAGCTCAGTCCCACCAAATCAGTCCAAGATATATTAAAGGAAAAATTGCCACCTACGGCCCCATAAATCCTAATCTAAGTTTGCGTGCGGAAAAGCATAGGTAGGAAGAGGTAGCTATTTTGATAGTGACGCTTCACCGGTCAGACTTTGTACTTGAAAATGTATTTTTAAGTGTATAAAGTAAAGTCTTACTGGCCAGGAGAATATAATCTAACCATACCTAGCTATACTTTGCCCAAGCTCTATACTTGATTCCTCCAAAAAGAGGTTCCACATCTTCCTGGACACAAGGTAGTTTTCCTTTGGTGCAAACACAAGAATGAATAATGTCGGGTCACGATGTTCTTACACTTGACGTTATTACCATGTCTATTAGAATTTTCATATCCAATAAAATTTTAAGAATTTTAACACTTGTAAATAATTCTATTACTCTTGTAACTAACAATGTAGTAATATCAACACACTCTTCAAACAAAGTCCATCGAGTCAAAATTTACACGATCTTTGACTATAACAACGTGCAATGAAATTGAAGTCCTGTCGTGACAATAATAAGTGACAATAATAAACACGGGATCAAACTGCTGGTATTACCAGCAGCGGCCCATCTAGTGGCATCTCATCGGGCTTACGGGCCACAACCGCGAAGGCCCGCCCAATTACGAAGATAGAAAGAGAAGGCACAGAAGGACCAGAAAAGAAAACCGAAAAAAGAGCCTTATCCCGAAAACGTAGAGAGAAGCAAAGCTCTTGAGGACGCTATAAAATGGCTTCCATGATGATGGTGGGAGCGCTTCCATTGATGGCCCCACTTCGAGCCCTAACCGTCACTTCCGCTTCGTTGACGATTCGGCTCTCCTCTTCCCAATCCGAATACCAAGGACCCGTTTCGCTCCCCTCCTCATCCGGCTCCTACTGCTCGTACGCTCCTCTAGGTAAATGTCAAACCAATTTCATTTTTATTTTATATATTTTTGTTGATTTTTTTTTTGGAGTTGGGGTTTGAGTCTGGGCGGCGTCGTTTGCAGTGTACTGTGGAAGAGGGGACAAGAAGACCGCCAAGGGGAAGCGGTTCAAACACTCCTCGGGAACGTCAGTCTCTCTCTCTCTCTCTCTCTCTCTCTCTCTCTCTCTCTTATTTCCCCCCATTTTAGCGCATTTCCGTGAAACGGCAGCGTGTTGAATGTGTTCCGACCGTTGGAACTCTTGAGAATGTACCATGTAATAACTTTGGATGTGTGGTATTTATTACAGTCGAGGCCGAGGAACAAGAACAAAGGGAGGGGGCCACCAAGAATACCGGTGCCCGCTAGGGCGCCCAAGCAGGAGATCCTCGTGGAAGAAGAAGAGGAAGAGGAAGCTGTTCCGACCGAGGAGGTTGCTAAAACCGACACCGATGGATCCATCGCGTAATTTCCTATTCCATTTTGTAACTCTTCCCTTCTTTTCTAAACCCCACCAACAACTCTGTTCTTCTTCTTAAGGGCAAGTTTTGACCGCTTAAATATTGGTCTTGTTGCCGTTACAATTGGGTTGGGTTGTTAGCTGATTAATTCAGGTTGAGCCGAGTAGGACTTTGAAATGCGGTAAAGCTCTTATTACTATATTCTCAAGGGTTCGAATTCAAAACTTCTTAATTAAACTAGAATAACGCGCTTACCAAACCAATTGATATAAATGTTTGTTCGTCCTTGTAGCCATTCTTTTAGGTAAATACTAAATAGGGTTGGGGAGCATTATTACTATTTAATGACAAATACCAAGTAATTGTCATCTCCTGCCGCCCTTAGTATTGAGTTTACTTCGTCCTCTTTGTCTTGTTATTCAACTTCTTTTGCACAAGAAACTTAAAGAAAAAGACATCTTCTCCTTGCATTAGGCAAGCATACTAGAGTAGGAATTGGCTATGGTGTCTGAAATAACCGAGGGGTTGGATGAAGATGCAGGCTTCATCCGCGGTGACGATGAAACTCAGAAGCAGAGGATCATGCAGATTATTAGGTAGCAGAAGTCGCCGTGTGTGCCTTCTGTCGCGTCGTCTTCTTCTTCTTCTTCTTCATCTACTTCGCACGGTTCTGCTAATTCTTCGTTATCGTCATCAGACTGAAATGGGAAGTTGATGAAAAGAGGGGCTTCTTCTCTGAGGAGGCTGTTTGATATAAACCACGATGCTAAGCTATCCATGATCAGTCCTCAACCCGAAAGGGGCTATAACAGCCGCGTGGAAGTTTCCGATTCGCCGACGACAAGTAGACCGGATGACCTGAACCAGGACCCAAAACTACAGTCGCTTAGCAGATTGCAGATAGTTGTTAAATGGAGGAAATGGCGAAAGTCTGGATTAAGATTGAGGTTCAGAAGGTTTAGGATTCGAATTTGCTGGTCAAAGTATTAGCCCACCAAGTTTTGAGTCGTCGTGAATCAAAATTAGCATCGAGTTCGTACTCTGAAAATTTATTTGCATTAAAATTCAATAGAGATCTTTTTATAATATAATTTGGGTTGAACCCAATTATTTGCATAGATTTTGTTGAAGTGGTGAATAAACTTTCATGTGTTTCTAGGATGAAGAACGAATATGACACCAAGGTGCATGGTCAATTGCTTGTTTTATTTTAAAATAGACAATATATAATTTAAAAAAATCATCAATAGGCTGAGCTTTTCCAAGCTGTCTTGTGTGACCAATCCAATTTGTTCAATAGCCGGCTGGTCGAATAATCCTATCATAATAGTAAATAAATTTAATGCCTCCAAATCTCTCAAGCCTGTCCATTTCCTCCATTGTCCTAACAAAACAGAACCTTAGCCAATATGAGATCAGAAATAACAGAGGAAGAAGTTGACGAGGAGCCAACACCTTCCTATGCCACCACCAAGGAAGCTGAAAGGGACAGGATCAGGCAGATCATAGTACACCAAAGATCAGTCTACTGCTCCTTGTCTACATCCTCGTCCTTCTCATCTTCATCATCCGCTTCGTGTTCCTCGTCATCGATCAGGAGCAGAAGCAGCCTGTTGGACCTGATGAGAGGCGGAAGCACTTCTCTGAGGAGGCTGTTTGAGATGGAACACACCAGCTTGGTAAGCCATTTCAAGGACTACAGCGGGTCACCCTTGGTTAAGACTATTCCCTTGTGGGGAAGCGATACGGACGATGGGACGTCGGATTATTGGGCACCGATTAGGCAGATGGGAACTGTCAATGTTCCGAGGACGGATACTCCAAGTACAGCTGCTTCGGGCGGTAGCTTCCCGGCCGGAGATGTTTCCATCAATCAGGATAGGATCACAGGTACAAGCAGGAAGAAATTAACTAGGAAGGAGTCGTTTAGGAGGTTACCAAGATTCGGAATTTGGAGATGGAAACGGTTTTTCAGATTTGCATTGAGATTGAGACGGCTTAGGATTAGGATTTGTGGTAGATTGATGTAAAAACATGTTACAAGCTGCATTATATCACCTGTGTAGATTAGCATTCATTTTTATCAGTTCCAATGAATAAGAGCATTGAAATAGAAACTTGGATCTTGATGGTTTTATCTCATTATCGTCGGGTAGTCGAGTTACACGACTTAAACCACATCCCTCCACGTGCTGAACCGTCAAACCACATGATACGTAAGTGTACTTTCGACATAGTCCATTACTATGAGATGTAAATGTTGTCACAGATGACACAATGATTCGAGAGCAAGCTGCCCATTACACTTCCTTCATCAACACGGTATCTACTGCTTCGCTTGTTCCATAAATGAACACCATAAGCCTCTCCACTTAACTGAAGCAACTTGGCTCGTACCCACTTGGAATCCTCTTCGCTCCTCGGTTTCCGGAAATAGCAGTCGATCTTGGACCAATCGACCGGATAGAAGGCCGCTGGGGGCAGTACGGTGAAGTTGTACCCTGGCCTTCCAGTGACCCTCCTAACAACTCTGGATACTAGATACGGCCCATTGTGGCCCCACTTGTTCCCGTCGAAAGTCAACGCGAACTCCTGTATGAATTTGAAGAGGAGCGGATGCTCTCTGTCGAAAACCAGTACAGCGTTGTTCAATCTCGTCCAGTTCTTCGATACTGTATCTACACTCTGAGCTCCGATCGAGTTCCTTAATCCTGTGAAGCTGTTCAGGACAATGAAGTCCGTGTCCAAGTAAACGCCTCCGTACTTGTACAGGGCCACCAGCCTAACGAGATTCGACAGGTTCTGAGCTAGGGAGATCCCTCCAGGGTCCTTGTTCCCGCTCTTCATCGCTTCGAACCAGGCCTCTGCCGGGGTGTTCCTCACCAGAAAGGGGAGGTCAGGAGCAATTGCAGTGACCCTGATCCCGCGGTCTAGAAGCGGCTTCAGGATCCTGTACCCTCCAGGGGAGTCCATAGTTTTCGACAGGATGATCAAGCATCCATCCGGGTGGACTTGAAAAAGGCTCTCCATCGCCAGGAACTCTCTCCTTTTGAAGGACTCCGCGAGGGAAATCCACGTCATGAAGAACTGGACCTCGCATTCCTTGTCGAAAAAAGACAGGACCCTGAGGTGGAATTCCTTCGTCAGGTTGGTGGACTGCAGGATATCGAATTCGAGCAGGTTCTTCCTGAACCAAGCAATTCTCTCCCCCTCTGTGACATTCTCAGGAGGCACCATAGTGTACCCCGAAGAAGGATTCTTATTTCTACCTTCTTCAGGAATCTCTCCTGTGGACTTGATCTTCCTCTCCGTGGCGAAACTTGGCAGCACCACATCAGAAACTTCCGCGGATTCCCGAGTTCGTTGAGGAACCTCGTACAGGACACTGTTTCTGTATCCACAGACGATTAGTAGTACAGTAGCAAACGTGAAGGTAAGAAACAGAATAGTCTCGCCGCGGCAGCTTAGCCTCTGGTAATCTGACATCTTACCAGAATGTTTCCTCGTCAGGAGAGTTGATTGGTTTGGATTGAACCTTTGTTGGGAGGAATTCATGTCTGAAATTGGTCCTGAAATCTAGTTAGGCTTTCCTGAACCTTATTTGGCAAATGGAAAGTCTAGTTAAGCCAGATAAGTACTGATTAATTCTTGAAGTCGAAATCACCTGAAATCCTTTTCGAAAGAGGAAGAGCATATGAATCTTCGTCCAATATTTTTAGTCGTATAATCCATGATCCTTTTGTCCTTATGAGTAAATTTCCTTCGGATCCACCGCATTGTGAATTCTCCAAATTTTTTTTATGGAATTTCGTTGCCGCTTAGGATCTGCACAATCTTTGTTCTTAAGTGAGTTGACTCAACAAGGTAGATACATTGCAAACATGTGCAGGAGAAACAAATGATCACTCTGGGAATGTAGCTGTGTTATTTGCAGTAGGCGGCAAACGGGCCGGATGGAGTAAGGGACAAAGGAGGAAACGTAAGGGTTAATTGGCAGAGATATCTTCTATCTAGTAATATTTATTATTAGATAGTTAAAATATCTTTGTTATTTGTTTAGGCGATGTTTAGTACTACCGCGCTGTTAGATGTAGTGCCATTCGTGCACATAAGACGTAGCCTTTTGATGGATAATAGAACTTTACTTATATACAAAAAATAGGATCATATCAAATTCAAATTAGTCGACTAAGTGAGTGCGCAACAAACCGAAAAAAATTCTTTAAAAAATGGATAATGGCCAAGTCTGCAACGGCATTTGCAGGCCAGAAATAACCCATTAGCAATATAAGACCTCGCCAGGTGAGCCTCAATCCAGTAGCGGCCCAAAGTTGGATCAAGGCCGTAGAATTACATGAAACGGTCTATTTAGGGCCATAGGAAAAAAACAAATCGTGGACTTTGTGACAAAATGCAAAGAAAAATCAGCTAAAAGACCAGATAGATTGGAACCACTTGCAATATGTTAGAGAATACTATACTATACTATACTATACTATACTATCCCCTTTTTTCCTTTAAGAGATTTGAGAAAGGAATCCCTTATGTCCTGCAATTTGTTGACCACGAAGTTGATAGTCATTCGCTTTCTTGGTAATCTCGTGGAACAGGCAAGTCCAACCTCCAGAACTGAGACGAGACACTCTTGTATGATGGTAGAACTCTCGGTGTCCGAATGTTCGTGCTCAAGAACCATTGACCGGTCGATGATCTCCATGACATGTTCAGGCAGAGACATCTTAACAAACTTGTATATGTTCAAGTCATCTTTGAACATCTCATCAAGAGGGCTCCTTCCTGTGAACAACTCTAGCAGTAGGATTCCGAAGCTGTAGGTGTCTCCGAGAGTCGAAACCGGACCGCCCGATCCGTATTCTGCAGTATCACAATGCAGAGAGACTGTCAGGATATGTACAAGGCCATGTGCTTGCTAGGATTGAGCACATCAAAAGATTAAGAGGGTACCTGGAGGAATGTAGCCAATTGAACCCTTTAAGCCATCTGACACAGCTTGGTTTTTCTCGGACTTGGCTCGCGAGTTCTGGAGGATTTTCGCCAATCCGAAGTCGCCCACATGGGCAGTCATGTCTTTGTCGAGAAGGACATTGCTCGGTTTCAGGTCACAGTGGGCAATCGGAGTATCATAATGGTGATGGAGATAGTCTAATGCACAAGCAACATCAATGGCGATGTTCAGTCTCCGGATGAAGCTCAGCTGCTTAGTTTGGCTTTGGTCGTCATTTCTTGGATGCAGCCACTGGTCTAGGCTACCATTCGGCATCAGCTCGAAAACAATCGCCTTGAAATCGTTACCTTGACGATCTACGCTCGAGCAGACATCGATGATTCTTAAGAGGTTCCGATGCCGTAGGCTTCGCAAAGCGTTGCACTCGTCGATGAAGCTGGCCGAGGCTCCTCTTTGTTGAAGGTTTATGACTTTAACTGCTACAACTTTCCCATCAACAGCCAAAACTCCCTTATAGACAGAACCGAAACTTCCTGAACCGATAAAATTTTCAGTGGACAAGTTACCAGTGGCCTTCATGATGTCTGAATAAGACATTCCTGCTTCCCATTCCCCGAATGGAGGTGGCGTTGATCTTCTCGTCCTCGACTTTCTCGCCTTTCGGATCAGGAAAAGAGCACCGAATAGAATCACCACAAAAAGGAAAGCACTACTCACTGATAAGATCACCACAAAGACCATCCGACTTTTCCTGTGCCCTCGTCCTGAGCACGAGCGTAGCTGCAATGCTGGCACGCCATCGCAGAGGCCGTTGTTTCCGAGTACAGAAAAAGCAGTGTCGTTTGCGAAGATGCCATCCATCGGGACAGCCCCGTCGAAGTGATTGTACGAGAGATTGAGAAGCTGGAGAAACAAAAAGCTGCTGAGGAATTCCGGGATTGTTCCTGACAAGTTGTTGTGTGAAAGATCCAGCTCTACCATTCCTCTCAGACTCTGGAAACTTCGAGGAATTTCACCGTCAAAACGATTGCTCTCTAAATGCAGGCGTTCCAGGCTGACACAGCTGCCAAGGCTGCTCGGGATAATACCCGAAATGTCGTTCCCGGACAGATCCAACTCGACCAGGTTAATCAAGTTACCGACTTCTGCAGGCAAGAGACCAGTCAACGAATTGTGAGACATAACCAAAGAGATCGACAGGGAAGCAAGCCCGATAACCTCTTTCGGTATTGTTCCATTGAAGTTGTTGCTTGAAAGGTTCAGGTTCTGCAGACTCTTGCAGCTTCCAAGACTTGAAGGTATGCTTCCTTCAAACCTATTTTCCTCCAGGAAAAGCCTTGTCAATCTCGTCAAGTTACCGATGGACGAAGGGATCAATCCGGATAGCTTGTTGGCATGCAAATGCAGACCCTGTAAATTCTGCAGCATTCCTATGGTATCAGGTACATTGCCAATCAATAAGTTACCTTCGAATCCGAGAAGAGTCAAATTAACAAGATTCACAATACCAACAGGTATGCTACCGCGAATCCGATTCTCTCCTAACGTCAGTATCTGCAAATTGGTGGAAAGATTAGCTATTGATGCAGGCAATTCCCCACCGAAACGGTTTCCTCTTAAGCCTAACACCTCCAGAGTTGTGATGTTGGCTAAAGAACTAATGAAGTCCAGTCCATCAGCTTCCCAACTCCCTAGCAGATTATCGTCGAAATTAAGCCTCACCAAGTTGACCAAGCTCCTCAAATTCTCAGGAATGGTCCCCGTTAGTCCGTTCTGCGTGAAATCAAGAACCTGAAGTCCGGTAGCATTCGACAAGGAAAGCGGTATAGGCCCGGTAAAATTGTTCACACCTCCAGCGAAAATCTGCAACCCGGGCATCTTGAGGCCAACATCTTGAGGTAATCTCCCATAGAGTTGGTTCTGAGTGACCGAGAAGTAGTACATTGAAGAGATATTAAACATGGAAGCAGGGATAGTACCAGAAACAAAATTTCCATAAATTTGAAACTTCCCAAGCCCTCTCAGCTTCCCTAACTCACTTGGTATACTTCCTTTCAGATTGTTCAAAGGAAGTGATATACCAAACAGAGAAGAGAAGTTCCCCAACCAAGGCGGGATCGACCCGGTAAGGTTGTTACCTCCGAGACCGAAGACAACCAAGTTGGTGAGTGATCCGAGCTGGTCCGGGATATCTCCGACAAGCTCGTTCAGAGACAGCTCCATTATCCTTAACCTCGTAGTAAGATTCGTAGGAATCCGTCCGGAGAAGGAATTGGACGTCAGGTTTAGCTCCTCCAAGTACCTGAGACGTGAAATCTCCTCAGGAATCCCACCGACAAATCCATTGTACCTGAGGTTCAGTTCTGTGAGGAACGTGAGGTTGCCGATCGACGATGGCAATGGACCCACCAGGCTCTGAGACTGTAGCATCAGGGTTGCGACTCGCCCACCGGTGGGCGAGTCGCAAGTGACGCCAGCCCAGTTACAGAGGTGGACGGAGTCGTTCCATGAACTCAGGACTCCGAGTGGGTCCTGAGTTATGTGTTTCTTCAAGTCTAGTAGAGCTTCCCGGTCGGTCTCGTTCCCTGACTTGGATAAGGAGGAGGAGCTCTTGCATAGGAACACAACAAGAACCAGAACAAAAGGATTTACAGAGGATTTCTCCATCTTGTTTTGTTATTTTTGTAGCTTTTATGACGTTCTTTGAGCGTACAAGTTTTCCATTTTTTTAGTTCGGTTAATAAAGGTTTGGCCATTTTGCTCGTCATCTTCGCATTTTTATACTGCCTATTATTTATTTACACACCACTATTACTAAATCCGATTAATCTAAAATTGAGACGGATGTGATATATAAATGGTGGTACATCCTCCAAAAAGTATTAGCTGCATTATATTAATTCGAACTCTAAATTTTAACTAGAATAATTTTATTTTCAATGTTTAATGACTCGTGGGACCTTTATTTAATCGAAAGATGGGTACCTTTAGCCAGAAGGGACGTACCTGGTAAATACGTTTACCAATTCGGAGGAAAAGAAAATCGTAGCTTTTTTTCAGTGGGCACGGACTTTTGACTTTTCAGGTATTATAATTGAATATGCATGATATTTTAGGTGTCCATGTCATGTTCCTATGCACCGTTACTTGTCCAGGTTTGTCACCTTAAATTGTTGGAAAAAAGCCCGTATTAAAAGCCCCAATCCATCCCCTTCTGTGGATACGGGCCCAGTGAGTGTTTTTGTAGAACTCACTTTAGATTGTTGGAAAAAAGCCCGTATTTACGGCCCAACCCAATATAGGTTTACTTGTAACTGTAATTAGAGATGACAGAAATACCTACCCTGATGGTCGAATCATACCCTTATCCCATGGGTCTAGGATATATTGATTTTGACAGGGTATGAATATGAGTCCACTTTTAGAGGTGGAATTTAGGGTAGGGTATGAATCATATGAATTCCTACCATACTTTGGACCCTATCTAAGTTCGGTGCGGTGTCGGTGTGCAAATTGACACCGCACTACAATTGTTTTTGGTAAAATGCACACCGCGCGGTTTGGTCGAAAACTGCGTTGTTCGGAATGGCATGGTGTCGGAATGGTGCGGTGCGGATTGCAGTTTGGATCGCAAATTCGAACTTGGCCCATTTCAACCAAGCCCAAATCAACACAAAAATCTAGGGGTGCACAGTTCTAATAAAGAACCCAATGAAGAAACTCAACCAAGCCCAAAAACCAAGCGTGCATCCTCATTTTTACAAAATTATTACAAAACCCAACTAGGTCGTTACAAATTGGAACCGCCTCAGGACCAGATTAACCAAAAAGGTCAATCCTTTGGACCAAAATCTCATTACCAAGAAAGACCCTTTTCTTGTTGTTTCCTTACCAGTGGCTGCACACGCTTGTTATTTCCTCGGATGCCGCCAGAGAGAGCGTCGAGATAGCAAAAGGCCCCAAACAGAAATTTCTGAGCATGACCGTTGAAGGGAGTAGCGGCGGAGGGAGTCGGACAGAGAGGAAGCACGATGGTCGCCTGTCGGGAGAGAAAGGGAAGGTTGTCGCCTGGTACTTGGGAGTTGGGAGAGAAACTGAGAAAGGGAAAAGGAAGGGGGTCGGGAGAAGGAAAGGTGAATATATGTAAGAGATATAAAACGACGTCGTACGGTGCGGTAAACCAGCCAAACTGATGCCGTCCCGATTAGGTGCAGTGCGGTGTCAAACCGCTCACCTACACAGTTACATATTTGCGGTGTCCGTTTCTGCAGTCTGGTGGGGTGTCGGGTTTTTTTCGGTTTACAACTCACCCCTAACTAGACCTTGATTATGATTAGATTCTAATTAGACCATTTTTATCTTTATTTTTTTATTTATAAATTATAATATAGTTTTTAAATATTCTAAAAAATACGTCATGATATTGACTCCAAAATTTGAAATACATGTAATTATATATTTTTTATTGATATACTAAATATTTCATGATTAATCTTCACATATTAATTATGATTTATTTGAATTATATATTTATAACTAAAATTTTATGTTTAAAAATTATCAAAAATATCTTGCATTTAATTAACTGGTCAGACCCTGCAAATCCTGTAAACCCCTGCGAACCCGAGGGTAGGAGTATGGGTCTGGTCATGAAATTTTTCAAGGGTCTAAAGTAGTATGGGTCAAATTTTCCAAATTAGAGTATGAGTATGATACTACCAATATATATCCTACAATATCCATCGTCATACCTAATTATAATCATAGATTTTTGTTTAAGTTATGGTTTACGCTAAATCATAACTTTTTAACTGTACAATCTGAACTGTGTACTAGAGATCGTGCATGAAATTAATGTTTCAGACACTGTTTTTACTTCACCGCAACCATCGTTTTGCACTCCACGGTTTGTATTATCTCGAAGCTTTTCTAATTGGTGGAATTTAAATTTTAAATATTTCTCGGTTAAATTTAAAAACTCATTATTTAGACCATAAATAAGAATCTTCCTCAGTAAGTCAATCGGGCAGTCCAATGTACCCCTCGACTGATGTGAACCTGAAAAAAAATGAGGTGTGTACCTGAAAATTTGTGATGGCTCTTATTTAATACATGAAACCCATCCCATCAAAAAAATAAACGTCGGCCATGGAAAAGGGAGAACCCACCCGGATTAACAATGAATTTTTTACCGTATATTTACGGGTTCATTAGTAATTTTATAATAGGTCATAGTTCAATTTTAACGACACTATTTAGATCAACCGGTAAGAATGCTATTCTAATTTAATCAAATATTTGTTACGAGATTTTATCATCTTTTAAAAATTTTATCTAATTCAAACATAAATTTATCAACATAGTAAATCTCCTAATATCAAATGGTAAAAAAAATATACTGTTCAATTTCAAAATATCAATAGTCCAAATATTATTACCAGCTAGACCAACATCGAAATTAATTACCTCACTCTGCGTGATCACTCCTCTCGGGGAACTAAACCGAATCAAGCTAAAATAACCATTTCAAGCAAAGGAGGGAGAGGGAGGGAGGGAGGGAGGGGGAGAGAGAGAGGTCGAAGAATGAGTGAAGTTGGTTGAGATTCTCCCGTTGCAAACAAACAAGTCGAAGGTCACTGGGACACGCGGACAAGGATCCGTTCTTTTATAAAAACCCATCTTTGATTTAATAAAAACGCATCTCCCAAATCTGACATTGCCACCCAGAAACCAACCCACTTCTGCAATATTCACCATCTGGGTATCTTCATTAACAAGTGATGAAAACGCTAGCGAGTCCTTGCAAGATCGTCCTTGAGTGTTACCAGAGACAAGATGTTAGCTTTTGGCCTTCGAAGAGACTGGTTACGTCTGGTTTCTTGCGTATTGTGTCGGCGGCTAAGTATAAGGGTATAAACCCAGTTGTTGTCTCCTCCTCCACCTCTTCTTCTACTCCGTCTCTGTCACCTGGTTCTCAGGTAACCTGCAAAAAGTTCTGCATTTTAATGGCAAAACTTCTTTTGTTTTGGTCCGTTTTAATCACAAGAGAGTTGTTGTAACTAATCCAAGTCGTAGGAATTTTCGTATTTTACCCAAAACTTTATTACAATGAATAACTTGTAACTTTCAATATGAGATTTTCAAACGAAGCCCATCATATCTCGTATGAGCAATTGATTGAGACTACGTAGGAATCGGGAATCAGGAATTTTCCAATCTTAAATCTTAAGACAATAGATAGATTGATTTTTTACACTTATAAATAAAATTTGCAACTTTCAATACATGATTCTCCAACTTGAGAACTAACAAGTTTACAATTTGTTGTCTTTTTTAGGTGAAGTTGGAGAAATTAGAGACAGGGGATCAGGGGACTTGTAAGTACTCTCTTCAGTTGCATTTTTTTGGGGACTATGTTCAAGGGTCAATGCCTATGTCTGTGTTTTGTATCATTCTAGAATCTTCTTTTCATGTCATTGTGTTTTTTTTTGAGTTGTGCAGATCAAACGAGGAAGAGGGTCCATGTCAAATTTCAGATTCAGAAAGAGTGCTCCTTTGGGGAACAGTTTATGATAGTAGGGGACGGTCCGATGCTCGGGCTGTGGAACCCATCAGATGCTATTCCATTGCAATGGTCAGACGGACATGTTTGGACTGTTGAGCTGGTAAGAGTCTGAAATCAAGATATCCTTCTTCGTTACTTTGGAAAGGAAAAAAATTGTAATTGTAACTTTCCGGTGTTGTTTTAGGATGTGCCCGCCGAAGAGACCATCCAGTACAAGTTCATACTCCAAGGGATCGAGGGGACCGTTTCGTGGCAGCCAGGACCCGATAGAATCCTCAAGACCTGGGATACCGATGGAACAATTTTTGTCTGGGAAGACTGGGAAAATTCAGCTTTGCAGAAGACGACGGAGGAAGAACCATCGGCACAGGATGGTGCCAGGCCTGAAATTGCCTCAGAAATGCTTATCGATGCTGATATTTCGACTCGTCGAGATGAAGATATTGATTCCAAGGTCGGCAATGGATCAGTCGCTGCAAATGTGGGTCCCGAGTTACATTACATGGAGGAGGATCCGACGATCATGAACGGAATGTCAGAAGGAATGAAAATTAGTCAGCTTGCAGCAGAAAGCACTCGAGAGACGAATGGCAGAGTTCCGATGGCGGCAAAGTCATCATCCAGTATGGATGTTGAAGAAAGTCTGATCACAAGTGAAGGAGAAGTTGTTCTGGTACCTGGCCTGTCTCCAGTTTTGGAATCATTCAACGTTGAGAGAAGCGTAGCCTTCGATGCATCCCTCGGTGTGAAGCAAGTTATGGATAACCATCTACCAGAGGTAACTGCCTGATGAATGCAATGTCTAGTTTCTTGTTTCACTTTATTCTCTCTTTTCAGAGCAACTAGACTCTGCTGCTTTGACTTCAAATCAAATAACATTCTGTGAAATCCCCTGTAAAAAAGAATATTGATCACGTGGAATGGGAGATCCTTGCAATTGAAACAACCAGTTTACCGTGTACCTCCTTGAAGCAAAATTTTCCCGAGAATAAGAGAAGTTACCAAATGTAATTATGAGGCGATTACTTCATCTGAGTTGGTGTCTAACCAGACTATTCGAGCGATACAACCTGCGCTTTTGCAATCACTGTATGCCAGATACTTCTGATGTTGTAGATTCCTTATCGTGATTATAACATACTATAATTGAGAAATCATAAAATAATTGACGTTAAATTAATTAACGAACGAATTCGTTAAATCGTAAATACACTTACTTGTTGTAGTGCAGTATCCACAGGATCGTAACGAATTCTCGTTACTGGTCGGTTCTTACTCACGATATATTGGAGTTGAGAATAATTTCCACGACTTTATCTGCCTCGGAGTCGAATCGAGAACTCAGTGATCAAATCAGTAATTTGCCCTTTTCCTATGTGTACCGATCATCCTCATGATCTCGTCCTCTTCTCCTTTTAAAGGAGAAACATTTTCTCCCACGTCACCACCAAGTGGTGTATTGCATTCCATGTAGCCAAGCTACAATTGGTAGCTTGTACTTGCAATAGTAGGATGTGGCAGAGGAGGAAGCCATCTCTTACACATCACCACCAAAAGGTGGACAAGCTACACTAGTAGCCTTTACTTGTAAGCCAAAAATGTGGCAACAACCCATGATCAAACATGGGTGTTAAACCAACATCTCCCACTCATACATGATTGATCATAATCAATATTTTCTCTTATCATGTTTGGCAGATATTTCGTGCGACTAGCATACATCGAATGCACGTAGCTAAATTCAAGAGCACTTTTCGGCCACTTGAATGATAGCATCTCGATACCTCCATTACATAAAGTATGTCTTACCTTAGGTCTCATCTCACATTCTTTGTTTTCACATGTGATTTCCGAAACAATCTATTCGTATTCACTATTGTATTGCTCTCAATACAATAGGTGCACCAGTGAACCACGAAGTTTTTCGAATGTGATCGATAGAGAACCTTCTCCCTTAACAATATTTTTTTCCATCATGATCCAGCCTGCTTTTCTAGTCAGCCTTGCCAGGTCGAATCAAACCATGACCCTTTAAAGACTTTCCAAGCTAGCAACACTGAATCATATTTCCAAAATATATTTAGGATCTTAAGGGTAGAGTTCCGGAAACCATAGTTTTCAAAGTTGGTCTCACACCAGGGAAACTGAAATCACTAAATAATAAAATTGATTTCTCATCCATTGGTCGTAGAGCACACATGATACAATTCATGTGCTATGGTATTCTTTCCTGATAAAGGAGCACATGTCTCTCGCAAATAACACCATACTAGAGCATCAGCCTCGATGTTTACAAACAATAGCTTTAGCCCACACAAAGACTGCTCTACGCTATCAAGGCAGAATTATGGTAAGTTCTACTTACTTCTTACCATTGGATTTTAAATAATCCTATAAGTTTCAAAAAACTTATTTAATGTAGCAACTATTGCTTACACATAATCTTGCGCTTTAACAAGACTGCTCTTGTAGTTAAGCAAGACGACATTCATATTTTAGAACAGGCACTCAATATTTAACAACGTTCTAAAAATTGCCTCATCTCAATCAAGAATCAACTCATGACTCCCACTGAGGTAAACACCCGTATGAGTGGGCTACTTCTCTTTTCGACATGCATTAGTAAATGTTACCCTAAATAACATTCACACAATACGTATTGCTAAAAACAACATTATATTTAACAACAAATTCTTTACAATATGAGCAAAAATACTAAAACTTTCGCAAACCTAGGGACCTGATATATTTTTTAAATACATCTCTAACAACACCCTTGGTCATTGGGTCTGCGACCATATCTTGTGTAGATATGTATTTTATGCTCACCTCCTTACACGCAACCATATCCCTAACAAAGTGATATTTGATGTCGATATGCTTTGCTCTGCTATGATACCTAGGATCTTTAGCAAAAGCTATCGACGCTTGATTATCGCAAAATAAGCTCACTGGTTCTTTTGAGTCTGTTAGGAATAAATCGCTTAAGAATCTCTTCAACCATACTGCCTCTTGTACAGCAGCTGCAGAAGCTACATATTCAGCTTCCATAGTTGACAGGGAGACACACGTCTGTTTCTTGTTACTCCATAAAATAGCACCCCTGCCAAGCAAGAAGACATATCCTGATGTAGATTTCTTCTCGTCCACATCACCACCCCAATCAGCATCGGTGTAACCTCTCAATGTCAGGT
Source organism: Hypericum androsaemum (assembly GCA_963995505.1). Lineage (NCBI taxonomy): Eukaryota > Viridiplantae > Streptophyta > Magnoliopsida > Malpighiales > Hypericaceae > Hypericum > Hypericum androsaemum. The sequence goes on from OZ023195.1 coordinate 14,590,483, forward strand.
CTTGACCTTGATAACACAGTGAGTATTATGCAGTCGTATTCAAGTATTTCATAATTCCCTTGACTGCTTTCCAATGTGCATTACCTGGATTAGACTGGTATCTGCTCGCTATCCCAACAGCATAGCAAATATCTGGTCTTGTACACAATATTGCATACATGAGACAACCAACCGCATTGGCATAAGAGATTTTCATCATATCCCTTTCCTGCTGAGCTGTTTTAGGACACATGTCTTTATTGAGATGGTGACCTTTAACAATTAGGACATATTTGGGAATACTATCATTACAATTGAATCGTTCTACTACTTTGCGGATATAGGTCTCTTGTGAAAGAGACAATAGCCTCTTCGAACGATTCCTCGTGATCTTAACCCCGAGTATGTAATCAGCTTCTTCCATATCTTTCATTTCAAAGTTGGACGAGAACCAAGCTTTGAGCTCGATTAGATATCCCATGTCATTTTCAGCTATTAGAATATCATCAACATATAACGTAATTATGACAAACTTCTTACCTGAGTGCTTAATATAGACACAATGATCTTCGTCTATCATTTTAAAGTCATACGACATGATCGTATTATGAAAACGAATATACCATTATCTAGAAGATTGCTTAAGGCCATAAATTGATCTTTTCAATTTGCAAACCATATGTTCGCTGCCTTTTTGGATGTAGCCCTCTGGCTGGACCATATAGATTTTTTCATCCAGTTCTCCATTGAGAAAAGCAGTTTTAACATCCATTTGATGCAACTCAAGGTTCAAATTTGCCACTATAGCCAGAATAATCCTAATGGACATGAATCTAATAACAGGAGCAAAAGTCTCCTCATAGTCAACTCCTTCCTGTTGTCTAAATCCTTGGGCAACTAAGCGAGCTTTGTACCTTTCGATACTTCCGTTTATTTTACGCTTAATTTTGAGAATCTATTTATTCTTAATTGCCCTACGTCCTTTAGGTAGGTCAACCAGTTCCCAAACTTGGTTTTTCTTCATGGAAGCCATCTCTTCCTCCATTGCTTTACCCCTTTCATTCTTTTCGGGAGATGATAAAGCGTTAGAAATATTCTTAGGTTCATCTTCATCTTGTAGGATTGCTGAAAGAATCTCACTTGGACCATTATGTCTTCTTAATGATACCAAGAAAGTATTTGCAGCACCTTCAATCTCATATCGTCGGCGTGGAATGCTAGTTCTTTTAGTTCTACAAATTTTCTGATTTTGATAAGCATCTCTCATGTATTCATCATAACCTGGAATCGTACTCCAACTGAAGCAAAAATCCATACTCCCACTGGAGTTCGGAATTGTACTCCCACTAAGATGTTGATCATTTGGATCATGAACTTCCGGATCAATTGGAGATGGAAAATCTTGATTTTCCTCCTCCACAATTCTCCCACTCGGATAGAGTGATCCAGATGATTGTGGCTTATTAACTTCATATAAGGCAAGATCATGACTCACCTCTCCCAATTTTAGAAAATCTTTTTCCAAGAACGTGACATCTTATGATTCAAATTGTGTCACTTGTCCATTTTCTAGTTCGCCTACGAACACGTATCCTTTTGATATTTCAGAGTATCTTATAAAAATACTCTTTCTACCTCTCGGTCCTAATTTACCGTATGTACTTGAGGTAGAATGGACGTAAGATGCACATCTCCACGGTCTTAAGTAGCTCAGATCAGGTTTTCGACCTGTCCACATTTCGTAAGGGGTGGTAGTGACAGACTTAGAGGGGACACAATTTAGAACATATGTAGCGGTAAGGAGTGCATCTCCATAAAAGGATATAGGCAAATTTGCCTCCGCCATCATAGACCTAACCATGTCAAGAAAGGTTCTATTCCTTCTTTCTGCTACCCCATTTTGTTGAGGTGTATAAGGAATGGACAACTGATGTTCAATTCTTTTTTCTTAACACAGAGCTTTAAATTCATCAGAAAGATACTCGCGACCACGATCAATTTGTAAGGCCTTAATCTTTCGATCTAGTTGATTCTCAGCATAATTCATAAATATCTTGAAACAACTTATTGCTTCTGATTTGTGAGAAATCAAATAGATTTGACCATATCTACTATAGTCATCTATAAAAGTGATAAAAAAATATGCTCCATGTCTAGCCCTCACATTCATTGGAGATCTGCCTCGGAGTCGAATTGAGAACTCAGAGATCAAATCAGTAATTTGCCCTTTTTCTATGTGTACCGATCATCCTCATGATCTCGTCCTCTTCTCCTTTTAAAGGAGAAACATTTTCTCCCACGTCATCACCAAGTGGTGTATTGCATTCCATGTAGCCAAGCTTCAGAAGAAGGTCCATTTTATTCACTCATTGTAGCTTTGCTCTTTTGGCCCATCTTCTTCTTGCTTCCTCTGAAGCTAGGCCCAGTCACGTGTGCTGCTGGGTGGACTCTGATTGCTAGGAGGCGATCATCTTCTAGCTCGAGGTGACGGGCCATGTCATCAAATGTCGTAACATTATCAGCATGGGTAAGAGTCATTTTCATGTGTTCCCAATTTGTAGGCAGGGAACGAAGGACAAGGCCTTTTGAAACGCGTTTAGAGTGGAACAAATTTATTTTATTCCCTAAGAGTTTCTCACGTTTGCGAAATAAGGACGAAATCCTTATTCGCCTTCTGCGTTAATTTCAGATTAGTACCTGGGATTTTCACCCGTGTGCAAATAAGGACGAAGTCCTTTTATATGCGTTTTGAACCACAACTTCAATTCAATTCGCAGAGATTTACCAATTATACAAGTAAGGACAACAGAAAGCATTTTCAAGAACATTTTCATGAAATCCAATTTTTTTTTGAACAAAAATTACACATAATTTTAGTTTTCAAAAAATTAATTAGCATCCAGAACGAAAATTAATCAAGCTCTGATACCAATGTAGATTCCTTATGGTGATTATAACATACTATAATCTAGAAATCATAAAATAATTGAGGTTAAATTAATTAACGAACGAATTCGTTAAATTGTAAATACACTTACTTGTTGTAGTGCAGTATCTACAGGATCGTAACGAATTCTCGTCACTGGTCGGTTCTTACTCACGATATATTAGAGTCGAGAATAATTTCTACGACTTTATCTGCCTCTGAGTCGAATCGAGAACTCATGGATCAAATCAATAATTTGCCCTTTGTCTATGTGTACCGATCATCCTCATGATCTCGTCCTCTTCTCCTTTTAAAGGAGAAACATTTTCTCCCACGTCACCACCAAGTGGTGTATTGCATTCCATGTAGCCAAGCTTCAGAAGAAGGTCCATTTTATTCACTCATTGTAGCTTTGCCTTTTTGACCCATCTTCCTCTAGCTTCCTCTGAAGCTAGACCTAGTCACGTGTGCTGCTGGGTGGACTCTGATTGCTAGGAGGCGATCCTCTTCTAGCTCGAGGTGACGGGTCATGTCATCAAATGTCGTAACATTATCAGCATGGGTAAGAGTCATTTTCATGTGTTCCCAATTTGTAGGCAGGGAACGAAGGACAAGGCCTTTTGAAACGCGTTTAGAGTGGAACAAATTCACTTTATTCCCTAAGAGTTTCTCACGTTTGCGAAATAAGGACAAAATCCTTATTCGCCTTTTGCATTAATTTCAGATTAGTACCTGGAGTTTTCACCCGTGTGCAAATAAGGACGAAGTCCTTTTATGTGCGTTTTAAACCACAACTTCAATTCAATCCCCAGAGATTTACTAATTATACAAGTAAGGACAACAGAAAGCATTCTCAAGAACACTTTCATGAAATCTATTTTTTGAAAACAAAAATTACACATAATTTTTGTTTTCAAAAAATTAATTAGCATCCAGAACAAGAACTAATCAAGCTCTGATACCAATGTAGATTCCTTATGGTGATTATAACATACTATAATCGAGAAATCATAAAATAATTGACGTTAAATTAATTAACGAACGAATTCGTTAAATCGTAAATACACTTACTTGTTGTAGTGCAGTATCCACAGGATCGTAACGAATTCTCGTCACTGGTCGGTTCTTACTCACGATATATTGGAGTCGAGAATAATTTCCACGACTTTATCTACCTCAGAGTCGAATCGAGAACTCAGGGATCAAATCAATAATTTGCCCTTTTTCTATGTGTACCGATCATCCTCGTGATCTCGTCCTCTTCTCCTTTTAAAGGAGAAACATTTTCTCCCACGTCACCACCAAGTAGTGTATTGCATTCCATGTAGCCAAGCTACAATTGGTAGCTTGTACTTGCAATAGTAGGATGTGGCAGAGGAGGAAGCCATCTCTTACACATCACCACCAAAAGGTGGACAAGCTACAATAGTAGCCTTTACTTGTAAGCCAAAAACGTGGCAACAACCCATGATCAAACATGGGTGTTAAACCAACAGATGTATTGAAGCATCCCTGACCGAAATGCAAATGTAGAAAAACAGTTGTTCACCAAGTTACTGACGCGCCAGATTGAATGTTATATGTAACAGCATTGTTACTGGAAAATTAATTTCATTGTTTAGTTAAAACGATATTGCCTATGATCATGAGGTTAGTAATGGCTGTCTTCTACCCTGCATCTGCAACTTTTTAATTGCTGTAGACTTCCATCTTCTATCTAGTATTGCTTCCCAATTGATCGTTCACTGTTAATGTTCAGCCGGACGAGAAGCATGAAAGTAAGAAGTATCAGCACCAAGCCAAAACGATCAGTGTGATGAACAAAATGCAGCAGTTTGACAGCGGACTCAAACAAAAACCTGTAGCTAGAGAACAAGTGCTGCATGAAGTCCTGGACAATGACGTTCAACGGGGTCGAACGATACAAAGCCTTCTCAACAACTTTGGATTGCTGTTGCACAAATGAGCACTGCAACTTTTAATTGCTGTAGCACAAGCGAGCACTGCACTTTACCGCCTAGCGGATGAATGTCACTCTCGGTTGTGTACTGAAACAATAGAAGGTTGCAATCAGACAGACATAAAGAGAGCCTATCGAGAGCTCTTGGTCAACAGCTCCAGACGGAGGCGCAGTATATGCAGCATACTTCTCTGAAAGAAACCAATTACGAGAGAAGAATCCAAGTTATAAAATGCGCATGAAGTCACTGATTTGACTTTGACATGATAAACCACTGTCTGTGTATGAAGTCAATAAACATTAACGTTATCATTAGTCAGACGACGCATCATTATATACCAAGCCAACCTCTGCAAGCAGTTGCAGTACAATCAGAGATGTTTCAGTAGCTTCTGCTAGATACTAAAAAACTTCAACAGGGCTTAAAAAACCAATTCAAAAAGAGGTTCACGTCCTTGAATCAGGGCTTATTTTTCATCCATTTGTAAAATATTTTCAAAAAGAGTATAAATTTCTTTTTAAAAAATATTATGTTTACGTTTGCTTGGATTATGTAGTCTGTGAAATTCACCTTTTAAATTATACATGTTTCATTAATTCTAAAACTAATTCTACTAAAAAAAATTGAGAAAAGTCCACTTTAGTACCCTGTGGTATCGCCCAAAATCACTTTAGTACCCTGTGGTAAAAAACTGACCAATCGAGTCATACTTATTCCAATTAACATCAAAAAGGTCCTCGGGCAGCTGCCCGGACCCGCCCGGAGCCTGCCCGGACTACGTGGCCAGCCACGTCACCAAAACTTGATGACGTGGCGCCACGTGGACATCCATCTTCTTCCCTCTCTTCCTCTCCTCCTCCTCCTCCGCCTCCTCCTCCTCCTCCGCCTCCTCCTCCTCGTCCTCCTCCTCCTTCTCCACTTCGTCCTCCTCCTCCTCCACTTCTTCCTCCTCCTCCTCCTCTTCTCCTCCTCCGCCTCCTCCTCCTCCTCCTCTTCTCCTCCTCCTCCACTTCGTCGTCCTCCTCCTCCGCCTCTTCTCCTTCTCCTCCTCCTCCACGTGGCGCCACGTCATCAAGTTTTGGTGACGTGGCTGGCCACGTAGTCCGGGCAGGCTCCGGGCAGCTGCCCGAGGACCTTTTTGATGTTAATTGGAATAAGTATGACTCGATTGGTCGATTTTTTACCATAGGGTACTAAAGTAATTTTGGACGATACCACAAGGTACTAAACTGGACTTTTTCCAAAAAAATTTACTAACAAATTTCACGGAGAATAAAACAAAACGCGTAGTTTCTTCAAGGTTTTTAAATATGTGGTCCGACCGACGGTCGGACCATGATTCGGTCGGTAAAGCCTACATGGTTTGGTCAAAAAATGTCAACCTTACTAACTGCACAAAAAATGGTCGGACTGGGGTTTGACCGAATTTTTGACCCATATTTTCCAGTTTGTAAGGTTGAACCAATAAATCAGGGTTGGTCGGATATTTTGACCCAAAAAATCAACCAAACCATAATAAAAAGAGAAAAATTATGTTTGGTCGAATATTTTCATAAGGTTGAACAAAAAAATCAGGGTTGATCGAATATTTTGGCTGAGGTAGTGGGGTATGGGTAATAAAAATATTAATAAAAATATTTTTTTAATATAAAAAGTATCATGCCAACTAGTCAGACCGAGATCCGGAGGCCAGAGCAGGTCGCTCTCTGGATCGTATTTGAAAACCTTGGTTTTCTTAATGGTTTCCAAATAAATTTATTTATAAACGACATAAATTCTAAACTTATTTGCACAAAAAATTAAGGCTGATGGAATGTGAAGTTCAGTACTAGATCAGCCATAAAATGTCTCCAACATTATTTAAAAGAAAAGACGAAAATCATACGATGTGTTTTTAAAAGAAATTAAAATGATATATTGTGATATTGAAAATATCATTAAGAATATGAGATTATGGTATTGTTAATTGCAAAAAATTATTTATAATTGTGAAATTTTTGTTTTTCAATATTTATTATTTTAAGATTTTATGTTAAATTTCAGTGACAAAAAACTGCCAAACAGATAATTAATGTTACTATATTTTTCAGAATTTAAACTCAATTTTTTATTATTAGTATATAACAATGACACTTAGCAGACCACCTTAATTTATTACGCATAAAATTTGGCCCCTCGATATTACACGGCCCAGAAAGTCACAGAAAACAAGCGTCCACGTGTCTGCCACCTGTGAATCCAACGTCTCCCCTTCCGGTTCTCTTTCCTAGTAGACAGTAGCTGGAAAATATCAAAAGCTCTTTCATCTTCCACAGTTCCAGAGAAGAAGAAGACGAAGAAGAATCTTTCTGGAAACCTCGAAGCGAAGGACTCGGGGGCACCATGTGGTCCTCCTCCGAGCCCACGAGCCAACCACTCGACGGCGCCGGAAAACCTACCGGGACGCCGTTGAAGCCCTCCAGCTACTCCGGCGTGGGAGGCGGCTTGGCGGTGGAGGAGGAGAACGGCGGGCCGATCTTGCCGGAGATGCCGCCGGAAGAGGAGCTAGGGTTCGCGCTCCGCGAGTGGCGAAGGTGAAGCAACAAACAACAAACAGTAACTCTTAAATTTAAATAACCTATCTTATTTGTTTTCTTTATTTTTAATTATTATGGTAATAGAAAAAGAAATTCTGGTGAAAAAAAAGTGCAGGTTGAACGCGATAAGGTTGGAAGAGAAGGAGAGGAAAGAGAAGGAGTTAAGAGAGGAGATAATCGAGGAAGCGGAGGCGTATAAGGTGGAGTTCTACAGGAAACGACAGGTCGTCGTTGAGAGTAACAAGTCGTCCAACAGGGAGACGGAGAAGGTATCCTTTCCTAACCCTAACATCTCATGGAATTTTTATTCGAATGCTTAGCTCGATAATGTCTCGGATAATGGTAGTTCGAATGTGGATCAGTAGGCTCAGTATATACTCGAACTAACGGTTGTATTCTTTATGGTATGTCAGCTGTTCTTGGCGAACCGAGAGAAGTTCCACGCTGAGGCGGAGAAGGATTGCTGGAGTGCGATCTCCGATCTCATACCGAAGGAGGTACCGACCATTGAGAAGAGGGGGAAGAAAGAGCAGGACAAGAAGAAGCCTTCCGTTGTGGTCATCAAGGGACCGAAACCTGGAAAGCCGACAAACTTGTCGAGGATGCGCCACATTCTTCTGAAGCTTAAACACAACACCCCTTCTCACATGAAGTTTAAACCGCCCATGGCGAATGGAGAAGGTGGCGCCCCCGAACAGCCTAGTGCTGCTTCGAGCACTGCAGCTACTCCAGAGGTAGCACCGGCTGCTCAAGGTTGAAGTTACCGAATGTGTTGTTTGTATGTACAAATGTATGCTACTGAAGCGGTTAGGAGATTCTATAAGCTGTGCCCCGGTTCGTGTACATGCTCTCTGGTCAGTTGATGTGCATATCTCAGGTGAGTGAACTAGTGTTGTAACTTGGTTGCTTGCAGCTCTCTGTAAAATGTTTGAAGCAAACCTCCCTTCTCTTTCGAATAAGAAAAAGAGCCATTGAAGTGATTATTTTTCATTGATAGGCCACAACAGAGAGCATGTTGATCATGCTTTCACCCTTATTCCCCTAGTTCCCCCTACTATTCTAATGCAAATGCTAATACTAAAGATGGACGGTATCTATATCATCTAGGAAACATCTGAGTCATGCTCGGGGCACTGTCCAACTGCGTAGATGAGTTCGACGACTGCCCATGCCTGGCACCTTTCGTAGCTGATTCACCGTCTGAAATTCTGGACGTGAAGGACTTCCCGTGCCTGGCTCTTGTTGAAGCTGATTCATCGCCGGGAATCCCGGCCGTCGTGGAAGTACGAGGCCTGGAAACCCCGGGTTCTGTTAGTGCACTCTCGTTTATATGGACAGGTTTGGAGAGCATTTCCACCACTTGCTTCATCGAAGGTCTTTGTTGAGCAACTGCTTGCGTACAGAACAACGCTACATATATGAAGCGCATCGCCTCACTCTCGGGATATTCGGACATCTCTGGGTCGACAAACTCGAGGAGCCTGCCTTCTCTTCTCAGTTTCCATGCCTGCGTATCATCGGAACACCGACTTCATGTTAAATGTATGCACATTAAAAAGAAAGGAAACAAAATTCTCCAATACATGCATGAGGTGGCGAAAATGCTGTTTTAAGTTTTGCAGATTAACGAGAGGCGTACCCATTCAACCAGAACTAAGAGCTCCACTCCAAATGCTTCTTTACTGCTGCTTCTCCCACTGATAATCTCTAGTAAAAGTACCCCGAAGCTGTACACGTCGGCCTTCTTCGTCAACTGTCCTAATAAGGCGTACTCCGGGGCCAGATATCCCCTGCACATGTAAATGAGATGACGTTTTGTATGCTAAAAAAGTAAGACAAAACTATCAAGTCTTTCATCAGTAAAGAGAGTCAAAAAGGGATGATCTGTAGCTCACATTGTTCCGGCCACCCGAGTACTAAGATGAGTTACATTGTCAGGGAAAAGCTTTGCCAGGCCGAAATCGCTGATTTTCGGCTGCAAGTTTCCATCCAGAAGAATATTACTAGCTTTGATATCTCGATGTACAATGTGGGGTTCTGCCTCCTCGTGGAGGAATGCGAGACCAGTCGCTGTTCCAACACAGATCGCTGCTCTCGTAGACCAATCCATCGGAATACGCCTGCGTTTACTCCCGAGCAAAGACGAAGCAATGCTGTTGTTCTCCATATACTCGTATACCAATATCCTGTAGACGCCCTCGACGCAACAGCCGACAAGTCGAACAAGGTTCGGATGCCCCGTGTTGGAGATCACATTGATCTCTGTGATGAACTCATTTGTACCTTGTTTGGATTCTGCAGATAGGCATTTGACAGCTACTTGAGTGCCATCTCTTAATATCCCCTGCCAAAAGAGAGTACATGAAGTTGACATGATTAATCAAATGAAGTGATAACAAATGGACTACAATATTTGAACAATTGATCTTTCAATAAAACTAAAGAGGGAGAAATAAAACTTTTAGGGCCGATAAGGATTGGATATATCAAGTTGTACTTGCGAATAAACCATCGTAAAATTTCCGCTCACCTTATAGACAACTCCAAAACCACCTCCTCCAATCTTGTTAGATGGATGGAAATTCCCTGTTGCTGATCTCAGAGAATTATAAGTGAAGAGCCTCACATTGCTGATCTCTATCCCATGTCAAAGACAGAGAAGAGCACACCAAATGCAGGGAAATTAGATTCTTGGAACCAGCACACACTCCTCAACAGTAACAAATCTTCACTCCAATATTAAATTTACTTCCTTTCCAAAAAAATAAATAAATAAATTTACTTCCAATTTGGAATCTTATCTTTTTTTTGTTGTTGTTGAGAAATCGCTTCGACTTAATTCGCAAAGTCACAACTTGTAAAGAAGCTACGACAAGTTTCTTGAGCAATTCAAGTGTGAGAAGTTGGATACTAACCGTCGGTGTGGTTGTGGCCTCGCCTGGTACTACTGCCTCTGCAACTCTTAGGTACACCAAAACAGCTCAATCTCATCTGAAGCCAACTGTCACATACAAACTTTCTAGAGGGCCCGAGGTTGCGAGGGAGTGCCGCACGGATTAACTTGCGAGGGAAAGTTTTAGCATGCGATACAAGGCTAAGCAGCAAGGCTCCAACCAAGATTAATTAATCAACTAAATTGATTTCTGGGATGATTTTCATAGGAGAAAAAGCAAAAACTTCCCGACTCCCCTTAGGCCCTAGGCCTCTCCAATTCGTCTCCGTTTCTTCAAAACCCTCGACTATACCCCATAACATAAGAGCAAATATGTTCAATTAAGTCGACCAGCTCAACAACCCGAAACGCTCCCAACCACTCGAAAGGAGGTGCACACACCGACACACGTACGGTATGACAAGAAAAAGGGAATTGCTAGGAACCAAGAAATTTGGTTTGAGTTTTGGTTCCCGTGATAAAAATATTTAAATTTACTTAAATATGTTGTGACCATAATTTTACTAACGTAAAATATACGATCAAGAGAACATCTCTCTAAATAGTATCTGAGCTCTCGTCTCCTCACCAACCAACCAACTTGTTTGTTTGTTGTTGATTGGTGCTGTGCTTGTTTTCTCTCGATTCTTTTCCAAGAGGGGACTCTCCCTTACAGCTGGGTTTTGATAATTTAGTAAGCAAGTGAGGAAATTTTGTTGGGTGTAAATATGAGCAAACAGGTGACAGGTACGTGATGGCGACAACGTTATACTTCCTAGATGACCAAGTCTCCGAAGTTCGAATCCCATTGAAGATATGTTAACGGGAACGGAGTTTAGGCTTAGTTGGCCCTTCAACTTCCACAACTATCAAATTAGGTTTACGAGATTTTGCTCAAAGAAAAATAGAGGTTTACCAGATCAACTAGTTGAAATACTATATTACAATTTCTACATCTAATCTGAATTTAAAGCATTATATTGATTAAACATTTGTTTTGATTCTACATAATTATACGTTCGAAAAAGAACGTACTAGGAACCAGAATGATTACCAAGTGATAAATTAAGATAATGATAACTGAGATAATGGAGAAATATGATACACTTTTTTTTGAAATGTATATATTACTAATCGTTAGGTATGTACATCCTATTGAGTGTCATATCGAATGGGTTGTGTTGTCGGTTTTATTAAAATCCTACTACACCAAAATCTATAGAAAAAATGTGCAATAGAAAAAGAATACCCCGATAAAAGCTCAACTATGAATTCAGTAGTACGATAGTATAACGCACACCATGAAAACATGAAATAATTATCACTAAATGAAATGTTCATAATAATGAATTCATAACACGACTCATTTATTATCAAAGAAATATGAATATATAAGGACTATGAGGTTTTATTACATCCTTTTTTATGTACCTAATAACATAAATATTTGGAAAAAAGTAACTTTCTTTCCCATGACATAAGTATACATATTTTAGGCTCGAATAAGGTCGAACTTCAATTAATTGTTCTACTATTTGTACAAATACAGGATCATATAAAAAACAATAACATATTGTCCTAAAACGAGTAGCACTGCTGACTGCCCTGCCTATCTTCCGCAATTGTTGAAAATAAATAGATCTTTTCTTCCCATAATCATTATTCGCATTGCTCTTTTCCCTAATCAGAGCCAATGAGAAATTGAGAATTGGTCGCTTCTCCACTTTCCGTTTGACAGAGAAACAGTCAACTCTCTCTTCAAAAAAAAGAAAGAAACAGTCAACTCTCTCTTCAAAGAAAAGAAAGAAACAGTCAACTATAATTTATTGCGACTTTCGCTTCCCATACTTTCAATGGATCGATAATTACCATAAAATTAGGAGACCTAGCCGGTTATCCATAACCGGATCCAATAGATCTTGATATTTATTTCTCTTTTAAATAGAAATTATGTTCCTACAGATCGAATCTGAATTTTGATTAAAAATTTGGTTCTCAAAATCAAGGTTCCAATGGAACTAAGTCTCAAACAAATAGATCTGAATATATTTTCATATGATGCTGGTTTGATTGGCCAGTCTCTCTAAGTTTGCATTTTTGTTTTTTTTAATTCAGATATTTATTAGACAAATTAATTTAGATTTAAACAAGGTAAAAAATTTGAAAAGTGAAAAAAAAAATCAGATGAATATTTAACGCTGCTGTGTTACTCAAATTCGAGAGATTTTATTTAAGTTTTTCAAGTGATTCGAGCACTTGCTCACAATTATTAGTACCTACATCTCTGTTTATGGTCGATTTAAACAGGCGCATGTTAACGGTTTTAATGGTGAATTTATGTCTTGCGATGTCAACGATTTTGACAAATCGCTATAAACAATTTCCCGAAAGGTTGAACTTATTGTTCTACGGTGGTCAAACATGTATTGATAGTAACTCCGGTAACAGACACAGAGGATTGCCGAAATAAAGTCAAAAAATTATATTCCCGATGGCTGAAATAATCTATCTTAAATTATACCGTATTAACCTTACCTTACGTAATTAATAGTTATTTTACCTTTTCTATGGTATATCATTTTTTGTTACTCATTTTTCTATGCACGCGGCTGGAACATCACAATAGTCAACATTGGCTACACATGGCCCAATCAATCCGGCAGGACAAAGCCCACAAAAGACTGCGCCTGGACCCCAAGTCCAGTCCACTTTGGTCAAATTTCGGTATAAATATATTTCAGGGATTTGACCACGAAATTTCTGCATCACTTTCTTATTAATCAATTTACATATTTGACGATATTTAATTAATTCTTCGATAAAGATGGGCCACTGACTTTAATGACTAAATTCAATTCATTCAAATTATATTGGTAGACATAGCATCAGAATGCATTATGCCCTTCATTTTCTCTTTTTGTAATGTTATTCTCCCGTGTTAACATCAAAATTTTAAAATATGCAATCTGATCGGTACTAAACCTAGCTAACGAAGAGGTCAAAATTTGGTCAGACCAAATGATCTGACCTAATTTTTGACTCAAATTTTTCTGGTTCGTTAAGTTTCCCCCAAACCAGGGGGTAACTTTGGAAATCAACCAATTTTTTCCCCCCAAAAACCCTAAATCGTGGAAGTTTGCTCCTCATTTTCGCCGACCTCCAAAAAGTCCAGCTCCAAAATTGAAGATTCCCATGATTCCAAAATTGAAGAAAACACCGAGGTCGTGAGCTGAGCAACTCCCCAACCTGCTTCCCCTCCTGATTCCCGTCCTCGAGTACCGACCAGCTTCCCGATGAAGAAACACCGACGATGGGAGCAAGTTCTCGACCTACTTCCCGTCCCGACCGATTCCCATCCTCGTGAGCAAGTTCCCAACCCTTCCTTTGGCTTGTTTCGATTTTTGATGCAGTACCCAGTTGGGGTTCTTTTAGATTTTAATTGCAATCCCCCTTTTGATTAAATTGTTGTTCGCAGATGATGCTTCCCCAATTCTGGTTACGAAAAGCGGAAGAAGGTTTGAATAATTTGATTTTGAATTGTTAGCGTCTGTCCATAGTTTCATGTTTGATGTTTGTGAGTAATAGTTGTGGTTTGGTTGAAGAAGACAATGATGAAAGTTGTATTTTTTTTTTTGAGAATTCAAGAGCTTCATATTAATGGTGGGCCTTATTTCTCCATGTTGGGCTGGAGACTTTTAACCAAACAAGCAATGGTGGGCCTTATTTCTTGTTTTATCCAAATCCCTGCCCCACGTGTGTCCACAGTCCACTATTATACTACAGTATTTCTAAAAAAAATTAATATATAAGTAAAAAAGCTTTCGGTCTGACCGACCAGTTCACCAGTCGGACCGATCCGACTGTTACCCAAAAAACAGAGCGGGTTGTTCTCCGAGTCTTTTTGAAAACCTTGGTTAACATGAATGTACAGAGCATCGCTCCTGTTTTAATAGTTCATATTCAAGGAAGAAAAAGACAACTATAATTAAAAAAAAAAGAGAATCCAATATTCACAGATGATTTTCATATCTACCGAATCTAGCCGCCCAAAAATCTTATCATATAAAATTCATTTCACAATTTTATATACTTTCCAATGGACTAACGTGTGATGTGACTTATATTAATTCAGTACTCAAATTAACTACTTGACCCTCATGGTAATGTTATTGGGCGTTCGGAAGCAAATGGCTAACTAATAACTATTTTTACCCATAAAAAAATTAATAACTATTTTTTTTATTGTGTAGGAGAATTTTTCATGATAGTATGAGATCAATTTGTTATAATATCATCTTAGAATTTAAGTGTACAATCTCAAATAACACGTACGGCATTTTTCACACACACCTTTTTGCATCATTCTTGCAACTATTAGGTTTTAGAGTGTGATGAACTTTAACGGCCCACGAGCATCGATATCCAACTTCACTACTTTTTTGACCGTTAATAGGTATAAGAATTCTATTAGCATTTGGCAACCAGATTAGGGTTTGCTCAATTTCAATGTATATGTGATACTCCGATCTGTTCTGTCTGAAACGCTTAAATAATTTGATTGGTACTATCCATACCAACAAGGTGTACCTTCTTTTCTGGCACACATCTTGAGAGAACTCCAAGGTTAAACACGTTTGGCCGGGAGTAGGATCAGGATGGGTGACTCCTGGGAAGTTTTCTGGGATGCGTGTGAGTGAGGACAAAACACGCTGGAAAAGACCCGTGTTGGATTGTGGAGACAGTCGATCAAATCACGGGGCGTTACATTTGGTGTCAGAGCGACCTCGGCTTGTACGGTATGGTTCGGGGATCGAACGCATCTGCAACCGAGGAATTCTGGGACTGTCTGTATCTGGCGCGACGAGTACGTCGCATATTTAAGGAGGGGTGTGTGTGATACCCCAATCTGTTCTGTCTGAAACGCTTAAGTGATTTGATTGGTACGATCTCCTGGGAAGTTTTCTGGGATACGTGTGAGTGAGGACAAAATACGCTGGAAAAGACCCGTCTTGGTCTATGGAGATAGTCGATCAAATCACGGGACGTTACATTATATATGACTTGGTACTAACAAGGTGATAGCGTTATTCTATTTGACTTGGCCTTAATAGAAATGCGCCAATCTTACATAATTATTGGAATAGTTTTCACTACTTTCAAAAGTTTCACCTGACTTAAATATGAATTAGTCGACTTAGTAAATATGTGTATTAGATGGTATAAAAAACTTATATATAATTTGGTATACTTCGCTGTTCTACATTATTATTATTTTTCTCAGTTGTCTTATTAAATTTTCATTTTTCCGTTGAATCTTATAATTATTGGTCTAAGTTAATGCTGAGATATTGAAAAAAATGTGCAGCGGGAAGAAGAAAGTGGGTTCGTTACAAACCCCTTCACCAGCTACAAAAGAGAATACCAAGTGTCGGAAGCGGAGGCGCTCGAAGAATTTCGGGGGCAAATCTCGAACTCGTGGATGACGGTCAACGAAGTATTAGGAAATCGAGAATATCAAGAGAATAATAATGCTAAAAATGATACGAAAGTTTACGTAGTTCGGCTTAATAATTTAGGAGAGAAAGGAAAATTTTTTTGATAAATATATGAGTCACAAAACCATGCATTAATTAGGGTAACATGCCTTTATATGGAGACAAACTCTTGTACATCAAAAAACCTATCTTGGTCAACCTAGGAGTCTGAAAGAAATCCCAATAGTTACGTGACCTTATCTGGTCCTTTCTTTATCGCCAACAACCATATCTAGTAGTTCTTTTTGTACTTTGATTCTTCATGTTTTCTAGCTGATATAGTTTAGTAAACTTGTAGGGCAAGTATGTGTAACCCTGTGTAACTCGATGGCTACTTAAGCCACTGTATCAATTGAATAAAGCGTGCGGCGTACAAATCTTCATGTTATCAGAGCAGTGATCTGATATTGAAACCCCAAATAAAACCTACCCGCCGCAACACTAAAATCCACAGAAAATGATCAAGAATGGAGGCACGGCAGCGATGGACATGATGTCGCCGTATTTCCTTCACCCTTCCGATAATCCCAGGTAACTCAATGTAAGCGAGTTGCTCAACGAAAAGAATTATAGAGATTGGGTCGGAGAGATGACCAACTTTCTCTTAGCCAAGAAAAACTCGGATTCGTCGACGACACCTTAAAGAAGCTGGAGGCGAGTTCAGAAAACTATAAAAGCTGGTTGTATTGCGATGCGATGGTCAAAGGCCGGCTTGCCATCGCCATCGACAAAGAAGTTCAGAGCAGCGTGCGGTATGCCCAATTCGCACATGAGGCTTGGACCGATTTTAATGAGCGCTTCAAAAAAATGAGCACGCCAACGGCCTATGACTTACGCAGGTCGGTATCGCTATTGCATCAAGACAAAATGACTGTATCGGCCTACTTTTCAAAGTTGAGGTCTCTTTGGGATGAAATAGAATCCCTATCTCTGATGGCCGATTGCATCTGTGAGGTGAAATCCAAATACGTCACTGCCAGGGATTAAGAACATCTTTATGTGTTCCTTATGGGACTCGATGATGTGTTTGTGACAGTTAAGTCATAAATTATGAGCACGAAGCCACCACCAACCCTAGGAGAGGCTTATCACATGATCCTAGAAGAGGAGAAAACTAGGAACATCTCGGCCTCACGTCAACTGATGATAGAGGCTGTGGCTTTCCAAAGGGAGGATATCGACGACCCGGGAAAGAAATATCGTACCGAAAAGTGGGACAGAAAAAGAAGCTGTGGCACTATCACTGTCAAAAGTCCAGGCACTCTAAGGACCAATGCTTTGAATTGGTCAGTTACACGGACTGGTGGGCTGAGAGGGGCACAAACTCTCGACCTTAGGATACTCATGCTCGCGATGGTAGAAAGAAAGACTGTGGTGACACATCTACTACGCAAAAACATGCACATCATGCAGCACAAGTTGGGCCCGACGTGAGCCCAATACCGGGCTTGACAATTGATCAATATGCACTTTATCCAAGTGTGTTAGCCAGAGGGAGAAGCTAGTACACTCGCTGTCCAAGGCTTCGGGGTAAACATTCATATGGCTGGTATGGATATCAGACAACGCCCTTGGATCATTGATTCTGAGGTAACTGAGCACATAAATTACAATGCAAGTTTGTTTTCAGGAACTGTGAAACAGGCACCCAACACATCTGTCAAGATCCCCATGGGGGATTCTGTTCCCGTATAGGGAATTGGGATGGTGATCCTTGCCAATGGGATTACATTAAATAATGTTCTACATATTCGTACATTCCGGTGTAACCTTGTATCTGTTCGTCAATTAACAGAAGATCTGAATTGTGCCCTAACCTTCGTGGTAGATTTGTGTGTATTGCAGGACCTACCTTTGAGGACCTTGATTGGAGTGGGTAGGCATCACGGGGGGCTATATCTACTGGAGTCAACGTCAAGCGTGGGGGTGGCTATGCATATTGGTAACGACATTTTAGCAAGCATCTGGCACGAGCGTTTAGGACTTCCATCACTAGAAAAGCTAGGACACATACATCATATGTGTGAGACTGTTCGATTTGATCAAAAACACTTATGTGATGCATATATTCGAGCTAAGCAAACTCGACCTACCTTTCCAAGTAGTTCAATAAAGACCGATTCCTATTTTGATTTGATTCATTGTGACATTTGGGGACCCTACAAAATAGATTCTCTTACTGGTGCCCATTACTTCCTTTCGTTTTTTGATGATCATAGTCGTGGAGTCTGGGTTTATCTCATGCGACATAGATCTGAAGTTGTAAAGTATTTAATGATATTTTATCACATGATTGAGACACAGTTTGACAAATAGATTCGTTAACTCCGCACGGACAATGGACTTGAGTTTCAGTCATAGGTTATGACAGATTTTTATAGAGAAAAGGGAATGAGGTTTTTGCCTACTCCTTGTCTTCATTAAGACACATTAACATTTTTGGCTTGCAATAAAGCATTTTTCCTGATCGAGGAACTAGTAGTCCTATTTATCCACCTCTCCAAACACAATATCTTGAGTACCTATAATGGTGACTTCATATGCTGGCATGTGATGTTTGGACATAGATTCGAGTCCTTGTGAATGGGCAAAGCCAGGTGCTCTTATTTTACGACGGTATGGGCGATTGCTTCCATTACTAACCAGAAAGAAACCAAATTCTCCTTTAGGTGCTTCAACTGCGGTATAGGTTGCAAACTTCTTATCCGTACATGCCACAGCAGAATGGAGTGGTTGAGCAAAAATATCACTACATCCTAGAGACAGCTCGAGCCTTACTCTTCCATTCGGGCATGCCAGTCAAATTTTGGGGGGAAAGTGTGCTTATAGCTGTCTACTTGATCAACTGCCTTCCCACTAGGGCAACAAGCAATAAGACCCCATATCAGGTACTCTTTGGGAAGGAACCCACATATGATCATCTTCGCTCAATTGGTTATCTAGTATATACTCATATTTCCTCTCCACATAGAGATAAATTTCATGAAATGAGTCGAAAGTATATTTTTGTTGGATACCCCAAAGGCCAGAAGGGGTATAGAGTTTTTGATCTGACCAATCGTCGTATATATCACACTCGAGATGTCACCTTTCTAGAGCATATTTACTCATACAAGGCCAATACAGCACCGAAGGATGTTGCATCTCTTGCTCCTAATCCTATCGCATTTGATGATGCCCCATCACCACTAGAATCAACCATTAGCACAGATTGTCCAAATGGAATAAATGAAGACGATCAAGAAATTGCAATTGAGCCATCGAGTGATGCTCTACGATGTAGCATACGTCCCAAACAGGCTCCAAAATAACTCGATGAATTTGAAATATGCATGCCACCCTCCCTCGCCCACCTACGACCTACTACTTTATCCAAAAACTCGGTGGTATATCCTCTTACTCACTTTGTTTCCTATTCCAAATTTTTTAACTCCCACAGAGTTGTTCTTGTCGCCATCATAAATCGTGATGAGCCTCGCACCTACTTGTAGGCCGTCCAACATCTTGAATGACGAGAAGCGATGACACGCGAGTTGCGTGCTCTTAAAGCTACTGGTACTTTGTCTCTCGAACATCTTCCCCCAGGCAAGAAAGCCACTGACTCAAAGTGGGTCTACAATATCAAGTACGAGCCCATTGGAGAAGTCGAGCGCTACAAAGTGTGCCTCATTGCCAAAGGCTACACTCAGGCCCCTGGTGTTGATTTACATGATACATTCGCCCCTGTGACAAAGCTGGTGACCGTTCGGTGCTTGTTAGCTATTGTGGTTCAACGACGATGGTATATCACTCAACTGGATATCAATAATACATTTTTGTATGGTGATCTTGCTGAAATTGTTTATATGAAGACTCCTCTCGGTTATTGCTCACCCGACGATACGCGAGTATGCCGCTTATGTAAGTCTCTATATGGGCTTCGTCAAGCATCTCACAACTGGTACTATAAGTTCACTCAAGCCTTGCTCAGCATCAGTTTTCTCCATTGTTACTCGAACACATCTCTCTTCCGTCTGGCAGTGCATTCGACACTGGTGTTTGCTTTAATTTATGTGGATGACGTGATCTTAGTGCGTAAATCATTGCCAAAGACTAAAGAAGTCACAACTTTTCTCGACCCCAAATTTGACATCAAGGACTTGGGTGATCTTAAATACTTTCTTGGCATTGAAGCAACACGTTCTGTCAATGGTTTGGTACTTAGCTAGCGCAAATACACTCTAGACATATTGCTGGATAGCAAGAAATTAGGTGGGAAACTAAGCTTTTTCCCCATCGAGCAAAATCACCATCTCGCACACACACCAGGAGCTGCAGTGATTGATGGTGGTCGCTATCAGAGGTTGATCGGTCGTCTCCTCTATTTTACGATGACTCAACCTGACATTACCTATGTTGTGAGTATCTTGAGTCAATTTGTGAACAATCCTCAGCAAACACACGTTGACGCAGCTGACCAAGTGCTTCATTACCTCAAGCAGTCACCTGGACAAGGGATTCTTTTACCTTCAATTGGTAATGGGGTTTTGATAGCTAATTGTGATACAGATTGGGGAGGTTATCTTATGACTCGATATTCTCGATATGGATAATTTATTCTTCTTGGTGGTTTTCCCATTTTCTGGCACACCAAGAAGCAATCTGTGGTGGCCTGATCTTCCGCTGAAGCCGAGTATCAGACAATGGCAACAACTGTCAGCAAAGTTATTTGGCTCAGGTGGTTATTACATGAACTCTACGCCACTCAAGCGGTACCTACTCCACTTTACTGCGACAATCAGGCTACTCCAAGTCGAAATAGACTGCTACTTTGTTAGCGAGTGCGTTCAGTCCAATGAAATCTCTCCTTGCAAGATAACCAGTGCTAGTCAGTTGGCAGACATTTTTATCAAAGCCTTGGGTCGTCGCCATTTTCAATTCTTGCTAGGCTAGTTGCGCCTTACGAATCTTCACACCCTAACTTGAAGGGTAGTGAAGGAGATCCCAATAGTTACTTGACCTTATCTAGTCCTTTCCTTATCGCCAACAACCATATCTAGTAGTTCCTTTTGTATTTCGATTCTTCTTATTTTCAAGCTGCTATAGTTTCTAATCTTGTAGGACAAGTTTGTGTAACCCTGTGTAACACGATAGCTACTTAAGCCACTGCATCAATTGAATATAGTGTGTAGCTTACAAATCTTTAAAGTCCAAAATAAGAATCTGATACAAAACATGAAAAGTTGTCCGAGTCACCTGGCGGCCGCCAGTTGGTTGGCGTCCGCCAATCCCACGATCCAGCCACCTTCTGTCTTTGCCTACTGGAGGTCGCTAATGAACTGGCAGCCGCCAGTTCCCTGATCTAGCTAATATCCAACAATCTCTACCTTTGGCAAGAATTCATCCTTTACGAAGAACCATGAAACTCCACCCGAACTTCAACAAACTCCACCTTGATGAGAAACCACCCCCTTGGAGAAACATTGAGTCCCGCAAAACAAAATAGACTCTACCAACTCTATCTTGAACCATAGATATACTCCATTATTAAAACTATCTAATCTTTCTCACCACCCTTTGTCCAATCACTTGGAGACATCCCTCAAACTCGAGTATTTTCCGATCTTACCTGATGCATTCCCTCCAAACTCTATTGACCATCAACATGCAAGTTCACCTGCTAAAACAATCTTGTAACCGATAGATGCTCCCTCTATTTTTTGGTCACCCCCATGCTTTGCAACCTCTAACTACTTCTAGGTTTGACCTTTTTGTCTCGAATCAATGCTACGAACTATAGCGTACAATAGGCTGCCTTTTGTTGCACCAAGTAGAATCCTCGATATGTTGCGAACTTCGCCGCTCGCTCTTGAGTGAAATATTAGATTCGCCCGTGGTGTCACTGACGACTTTATATTTTTAATGCCAAACCTACCGAACACCTTTTGCGTGCGCCTTTAGACAACCATAGCAGGTCCTTGCTAACCTTGTCTCCGTGAATCCCAACTGTACTCAAATCATTTATGTCAAGCCTTTGCGCCCTCACATGATCTACCTCACATGACTTGAGTTTTTTCTTCTCCATCGGAACTCATTGATGTGACTCCACCTACAACAGTGCCCCCCATAATCTGTAGGTGTTTCTAGCATTCCTTTCACCCTTCATCACCACTATAGCATTCTTCTTCACCTCAATTAGTCTGCCTACAACCTTATAGTTGTACCTACTATAATTTAAGACTCTTAATGAGATCAAATTCCTCTCCAACTTCGGAACAAGACTAACCTTGCACAACTTTCTCTTAACACCATCCCACATCTTGATTCAGATATCACTTATGCCAGCGATTCTACAAGTAGAACCATCACCCATGGTCATCATACCTGAATCAACAAACTTGTAGGTGTCGAACCACCCTCTCTTGGGCGTCATCTGAAAAGAGTAAGCGCTATCCAAAATTAAAGAATTATAATGCTTTTGACCTGATAAGACATAAAGACACTCACCATCCAACCCGTCTGAGTATGAGGTCATATTCATGGATGTCTATCCTCTTTCATGGTCCCGAGTTCTTCCTGGACAATCCTTCTTCATGTGCCCTTTTTCTTCTCACTCAAAGTAATTTCCTTTGAACCTTCTTGACCGCAATCTGGATCCTCTTCCATCTTTTTCTTCTCTACGACTACCATGGCTACCTCTCACAAGTAGCCCTTATATTCGTTCATCGCCTGTTTTCCTCCTTTGATGAATAGAAGAGCACTTGTGATATCCTTCAACACCAAGGATTCCTTCCCCCAAGTTAGAGTTGTAACCAAACTCTCGAAGAAATTTGGTAAGGACTCAGCAGCAACAATGTCTTGTCTTCATCCTCGAACTTCACATCGATCCTTCTCAAATCACTCAACAGTTGAGTGAAAATATTGATGTGTTGGCTCAAATCTGAGCTCTTCATCATTTTAAGCCCTTACAACTTGTGCTTAAGATAAAGCTTATTCGACATAGAGTTTGACATATACTTATGCTCCAATTTCTTATATACCCCAGTTGGTGACTCCTCATCCATGACATGATACAATACGTCATCCGCCAAGCACAAGTAAATCATCGCCACCGCCTTGTCCTCCAACTCTTCTCACTCTTGCTCCTCCATCTTCTCAAGCTTCTTCCCCGAGCGTATTGATCATCCCTTGTTGCACCAGCGAATCCTTGACACGCCTTTGCCATAACCCAAAATTTTATGATGCATCGAACTTTACAAAGGCACACTTCGAGCCGTGATCCATAATCCTCCAACCAATCTCTGATACCAACTGTTAGAAAATCGAGGATATCAAGAGAATGATAATGCTAAAGATGGACACATAAATTTACGTGGTTCGGCCTAATGCCTACATCCATAGGGAGAAAAGAGAAATTTTATTGATTAATATTTGAGTCACAAAGTCATACATTAACTAGGGTAATATGCTTTTATAAAGAGACAAAACTTTGTACATCAAGAAACTATTTAGGTCGACCTAGAGTCCAAAACAAGAGTCTGATACAAAACGTGAAAAATTGTCTGCCTCACCTGGCGGCCACCAGTTGGTTGGCGTCTGCCAATCCCACAATTCAACCACCTTCTGTCTTCACCTAATGGCGGTCGCCAATGAACTAGCGGCCGCCAGTTCCCTGATCTCACCAATACCAAAATACGAAGGTCTGATGAAGCAGCCGAGGAGCATTCCAATGGAGGTCCTGACGTCAGTGCTTAACCTTGCTCGGTCCATGGAAGAAACCTATAAGGACGGAGATGGAGTTACCTATGGAAAGCACCTCGAGGATCACAATAAGGCCCTCTTCATTGACCCAATACCGAATCCTTGACACGCCTTTGCCATAACCCAAAATTTTATGATGCATCGAACTTTACAAAGGCACACTTCGAGCCGTGATCCATAATCCTCCAACCAATCTCTGATACCAACTGTTAGAAAATCGAGGATATCAAGAGAATGATAATGCTAAAGATGGACACATAAATTTACGTGGTTCGGCCTAATGCCTACATCTATAGGGAGAAAAGAGAAATTTTATTGATTAATATCTGAGTCACAAAGTCATACATTAACTAGGGTAATATGCTTTTATATAGAGACAAAACTTTGTACATCAAGAAACTATTTAGGTCGACCTAGAGTCCAAAACAAGAGTCTGATACAAAACGTGAAAATTTGTCTGCCTCACCTGGCGGCCACCAGTTGGTTGGCGTCTGCCAATCCCACAATTCAACCACCTTCTGTCTTCACCTAATAGCGGTCGCCAATGAACTAGCGGCCGCCAGTTCCCTGATCTCACCAATACCAAAATACGAAGGTCTGATGAAGCAGCCGAGGAGCGTTCCAATGAAGGTCCTGACGTCAGTGCTTAACCTTGCTCGGTCCATGGAAGAAACCTATAAGGACGGAGATGGAGTTACCTATAGAAAGCACCTCGAGGATCACAATAAGGTCCTCTTCATTGACCCAATACCGAATCCTTGACACGCCTTTGCCATAACCCAAAATTTTATGATGCATCGAACTTTACAAAGGCACACTTCGAGCCGTGATCCATAATCCTCCAACCAATCTTTGATACCAACTGTTAGAAAATCGAGGATATCAAGAGAATGATAATGCTAAAGATGGACACATAAATTTACGTGGTTCGGCCTAATGCCTACATCCATAGGGAGAAAAGAGAAATTTTATTGATTAATATCTGAGTCACAAAGTCATACATTAACTAGGGTAATATGCTTTTATATAGAGACAAAACTTTGTACATCAAGAAACTATTTAGGTCGACCTAGAGTCCAAAACAAGAGTCTGATACAAAACGTGAAAAATTGTCTGCCTCACCTGGCGGCCACCAGTTGGTTGGCGTCTGCCAATCCCACAATTCAACCACCTTCTGTCTTCACCTAATGGCGGTCGCCAATGAACTAGCGGCCGCCAGTTCCCTGATCTCACCAATACCAAAATACGAAGGTCTGATGAAGCAGCCGAGGAGCGTTCCAATGGAGGTCCTGACGTCAGTGCTTAACCTTGCTCAGTCCATGGAAGAAACCTATAAGGACGGAGATGGAGTTACCTATGGAAAGCACCTCGAGGATCACAATAAGGCCCTCTTCATTGACCCAATACCCATCTAGTAGTAATCTGTTGTTGAAGAAGTATTTTTTTTCCAAACTATCTACAAAAGGAATAAAAAGGCCAGGAAAATGAGTGAAAAGGAAAGATAAGGCAAGAAAAGGAAAGAAAAGGAAAGAAAAAGGAATGAAAAGGCAAGGTAAGGTAAGATAAGGCAAGGAAAGGCAAGGTAAAGTAAGATAAGGCAAGCAAAGGAAAGAAAAGGCAAGAAAAAGGCAGGACAAAGCAAGAAAAGGTAGGACAAAACAAGAAAAGGCAAGATAAGACAAGAAAAGAAAAGATGAGGCAAGAAAGGGCAAGATAAGGCAAGAAAAGGCAAGGAAAAGGCAAGGAAAAGGTAAGAAAAGAAAAGATAAGGCAAGAAAAGTCAAAATAAGGCAAGGAAAAGCAAGAAAAGGCAAGAAAAAAGGCCTAAAAAGGTAAGATAAGGTAAGCAAAAGGCATGAAAAGGCAAGAAAAGGAAAGAAAAGGCGAGAAAAGGTAAGAAAAGGAAAGAAAAGGCAAGATAGGGCAAGAAAAGGCAA
This sequence comes from Hypericum androsaemum, assembly GCA_963995505.1. Taxonomy (NCBI): domain Eukaryota; kingdom Viridiplantae; phylum Streptophyta; class Magnoliopsida; order Malpighiales; family Hypericaceae; genus Hypericum; species Hypericum androsaemum. Next base: position 14,616,068 of record OZ023195.1, read on the forward strand.
GGAAAAGGCAAGAAAAGGAAAGAAAAGGCAAGAAAATGCAAGAAAAAGGAATGAAAAGGCAAGAAAAGGAAAGATAAGGCAAGAAAAGGCAAGGAAAAGGAATGAAAAGGCAAGAGAAGGAAAGATAAGGCAAGAAAAGGCAAGATAAAGTCAAGATAAGGTAAGGAAAAGCTAGAAAAGGAAAGATGAGGCAAGAAAAGATAAGATAAAGCAAGAAAAGGAAAGAAAAGACAAGCAAAAGGCAAGATAATGCAAGAAAAGGAAAGAAAATGCAAGGAAAAGGCAAGATAAGGCAAAAATAGGCAAGGAAAAGGCATGAAAAGGCAAAAAAAGTAAAAAAATGCGAGAAAAGGCAAGAAAAGACAAGAAAAGAAAAGATAAGGAAAGATAAGGAAAGATAAAGCAAGAAAAAGCAAGGAAAAAGCAAGAAATGGCAAGGAAAAGGAATGAAAAGGCAAGATAAGTCAAGATAAGGAAAGAAAAGTCAAGGAAAAAGCAAGATAAGTCAAGATAAGAAAAAAAAATGGAAGGAAAGGTAAGAAATGGAAAAAAAGAGAAAGATGAGGCAAGAAAATGCAAAAAAAGGAAAGATAAGGAAAGATCAAGGCAAGAAAAGGCTAAGAAAAGGCTAGAAAAAAAAAAGAAAAGACAAGAAAAGGAAAGAAAAGGCAAGGAAAAGAAATGAAAAATATAAATTTGACGGGCTTTGATAGCACGGGCCAATGTTAGCACGGGCTTTGATTTTGGCGACGTACAATAAAACAATACAATAACGGATCACAAGATCAACCCTCGTGATACCATGATAAAATTTACATGAACAAACTCATCAAGGCTTTTCTACTCTTATTGAAAAGCCCACTGACATGGCTAAAGAGTCCAGGCAAATGGCAATTTAATTTCATGGGTCAATTATATAAATTAAAGTGAACTTTCATACAGAAGTCTTGCACCTGCATAACATTTTCAGTACAAGCTTGAGGCGAGGTGAACCGTGGTTCAACCAACAGATTGTTTGGTCTAAGAAAATCTCTCTAAAGCAAGAGAGCGGAACTTCATGAACTTCGAGATGCCGAGATCTGTTTATTCATTCCATGAATCTCTTGCTATGCTGGCTGGTGGGGGAAGAGTTTCCTCTCTCGCTTCCGCCATAGCTGTCTTCCATTTCTAAGCCGTCAGCGAAAAAGGAGCTGTTGTTTACGCTTAGCTCAGAGCTCGCGTTGCTACGCGTAGCTAGGGGAGAATCCGATGAACTGGTTGTCCTGCATTTCGCTGATCCCCCAGATCTTACACTATACATGGAGGAAGCTGGAATGTTGGTCATGAGAGGACGTAGATTACCCGAAACAGCACGTCTGATATCCTGCACAGAGACAAAACACAAGCAGAGTCAACAGCAAGGAAATCAAGTTCCATATGATGTTATTCTAAACCAGAGGGGCCTATTTGTTTGTTGGTCCATCAAAAATGGAAAAGAAAGATGCATACCATATGTCTTAACGCCATGTCCAGAGATTTCTTTGACAGTGATCTACCAAATCCCAAGCTGTCAAGGGAAGAAAATTTCCCGGAATTGGCACCGGTAGAGTGATTGTCATCTTGCTTTGGTGGAACTAGTTTCCTCATGTTCACCACTCTCTCAACCATTTGTGTCCCCATTAGCACAGGGTTCACGTCATCACTGCTTTTCATCTGTGTTTTGCTTTTGATGGGCATGGAGAACTTATTGCTACCACCCAACCCACCTCCATTTACACTCCTTCCCCTTGTAGGAGAACATGATTGTTGTCTTTGTCTTCCATTCGGACCAGCCTCATTCGAGGGTCGAGTATTTGCACCACCAGGCCTACCCCTTGAGGCTGAAGCTGGTCTCTCTGGCAGTGTGGTCCTAAGATTTGGTGGAGCATCAAGGGAGAAACCAGGCATCTCATTCGGCTTCCATGGCCTACACTTAACGGTTGGAGAAGCACCCCGTGAAGGAGCAGGGTTTCTCATTGCTGCAGGAGCTGATTTTGAAACTGAAGCAGACCTTCCAGGTGCAGCTGTTGGGTTGGATCTTGGACGGGTAGGTGTTGCTGATCTTGACATTGCTTTGGTTGCGGGTAAGGACGGTCTGGCCGTTGGTGTCGAAGAGCGTGGAATAGTCCTTGTAGGAGTTGAGGATCTCACAGAAGCAGCAGGCCTAGAAGCAGGCAAGGTCGCACGCGAGGTAGGCGTGGAAGGTCTTGAACCTTTCGACGTTGAAGCTAAAGTAGGTCTACCAGTAGGAGTTGCTGGCCTTGATCTAGCTTTGGATGTCAGCTCCCCAGATGGCAAGGGTCTCCGGTTTACAACATTTGCAGAGGTTGTTTTGACAGGCAAGGTACGTTTAGATGCTACATTGGCCTTGGAAGGAGGTTGAGGTTCCTCTTGGATATTTGTCAGCTGCAACAATGTAGGACAATATGTTCAAATTCCACTAATAGTGTAAAATCAGAAGACGATATGAACCAGTTTCGCATTATCACAGATCTCTTACCCTTGATTGAAGTGCAGCCGGACGAGCACCAGACATGATATGATTCATCAAACTTTTCTGAGTATCAATCTCCAAGGACGGGACCAAGGGTGTGCCAGGAGGCGTAATAAGCCTGCACAAAGCAAGGAAACAGGTAGCACCATTAAACTCCATTCTGAACACCAACTCTACTCCTCTGGCCCACCAACCGGTTAAGATGCTAAGATCATCTTAATAGTTACTAAGTGCCGTCGAACTTAATTAGGATCATGAGAAGGTTTCCCTGAGATGCAGGGGAACAAATACCGACTTCACTTCGAACTTCGAGTTCATCACATTCATAACTTGAGATAACCACCAGCCGCGACGAAACTTCTAGTGTGGAAGATGACAGATTTTCCATTTCAAGAAAGTTCTCCATCCGCTGGGAATAAGGAATCAGGATCACCAGGGCAGAGATAGTCATCTCCTACTCTACCGTTGTATTTTCCAACTGATGAATGTCCCACATTAATAACGATATCTTATTAACCCAAATTTATTAAATTAGAAAGATCCACCAACATAATGTTTCAAGGTTTTAGGCTGAACATGATATCGATCATTGCATGAGTAACAACGTCAAACTCGTGCAAACTTCCGCCAGAGCGCTTTGTTTGAATTGTACAGCTGATTAGCATCTCATGACCGTTGAATTAACCGCTAAGGTAACATCTCTTCCACAACTAACCGCATCTTCGAGCAAATTAAGCAGACAGACTAGTAAACAAACCCGGAAAATGAACTGAACGAGAGAAAAACACAAGTTTCTAGAAGAATACCAGTCATAGTCGGACTTCTCGTTTTCCGAGTCCAAGAACTTATCCGCAGCCGTTTTCCGCGGTTGCTGATAGAACGACACCGGCTTAGACGCCGCTAGACCTCCACCGTTACTTCCTCCTGCCAAATCACCAAACAAAATTTTTTTTAATAAAAAAAACGCAATCGCAGTTACACCGGTCCGTGAAAAGAATAAAACGACGTCGGAGCTAGAGGCAGCCAGGCAAACCTAAAGGAAGAGGCGCTCTGTCTTTCTCGCGCCTGCGCATCTCCAGGAACAGCGCCAGCTCCTCGTCCTTCTCTTTAGTAACCATCCTTAAACGACGAAGGTGGAATCTCAAAAACGACGACGCTTCAAGGCGATCAGCGTAGAGAGAGAGAGGTAGAGAGAGAGAGGAGACGGGTGTACTTCTCTGACGAAGAAGAGCGTTGCTTCTGTGTCTTGTTCTGCCACAATTGGATTATTTTCTCTGTTTTTATTTTATTTTATTTATGTTCCTTCCTGGCGGAAGGGAACGACACGAAATACGAAGGATTTTTCAAACCGACTTCTGGGTATGCCCTTCGACTTGGCAGTATTTACGATTGCGCCATCAAATCTCAGAACTCAGTTTAGTGTGTTTTGGTTAATTTTTTTAAACTTACTTTCTATTTGGAGAGTTATCCTATTCGAATAATGTAAATTATAATCTAACATCTTAGAAATAATTGTATACGGCTGGTTAAACTAGCTTAATAATTCTAGTTTCTTACATAATTGTATGCTGTTGATTAGCAATGAAAAGCAAATGTTTATAACAACCGGCAATTGGAATAGGTCCGGTTTTAAATCTCAGAGAATATCAATAATCACATTTTTTTGTCAATATACTTAAATTCCAAGACTTTAGACGGCATTATGTTTGTTCCCTTCTCAAATAAAGTTTTGCCATTTTTGCAAAGGGTGAGAATTGACTCACCGACCTCTGAAAAATGAGACAGGACTCGTTACAATCTTACCCACCTTATATTTGTATCAATAATCACATTTGATAGAGCACGAGGGTCTAAACTAAATTGCAATCTTCTACCAAAAAAATCTAAATTGCCATCAAGGCCGCATTTTTAATAATCCTAGAAGAATGTAAATCAAATCGGAGCTACCAGCAAACGAGCATATCCATTTTTAGAAAAATTTTATTGTTTAAAAAATACTATTATATTTGACAAGAAGAATTTTATTCCATACTCGAATCTCGATTAGTTAATTCTTGTAATTCGTAAAAAAATCGTGGATCAAAGAGTGGCAGTTTTGTAATAATAAGTGAAAAATTCGGAAAGATATTCCAGAGGGGCACATGGGTTGCTTGACCAAGTCACTAAAACGCAGCGTAGAAACCCAAATAATAACCTGCGTCTCTTTCCTCCAAAGCGGCCAGGTTTAAATGTCGGCCGTTGGATGATTGAATTTCTCGAGATGTGTCAGTATGCATCGGACGGTCCTCGCCGCTCAATCATTTAAGGTCAGATTTGGATTTTGAATTCTCACCTGACGTGGGCCTCGTTAATCGTGTGGTTTTGAATCCTCTCTTCTTCCTGATTGGACCCCGCCTTGTGTCTGCCTTTACAAGGCAATCCCGGTCACTTGTCAGTTTTCTGTTCTGCCAACCCAACTAGAGTATCACTGTCAAATAGGTTGTGATTTCCGGTTGTTATAATTTAATTAAATTTCGAATTTCACTTATTATTAAGGTAAGATAATAATGTCAAATATTTTTTGAAAAAAATTTATCGTATTTAAAAGTCTCACCCTGAATTAATGAATATAGTGAGTGTCTGAATAACTCGTAGTAAAAAAATCAAAAAAATTGTGCTTGATGATTTCTTGTAATATATTTTGTGATTTTTACGCACTTTTTTAATTAGTGATAACCAATACACTACCGTATTCACCGCATCAGGAGTCGCTTATGCAATATGTCTCGTGCACATCTCCTATAATGAGGCGTTGAACCGTTTGAATGTCCATACAATCTTACTTACCGGCAAAAAGACACTCACATAGTTTAGTAGGTGTTTAAGAGAAAAAAAAATAGTGATGCCCATCAGTTTCGGCTATTTGTGTAGATTAAGTCAATGTTCCCGACAATTAGCATTGTTTAAGATTAGTTCTTTTTCGAACTTCAAAACAAAAGGAGGAGAAGACTATTTATATTGGTTTTAGCTAGGCTATGAAGTTCTTCTAATAGATTGAATTGGGATTCATAAATAAAGCCGTCAATTTTTGCCTTCTTTCCCCGTGGTCAAAAGTGTAGGTATATTTCAAAAGACTCAAATTGTAAATTAGTGGTCATTGAGAGGGCAGGTGTGTCCGGCTGAATTGTACGAGTCCCACAAATATTGAATATCGCCCAGCATTATTTTTCTCCATCCCATGTCACCGGCCTTCATTTTCTACTCGTTACATGATCGAGATTCCGACCAAACATACAATATATCTCCTCCTAAAAAAACATACAATATATCTGGTCGGTATCCACGTGAACCTCACTTATTGGAGCTGAATTCAATGTCCAGAAATTTCCGTGATTGATGTCCCAAGAATCACGAGATGCTTGATGACGTTGGGATACATCATATCATACCAATACTCATGGCTTATATTAAAAAACTTAGTAACTCGCTCAATTTTACGATGATTGTTATATATAAATAGATGATATTCGGATCGTAAATCTTTCTATTAAAATTTGGCAAGTAAAGAAAAAGTTGTAAGACACACGATAAAATTGTCATTCAGGTGAAATTCTAACTTTTAGCATATTCTTACTTCCTCTCTCTTCATTTTGCTATGCTCCACATTATTCATATTATTTTGAAACCCCTCCCATGACCTCAATCAAAACTTTAAATAACTTATCCAAACATTATGTCAAGGTAGACTAGAAAATTAAATATTTTGGAAAGATGGTAGGTGGGGCAATTTACGGAAGGAAAAATGATGTGCAAATCCAATTTGGATCTTTTCCCATAGGCTTAGAAAGACAAGGCTTTGAACAACTCCGGGCCCAAGTCCAAGGAAATCCGTCCACTGAAAAGGCCCAGCCCAACTCATCGTACGAACGGGCCTTGTAGACCTGACAACGGTTGCTAAACTGTCGGTTACCATTTAGGAAAACTGTAAACCGTAACCTAATCAAGGATTCACGGTTATGTTCACGGTTTTTAGAAAAACCGTGAATCAATAACCTAACCGGGGATCCATGGTTATGGCCACGGTTTTCATTTCCTTTCCTGGATCTAATTTGAATGAGGAAACAAACACAGTGAACACAGTGTAGGACTCCAAAAGGTTCCATTTAATTTGCCATATATATCAGATGAACTGCAGCAAGTAGCAACTAACACGGTGTGAACCAATGCTCTATAATTGGAAATTCGAATGGATGTGAACCAATGGATAGCGATTTCCATTGCCAAACTACAAGGAATCAGTAAAGCCTAACAATTGAAATTTGACTAGAGCCAGCGAAATTTTCTTCCGGGAGGACGACTGAGTTGGCTAGTTTAACCAAAGAACAAAGGCGTGGGAGGCTGCACAGTTTAAGAGTTGCATTAGCTGAGTCGACGGCCAATCAAACATCGTCACTTTCTTCGCTTCCACTTGGTTGAGCTTCTTGGTGCACGTGCATGTATGGGCTTCCGTCGGGACCTAAAACCTTAACCCTGGTCACAAGAGAAAAGAAAGTCAGGATAGTGGGTGGGGTGGCAAGTGAAATCGCAGGGGACTGTTGTTATCGGTACCTCTCAAGGATGAATTTGCCCACTTTATACCTTTGTGGCTTCTCTTTTGCAGCTTCCTGAAATAGTTGAGCAGATCAGACAATGGTCAGCAAGAGTATCAGTGCCGTGATACAAAAAGAACTTGGAGAAGTAAGGAAACAGAGCTTACATATTTCCAGCCCACAAGTGAGCCACAACCAACACAGAAGATATCTGCCACAACGTGCCATCCAGTCATCATCTGCCGATCTTCTTTCTTCCCCATGAAGACATTTACACTGTCAGATTGAGAAGAATGCAAAATGTTAAATATAGGGCCTTCCAATGCTATATCGCAGACGAAACGGACTGCAAGAGTAATAAGGATGAAGAGATAGTATAGGAACAATGACTACTCTCTTTCACTACAAAAAGGATAGTGGATAGCCTCAAGATTCCCCTTTTCTGTTTCCCTCGAGGGAAACCCAACTTTAGTTATCCTGGTTCAGATATTCAGACAATGTGGCCAAAAGATTCCCAGCTTTACTGATGAACCATCAAACTAGCCATCTCACTAGAGTAGAATGAAGTTTCTTGAGAACTAGAGTAGAATTAACTTAGTACCTATTTACTCCATTCTCTTTGGATTCAGTAGCTCAGACCTCGAACGAAAAGATAAGCAATAAACGTAGGGAGTCTAGTACAACAAGGCATTGGCAATAATATGAGCAAAAGTTGTTGCACTCGGACAAGTTCTCATCCATGATCATCACAAGATTCAGAGTAAAATAGTAAAAAAGATAACCAAATCCCCAACTGAGGTGAATGTACACCCCAAACAAAATAAATAAGCTTACACTCTATCAAAGAGATAGGCCTTTCCGTGCCTGCAATGAAAAGACTGCAAAACACATATAAAAAAGAGAGAGAGAGAATTAGATCATCAACTTGCACAGGGATCTGCCAATTCATTCATGTAAAGAGACCCCACTTCACCACAGCAGAGACTGACTGCTGTTTCACAATTCACAACAGATTCTATACAAAACAACATTTGGAGATACTCGAAGTTCGCATCATCTTCTGCTGTAAATTCTTCTGTCATTATCCAGTTTCAATCGCTTTTCTCAAGCAACTGATCACATTGGTCTAATCTACTTTCTCCAGAGATTAAAAAACTTCCACACACAATGTGGGTAGCTAAAACAAGCCCATCATAACCCGAAACGGGTCTCCCTCAAACCCGCATCTGGACCCGAAATTAATAATTTAAAAAAAAACCCAAAAAAAATTACGCGGAGGTGGGTAAAAAGTAAAAACGAGAGGGTTCCTATTTTTTTTTTTAACCTTGGAGAGGATATCGTCGGAGATGGCGAGATGGGTGAAACAATGCTTGCAGGAGTAAACGTTGCCTTCCATTTCGATGGTGAACAGCCTCCCCATTCTCCTCCTCCTCGTTTCTCTATTTTCCTGCGATTTCAAGCCATCGCGATACGTAAATTGTTCATGTGACGGCCGATGAATTAAAAAGCGCTACTTTTTTAAATGCAACTTTCGTCGCCTTTAAAGAAAGTATTTTTTTTTTTAATAAAAAAAAGTAGAGATCGTCTCGTACCAGCGGGTTTCTACGACATGCGGGAGGGAGCGTGAAAGGGAAAGGAAGAAAGAGAAAGGAACTAACTAACGGGAGAGCTACTTAAAGTTACAGTTGAGGTATAGGTAGGTGTAGGGGTGTCCACTGTTCCGGGATCCGTGATTTCACGAGGTTTCGGGATGGTCAATGGAATTATCGGTTACGTTACGGTTGAATTAGCGGTTTAATTTTTTGAAAAAATATAACAAATAATTCACGGTTTAGTTTCAAATGAATCAAAATTTGAGCTGTTTCTACTATCACATGGCTTGGTGGTTTCTTAAAAGTCGAAACCGTAAATTTTTGGGTTATTCTACGAAACGTGGCCACGAGCTAGGTTCCGATTATCGAAACTGTCGATTCACAAGCCACCGACTGAGCAGTTCAAACCGAGTCGTGGCCACCCCTAAGTTGGTGGCACGAAGGAAATGCTCGATGACAACGTGCAAATATATATATTAATATTTTGTTCAAATTTCACCAATAACAAAATTATTTCATCAAAGAATCACATTGAATTATGACTTTTTGTTTTTTATAAGTACTTATGACTTGATGAGCGATTAGAAAACGATAGATTAAGAAAATGTCGATTTGATTATCGCTAAACATAACCCCTGATGTTTTGTTTATTATTTCTTAAAACATATCACGAGCAGTTTCCAAGAGAAATTGATCGAATTTCAAAAGGAAAAAAAATGCAAGTTGTTTAGGAGTTTGTTTGGAGCGTGGTGTAATCATATTAAAATTAAATAGAGTGATTTTTGTTGCCAAATTCTATTCAAAATTAGATAAATCGAACTAAAGAATACTCAAAACTATGTAATTTAAAATTAAAAAAATGATGTTGCATTAGTATAATGTTATTTTTGAATTATCAGCGTTTAACCATCAAATCAATTAAGAATAATTTCCGAGCTCCAACGCCATTCTGTTTTCAGTCTTTAGTATTCGGAATAGAGTTTACTTGTATTAGTGTTCGCCGTTAGCGACTTTTACTTCGCCTTTTGCAACAGGATGGATCGTTAGGTCTATGCTGTTCAGTAGTACCTATTGTATATTTTAACCTATACTAATGAAAGTTTACTTATTAAAAAAAACAATTAAGAATTATACCACTGTCTCTTACATTTAACTGGGAATTAGTAACATTTTCTTCTAGGCTCTAGCTACGTGATAAAAATATTTAGTTTCGAGTTCAAATCATTCGAACAAAATAAAATGATAGATGGTTAATTCTTGATTAATCGTTGCCGAATTACGATAGTATCATTGAACTAATAGACAACACCACCACAGTCGATATAATTTTTACAAGATAAACAGGGAACGTACAAGAGAAGGAAGCAGTTCCAACTCTCAATTTCAAGAAGAGAAGGCGTCAATAATGGTGGTGTGGAGCGGGTCGCTCAAGTGGGTGGCCCAATTGTTGAGTGGGCCCTTCCCGGTGACCGCGGCCTGGACGGCGAACCCGAGGAACCCGACCATTGCGAGGCGGGCGTGCTTGATCTCGGCGAGTTGGAGGGTTTCCTTCTTCTCCGGGTCGGCGGCCAGCCCCAGTGGGTCGAAGAACTGGCCTCCCGGGTACAGCCTCTTCTCCGGGTCCAGCTCGCTGTTCCTCTGGAACTCGATGTACCCGATCACAAGGACCTCGATCCAGATCAGGGTGGTCAGGGAGAATGGGAGTGGCTGCCCGAGGTAGGACGACCCTTCGATCAACTCGACCTGATACCAGCACAGAACTTTGATTATACCGAACCAGATTCAACATACTCATTATTTTGAATTTTTATATTACGATAATACGGAGATTCCAATATGTCATCAAAATAATATGTTACTAATATGAATTCGAGAAAGAACAACCAACTAATCTACCATGCATGCATGAGGCCATTCATATTAGTCAATCATGAATTAGTCGTAGAAAATCTATAACATCACAAACAACAAATTAAGTTCAACTTTAAACCAATGTACCTTTCCGGCGTCTTGCCATGTGATGCCGGTGACCGACTCAACGGTGAGGGCGCCGAGGGTGGCGAGCATGGCCCACCTTCCGTGGATGAGCTCGCACTCCCTGAACCTCTGGAGGCCAAACACCTCGCTGTAGGGCTGGAATGGCGTGGACTTGACGTCGGCGAGCTCGGTCCTGGTCCCGATGATGCCCCCGAACTCGTTCTTGGCCAGGTTCTGGTCCAGCGAGTCCAGCTCGAACTGAAGGTACTCCGCGGGCTTCCCGAGCCCGAACGGGTCGAACCCGTAGTCACCCACCAGGCTACCGTCCAGATACTCCGGCGCCTTCGCCCCCGGGAACCACAGTGGCCGGTCGTTGCTCGGCTTGAACGCCTTCTTCGCCGGCGACTTCTTCTTCCCGAACCCGAAGCGAGCCTGGACCTTGACCACTCTGCTGGGATACCTACATTATTTTTTTGGATCGTCGGTGTATTAGTTAAATATCTTTCCACTGGAACATGCATAATCCAAATACTATAACATGCTAGTGGATTAGAGTCTTTAGTGTCTAACTCTAACCTAAAACATTCACTAATTAATTAATAGTTTTTTTCTAAATATGTGATTTGGCTATGTGTGATGAAACGAAAAACGTATGAAAACAACAATGTACAATGTGATCAATTCGTTCTAATAATATGTTAGAATTTTCTAGATTCGTGACACTAGCAACTAACGATGGCTACGGGACTGTTACCTTCGCGTGAGGGTGCCGGTGATGGATGACGTGGCAGCAGCGGCGGCGGCGGCGGCCATCGTGGGGATGAAGTGTGATTTCCTTTTTTTTGTGTTTTTTTAGAGAGAGCTTGTGTTTGGGCGTGTGTATAGCCAACGAAGATAGATTGGGTTATAGTTGGGGGAGGGGACGGAGTTGTGGGGGGACAGGTAATCTGAGGTGGGAGCATCGTGGGCCGTCAGATGAGGGATGCGTATCCATCTGACGGACGGAAATGGTTTATACCTTATCTCTGCGTTATCTGGATGTGGGGCCCGATGCTGACTCACTCTCTCGCTCTTCCTTGTTTGTGGTGCGGGAATTTTTCTGTGGTTAATGTTGCCTGTGGGAAAATCTAAGGAGATGGTGTTTTAGGATTTTTTGCGGTTGGGTGGGCTTGGATAAGTCTCTCCTCCAGGGATTATTTTCATTACATCAATATGAATCCGAACTGACGAAATTTTTTTTATTTTGTATTAAATATTTTGAGTTCAAATTTTTGGAATGCATTTGTGTGACAAGGAAGTTAAAAAATCAAAGTAATTGTTCGTGTGACCTTACAACTTCCTACTTATTGAACCGTGGTGCTATCGGTTTGTTATTTTTGGGATTTCATTTTTTTACAAATTTGATCGGTTTGATAGGAATATGAGCACTTGTATGCTTGCATAGTGCAGGCGTCCTTGTTCAAATCGATAATAAATAGCATATAATATGTTGAATTTAGTAAATAACCAACGTAATTTACTATTTACAACATTGTTATATATTTATTAAAAAATATTTTGAGTCTATTATTAATTAACCGATATTAATTGTTAAATTTGAACTGTGAAATCGGCTGTAAGTCGATTGATAGTTTTAGTTCAAAATCGTTGATCGTGGTCAACGTTTTCTTTGGACTAACGGTCCAGGTTTGACGCATTTAAAAACCGTCAATTTCACTATAAATACTATGGCTAGTCGTCCCGAGTGACAGAGAGCAGCATATCGGCTTCTAAATTAAAATAATAGATGCCAATATTTTTTTTAAACACGATCCAATTGAATTCCTGCCCCCCCAAACTAGACACAGTAGTTTTTTACATTGTTTTCGAGACGGCGGTCCGACCGGTTAAACTGTGAATTGAAGTCAATAGCGGATCAAAAAATCAAGTTCGAACAGTTACCTAACGAACCGGAAGATTTCTGGTCAGACCGGGCAGTTGGCTCAGATTTTTGACCCAAAAAATTCCGGTTCATTAGGTTTGACCAAAAAATCAACCCAAAAACTAGATTTCACCCAACCCAACCCAAAAAATCAGATTTTATACTCGAATTTTCTAAATCAACAAAAAATAAACTAAATCTACAAAGATAATTATACTAAATATGAAATAAATTTACCAATATTTCAAGAATATTAATTTTTAAACCTATTATTTACTAAATATATATATAATAAACTACCGGTCCGACTGCCAGTTTGACCGGTCGACTCAGAGAACGGACCAAAATCCGGGTCGCTCTCCGGGTTGTTTTTGAAAACAATGGTTTTTTATATATCTAAATTATGATGATGACTCAATTACTTGTTCAACTAGTTGAACCAACCGGTTTAGACAAAATAACATTAATTTTAAACAAATATATTTTTTAAATTCAATTAGAATAAAATTGATTAAATTAAAATTTGAATACTTGCAACTTATACAATTTATAATAAAATTAGGTTATATTTATAAATATTTGACATTTTAATACTAAATATAATTAATAACTTATATTTTAATTTTAAAAACTTCGATCTGAGACCGGCCAAAATAGATGAACCAGAAAATGAAAAGAATCTCAAACAACCTTGGGTTATCTTTTTAGGACATCGGTAGTGACTCGGTGGTCAAATGGTCATAAGAAAAAGGATCCCCCTAGGTGTCCGTTTCTAGTTGATGCACAATTATCTGTTCTTCCCGAATGTAGTATAGCGGTAATTACCAATTAGTGATCAACAACAGCCCAGGACCCGAAATCCTTATTTTTGTTGTCCGTCAAGGTAATCACACGCCGATCCTAAAAGATAAGATCACCAAAGTATCTTTTGTTGAATTTTTTTGGGAAAAGTACACTAAAGTACCTTGTAGTTTTAGCAATTATCACTTGAGTACCCTGTGGTTTCAAAACCGTAAAATGGATCCAACTTATTTCAATTTTTATCAAGGACCGGTCCCGAGGTCCGGTTCATGATTTTTTGGAAAACGGCAGCGTATTGATGCCTACGTGGAACGCCACGTCGTGGTGAATGTGAATGCTCAATGATGATGTGGCATTGGTAAATTACCAAATTAATATCTAATTTATTTTATTTAAAAAAATATATTTATCCTCCCTCATTCTTCCTTCGTCCCCAGCCATCCTCCTCCTCTCTCTCTCTCTCATCCTCTTCCCCCTCCCCTCCCCTCCCCTCTCTCCTCCATTGAGGAGACAAAGAACCCTACCAGCATCCAGAAATAACAAAAAAGATAACTAGCTTATACTTTAACTTCGTCCCTAAAAGCATCTCGTTTCAACCTCCCGTCCACCAAAACCCTAGGCTTGTACTTCAGAATTCAGAACTTCCAGGTAAGGTTGCAAACAAAATCTCAAATACCCAATTGAACTAGACACTAAAAGAACCCAATTCAGATCTAAGAAGGAGTGGGGAACGACGGAGATAGCCTTGGCACGACCGTGGTCGGTGATTTTGACTGAGAACTCGACGAGCTGGGCGTCAGATAGGGTGCAGAAGCTGTCGGAATAGATGAAGGTCTGGTGAACGAAATGTCATCGTCCAGGGAGATGAAGCCAAACCCCTTCATTACCACGAACCCGATGAAGATGCAGGTCCAGAGAAAACAGCTTAAAGATGAGAGGTCTAGAGAAAATGTAAAGGGAAATTCCTCAATGGATATGGGCCTACCGGCGAGGTTGGGCGTCGCCATAAATCAGGGTGGAGGAGGGCCTGATGGTTAGAGTTAGGGTTTGATGGTTGGGGCGTGGAGAGGAGCTATCCGACGGCGGGGGGTCAACGACGTTGTCAACGGAGTTGAATGAGTAGAACAAGCATCAATGAATGAATTGAATGATTGTTTTACTCTTTGCTGTGTGAAAGAGGTAGGATTCTTTGTCTCCTCAATGGAGGAGAGAGAGGACGGGAGGGGGACGAGGATGTAAGAGAGAGAGAGAGAGAGAGAGAGAGAGGAGGATGGCTGGGGACGAAGGAAAAATGAGGGAGGATAAAGATAGTTTTTTTTAAATTAAAATAAATTAGTTATTAATTTGATAATTTATCCATGCCACATCATCATTGAGCATTCACACTCACCACCACGTGGCATTCCACGTAGGCATCAATACGCTGCCTTTTTCCAAAAAATCATGAACCGGACCTCGGGACCGGTCCGTGATAAAAATTGAAATAAGTTGGACCCGTTTTACGGTTTTGAAACTACTGGGTACCCAAGTGGTAATCGCTAAAACTACAGGGTACTTTAGTGTACTTTTCTCTTTCTTTTTTTTGAGAATTAGTATCTTTTGTTGATCTTGATTTGCAATTTATTGCAGATGTATTGCTTGAACAGAGAGCAAAATACTGTAGGGATACTTATTAAAAAAAAGGTAGTGTAACGGTGTATTTGACTTTTCTTGAACCAGTGCAGCATTTCTTCGAGAACTACAATTTCACCTACCCATATTAGGTACAACAAAATGCCATTTTTTATATACAAAAAAAAACATTAGTAATCGTTTGCATGATTTTTTTTAAAAATTTCAAAAATATTCATCAATTTCTCACCATTTTTCTGAAGTTTTCTACGATTGATAGAATTTTATGAAAGTTATGAATAATATATTTTTTAGGAAATATAATATAATCTTCGAATTAGTTTTAATTTTTTAACCGGGGTATTATGGAAATTTAAGAGTACATTCTCAATTTTCTATCAATAGCCCTTAAAGTTTACCTAACATTTCATGTCGTTTTACATCATATAACCATAGTGGGCATAGAAAAGTTTGCATACTAAATTTAAACAATATTTTCTAAGTAGTTTTATAAAAATATATTACATGTAATCTTATATCATGTAACTACAATAGACATTAAAGACTTTGAATTATTACTAGATATTTAACCTAATCACACAAGACATGTACAAATTTAAGAAAATCTAGGATTTAAACTCTAATATTATATTCTCGGAATAAAAAAATTATCCTAAAAAATCGGTGTAAAAATTTACCCTAAAAAAAACTCAACACAGGTCTAAGATTGTGTGAATCATATAAGTAAAGTTTTTTGCGGGGTAAATCATATAAGTAAAGTTAATCACTATAGTGATTCTCTTAAATAAAATCTCAAATTTGTATTTATCAGATGGAGTAAGTAACACTGGAATAGTCAACTCCATTTTTAAAACTGAATTGGCTCGCATTGTCATAAATAAAATCTTTAATATATTAGAAAACCAACGAAACAATAACGCAAATAACTACACAACCGTTTTCGTGATTCGACAAATTGTATACGTCCACAGGAGAAGAAATTTTTACTGATGAAATTTTGAGCCACAAAGCAATACGACATAAGGTTAGAACACCCTTATATATATAAACAAACCCTCGCAAAATCACAAAACCTATCTAGATCATTTAGGAGTCCAAAATCGAGTCCAAGTCAAACGGAAAATCTTTCGCGTCATGACACATGGCTGTCGCAGGCCCTTAGCAGCCGCTTCCATATGGCCACTAGCTGCAGCTAGTGTACTGGCGTGCGCCAGCTTTCTCGCCACAATTCTAACAATTCTCCACCTTGACGAGAAATCGCCCCTTGAAGAAACACGAAGTCATGCAAAACCAAACCGACTCTATCGACTCTACTTTGAACCTTAGACACTCTATCCTCTACAAAACCATCCTCCATTCTCTCCATCCTTTTTCAATCATATGGAGACATCTCCCAAACTCGAGCATCTATCCTTTTTCAATCATATGGAGACATCTCCCAAACTCGAGCATCTCCCGAGCTTGCTTGATGTATTTTTTCCATACTCTATTGAACCCCAACATGCTAGTTCTCCTGCTGAATTAACCCCATGACCAATATACGTCTCTCTATTTTCCCGGTTACCCTCATACTTCGTAACCTCGAACTGCTTCCTCGTTGAACCTTGTTCTCTTTTTCCCGAACCAATGTTATAAGCCATATCATACACTGGACAATATTTTATTCTACCTAGTAGAACTATTGACACATTGCAAACTTCACTGTTCGCCCTTCAGCTAGATTGAACCTGATTCGCCTGTGATATTTCTAACTATTTTACATTCCCAATGTCAAACCTACCGAACACCTTTGTATTGCATCTGTCTTTGGACAACCATAGCGCCTTGCTATCATTGTCTCTATGAATCGTCATTCCAAGAAACCTGTTGACAACATTCGACCCATTCTTGTCAAAACCTCGCTCATTTATATGATCTAACCTAATATGACTTGAGCCTTTGCCAACTCTTTCAGACCCATTGATGTGATTTCACCTATAATAGTGTTTCCCACCAACCTGTAAATGTTCGCTTTCACACTCCATTCCTACCATAACATCTTTCTCCACCTTCATTAGAGTACTTTTATAACCATACCCGTTATAATCCAAAGTCTCTAACAAAAATAAATTACCAGGATGCTTTGGACTTGATGAGACAGAAAGTCAGTCACCATCCGACCCGTCTGAATATGTAACTATGTTTGTGGATGCCGATCTCTTTTTCTTGTTGTTTTGATTCCCAGTTCGTCCTGGATAGTCCCCGTTCATGTGCCCCTTTTCTCCGCACTTGAAGCGATTTCCATTGACTTTCTTTGACTCTCATTTGGATCCTCTTCCACCTTTTTCTTCTCTTCGATCCTCCGTCTTCGCATTGACCATTCCTTGTTGAACTAACAAATTCTTGACACGCCTTTGCCTAACATTAAAATGTTACATATAGTGGTAGCAAGCAACAAAAGATAAGAGAAAAAAAAGGGTGCAAATCTCTTCATTCTCATCCCACACATTCAACGTGTTTTGACGCTCGCAGTTGAGGGAGCTTCAGATAAATTTCCGAGCCTCCAGATGACTAGTTAATCAAACCACATGGTCCAATTTGAAAGTTTCTAAATCACAAGATAAAATCTCAAAATTGTACAAAATTGAACTTTTTGCAGTCAATGTTTGAATTTAAATTCAAATTCTTATATTTAAACTTTACGAATATAAATTTTGTTTAAAAACCGTATCCTAATATAATATGAAGCGGTCTTAATAAGTCCGGTCTCGAGGGGCAGTTCCGTCAATTGAAGACCAAAAAAAGGGAGTTTCGGTCGTACCCTTTTCTTTGCCCTTGGATTGGAACACTAGTGAGTTCAATATTCTGTCTTGTCTTTGTCTGTTTAGTTTCTCTCCCCACCAGAGGAAGGGAGGAAGGAAGGAAGAAGAGGAATCGCTCCTTCGCGTACTCCAGGTATTTCAAAAATCTATCTCCTCTCTCTCTATCTCTCTCTCCTCATTTCCTTTACTTTGCTTCTCCTTTTCTCGTCCAGGGAAGTTCAGTGAGCTGATTATCTTGGTAATTAATTAGTTCAGATAGTTGCTTCTATTCGCAAGTATAAATCAAGACTCTTTTTTTATTTTATAAACCTTTTCCTGTATTTTTTTTACATGAAATCTAATCAGAAACCCTAGACTTTGGATGGGTTGTTCAAATTTTTTCATATTTCCGGATGCCCTTTTATTTCATACTTGAAAAAATTGGACGTTGTAATAATTGGTTGTTTGACTTGGTTCTGATTGCGGTATGATGATTTGTGGGATGTAGTTGGCTGTTGTGATGAGGACTGCTAAGGGCAAAGGGGCTGAAAGGGTCAAGGAAGCTTTGAAGCCCATCAATGACAGGTTAGTTTTGTTCGGTTCTTCGAAGAGGCCTCATAGAATTGTTTTTGTGTCAGCTCGAGAAGGCTGTTGTGTCGCAGATGCGTGCGTTAGCAGTATTTTGTTGAGTTTGGGATTGCCTGTCGTGTGTGATTTGCTTTTTAGATTGTATAGCCGTATCTGCACCTGTTGGGCCGCGTAGAAATTTTTTTCGTGTCAGCTCGAGAAGTCTGTTACGTTGCAGATATGTGCGTTAGCAATATCTTGTTGAGTTGGGATTGCCCGTCATGTGTGATTTGCTTTGTAGATTGTAATAGCCATAGCACCTGTTGGGCAGCGTAGATTTTTTTTTCGTGTCAGCTCGAGAGGGCTGTTACGTTCCAGATATGTGCGTTAGCGATATCTTGTTGAGTTGGGATTGCCCGTCATGTGTGATTTGCTTTGTAGATTCTAATAGCCACAGCATCTGTTGGGGTTCTGATGATTCGGGGATCACTTATCAATTATGTCTCTTGTTTTATGCAGAACGGTAGGAAAGAGAAAGGCAGCTGGTGCTGATGAGAAAGCCAGCAAGCGCAAGGCTAAGCAGGATAAGAAAGCAAAGAAGGACCCTAACAAGCCCAAGAGGCCTGCCAGTGCTTTCTTTGTGTTCCTGTATGTATCTCATTTCTCGACAGATGATTTGTTTTAAGACGTGTGTTCAATGTTGGAATAGTATCTGATTCTGTCGTTTCTTCATTTTAGGGAGGAGTTCAGGGCGACCTTCAAGAAGGATAATCCCAACGTTAAGGCTGTATCTGCTGTAAGCTTTTAGTTTTAAGCGGGATACCATTTTGATTCATGGTGGTGGGTACAGAAGTACGACAATAAGGCTATTTTGTTAATTAACAGGTTGGTAAAGCTGCAGGGGAGAAGTGGAAATCAATGACTTCTGCTGTAAGTATTCCCGTAGTTCTCTGTTATAGTTCGATGCCTTCCTTTGGTAGACCTGCAATAGGCAACTCTACGAGGCTAATATTATTCTGTCAAAAAATAAACTAGATAAAGGAGAACTGACTTCAATAGAAAAGGTTGGAGCTTTTTGCCAGAAACTTGAACAATCAGTTGGCCCGACTTGTCGACCTTATTATGTGATAATTGTGAATCCTTCTACTTGGCTTGACAGGAAAAGGCTCCATATCAAGCCAAAGCTCTCAAAAAGAAGAACGAGTATGATTCACTCATGGATGACTATAATAAGAAGCAGGTGGATCTCGATGTGCATCTTTCCCACAAATGTGTTACTCGTATCTTTTGTTGATTAATTGTTAACATGCTTTTATATCTTCAGAAAACATCGCGTAACGAGGAGGATGAGCCGTCAGCCAAGTCGAAGCCGAGAGTGGTTGATGAGGATGAAGAGGTTTGCACTTTTGTTGTTCTCTACGTCTTATAGGTTGCAATACATTATCACTGAAGTCAGATAACATCAGTTTCATTGAAATTCTCGATTGTTTGTCATCGGTTTGGGCTCTCTAGTTCCAAAAGCTTTAGGTGGGGGCTTCTGTTTTCTGTGGGTAGTTCTTAGAGGATACCCTTGAGTCACCTAAATGGATTTAGATAGATTCTCTCTTGTAAAGTAGCCCGAGAGGCGAGAGCACTGCTATTTTCTGGGGAAGAAGTGTATTAGAATCTGTGGAAGGCTTTGGCCTGAACTTTTCCAAAATCTTTGATCATTTTGCAGCATTGTTGCATTGTTTGTAGTTTGGAGGCGAATGTTTTCAGTTTGGTGGCTGAGCATCAATCCTCTGCCGAGTGACTTTGCTCTGAATGATTTCCTGACGCATCTAGTCCCTCCCATGTACTCTTTAGTGTTGGGTGCTGATAGTGCCTTGATATTTTTGTAGGACGGGGACGATGAAGAAGAGGATGACGAAGGGGCTGATGAAGAAGAGGAAGAGGACTACGAGGAAGATGACGATTAGGAAACCGGACCAAAATGTAGCCGTTTTTTCCGTTTCGGGTAATCACAAGGATGTAGGGTAGACAGACTGTAATAGATTGATTGCACAAGATTTTTTTCCGTGTAGATTTCGGTTTGGCTTTTGCAACACTGGGATAAAAAACGCTGCTTATATCGGTTTCATTACAGCAGAGAGAGGGAATTACAGATTGCTGCCATGTTTTGATCTTATTACCCTCGAATCCTAGTTAACTTTAGTTTTTTAGTTGAATGTAGAAATCTCATAGCGGGATGATCTTGTGATCCGTTATAATCCCCTGACCTCTGAGTCCTTAGTAGGGACGCCGTTAGGATTACACGGAGACAATTAGGTCTCTTTTTCTTACAACTGGCAAGAGGTTCAGACATGGTTTCAACCATGTCAAAGCTCAAAGCAAATCCTTTCTCAAACCTGGGAATCTACATCTTTTAGCAAAAACATGAATTTTAAATGAATAATATTAGAGCTCAGGGTCCTGCCAACAAGGCATTCTAAAGACAACCAACCATTGATATTTACAATTCTAACATGTAAGCAATCAACCATGTGATCTGTACAATTAGCCCCAAGTTCTGAAAGGCAAGTCTTCATTGGTACTGCGGATCGTAGGAGACGAACCTCGGATCGGGAACGATGAGTGGAAGCTTGTCTATGTATATGAACAATCTCTTCAAATTCTCCCTGATGATCGAGGACAGGTCCGCAACGTCGTTGCTGCTGGTGTAGATCCAGAGGTCGCCCGAATTGACTCGCTTCAGACTGTCCCGACAGAACGGACACGATTGAGAGCGCGCATGCCTAGGAAAGAAGAAGGGAGAACAATAAAGGCTTGGTCGTCGGAGAAAGCTGTTTCAACTGATACCTAAAACAGATGGGAGTGTAAGTAGTTGCCTTACCAGTTCCGGTAACATTTCATACACATCGAGTGGCTGCATTTGGGCAAAACAACCTTGGTATTGATCTCCAGGCAAATTCCGCATTCTTCTTCTCTCTCGAGATCGATTTCCGAGATCTTCCCTTTCTCGCTCTCGTTTTTCTTCTTGTACTTGGAACATATTTCCTGTTGTTTCCTCGCGTCTACATCGGTTATCCCTTGCTGAAGTTGTAAGAGAGAGGGAAATATTACCGCTGTCAAGAACAGATCGATACAGATCACCACAGATTCTGCAGAAGATTTAAAACTCTAACCAAACCACAACAACGAGTTCTTATCCCGTGATTCGACTCACCGTAAAATTCCCTTAAACTCGCTTTCCTCTCGTGAATAGACATGGTTGTCTTCCCATTTTCATAAGCCTGTGACACCCTAGCATCATTAGCATCCAATAAAAACCGAAGGAACAAGGCCGCATTCGGATTCACGACAAGTCGACAACTAAACAGCTGGAATCGATGCAGCCAAATAAAGCACACTACTTTCACACAGCCTAAAATGAATGCAGAAGCCATGGATGTAAGAAGAAGAAGATGATGACAACGAGTGAACCCCACCTTATATACGAGGATTCGAAGCAATCCCAATGCACCGGCAAGGTTACAATCGGTCCATTGAACGAGAAACATGAAAAATGGTGCAGCAGGACTGTGAGACAATCTCATCTGGAGGCAGGCCCCATCATACTCTCCAGGGTAATCAGATGCCCTGTCTCACCACAGAAATCAAGCTCTAATTAGCAATTAAGAACCAAACTCATAAACCCGACACCACCGAGTTCGTAAGCGCGTAAATCAACTGGCAAGGGATTGTTCTCATAAATATGCACCAAATAATCAACACAACCCAGAAAACTTTCAACAAAGAGGCCACAGCAACTGGCAAGGGATTGTTCATTTTCCTAGCCATATTATAGAGAAGATTACAAGACATAGAACTAAAGTACGTAAACAAAACAACATAAACATAAGAAAATAAACTGTAGTACTAGGTGAACTTAACCGAGAAACTGCAAACAACATCGTCGGCTAACAAGCACTTTGCTACATACAAAATGCAGCTTCGTGCTAACGAGCAATGTCCCACATACGAGATGTAGTTCGGTGACGATCTCCATGAAGAAATCAACCTTTGGTTGGATAACATTGCTTGGATCTCCCATTACATGAATGCGTCCTTACAGAAAGTACCAGAAACCTGTAATTGTGTCTCATCTCCATTCAACACGACATCAAGTACTTACTTTTAACTTGCCTAGTTTTACCTTAGGAAACGACAATTAAGGTGTAAAGTGGGAGGGAGAAAATCTTATCCTTAAGGATAAATCTTTCACTAATATCACCAACACTGTTGAGCTAGATAGAGACAGCTCATCCATTACCCACAAATACACCTTTAAAATTAGGAAAAATACAGAATTTTGTTTTCCCAAGAAAAAAAAGAAGCTAAAACAGAAAGAACAATTGGAAAATAATTAACAAGATAGAAAAAAAAAGATTATTACAGGGTATTGGCGAACTGGATATCAGCTTCGAGAGCCTTGAGCGAATCCTTAAAACACTTCCTCATCTTCTTTTCCTAGAAAGTACCCATTAAACCACACTACTTAGAATTCCCAGAAACAAAAACACAGAAAATCCAGGAAGCTCAAATAATTTAAAAAAATAAACTGAAACCAGGCAGGTGAAGAGAGGGAGAAAGAAAGAAAGAAGAGGGAAAAAAAAAACTAGAAGCCAAGAGAACAAGGAGGAAGAGTGTGGGGTTGTGGTGGGGTTTTTCCCGTTCCTAATAAGAATATTTTCGCTTGGAACACACGTAATTATGGTAACTAACACATCACATATTCATTAATCTCTGTCTCTGATAGGTATGTCTTCTTGTATATCTCTCCTCCTCCTCCTTCCCTTCCCTTTTTCTTGTTTAGCTGCTTTTAGTTTAGTACATAGTTTAGACTTTATAGGAGGGATCTGTATTATATATTATTCTAATAGTATCTTTTATATAAATAAATCTTAATTAAAAAAATTCTTGAATTAATTCTAAACGCTTGACGCTCGAAGGTTATATATTAATATTTGTACAGTGAATATTGCTAATTGGCCCTTTATGAATTTCGCCTTTGAAAGCGATCGCTTCCCGAATTTTCTTCACGTTTCTTGCCTGTGACGTTTGAGTTGCTCATGCCGGTGGCTGCTACTAAATAGGTTATTTTTTTATAATACAACACATGCTAATTCAGATTGCAGTCGTTTAATTTTTATATAAAAGTAAAATTTTGTTAACAAATATTTAAGACTGATATGTTACAACTATTAATTTAAATTTAAAATAAAAGATAAAAAAATTAATGAATTTTCTAAAATTTAATACATTTATCACCTAAAATTCTAACTCAAAACTTATAACTAATTTAAAATATTTTTATCAATTAACCCATGCAACCCACTGATGTTCCACCGTTGAAAATCTTTCAGAATTCGTTTTCGATTTCTCTTCTTTCTGTCACTTGTTACGTTCTATACAGTGCAAACTTTTTGTTGCGGGTTTAGTGGGAAAAAATAGTAAGTATTAGGAGTAATTATTCCCCGGAATTCTATATTATAGCTTAATTGACTCTCTCACAAACAAAACCTACATCAAATCATTTCATAATCCGTTTTTCGAATTTTCTTGCGGAACGATCCGTTAATTTGCTAGTGAATATAATTGTACACAGTTTGACAGGAAAACAACAACAAATTTGGAAACTCTTTTGTCCTATCAGTGCAACAACGTTTCACTAATTATTATAATATTTATCTTGATTAATTACCCAATTAATATCACAATATCTTGTTTAGATCTCTTGAATGATCAGTACTCATATATTTTGGTCCTCTTCTCGTCTGATTACACACAAACGTCTGACGTCTCATTCATAATATAGTTATTGACGGTATAGACTGTTTTTCATGTTTGAGATTATTTGCCGATATGCGTATAAAAATTATATACTTATTATCTTAATATTTTATATTGAATATAGACATTTTAACATATTATCAAAATAATTTAATCCGCCCTAAAATTTAGCCATCTAAAGCCATATTTTCACTTACACGAGTAGGGTGGTAGCATCTGCCAACACGTGGCAACATTCCCATCCAACCGTTAAAAATATGAGACCCCACCTGGGGGTAGTTGTTACGATCCATCTAAGCCGTAGGCGTGTTCTCGCCGGTGTTTCGCATGGGACAATATTGGAAGGCAATTTTCTTCAACTTTTGTTTTAAAAACGCCAAAATCAGTAAAAAATTATTTGTACTGTATCAACTAATTTATATTAGGTTTGAAATATTATTAAAATTAAAATTGATTCAATAACACCTAAAAATTTATTAATTCGACTAACATTGATCTAAACCCTCTTATTAAATTATTAAACTATTAATCATGTTAAACATTTCTTATTTAAATAGCTACAACCCCCGGAAACTCTCTTTAATATTTCAATATTCACTAAACTGAATTAAAAAAAATTAAAGTCATGTAGAAAATTTAAAGTTCAAGGTTAAGAACTTTATTAAAATCCATAATATTTTTTGGTTCTTCCTTTTGACACACTATCTTAAAATTTTAAATTTTCATCAAGTTAACAGATGTTTACTTGACTCACAACCAACGAACACTCATTAATTCTAGTTATTTGAACTATTTCACTTGTCATTCAATCATTAATTTTATCCGTTTGTTATGTCACATAACTAATAACTAATGCTATTCACGTGAATATCATTAATGAGACAAAATTTGAAAAATTGAGTAGCATTTAGACTTAAATTTAGACGAGATAAAACCAATAATATCTAATCGGGAGTCAACGATATACCACACAAATAACGTTAGTGATGCATTAGGACACACATGATAGTTCAAATGATCTGGGTGAATGAGTGTCACTTGGTTATTAGTCAACTAAAATCTATGTCAATTGATTCAAAAATTTAGGACCACAAAGTGGTAATGTGTTAAAACATGAAACTGTGCTAAATAGAGATTTTTTTTGGTAAAAATAAATTTTTATACCTAATTACACGACAAGAGATTAAACCCTAAAACTCAATCAAATCATGCCAATCCTATGCGATTAGGCTGAGTACCATTTGCCCACACTAAATAGGGTTAAATTCGGCTTTTGTCTATTGCGTTAACCGTGACGGGGGTTAATATTATAATGGATGGTAATTGACAATTGGGCACGTATGGATCAAGATAAGCTTAATCACGCTCAACGGATAAAGAAATAAATCCAATAATTTTCTTCCTGTCCACTATGGTACGCCATTTTTAATTTTTTATGAGACTATAATGTTGTCTCTTCCAATCCAGGGGATTCCCTACCACCATCATCATTCATAATATATTCCCTCGTAAATAAATATTTTCTTTTAGGTGAAATTGATCACGAAATCATTGACCTTCCACTGTTACAAAGCTTTTGCGTTGATACGAGGTACGCTATTATTGGGGTAATTTTCCAAAATGGGGTTTATTTCTCCGACAATTTTCTGAATGAGGTTGTCAGGGGATGTTTTCCTTGTCTAGGGTCGAGCCAGAAACTGCTACAGCGGGAGCGTTTTTCCTTTGCCAAAAACCGCTCCACCGGGAGCGATTTTCCTTTGCCAAAAACCGCTCTACCGGGAGCATTTTTTGTTTTGCCAAAAAACGCTCCCATTAGAGCGGTTTTGTGTTGTCACTAAAAAAAAAAATTAGCTACAGTGAGAAGGGGGAGAAAATCTCAATAAAAACACACAACGGCTCTTATTCGGAATCGAACCAAAAGACCTCCACATTTTTAGATAAGCGCTCAAACCAACCAAACTACGAGAGCTTACTGATTTATAACTTTGTAATAAATAATATATTTCATAGATAAGGGTTCTATGAAATATGTAACATATTATTTTTTAAATAAATACGTATTTGTATAAAATAATATTTTTTAAGTAAAAATGTAAAAATAATATATTTTATAAATACAAATTTATTTAATAAATAATATATTATATAAATACAAATATATGTAATATAAATAAATAATAATATATTACATAAATATAGATAATATATTACATAAATATGTATTTATTTAAAAAATAATATATTTCATATATTTATGAAATATATTATTTTTTAAGCTAGAAACCGCTCCATGGGAAGCTTTTTCTTTTTCGACCAAAAATAGCTCCATGGGGATACGTATTTATCTAAAAATAATATATTTATGAAATATTTTTCTTTTTCTTTTTCGACCAGAAACCGCTCCCCATGGAGCGTTTTCTTTTTCGACCAAAAACCGCTCCCCATGGAGCGGTTTCTGGTCGAAAAAAAAGGACCGGCGTCGGAAAAAAAAGACTAGAAATCACTCCATGGGGAGCGTTTTCTTTTTCGACTAAAAACCGCTCCCCATGGAGCGGTTTCTGACTTCTAATCAGACGATTATAATAAAAACCGAGTTTTCTTTTTTTTTGACTAGATAAGCGCTCGTGGCCTAATGGATAAGGCGTCTGACTTCTAATTAGACGATTGTGGGTTCGAGTCCCACCGAGCGTGTATTTATTTTTACCAAAATATATATATGGTTTTCAATTTTTATTATAATATCTCTGGATTTTTGCCTCGAACGGTGACTCGTACTTTTTCCATGAAAAAATGTGTTGTCGATACATATTTGATAGAGAAATCAAACTGAAATAAACCTTATAAGTTATAACTGAGTTAACCCCTTTTCCTACTTAGGTGGACATGTATAAACTTTATAAAAAAAAGACCGGAGTCGAAAAAAGAAGAAGTCAGACATTAGTTGAAGCTTGGAGTATCTCGTGTGCCCAGACCTTATTTTCAAAATCCGATTGGAAAGATGGAGTATTAGACATGTTTTGGTAATGATTGGAGTTTAAGATCGTTATCTCGGGTAAATAATTTTCTTCCGATAAATTTTTAAGAAAGCAACTAATGTCTAAGTTCAATACAGAAACCGCTCTATGGGGAGCAGTTTCTGGTCGAAAAAGAAAACGCTCCCCATAGAGCAGTTTTTGGTCTTTTTTTTCCGACTCCGATCCTTTTTTTTCGACCAGAAACCGCTCCATGGGGAGCGGTTTTTGGTCGAAAAAGCAAACGCTCCATGGGGAGCGGTTTCTGGTAGAAAAAGAAAAAGAAAAAATATTTCATAAATATATTATTTTTAGATAAATACGTATCCCCATGGAGCTATTTTTGGTCGAAAAAGAAAAAGCTTCCCATGGAGCGGTTTCTAGCTTAAAAAATAATATATTTCATAAATATATGAAATATATTATTTTTTAAATAAATACGTATTTATGTAATATATTATCTATATTTATGTAATATGTTATTATTTATTTATATTACATATATTTGTATTTATATAATATATTATTTATTAAATAAATTTGTATTTATGAAATATATTATTTTTACATTTTTACTTTAAAAAATATTATTTTATACAAATACGTATTTATTTAAAAAATAATATGTTACATATTTCATAGAACCCTTATCTATGAAATATATTATTTATTACAAAGTTATAAATCAGTAAGCTCTCGTAGTTTGGTTGGTTTGAGCGCTTATCTAAAAATGTGGAGGTCTTTTGGTTCGATTCCGAATAAGAGCCGTTGTGTGTTTTTATTGAGATTTTCTCCCCCTTCTCACTGTAGCTAATTTTTTTTTTCAGTGACAACACAAAACCGCTCTACCGGGAGCGTTTTTTGTTTTGACAAAAAATGCTCCCGGTATAGCAGTTTTTGGCAAAGGAAAATTGCTCCCGGTGGAGCGGTTTTTGGCAAAAGAAAAACGCTCCCGCTGGAGCGGTTTCTGGCTCGACCCCAGACAAGGAAAATATCCCCTGACAACCTTATTCAGGGAATTGTCGGAGAAATAAACCCCCTTTTGGAAAATTACCCCTATTATTGAACCGTAAAAATAAAGTCTCCAGGAAATCCTTAGTTGGATAACAATGGTGATTATCATCATTTAATGACATTCTTTCATATTTTCCATTCGTTTGTTATAGTTATTGTTTCTTCACTTTTGATTCATTGATTGCGAGTTAGATTCCATTTCCAGAATATAGTTGACACCAGTAATTTTACTATTCTAATAACATATAACTACATGAAACAACACTAATTTTATCTACATGACATATATTGTTAGTTCCCAAATTTGAACACCATCAATATTCTCCTATTTCAGATTTGAATCTGAATGCTTTCTAGTTTGCCATATTTTTTTTTCTCGAATTAATAAAGTGACGTGACATGTGGATAAAATGTTGAAGATATGGAAAAAGATAAACGGATCAAGATCAGAAGAATCAAATCTGCAGAGTGCAGATGAACTGCTGTAGAATTCTGCAGCTGATTGCTGCATAAGTCTGCAGCTCGATTGTTCTCGCCTCCAGCTAGCTATGATTCAACTAGCTGGCAGTATGTGATATTTGCCATATCGAGAAGATACCCAAAGAAGAAAATAATCGTTACACGCTGAGATCATGGGATTCGATGTGCTGGAAGTGAGGTGTACAGACTACTACAATAACATATGTAATTACCTTATGTAGCAGATTCTTTCCATGTGTGACTCTACTAGCCGTTGTAAATCTTGTCTATATAAGTTGTATAGTGTAGCTAATGTAAAACACACGATCTAATCAATAATAACAATAATGTTACATGGTATCAGAGCAATCTTCCAATGGAAGGTCAAAATAGAAATCCCCAAGCTACAAATTCTGCAGCAAACACCACTCAATCTGTCCAGCAGAGAAGAAAGTTCTCTACTGCTGAGACAGACTCCAACATTAGCCTAAAACTCTCTCCCATCCTCCTCTCACCATACAACTACCTATCATGGTCAAGAGCCGTGTCTAGGAATCTCAATACCAAAGGGATGCTGGGCTACATCAATGGCAAGATCATCCCACCAACACCAGAAGAAGAGGAGTATGGAGAATGGGAAGCAAATGATCAACTGGTAATCACCTGAATTCTAAACTCTATAGAGCAAAAAATGTATGAGATTTTTACTTTTGTCAATACTGCAAAAAAATTGTGGGAATCAATCAAGAGTATGTATGGCCAGCAAAACAATCACTGCAAAATTTTTGAATTAAAAAAGAGTATTGCTGAGACCAAACAAGGAGATCTACCTTTCTCTGAATACTTTGGAAAAATGAAAAGTATGTGGGATGAACTATCATTATATAGACCACCTACAACAGATATGGTGACCATTCAAACCAGGTTAGAACAAGATAGAATCTTAGAGATGCTAGCTGGTATTAAACCTGAATATGAGTCAGTGCAATCACAATTGCTTGGATGCTCTGATCTTCTTACTTTGGCGAGTATTTGCTCTAAGATTCAGCAGGAAGAGACAAAGAGAAAAGTCATAATGATCTCTAAAGAGAAGGGAGAAGACAACACTGAAACCAGTGCATTCTTTGTCAAACCTGAAGACAAAGACAAACATGGATTCAAAGAAAACACCAAAGGGAGAGGTGGATTCAAATCCACAGGCAACATATCACAACTCTACTATGACCATTGCAAAAAATCAGGCCATATCAAGAATAGATGCGGGTTCTTTTATCCTCACTTACGAGTTTCCAAAGATAAGTCTTTTACAGGTAATGAGGAAAAGAGATATGTACAAGCCAATGCTGCAGCAAGTGCTAAACCTGAGAACAAAGTCTCATCTATTGAGCAATTGGCACAACAACTCTTACAATACCTGAACAAGGGACTACATGGTGGCTCATCCTCAGTAAAAAATGAGACTGCTCCAACCATATCGATGGGAGGTGACACACCAGTACTGTCATTTTCAGCCATACATCATAATAGAATAGGATGGATTATTGACTCTGGGGCAAACCATCACATGACTTATGATGCTAGTGACTTGAGTTGCATAAAAATAATAAAAAAAAGAGTCCTCTGTCATGGTAGCTAATAGTTCAAATGTAACCATAACTGGAGTAGGAACTAAGCAAATTTTAAGCAACAAACCTTCTGAAATTCTACTTATCCTCAGTTTGCTGCAAAACTATTATCAATAAGTAGAATCACTAAAGACCTTCAATGTAGAGCAATTTTTAAAGCTGATAAGGTTGTGTTTCAGGACATGAAATCCTTGAAGCTGATTGGTAGGGAAATTCGGAAGGATGGCCTATACATTCTTGAAGAAACTCCAGTAGCATTAACTAGCAATAAAAAGTCTGAAGAGCTGAGCAAAATCTGGCATATTAGACTAGGACACCCATCTGACAATGTGCTTAAGATGATAAATCCTAGCTACAGCCTTAATGAATCAGAATATGAAAGCTGCAAGCCTGCCAAGCATAGCAGACTACCTTTTAAATTATCCTCTACTCAATATGAAGAACCATTTTAAGTACTTCATTACATTCATTGATCATCATTCTAAGGCGACTTGGTTATATCTGCTAAGAAAAGGCAAGAAAAGGCAAGAAAAGGAAAGAAAAGGCAAAAAAAATGCAAGGAAAAGGCAAGATAAGGAAAGAAAAGGCGAGATAAGGGAAGAAAAGGCAAGATAAGGCAAGGAAAAGGTAAGAAAAGGCAAGATAAGGGAAGATAAGAAAAGAAAAGGCAAGGAAAAGAAAAGAAAGAAAAGGCAAGGAAATGGCAAGATAAGGAAAGAAATGACATATAAAGCAAGAAATGGCAAGATATGGCAAGAACAGGCAAGAAAAAGAAAGATAAGGCAATAAAAGGCATGGAAAAGGAAAGAAAAGGTATTAAAAGGCAGGAAAAAGCAAGAGAAGGAAAGAAAAGGCAAGAAAAATACAAGATAAGGAAAGAAAAGGCAAGAAAAGGAAATAAAAGGCAAAAAATTGCAAGGAAATGTTAAGAAGCAGGACAAATGATAGAATAAACCATACCAAGCCACAGTCAAGGGTCAGGTAAGGTACAAATTCAACCTACATTGCTTGAGACTAACTCTTCTCCTTTAAATCTTGAACAGAAAAGCTGTTGTGGTCCAATAGTACCTCAAAGTCCAATGCACATAGACGAATGTCAAAGTCAGGTTGAAGCTACAGACAGTATAAA
The DNA here is from genome assembly GCA_963995505.1 of Hypericum androsaemum. NCBI lineage: Eukaryota > Viridiplantae > Streptophyta > Magnoliopsida > Malpighiales > Hypericaceae > Hypericum > Hypericum androsaemum. The sequence continues at coordinate 14,647,467 of OZ023195.1, forward strand.
CTCTAGACCTAAAGAACCATCAGAAACTGCAACCAACAATAGAGAATTGGTGGTCACCTCTGGATCAGAACTCAAGAGATCAAATAGGAATCATAAGCAGCCAATCAAACTGGGAGATTATAAGGTTTATTCTGTCCAATTATATCCTATATCCAGGTACATCTCATATCACTCTCTTTCTGCATCTTTCTGCAACTATCTGAGTAAGTTAGATCAGACTAGAGAATCATCAAATTTTGATGAAGCTGTAAAGCATGAAATATGGAGAAAGGCCATGAAGGAAGAATTAGATGCCCTGAATAGAAACCACACATGGACGCTAGCAATTCTGCCTAAAGGAAAAAAAGCTGTAGGATGCAAATAGATCTATAAGATTAAATACAACAACAATGGTACAATAGAAAGGCACAAAGCTAGACTTGTAGCTAGAGGATTCACTCAAATTCCTGGAATAGATTACACAGAGACTTTTGCCCCTGTAGCCAAGATGAATACCATCAGAATCCTAAAAAGTGTTGCTGTAAACAATATATGGCCAATGTACCAAATGGATGTAAAAAATATATTCCTACAAGGTGATCTAGAAGAGGAGGTATACATAAAAATACCAGAAGGAGTCAAAGGAAGAAATTCAGGCCTCATATGCAAGTTATGAAAGCCAATCTATGGTTTGAAACAATCTCCTAGAGCTTGGTATCATAGACTAAGTAGAGAACTAATAAAACTAGGATTCATTAATTTGTAATCACAAGCATGGAAAGGTTATTGTATGCATCTATGTAGATGATATAACAATCACTGGAAATAATGTGGAATCCATAAACTTGTTGAAAGCATCCCTGAAAAGTAGGTTTGACATCAAAGACTTGGGCAAATTGCGATATTTTCTTGGGATAGAGATAGCCTACTCTAGTAGAGGAGTATTTCTATCACAAAGAAAGTATGTACTAGACTTGCTACAGGATGTAAAGAAACTCGATTCTAAACCTACAAGCTGTCCTGTTGATTATGACACAAAATTCTCATTAACTGATGGTGAGCAGCTTGGAGACATTGAGAGATTCAAGAGGCTGGTTGGTAAGTTGATTTATTTAACTATAACTAGACCTGACATTGCATATGCGGTAAGCCTGATAAGTCAAGCTATGCATAATCCCAGAACTAGTCATGAGCTATTAACTGATAGAATTTTGCAGTATCTTAAAGGAACTCCTGGCATGGAAATGTGGGTAAGAAATAACAGACACCTGAACATTCAAGCATACTCTAATGCTGATTGGGCAGGGTCCATTGATGATAGAAAATCAACTACTGGTTTTTGTGTATATGTAGGTGGGAATCTCGTTGTATGGAAGAGCAAAAAGTAAAATGTGGTGGCCAGATCGAGTGCAGAAGTTGAATATAGAGCTATGGCATCTACAGCAAGTGAAATGATCTGGGTCAAACATATCATTCACGACCTGGGATTCCCAACTCCAAGAAGCATGGAGATGTTCTGTGATAATCAAGCTGCTGTACACATTGCAGCTAATCCAGTATTCCACGAGAGGACTAAACACATCGAGGTGGATGGTCACTTCATTAGAGAAAAGGTCCAGAGCAAAGAAATCGTCACGCCCTACCTAAGCACAAAAATAAAGCTTGCAGACTTCTGTTTTATTGGTAAGTTAAACCTAACTTTTTTGTAAATATAATTTTTTTTCACCTAATTACACCAGTCGTAATTGGACCCTAAACCTTATCGATTCATGATATACCTCTGTGTCATTAACTCAAATGCCTTTTGGCAGTACTAAACGAAAAATTCCAATTATCATACCATTTAGACAAAAACAAGTGGTAATTCTCTCCCACTTTTAAATCACTTGGATTACGGAGAAAATTAGCTTAACTACTCGTATTACTTCATCAAAGAAAATATCATCTCGGTAGGACGGCACCAAAGAGATTAATGAATCGGGTGATAGCGACAAGCCTACCTCTTGTCTGCGAGAGAACGAGGAAGACAATTACTTCTTGTCTCGATGCACTTGATCGTGGATTAACGGAGATCGTCAAGGTTTTTGAGCGTGACAGGTTCCTTAATCATATGACCGCGACTTCATCGAATTTCGATTGGAGGTGGTAATCCACACGATTAAAGGAGTTGGGTTCTGATCATCTGGTGGGGTTATAATTAATTTCCAGCTCAGAAAACCAAGATCTGTGACCTAATTTCCAGATCAATATTTAAAACGTTTGTTTAATAAGACCTATAGTCGTCGGTTAAAAATTTATTTTTCTTAGAACACAACCAACTAAACAATCGCTTTAAGAAACTGACTCGAAAAATAGTAAGGGCCCAAAAATATCATCTGTCCAGGCCCGTAACAGAAAAGGCCTCATGACGAGCGCTGGTTCGCAAGCGCCAACTCAGGAAGAAGGGTAGGTGGCCTCCTTCCAAGATGAAGAAGCTCGAGAATGTCTGATTTTTTATGAGTTCGATTTTTTGTATTCTTTCTTTCTGCCGATTACGAATTATGGTTCTTATATTTAGTTAATTAAAAGGTAAAATTTTATTTTCAAATGCTTTAATGATTGGATGCTTTTTATGAATTCATTTGGATGGTAGAATTTATATCGAATTTCATTAAAATATTTAGAATTTGCAATAAATTCCATTAGCTTGCAAACACTTTTTGCTAATGTGTTTGGAATTCATTTGTGCTGTTTAAAAAAAATCATTTATAATTTTTTTAATGTGAACTTTGATTATAAATGAGATGAATTCAGGACTTAATTACAACCAGCAAACAAAAATATAGGTAATGGAAAATAGTTTTGGAGGAAAGCAACGAATCAATAATACTTGATAGTCCCTGATCTGCATCATTGGGTTTAGTCTAGTCTAGTACAAGTAAATAATGATTTTGTAATGATATTTGAAATCTCGAATCTGATCAAGTGAGTATCAGAATACCAGATGATATCAACCCAAAAAAATAAATAAACACACTCAAGACTAATACAACAAAGAATTCCTGCCACCTGATTCTGAAGCTCGTTGAATACCAAAAATGGATACGAGTGGGGGGACATGACACCCGCATCAAAAATATGGCCGTGGAGGAGCAATGTCGATGATGGAGCCGGAGCCGGAGCTGCGCGGGTTAGCTGTTGGCCTTTTGATTCAGCTTCTGGCGGTTCTCTTCCACGATCCTCGCGAACTCTTTCTCTCCTGTTGCGATCAGACGCTTCACGATGTCAAAGGTGGTAAGCCTGATGCTGCAGGAGCAAGAAGCAGGTCAACGTTCGTCGGGTGTTGAAATGCAGAACTTTTGAACCAAGTAGGTTCTTCAGTGCATTTGGCAAGGATCCGGTAAGTGCAAATAAGTTAAGGATCCGCTACAAACCTGCTATTTGGTAGGTTCTTCAGAGCATTTGGCAAGAAACCTCTGTACAAGCCGACGACACCATCTCGTTCCACGATTCCTGCATCAGTAAGATGAAAATAGAACCATGATTTATGGTTCTTTCTTTCCTGAACGAGGATGATATAGGTGACGCAATTCTAGCATCCATTCCGGTTAACTACTGTTACTAGCAACTTTATGAGTTTATAGTTTTAATCACCTGGAATTGCATCCAAAACTGTCTTGTACGGAGTGCCTCTCAATTGCATTTGTCTTCTCACTGTGTCCAATGGATAGCATGTCAACGTTGCAAACGCAGCCGAGACTACCGCTGTTAATAGAGATGATTGAGGCAGATTTCGGTACTTCTCCGGCAAAGACTTTTTGACCCTGTCATTGCAGTTGATCATGTATAGTCCACGGCATAGCCAAACTGCTGCAAGATTATACAGTCGTCACGGTAGAGATGGACTTACAGATCAAAGATGCAGAAGTTCACGGCAATATATGGAGCAATGCCAAGAAGCGAAGGACCGAGGCCATGGTAAAATGCTGCAAATCCTTCTTCCCGAAACATGGTCATAGCCATCTGGACATATTCGAGCACTCTTTTCCATAAGACAATCTCAGACGCGTGTACAAAGTAACAAATGGAAAGTCATACCTCGGACATGGTCCGATATCCTGGTTCAACTGCTAACCGCAATCTTAGGACATCCAAAGGATACGTCACCTGCACAGACACAAGCGAGGAGACAAGACGATTACCCTTACACATCTACTGAAAGTTAACCAAATAGTCCCACCGGACAACCTTTTCCAGTAATCAGACAACTTACAAACGTGGACGTCATGCCTGCACAAGCACCCGCTGCAAGTCTTCCTAGGACAGGCAGCTTTCCATCTTTATCAGAAAACAGCTTCTGCATATCCACAAGCAAAAGAGCCAAACTAGCCGATGTAAGGCATAATCCCAATTGAATAAGACACTCAAAATGACAGCAAACTCCATACCACAATGCATCGACAGTACCTTGTATGTTTCGTAAGCGAGTAGCTGAACCGCGCTATAAGGTATAATCCGGATCACCTAGAACCCAAAATATATAAGCAAACATTACATATAAACCCAGAAAAACACATGTGGAACATGAACCAACGAACAATGCGTCACCTGAGGAAGGTTTCCTTTCCAATACCCTTTAACCCCTTCCTCCTTCCCTATCAATGCTATTGCCTGAATTTAATTCACAAACAACAGGTCCTCGTCAAGATTCTTCTTGAAGATAAGTGAAACAAGTAATAACAACCAACAAGCACTTAGATCAATTGACGAGGTATTTGTTCTAGCTTAACTAGTTCTCGAGTTCAAGTACTTCAGAACGCATCAATGTGCATCTTAGGTCTTTATTGGCTAACGGGTAGTTTCGAATTTCTGTCCAATTGCAGGCCTAAGGCCAGTTGCGTTCCCTGGAGATGGAGTTGGAGTCGTAGAATGCTTGTTGGAAGAATTTTAACACCTTAAAAAAATCGTAATCCGCACAGAAGATAAGTGAAATCACAAAAAAAAAATTGAAAGGTTACAGAAGTGTACCTCAAGGAAACCAATAGCCTTCTTGGCGCTATTTTGCCCAGCTCGAACTCCGTGCGTCTGTTAAAACAAACGACAGCCCGAAAAATTAGACGACATGTCGTTTAGCACAGACGGAAGGAAAAAAAATAACACCACGATGCGAAAAAAGAGAATTGGCCGAGGATTAGAGAAGGACCTGCATAAGGATCTTAATGCGATCGAGCGGAGCCGTGACGGTCTTGGCGGCGGCTCCGGCGAGTGCTCCGGCGACGAATATGGACAAGTCGCGGGGGACGTAAGCCAGCGAGGCGAGCGGGTGCTTCACGAGCTGAGCCGTGGTGGGAGCCGCCTCATTGTTCCTGTCGCCTTTCTCCGGCAAGGACACGGACGCGAAATTACACAATAATACCCCTCCCCTCGCCTTTCCTCCGGCTCCAGCGCCGACGCCGTTTGAGCTGCAGACGAGGCGCGCGGTCGTCCCCCACCAGGGAGGGGGAGGTGAATCGCACGTGTCGGAAAAACGCGAGGCTTTGAGGCCGGGGATCTCCCGAAACGACAGGACGGCTTTGTCGTCTTCCCCCATGGGAAACGGAGGGCAGGAGAGGAGGAGGTGGTGGTGGTTAGGACAGGGCAGCCGGTGGGTGGGTAAGTGAACTAAATGGATTTGAAAGTATTAAAACTATTGTGGGACAGAATAGAAGTTCATGAAATAAAATAAGATCTCGTAAAGTTTGATATAACTTCCTTTGGAAGAAAAAAATATATCCCATAATAATAAATGTATTACAACCGACGAATACATATTCGAATAAAATTTTTAAAAATAGTAAATTTTTCTGGTAATTATTTAACACGATAAAAAGTAAGAGAAATTAATACTTTCATTACTCTACGAACCTTCCAACTTAAACTTTTCTGTTTTGGAAACTTGTTTGTAATCGCTAAATTTAAATAATTGTACATTCAATTACTTTACTTGGCCTACGTAACGTTACTTCTCAAATAAAGGCTTAAATAGTAACAGAAAAAGAATAGTGCTTTCTAATTCGGAAGCTATATTCTCCCCGGGGTCGTTTTTCACGTGCTCTGAAGTGGTTGGGACTCTCCGTAAGAAGGCAGATTTGTTGCTAATAAATTTTTGGACAAATTATTGTACCACCTCTCTTGTTTGACTTAATCGACGATTTAGTTCGTCTAATTTTAAAAAATATTCTGACATCTTCCGTCTTCAATTTTATTATACGTTCGGGTCTCCGACTGACGTTAGCAACTCTTTTTTTTCATTTTTGTTATTAAAATGACTAAAATACCCTCACAAAACAAACAAAATTTCATCTCCTTCCTCTTCATTCGACTTTCTCGCCGGAAACCCTCACAAAGTCATTCAACGCCGTAACAAGTCTGATGTTTCAACATTCGATCCATTTTCCCATCGACAACAAGAACCCACTTCACCATCCACTCCCATCTCCGACAACAAGAATTAAAGGTGGAATTTTTAATTGGAACGACGGCAGCCCAACTTCGCCTCCAGCCTGGAACAACGTCGAATCGTCGAGCGGTACCCCATCTGCTCCAACTAGGCGTCAAACCGATGTTAATTGAACAGGCGAACAGGCGCCGCCGTTCGTGGTCTCACTCCTCCTTGACTACATGCGAACAGGCGACTGGGAGGAGAGCGAGGAGGCTCGTCGAGGTGGGTTCTCAGGGTCGGAGTGAAGGTCAGAGCTCGGATCTCGTCGGAGAGGCGGTTGAAGTGGTTGGGACTCTGTGTAAGAATGCAGATTTGTTGCTAATAAATTCTTTTTTTAGAAAAAAAAAGAAAAAAAAATACTGATTTGTGCTTTAAAAAAGGAAAAAATCTATTTTAATATCCTATGGTATAGTAAAAAATTGTTTTAGTATTCTGTGGTAAAAAATTATCAATTGAGTAAAACCACATTCAAGTTAAATCAATTAGGTCTACAAAGAGGGTACTAAAGTGATGTAAATTAGTAGTTTCCGTGGACCTAGGTGATCTAAATTGGCTGCAGTTTAATTTAATTGATAAATTTTTTACCACAAAGTACTAAAGTAATTTTGGGCTATACTATAAGGTACTAAAATAGACATTTCCCAAAATAATAATAATAACACAGTTCTTTGGTGAGGTAGTTTCTTGGGGCCCACATTTTAAATGAAACCCCTCACACCCACCCCCAACAGGTAATTTCCGAGGCCCCACTCCCAACGCCCAAAAATAACATCAAATATTCACTCCAAGGTTGATCCAAGTAGCACGTGAATCTACTTAATAATATTTTAAATTTAAAATTCATAAATATAAAAAATTGTTATTATGAGAGTTATCCTAAAATAGAACTCGATTATACTCTACTTGAATATCAAAAATTATAAAAAAATTCCAATTATATACCAATTACTTTATTCCATTTGGGTCAAATGATGTGACCCAAATGCTCCATGTTCATTATGAGAGTTATCATAATGCTCCATGTTCATTCGCGCCAAAATCGGAGAATAATTTTTTCACTGGCAGACGAATCGTGAGTCGTGATCTCTTTTAACAATAGCAATAAACTAAAAATTTTTGAAATCAAGTAATAAGAATTATTCGACATAAATTTATTACGAAGGATTATGATACTCTTTGTAAATCAACTTGATGGTCACGAAGAGATGTGTCAATATTATATACTTTTGGGAAAAAAGAATCTACTAACAAAAAAAGAAAGGAACATGAACCACGAGGCTGCGTTCTTTTTCTTCCAGTCGGGATTTTCGGGACAATGATAATTAAACTGTCCAAGATCCAAAGGCTCGGAAAATGACGATTAAATCGTTGACCTTTCGCCGAAAGAATCCGCTGGCTTGTATTAGCTTGTTCGGCAACGGAATCTTGCATTTGGATATTTTTTGGTAAATCATCTTGCATTTGGATCTCGGATTGCCCTTGTTCAGCAACTAGCAGCGGATACATGTGCATCTTTTTTCCAAAGTATGTAATTTTTTTTATAACAAAAAGTATGAGAGTTGATATTGTTGGAAATACCACATCGTTAGTTACAAATATAATGATTTTGTTTATAAGTATGAAAGATTCACCAACTCATTGTCTTAATTTTAGATTGGATATGGAGATTCATCCTCTCTACTGAGACCCGTGGCCCGTTATATTTCAAAAAAAATTAAAATATTAATGACCCAAATATTTACTTAGAGTATCATAAAGGAAATGAACGTACCACCAATTTTTTTTAACGATTAAACATTCTCATTCTAGATAGAACATTTAAAAATTGGCAAAATTTTTCAAAGTCAAAATAAATATTCACATAATCTAAATAGATCGAACTCTATATTTTTATTTAAGCTAAAATAAAAATTTATTTGACTCAAATATATATTATTCTGTAAAAATTTATTTGACTCAAATATATATTATTCTGTAAGTTATATTGAATCCTTGAAGAGCGCTATGCCCTTTGTCTTTTGTTTGCTGTCTTTCCTCCCTATTTCCGTCCCCGTCACAGGGAGTCGAAGTTTCTGTGCGGGCCCCGTGGGTTGGGAATATATGGGCCTTTTAACGGAACTGAATTTGGTTAATCTGCTTATTTTTGGCCCAATGAGATTAATTTATTAAGTGAGGGAATCTCTCGCGGGAATTAGGATGGACGTGAATTTTGGTAATGTAATGAGAGAGTATTATTGCCAAAGGTTACTATCCTAACCGCACAAAATATTCTAAATATCTAAATAGTCCGGTGTTCAAATTTGGTATGTCTCATAGTGTAAAATTTATCTTTAAATAAAGAGTATTATTTTAGCTTAAATAAAAATTATCAAGTTCGATCTTTTAAAAATATAATAATTTAAATATTTGTTAAAACTTTTAAAAGTTGTCAATTTCTAAATGTCTATCAGAAAGATCAGTGGTAGTAGTTTATTTTATATAGGAGGAATTTTGGATTCCGAGAAGATACCATCAATGCAAGAGTTCCTCTTTTTTAATCAACAGTCCCGCACAGAAAGGTGAGCCAGTATTTGTGCCAATGGACCAATTTAAATATTATAGACCGTATTAAGCATACCCAAAGTGGACCAAAATATTAAGGAAAAATTACGCTCAGATCTTTGTAGTTTGGTGTCCTTCTCTCTGGAGTCCCTGCATTACCGAAATCGTTCCTGACGTTCCCGAAGTTTGGTTTTAAAGACTCTCGGGTCCCTGACGGCTCTTTTTTTTATTTTTGGTCATGGAAATGACCAAAATACCCTTAAACAAAAAAATTCAAAAAATTACATTCTCCAACCTTTGAACAAATATACCCACCACCAAAAATCAACCCAAAACTAAGATCAAACTAACTAAAATCAAGAACACAACCAAGAACAAAATCAAAACAAAATCAGTGACGAACATCAACAAACAAAACAAAACCAGAAAACAAAATCAGTGACTAGCAAACTTTTCGATCGTTTAAACTTAAATTTCTAAATCGACCCAAATCATCAATTCTGGAAGCTCATCGGCTGCCCTGACGGGACGAAGGCGAGAAGCTGACACCAACACCGACATGCCCACCCCCCGACAATGACGGTTACCCAAAAGCTGAGCTTCGTCCCTCCCTTGACCACCTACTGGACCCGTCGGACCTCCAGGACCCGCTCCTCGAGCCCGTCTTTGGGCCTCTGACCCAGCTTCACGCGGGGCTTCTTCTTCTTGTCCATTATGAAGATGTCCCCACCGCGAGTATGCCAGACCATAGAGCTCCTCGTAGCCGGCTGCGACCTCCTCATCCGTCTCCTCCGGGCCCTCGTCGAAGTAGGCAGTCCGCGTGTAGGACTGAGGCGGTTCTTCGTTGTCGTCATCTTCGGAGGAGAGGGGGGAAAGTCGTCGGAGGGGGGTGCAGGGGAGGTGGACGAGGGGGGATTTGAGGGAGAGGGAAATGGGTTTGGAGAGGGAGAGGAGTAATGGGAGGCGGAGTTGGGAGGTGGTGGGGTGGAAGAGGGAGAGATCTGAGTTTTGGAGAGATCCGAGTTTTTGGGGTTTGGAGAGATCTGAGTTTATTTTTGTTCTTAATGTTCTTGGTTGTGTTCTGAATTTTGATTAGTTTGATCTTATTTTTGAGTTTGTGTATGAAGTTTGGTATTTTTTTCAAAGGTTAGAGAAGGTAAATTTTTTATTTTTTGTTTAAGGGTATTTTGGTCATTTCTATGACCAAAAATGAAAAAAGAGTCGTCAGGAACCCGAGAGTTGATAAAACCAAACTTCGGGGACGTCAGGAATAATTTCAAAAATATAGGGACCCTAGAGGGAGGGATGCCAAACTGCAGGGACCTGAGCGTAATTTTCCCAAATATTAAATATCCAAGTTCACCTTACTTTTTCTGTTACTGCTATGGAAAGCACATCTTTCCAAAAAGATTTTTTTAAAATTATTTTGTATTTGGACATTTTTTAATTTTGGTATATTTTCATGTATATAACTCAAAATATTTAATTAAAATATTAAAAAAATTATCAAACTCGAATATAGATTAATCGATGTACTGATATATTAGGGGATAAAATATGATTTTTTATATTAAAAGGGTAAAGTGTCATCTAACCATCAAATCTCAACTAGTACAACATAGATACATCAAACATAATGAATTCTTTAAGATTATCTATATATACATACAAACAAGATTCAATTCAAACATCACACTATTTGGTCAATAGAAATTGTGAGCACGTATTTAGAGAGAGCGTTCACAACACGATTATCCTCTCTCTAGTTAAAATATTCAATCATGGATGTAATTTTCCCTCGTAATGTTGTAAATAGGGACGGTGTAGATTCAACCATAATAACATCAGGTAGAATTTATCCTATCGAAATACTCTTTCTCCACTCTACGGCTTTTTTCCATTGGATTATGCCGATTCTCAGAATCTTGCAAAAGAAGACTCTACACCAATTAGGATGTAAACGTTTTATTGTATTTGTTAAACTACTCGTGACACGTTGGCTTTTGTTTGAACTTGGTGCGCGTATAAAACACTGCCACACGAGGGCAACTCCAGTCTCCCAGAGAATATTAATACAAAAGACAAGGGAAAAAAACCAGAGAGGGAAGAGAGAGATGGTCGGACCACAGAGGCCGAAGATAGTTCTGTTCGGGTCATCGATAGTGCAGTTCAGTTTCGACAACGGAGGCTGGGGCGCCGTTCTCGCCCACCTCTACTCCCGCACGGCAAGCTTCCTAATTAAATTTAATACCATTCTTCATTCTCCTCGTCGTTGTTTATCATTTGGTTCGATTCCATGCAAATTTGCGAATCTTAACCGACTAATACAGATTCGAATATACCAAAACTTCGATTCCGGGAACGGAGTTTGGATTTTTTTCTCTTAAACCTAGGATGTTGGAGTTGAGTTTGTTGTAGAAGGGAATGGGCAACGTCAACGTGTGTCACATCATAAGCTATCGCTTCCATGTTCAACAGTAGTTCCATCTTTTTCTCATCCCTTCAGCTTTTTGTCGGGGGGCCGGAAAATTAAGTGGTTACGGTCAGTCCGGTTTAGGTGCGAAATGAGTCAGTGGAACTGATCCAAATGAGCATGATAATTTGAATGTATTCAAATTATCATTAGTCGGCTCGTTATATATCCAGATACTTTATGATTTTGATGAAAATGTATCGATGGTGGGACTACTATTACGAGAATTTGGATTTTCCAGCAGGAAATTGATGAATTTTAAACGACAATCTCACATTACTTAGTACAAGAGTTGCGAGCTAGTTTATAAGTGTTAAAAATTTACATATCTTTTGCTTTAAAGTTTTGAGTTGGATATGAAAATTCTAACGGAACTCCAAACTTATTGCTGACATGTTGAACCCGTCACAGGCAGATATACTCGTGCGAGGATACGCAGGTTGGAACTCAAGGCGTGCCCTACAGGTTCTTCACAAAGTTTTCCCCAAGGTACCATACAAATTAGATGTTTCAGTTGTCTTGAATATGAATTAGTTAAATTAAATTTGGACGTTCAAACGGGTATCAAAAGATTACACCAGTCAATTGTTTTGAAGTGTTGTCATTTCACATATATGTAGCAGCCAAATCTGTCCATTCAGTATACCACATCTAGAATACTTGCAAGTGTAGTGAGTTTCTTTGTAAGTATGAAATATCCACCTCGGGTTGATCCCGTGGCCCGTTAGACCTGCAGCAATATGTTTCATCTATAGCCCTACTTTTGTTGGCGCCTATTTCTTTTTCATGGCTAAGTACTTTTCTGCTGTTCCTGAAATAAGGATGCAGAAGTACAACCTGCATTGGTGATAGTCTATTTTGGAGGGAATGACTCGATTCATGCGCACCCATCTGGGCTTGGTCCTCATGTACCTCTGCCCGAGTACGTCGATAACATGAGGAAGATTGCAGCCCATTTGCAGGTGCACCACTTGACAGATAGCTTACTTGTTGTTTATGCTTGGATCAATGGCATTGTAACGTTCATGCAAAAATTTGAAGAATTTATAAATCGTAACATAAGACGAAGATTGAAGCTATCGCGATAGTGAGAAGATAACTTCAATACTCGAATAGGATCAAATTGGAATCACCAACTTTAATTAAGCAAACTCTCAACTATCTTGTGCAATCTTCTTTGCTTCCAAATTTAAATGATTAAGACTTCTAAATTGTTCTTGATTGCTTTAGTAATAATTGCCTTGATCCTCAGAGCCTTTCGGAGAAGACTCGTCTCATATTTCTCTCTGCTCCTCCTGTCAACGAGGAACTCATCCAGTCTCAAAGGTGGTTCATTTTTTTTTTTGAATGCACATACATGGAAGATATATGTATATAGGACATTGTCTTGATCTAATGGTACATTGTTGATGAATCTAGCCTTCTTAGCCACATGGTTCGGACCAACGAGACGTGCCGGATATATTCCGAGGCGTGCCTGCTGCTCTGTCGTGAGATGGGCATAAAGGCTGTTGATCTTTGGAGCACCATTCAGCTAAGAGATGACTGGAGGACAGCCTGCCTAACGTAAGTTCCATGTCTCAAGTCCTTCCATTGTATATAGCTATGTACAATTAGTAAATGGTTTGGTTTCTTATGCTTCAATTTTGATATAGGGACGGAATCCATTTCACTGCTGAAGGGAGCGAGTTGGTGGTGAAACAGATTCTAAAAGTCATCAGAGAAGCCGACTGGAAGCCAAGTCTGTACTGGACGCAGATGCCTATCGAGTTCGCCGAGGATTCATGTTATGATCCTTTTGGTCCTGATGGCGCTCCGAGGAACGTCTGCAATTCCATAGAAGATGAACGGGAGTCGAGTTCGTCCAAGTTGTAATGAGAATATATTGCATTAGTACCGGTATGATCACACCCGCAACACCAAGACATTATATAACGAAATTCGAACAGTTGAATATGAAGATCAAGTCATGTTCAAGGAGAGCATCATCAACGTGTCTGAAGCTGTAGAAACAAATCATTTGATCCATTCAGTGGAAAGGCACATATCCTATTTGACAAGCCAAGGAATATCAGGAGAAGAAAAGCCTTCAAAAAAACAAAACGAACGCCAAAGGATACAAAGATTTCATCAGTGGTTATATTACATCGGGAAGTTATACAAACCGCCGAAACTGACCCTCAAACAATGCTTAACAATGTAGTTCAAGCTAAACATAGATGCTCATACATACAAGAAGCAGAAAGGGCACTAGGTTCTTGTCTCAAAAGAATGTCTACGAGGAAAGCTGAAACTTGCCGCTAGGTTTTCTTCTTCTCCAGCCCTAAAAAGTTTTGCAAACACGATGAATTCACGTGAGATACGGATAAACGTAAGAATCAATATGTGTATGAATACAACACTTGTTGACTTACGAAAGCTGCGTAATACACAAAAGTCAATCCCGCTAGAACAACGAATGCGATTTGAAACACGTTATACCTGCAGCACAACACAACACACATGATGTCAAACATAAATTTTAAGAAATGGCATTTCCATCACCTGCAAGTATGTCCGGACGTGTATGCAAATGTGAAGAGAGATGTCACAACTCACTTGTACAGATACTTGATTCCACGAAGTGACTCCAATGTGTGGCCAAAAATTTCCTGAGCTGCAGTCGCTTGAGCGTAGTAGCCAAACGCAGTTGCACAAAATTGGATCACACTGAACCAGCAAGGAGGGTTAAATAATCAAGTTAGTCCACAAAATTGGATCACACTGAAACACGGTTCCACGACACTCTGCATTCTTCACCACCAAGAATCCCGCACACAATAAATATGCATTGGTGAAGGGTGATAGAAGTTTAGAGATTAAGGTACCGACCTTATGGAGCACAGGAGAATCAAGGCCACGTTAAACAGAAAAGAGTTCATGAGAGTGGCACCCCACCTGTATGCAGAGTCCTTATGTTAGCCATGGGCAAGACCCAGCCACTAAAAAACCATTTCTTTCTACTTTTTAAGTGAAAAGAAGACAAAGGAAACTATTGCTTAGATTACTTCATGGGGTGAATGGTGATGAACACTAGTCGAAGTCCCAACATCATTGCTCCGGCTATGACCGCAATCAAAAGATAGAAGCAGAAGAAAGCAAATGCTGCAGTACCTAGAAGACCTGAAAAAGAAACAGATAACAAACATGAATTACATTCAGCAAAAGGAGAAAATGAAACAAATGAGAGACCAGAAAATTACCCCACACGTCATCCAACTTGATGAAGACCTCATTAAGGAAAGAAGAGAGAGGTGGATTGATCAACAAATAGATAATAATGTGAGCAACCCAAGCTATTGAGACTATCAACCTAGAAACAAAGAAAAGATTCAGAAGTCAAAGATTGCAGGTATTAGACAAGTGGGCTGACTATAGAGTATAGATCACCACAAGTGAAGACCAGCAAGATAAAGCCATCGCCAGAAAATATCAAAAAATATAAACCATAGAGAAGATAACTGCAAGAAAAAGCCTAAAAAAGGATGCATTAAAATAAAGGAAAGTAAAACAACAAAAAAGAAGAAAGGATAACCCAAAGGTCTAGTGACTCGGTCTTCGATAAAAGACAAAGCAGAACCATAGAGACCTACAAGGTCAATGCCCTCATCTTCCAGAAAAAAGAAGAAGATGATTTTAGTATATGTGAATTCCAAAAGGTCCAGTTAACTTGCAGAATATTCTCTCACTAGGCTTCACAAGGTCAACCACAACAATTCTCTGAGTATGCAACATACTCGTGAAGGGGAGAAGTCAGAGCGTCCACAAGAACTCAAACCACATAACAAGGCCAATAAACGTGAGCCCGATTGCACGGCCAAAATTCAATATTTAACCAACATCTATTCATCTGTTTCCACTACAAATTATTCAAAACATGAGCTACAAGTCTCCGAAGAAAGTACAGTTTTCTTTCCCATCCACAGTTTCACCAAAAGATTCCACCTAATAACTTGAAAACCAGAGATGCAGCTATATTAATTGAGCTACAGTATATCATAATCAGAAATCAGGATCAATGTTTTTTTCATTCTACTCGTGCACTTGATTTAACACAAATATTCCAATTATCTCCCATACAGAATCTCCTCAAGCACAGAATATATACTTTTTGTAAGAGCTCCAAGCACAGAGGATTGACTGACACAACCAGTCCTATACAGAATCTCCTCTAAGCACAGAATATATACTTTTTTGTAGGAGCTCTAAGCACAGAAGATTGACCGACACATCCAATCAACTTTGGATATCCACCTTTTGGAAGAAAAAAAATGGATGCTTAAAATACAACGCTTACCCCAAGATTCCCAATACAAGCTTTGTCAAGTATCCAAGAACAGTCAAAGCCCATGCAGTCTCAGCCTGAAATGACGATCTGAAAATTAATCCAACCTGGAGAAAATATTGCTTATTTCCTCAATAAGTAGAAATATTACCTTTTCTCCTTGAGGATACATCTCTTCGAGCAGTTTTACATCTTCTTCTAACTGAAGCAACTCCTGCAAAATTAAAGGTGCATCAACTCCCAGTCACTAAAAGGACTCTTAGCCAACCAACTAGCAAGTTTGGGAAGCAAACAAAAAACCAGACATTTCATTTCATACCAAAACGAAAGTACAATTCCCAAAATATTTGTACAGCAAACACTTGTAACCACGTACTTTTTCCACTGACTTCACATTTTTGCGCCATTTTCTACCCTTTGCTCCGCCTCTTTCTTCCTGGTGAAGTGCATCAGCTGCTTTCTTTAGCTCTCTTGCCTTCTTACCAAGTTCAGTTGCTTCCTTAAGGATATTTTGAACAATTCATCAGAAAAGTAATTGCAATGTCAAAATGACTTATAAAAAATAAATTTTACGACAATTGGAGACATACCTTGATATACTGTGAGCGGGTAATAACAGCTTTGGGGCGTCGAATAAATGAAAAGATCAGTCCCAATGGCAGACAAGCAATACCCACACCACCAAATATCTGAGGACAACAAAGGAAGAGTAAAATCATCGTATTGCAATCAAGTAAATGCTTAAAAGAGGATGCACCAAACGAACCTTTCCACAAAACATGGAACAGAAGATGGACACCTCTACAACTACATCTTTACACAAGTGAGATATCGCAGTAATACGATTCAAATTGGCCATCAACATCCTAATGACTCCTTGTAAAAAAACATCACAATGACTGATGCATCTTATATTGATTGTGCATTTTGCTTTAGAACAAAAGCAGCACATATCTCTGCAAAACTATGCATACCGCGAAGAGGACTGAACCGATGATTGTGGCTAGAGCAACAACATATTCCGGGAAGGTAGCACGCATAGTCCAAGTCTTCTCTGAGGAAGCATTGGCAAGATAAGCAGAACACTGCACCATGCCAACAATTTGTAAATAAGATCAAAATGAAGCCTCGACCACACAACCAATCAAGCAAAAACATAACTTATAAATGACAACACAATACCTGGTGTGCACCACTCCCACCAACACATGGCTGGCTGCTAGAGTAGTCTCCCCAATTGGACGGGAAGTTAGCTGTAGTTGAAGACAGATGCCTAACAGTGAAGTCCACTTTCCCAATCAGCCCTAAAACACCAACAGATTCACTTAACAATGTCAAACAAACTAACAAGCAATCCCCCTTCACTCCCAAATCCCAGTGCACCTTCCTAAATATATTCAAAGAATTCGACAACCGAGGAACAAACCATATAGAATCCCAAGCACAAGGGCACAGACAACGGCCGTAACTGCCACCCAACAGCCCGCGCTTCTCATCCGCTTCCAAATGGTCCTGAGTCCACCAATCCCAAACAAAACAAAAATCAGAAACTACAATAAACACGCGGCACGAAACCCTAGCGAGGAATCATCGGAGGAGCACGCAACTTGTCCTGGTCGCCCTCGTAGTAGAACATGGCGAAGGGAATGACGAAGAACACGAGGACGGCGTCGACAATGTAGACAGCAATCCAGAGATCCTTCATCGGCAGGGTCAGGTCACACGCGCCGTTGTAGATGGCGTGGCGACAGGCCTGCCGGTTGGCGACGTCGGCGGGGAGCATGAGGATCGAGATGGCGGCGACCGAGAGCCCCAAAACGACGACGAATTTAGGGAAATAGGCCTGGTTCTTGTCGTCCGGGTGCTGGTAGTTCACGAGGAGGTACACATTGAAGATGAACACGATCACGCACACCACTATCGCCACGATCACTAGGGCGAGGTTGAAATCCCCCATCTCTCCCCACCCCAAACGCAATCCCTTGGCTCAATTCGAAATCTAGGGTTTCTGTTGAAACGAAATTCGAGTTTTTGGAGATCTGTTAAATTTTTATTTTTTTTTGGAGGAGAGGAGCTGGCTCCGGTGAGGATGGATTTTACTGGTTGAAATGACGGGATTGTCCTTCGGGGAATTGTGAGGGATGTTTTGGTGGGTGGAAGGAGTTAGGGGCTTCAGTGTAAATTCCGAGGGTCCGTCATCCTCGAAGAAAGGGGGGGGGGGGGGGGGGGGGGGGGGGGGGGAGAACAGGCTGTCTTAAGCCCAAAGCTACGAAGGCCTCCTCTGTTTTTATATTTTCCTAAGAAGTTTCCCGCTTCACTCTCTCTCCTATCCTTTCGATCTTGTCTGAAAATAGGTGTTTGTTATTTATTTCCATCTCGGGGTCTCGGCGAAAAGAGAAAAAAAGAAGTTTAAATCGCATGATGTATGAACAATTTTCTGTTTTCCCTATAACTCAGAACTAATTGTCGTCATTGTGACTCTTTTTACTATTTTTTGTTTCATCCACAAAATTTATATTTATTGCACTGTTTATTTGAACTTTTGGTGCTCTAACCAACTCTCACGGTGATTGTCTCTTTTTCTTCTTGTTTTTAAGAGTCAAAATCTATAATATTTCGTTAGCGCAAAAAAAGAGAGCTATTAATGTGACGTTGGATTTTTAATATTTATAAAATAATTTGGTTGTATTTATACCTAGCAATATTATAATTTTAGCACTCCCTCAATTGAAGTCTGTTATGCTGAAGTATGCATTGGCAGTGTCCAATAAAATGAGAACGTGTGAGAAGTGTTTGTAAATACTTTTACATGTTTAACCCCAAAGTCTTAAAATAATAGATTAATAAATTTTCAACACTTATAAATTAACTCGACATATTCTCACAATTAGAGATATAATCTCACACAAAATTTCTTAATTCCATAAGGGCCTTTATTAATTCCATGTTTGCCTCATCGGATTTTAACATTCCTCAACGTTCAAAAATGGAAAGAACCATCAGGTTCTCGAAGAGACAACATGGAACTAAAAATATTGCAAATTAATGAACAAAGACATCGTAGATCAACGGAATGAAGCCAAAACGCCATAAATCTATTGCTACAAAGAAACCTAATCTTAATATTGTACATGGAAAAACAACTTGAGTTAATTAACCTATATTCTCTATACATGGGATCATCAAATCCCCAGATTTTTCCTAAGCCTATACCACCCTTTCTTGCAAATACCTAATATCCTCCATTTCAAATAGACGGGACCTTTGTGAACGTTTTCTCCCTTCTTCACCTGTTTCTCGTCCTCCATCGTGTAGAATCAACGGAACTCAGACTATTTCTTCTCCTCGCCGGCCGGTCTCATCACCTTCGGGGTTTCCATATATTGGGACTCATCGGCCTTTCACAACGGATTCCGTTGGGTCTCAAGTTGCACCCTTCCATGGCTTTTGTTTGATCCGGCGATATCTGTATGTTGGAAATGGAAACAATTAGTTCATTCTTTTATCTTAATTTCAGAGCATTTGGGTTCGGGTCCTCTCTAATTTTAGGACATTTGAGATCAACAAAGACTCCGGATTAAGCCAACTTGCATAACATTATAGATAACAACAATCCGACAATTTAGGTCATAATAGACACTAAGAAATTTGGATTAATTCACCAGCATTTAGTATAGATCCAAAAGCTACTATATAATACGTCGACCAATCACCACATGTCACGTGGCATTTACACCCCTCCCCCTTCGCTTTCCCTCCTAATTGTCCACGTACAAAACGAGAAAAATTAACCGCCAAAATACAGTTTTAGTCTTCCTTTTGACTCCGAGCTTCCACAAGTCAACTACCATTCCCATGGAGGAAGCGAAGACCGGCCGGTAGATAGGATTCAGTTACCCTTCAACAGCTCCTCCAAGATGGGATCCTTCTCGTCCCCGAGGCAAGTCAAAATCCATTTTTCTTTAATCGCTTCCTTATTAGCTTTATCCATCTCCATCACCTCGTCCGATTTAGGGTTTAGGGTTCCGAATTCGAATCGCACCTTAAAACCTGCATTTTTTGCTCACGGCTCCTGTTTTCCGAATGGAACAGCGCGACCAAGCTTCCTCATCATCGGCGAGTGTTACCGGTGATAATCGGAATGCCGAGGCTGAGGCTTCGTCGTCGGGTAATAGAGAGTCTGATCCTGCTGCTGCGAGTGTGTCGTCTCCGTTTGATACGCGCGTGGAAGGAGTGGGGGAGGAAGAGGGGGATGGTCGGGTTGGGAGGTTTAATTACGATTTTAGACATCCGGAGATAATTGTGGAAGAGTCTCAGCAGGAGCAGGAGCAGGAGCGACAGAACTTCTTTGGGATTCCTTACAGAGGGAACTTTTTCGTGTTCGACGATTCGTCGGCCGTCAGGGACGACTCGTGGTCCTGTATCATTGTCGTCCTGACATTTTGGTTCTTTGGTTTGTGCTCCACCAAAATCTTGATTGTTTTGTTTACTTTTTTATGCTGGACCCGCGTTGGGCTGGTTTGTTGAAATGGATTGTTAATCTAGCCCTAGCCATTACTTTCTATTTTGGCTATTCATCGGTTCTTTTGACTTTGCTGATACATAGTGTTCCTCTGTTTTCTCTGGGTAAAAGTGCTAAACAGTTGCTGAAATGCTACGGAGATCTAGATAAACTTTTATGTGTCTGTCCTGTTGTAATTGCTGACATTTTTCTTGTAGTGTCTTATGATGCATTTTTTATTTCCTTTGCAGTGTCAATGACATTAATTTTGGGAGTGTACGGTCCTGAGAGTTTAAGTCTAGGGCCCTATTCATCAGTCCTTATCGAGCCGAACCCCATATTCGTGCAGTCTATACGGGTATATGCATTTCCTGCTTGGTTCTTGAAGTATGGCGTTTTATTTGGTATATTTTTCACCTTCTGTCATTGGGATTCCTTCTGGTAGGTGGAAGGGTTGGATGATACTGTCGATCCTGGACTGGTGTTGTATGGGCTTTATGAATCTCCATCGCTTGATGTTGCAAAGACCTGGTCTACAAGTCACAATGCTTCTGTTCCATATGATTCTCATAAGGCAAGTTGAGCCCTACTGCTATGATAACCTGGCCATGTCAAAATTGGTTCTGGTTTAATTAACTGTTTCTGCTGATAAGTTCTTTGAACAGTTTGATGTTTGCACGAAATTCATGTCGATTCTCTTTATGTTTCTTCTCCAGGAATGGATATATTTCCTGAACGAAGGGTCTCAAATCAATATTACATACAATTTGAGTTCTGCAAGCTCCTCTGTGTTCCTGGTTATTGCAGAAGGTAAACTTAGGACGTGAAAGAAAATTTGGCAATGCTAGGCATCTATCTTCTTCTTCTTCTTCTTTTATGGACCTTGTATACATTGGTGAGCTGGTATTTGGCGATGGTGTCTCCTACTTTAGTTGATTAAGTTGGTCTGCGTATTATACAACTCAGGATCGACTGCTTTTGATGCAAGAATGTTCTGCTTCTGTCTGTAACTTTATCAGTCTAGCACGACTTTGCCTCTGTTGTTGGTCTGTCGTAAGATACTCGAATCGCATGATAATATCATTCTGATGCATCAAAACTGCAGGAAATGACGGACTTAAGCAATGGCTTGATGACCCAACATATCCAAACACAACATTGTCATGGAATGTCATTCGTGGTGAGATGGAGTATGAAAGATTTACATGCTCTGTCTTCGGTGTCATTTTAATTCTAATTGAATTCTTTTTGTTGATTATCCAGGAAGTGGTACTGTTGAGCAGCACATCTATACATCTACAAGTTACTATATTGCAGTGGGTAACTTAAATTCAGACGATATAGAGGTACTTATGCGAAAAACTTGACCTATTTTGCATCTTCAGGATCTGAAAACAACATGGCATCGCCAGTTTCTTCGCTTCTTAACCATGGCATCCTTGCACCATCAAGATAAAAGTGACTGTTCCACCAAAAAAAGAAGAAGATAAAAGTGACTGCAACCTACATTTACTGCCTGCTTTAGTGCTATCATCGCTAAGGAGGAACCCTTTTGGTTTACGGACCATGCCTGGCATAGTCTTCTTATAAAGCCGAATAATGTACAATTGTGTTTGATGATAACATTGAATCATGGAGCGTAAAGGGCATACAGACTTGTGTTTCGTTGATGTTTAATGGCCAAATAATGTTTACTTCGTTCTCGTTGCCACATGGAGTTTGGTTTTGACTATTGTTACTTTGAACCTGAGTTATGCATCCTGTTGGGTCAGGTAGATGGCTGTAAAACTTCTGCAAAATAATATTATTTAACATCTTGATCAAATGCTGCTACTGGATGTTGTTCTAATCCTTTGAATTTTGTTGCGAGTATTGTGTCTTTTTCTATCATGATTTTCATAGGAGATTAGATGTAATGAGTTAATTACACAACAACAATTTTTCACAAGCAGTTTTAATTAAAAGACTGAAAGCTGGATGTTACTAACTTTTTTGGATAGGTAGCATTTTCTGTATGCTATCGTTGAGTAAACGAAGCATTTGGCTTGCTTCCCTAGGCTGTTCCTGATAGACCAGATTCTTCCCTTTGCTATTTTGTTATACTTTGCTGAACATGCTGTAGCAGTTAAGTGTACTTCCGCTCGGACACCCATTGAGCTGTTTTCTTATATTGGTCTTTTTCTACAGGTTCATTTGGACCTAAGCGTAAGATCTTATCTATACGACACAACTGAAGCATATTACAAGTGCAGCATTGCTGATGGTGCATGTGGCTTGAGCATTTTGTTTCCCACCGGAAATTCTGTGGTTTTAACTTCACCTGGTTTGGAAGTGGTAAACCCCGTATTTTGGTTCAGTTTCTTGCATTGATTGGATAAATAAGCTGACCTTTGTTAGTGCAAAACCTAGCTTTGTGTTTTTCTGAAAATCTTCGCGTGTTTAAGCTGTATTTTTTGTGGTTTTTATAATGACCACAGGCGTCACCAAACAACCAGTGGGATGTTACAGTGTCTTACGGACCAAGATGGACCATATATATTGTTGGCGTAGGTATGCTTTTGTCTTGTGCCAAATGTTACTACATTTTGCATTTTGTTGTGTTTTGCTTATTGTTTTGAATCATGTAGCTGGGATGACTGTCCTCATGTTGGCGGCCTTCAGCTTCTTGAACAATTTCCGATGTTATTGTGGAGAAGAATCCGGTGTTAATTATAGAGGGGCTGAATCTGAAAGAGCTCCTTTACTTCAGTATAAGGATGACGATCTTTCAAGTTGGGGCTCATCTTGTGACTCTGTCTCAAGTGACGAAAAGGATATCGAAGAATTTCTCGCTGCTAATGGCATCGAAGGGAAACCATCAAGAGATGGTGAAAATGGAAATAACACTCGACGCCTTTGTGCAATCTGTTATGACGCTCCAAGGGACTGCTTTTTCCTTCCTTGTGGACATTGTGTCGCTTGTTTCGAATGCGGAACCAGGTAATTAGGCTCTCCTTCATCTTTCGGCTGTTTTTCTCCCGTCATCTACAAATGCATCGGTGGTTAAAATTTCCATCCCATCTAGCTTTTCTGTCTTGTTTCCAGCTTGTGATGGTTTTGGTCAATGTAGTAGTTGCGGTTCATTTGGCCTGCACTTTTGAAATATGCAGGATAGCCGAGGTGGCCGGGACGTGCCCCGTGTGCCGGAGAGACATGAAGAAGGTGAGGAAGATCTTTACAGTTTAAGCAGGAGGAAACAGTATCTGTAATCTTTCAACTGAGAAGCTGTGTAAAAAAGGTGGAAAGTTTTTCCAACAAATATATAATACTAATATTGATATGTTCTGATTGGCTTGAATGGTTAAATTATGATGGAGATATATGATAGAGTAATACTAGTAATTTTATTAATTATCCATAGTAGTTGGATTAGTATTAGTAGTTTGATTTGTGATAGGATTCTATTTAATAGGTTTGTTTTAGTTCATTATAAATATGACATAAGTTCTATTGTTTTAGGTGGTTGAAACAAGAGTTTTCCCGAGTTATCTGTCACTTTATGGTATTCTTAGAATCAACGGATCAAGACTTTTATCATATTTTTGGGGTATTCTTAGAATCAAAGGATACACGATCTCCTATCCACGTTTCCCTGTATCAGTTGGTATTAAGAGCTGCGTTCGTTCCGTGCGGTGTTCGATCGTGTTCGATGCTCATGATCGGAGTCGTTCTATAAAAAAAATATTAAAAAAAGGCAGACGGGTTTAGGGTTTTGGACAAAATACGTGACGCCGCCGTCAAGTCCCTCAGCCAGCAGCGATACCGCTCCTTCGGTCGCCTTTAGCCGTCATCGGACCAGTCGCAGAGTCGCGACCCCTGTCCGCCTCGCGCCAGCCGCGGCCTCCTGTCCTCGGTGTTCCCCGAACACGTCGTCTCACTGAAAGGAGAGGCGAGCCCGACCCGCGGGTTTCAAGAGTGGAGTTCAACGCGAAGCCATACGCAGCCGCTATCCGACGCTCAACCAGATCCGAGCTCGCTGCCGACCTAGAATTCGCCCCACCGGCCGCCGCCTCTTGTTGTGGGTTTGATTCTTCCTCTTTTCTAAAATTAGGGTTTGGTGAATTGGGAATTTTTTTGGATTGAATATGCAATTCGCAAGGTTTGGAGGACCTGTTGGTAGTTTTCTGGAGCTGTGCGGACTGGTTGAGAACTTTCTCAGAGATTGTTGACTGGTTTAGAACTCGCCACTGGAAAAGTTACAATTTGGTCCCAAAAAGTTTTGAGAAGTTACAGATTGGTCCATAAAAGTTTTCTGACATTGCAGATTAGCCATTTTGGGCTTAATTGAAGATGCTTAACTCGAAAATGCATATTCCTACTTTGTGTGACCTTCCTGATCTCGATTGGGAGATTTCGACAAGAAGTTTCATTAAGTGGCTTGTCAATGTAGAGATATACTTTGATATTCACAAGTTTGCAGAGCTGGATAGAGTCAGATTTGTCAAACAACGATTGCGATGTGATCTTATGCATTGGTGGTCTGATTTAAATCTTCGACGACAACGATGTGGTAAACAGAAAATATCTCGATGGCCTAAGATGAAAGAGAAGTTGATTTATGCTTTGTTTCCTCAATATGCTTACGAAGTTTGGAACGCTATTGGTAACAAGCACTGTCACTTTTGGAAACATTATGATCGTCAAATGGTCCAGAAGTTGCATGAGCTTCAAGCTAATTTGGATGATTTGAGACAAGAGATAGCAAAGATCTTGAGGAAGAAACATACTGCACCATCAGAAGAAGTTGAAGATGCTTTGGTTTGGGAAGAGGTTGGTGAATCCACTGATGACTTATTTGGTGAACCAATTTATGACTCTTACCCTGATGAGGACGAGATTGATGCAGTTGTTTGTGACTCTAGACTTGCAGACTCTACTAAGGATGATGAGTTGGTGAACGGAGCCATACCCCGCATAAATCATGATTATGAGGTTGGGTATGTCGAATATATTGACTTTCTCGGAGTCGCCAAGTTTGAATATGTTGAAGCTTCTCCTTTGCTAAATATGTGGAATGCCCTCAAGGATGCTGAAAGATATGCTCGTAGACGTGAGTTCTTGGTCTTTAATCTGGAGACTATTCGCGGTTACCTGATTTCCAAGTATTTGTTCTGCTGGGAAGGAAGATATCAGGTGTCACCACGTCGCTCGAAGGTACTCAAGAGTGCATCTACGAAGATCGCAAATTGGCTGACCACACCAAATTCGAGGACGAATTTCTCCAACCGGGAGAGAATGATGGAGATATATGATAGAGTAATAGTAGTAGTTTTCTTAATTATCTATAGTAGTTGGATTAGTATTAGTAGTTTGATTTGTGATAGGATTCTATTTAATAGGTTTGTTTTAGTTCATTATAAATAGGACATAAACTCTATTGTTTTAGGTGGTTGAATTTGATTAATACAAATAAGGGTTTCCCGAGTTATCTGTCGCTTTATGTTATTCTTAGAATCAACGGATCAAAATTTTTATCATATTTTTCGGGTATTCTTAGAATCAACCGATACACGATCTCATATCTATGTTTCTCTGCATCAAATTATAACAACTTTTTTATCGGTTAGTCTAATTAGTTCTCAGTACATAGTAGTTATACTTTTCGATGGCAATAGCAAAGGGGGCAAAGACAAACAAAGATTTGCTTTCTAATCTTGATCTCCAAGGAAAGAGACTCGTCATACGGGAAACGAATTAATAATTGATTTCCCTGACCCCTCGTTCAAAAGAAAGCAGGAAAAAAGAAGATGAAGATGACAAGTTGCCAACGTCTTATAAAACCTCAGCCTATTTTAATATAGGGATGAGGATTTTCTCCATGATGGGAAACGAGCGGCGGCTTGAATTTCTTCCATCTCAGCCACTAAAATATCCGTTATCTCCTCGCATTTTCCCCTCCTGGTAGGGCTGGAAAACAATCAGCCATGTCTCCTCTCCAACACTCTCTCATAAAGCACATGAAATGATTAATCCAAGTTTAGATCACAATCATAAAAAAAATTCAACTAATATTTAATACTATTATATTTTTAATGATACAAATTCGATATTTCTTAATTAAAGTAAAATTATTTATTACGAATTGATTTATTGTCAATACTTGTGCTAGTGGTCAAGAGCATTGTTGAAATTATAACAAAGAGTGTCCGACACTGTCCAATCTAAAAGTATTAGATGACACTTTAAGTCTAGGATTTTGGACCGGTCGAATTGCAACTCGGGGTCCGAGTTAGAAACCAGCCCGCAAACCCTCTCAGGCCGGGGGCGGATTTGGTGGGGACTGGGCTAGTCCCCATCTATGGGGATTAACTCAAACCAATATCACTACACATGCAAACCAATATCACTTCATATGTAAACCAGCCTCTTGCAAACCAATATCATTTCCCATGCAAACAAATATCACTTCACATGCAAACCAATATACCTGGTAGGTTATTGACCATCAGATTTAAAGATAATCAAATCTGACGGCCCAAAATGCAGTCCCCACCTGTGGACAAATTTTCTTTAGTCCCTACTCAATCCGGTCTCTCTCAGGCCTCGTAGACAACAAATTTTCCCGCAGCCCCAGACTCCCGCTCAAATGTAGTGAACCATGACCTCAAATGTTAATCCCCACTACTAGGATTCCAAAAAGGGTAAATTGCCTTGAGGTCCCTGGTCTATAGTAAAATTACCTCTAGGGTCCCTGCTTTTTTAAAAATTATTTAGCTGTCCCTGCTTTATATAAAAATGTTGGTCTCAAGTCCCTGGCTGATGCCATTAGTCATTTTTTGTCATGTTGGTCTCAAGTCCCTGGCTAATGTCATTAGTCATTTTTTGTCAAAAAATGACCAAAATACCCTTAACAAAAAATATATAAACATAATCTCCAACCTTTGAAGACCAAGAACACAAGAACATTCGAGAAACAAAGATTTTTGACTCTGATACATATCTAACCCTGCCTCAATTTTGATGTAAGCCATCGTCGGTTGAAAATTCCTATCCCCGTCCTCGCCTTACCTTTCTCCTCCCCGTCGGTTGAAAAATGACTATGTCCTGCCTCAATTTCGATCTTACCTTTCGGCGGCAGCGGCTTCCTCAGCCTGGAGAGGTGGGCTTTGACCAGGTCGTGCTCTGCCACGTCCGATTCTTCGTCGCAGGGCTTTGTTGGCATTGTCGACTTCTCCGTTGCAAACTCTGCTCTGGTACAACAAGACCGCTGCAAGTACTTGAAGCCAGGCCCTCTGGCTCTGCTCTGATACAGATCTGAGATTCATCCATCCTCGTTCCAGATCTGAGATCTAGGTTGAATTTGGTTGGTTGGGACGACGCCCAATTCCCCAGCAACGGCGAGCTCCAGCGGCTGTCGTAGGAGGCATTTTAAAGTTGACGCTTGTTCAGCGCTTGAAGCCAGTTCTGTTTCTAGGAGGCGACTTCCCCACGCCATCGTCGATGGTGCTTTGAGACGTCCCCATCCACCTTGGCAGACTTGAGGATGACGAGGAGACTTTTTTTCGATTTCATGCAATTTTGGTGTAGTTGAGTTTGTTGTTTAATTGATTAGAAGTGTTGTTGATTTGTTAATTTCTGGGTTTGGTGTTCATAGTCTTCAAAGGTTGAAGATGCTTTTTTTTCTAAGGGTATTGTGGTCATTTCCTTGACCAAAAAAAAGACTGATGACGTCAGCCAGGGACCTGAGACCAATATTTTTAGATAAAACGGGGATGGCTAAATAATTTTAAAAAAAGCAAGAATCCTAGAGATGATTTCACTATAGACTAGGGACCTGAGGGCAATTTATCCTTCCAAAAAAAAAAGAAAAACCCACTAGGAATTTCAATCCACCAAAACAAACAAATCACATCTCTATTAATAAATATTTAGATTAATTAATAAATTTGTTATTTTAGTTCAATCAAATCTCAAATTCAAATTTTAGAGAACATAATAATATTGAAAGAACTTTACTAATTTTTAAAAGGCACGAATCTATTTAGTCAGTCCAGTGAACCTGATATTATACCACCCGAAAAAGATGATAGAACGAGCCGCCACATAACACTCCACACTCCCAAACGGGGACAGAGAGAGAGGGCAGAAGTGCACCCCAATAAATAACCGTTCAAAACATCTCCCCCTCCTTAAATTACCCAATTCCCCATAGCTAATTTGGATGATTTGAGACAAGAGATAGCCGAGATCTTGAGGAAGAAACATACTGCACCATCAGAAGAAGTTAAAGATGCTTTGGTTTGGAAAGAGGTTGGTGAATCCACTGATGACTTATTTTGTGAACCAATTTATGACTCTTACGCTGATGAGGACGAGGTTGATGCAGTTGTTTGTGACTCTAGACTTGCAGACTCTACTAAGGATGATGATTTGGTGAACGGAGCCATACCCCGCATAAACCATGATTATGAGGTTGAGTATGTCGAACATATTGACTTTCTCGGAGTCGCCAAGTTTGAATATGTTAGGAATTCAGCAAATAGGGAACAAGCCGTGCAAAGAACATGGACGCAAGAGATAACGTGGTTCGGCCTAATGCCTACGTCCACGAAGAGAAAGGAGAACTTTTATTGATGACTTTCCGAGCCACAAAGGCATACAAAAACCTAGGGTAACATGTCTTTATATAGAGACAAACCCTTGGTGTACAAGTAACCTATCTAGGTCAGATTAGGAGTCCAAAACCTAGTCAGAATAGGAATAGGAATAGGAAATAAGTCTTTCCCATTTCTCGCCATCCCAACAATCTCCACCTTGACGAGAAATCATCGCATGGAAGAACCATGAAGCTCCACCCGAATTTCAACAAACTCCACCTTGACAAAACACCGCCCCATGAAGAACCATGAGATCTTGTAAAATCAATCCGACTCCACCGACTCCATCTCGGACCATAGATAACTGCATCAATAAGACCATCTCAACTTTCTCTTCACCTTTTGTTCAATCACTTGGAACCAGCCCCCAAACTCGAGCTTCTGAACTTGCTTGGCCTATTTTCTCCAATCTCCATTGAACCCCAACTAGCAATTCCACCTGCTGAAGCAACCTTGCGACCAATAGACACGCCCTCTATTTTTCGGTCAGTCCCATGCTCCGCAACCTCGAACTGCTTTTCCGCTGGACCTTCTTGCCTCAAACCAATGCTACATATCATAGCATACAAAGGGCAACCTTTTGTTCCACCAAGTAGAACCCTCGACATGCCACGAACTCCACCGTTCAGCCTTGAGTGAGATACCTGATTCGTTCGTGGTGCTACCAACGGCTTCGTATTCCCCATGCAAAACCTACCCAACACCTTTGACGTGCACGTTCCTTTAGACAACCATAGCAGAGCCCAGCTAACAATGCTTCTCTGATACAACCATGGTTCCTTGCCAACCATGCCTTCACGAAACAATCATAGCTTGCTATCCATATCTTTGCGAATCCCAACTACACTCAAACCATCCATGTCAAGCCTTTGCTCTCTCATACGAACCAACCTCATATGACCTGAGCTTTTTCCCACTTCATCAGACCCATTGATGTGACTCCACCTACAATAATTGTGATATCCCGTAAATGATATGTACTGTCTGAAATGCCTTAAGTGATTTGATTGGTAGTATCCATATCAATAATGTGCACCTTCTTTTCTGGCACACATCTTGAGAGAACTCCAAGGTTAAACGCTTTTGGCCGGGAGTAGGATCAGGATGGGTGACCTCCTGGGAAGTTTCCCAGGGTGCGTGCGAGTGAGGACAAAATACGCTGGAAAAGACCCGTGTTGGTCTGTGGAGCCAGTTGGTCAAATCACTGGGCGTCACATATGGTATCAGAGCAATTACGCTTCTGGGACTGTTCTGTGTTCTGTCTGGCGCGACGAGGACGTCGCGTATTTAAGGAGGGATGAATGTGATACCCCGTAAATGATATGTACTGTCTGAAATGCCTTAAGTGATTTGATTGGTACTATCCATATCAACAAGGTGCACCTTCTTTTCTGGCACACATCTTGAGAGAACTCCAAGGTTAAACGCGTTTGGCCGGGAGTAGGATCAGGATGGGTGACCTCCTGGGAAGTTTCCCAGGGTGCGTGCGAGTGAGGACAAAACATGCTAGAAAAGACCTGTGTTGGTCTGTGGAGCCAGTCGGTCAAATCACTGGGCGTCACAGCGAACCCCATATAGATAATATCTTCATACCTTTAGCGCGTGAACCATTGCCGCTAGCTCCAGGTCATGAGTAGGGTAGTTTCTTTCGTAAGGCTTAAGTTGTCTTGATGCATAAGCGATCACTTTATCCTTTTGCATATGTACGCAACCCAACCCATTTCTTGATGCACCACTGTAGACAACATAATCCTTCCCTTCGCTGGGCTGTGCCAGTATGGGGGCTGTTACCAATCTCTTCTTCAGTTCCTGAAAACTTTGCTTGCACTCCTCGCTCCATGTAAACTTTACTCCCTTTTGGGTTAACCGGGTTAATGGCATGGCTATCCTGGAGAACCCTTCCACAAAGCATCGGTAATAACCTGCCAAACCCAAGAAACTGCGCACTTCTGACACGGTACTTGGTGGCTGCCATCCTACAACCGTCTCAATCTTGCTGGGGTCTACTAATACTCCTTCCTTAGATATAACGTATCCAAGGAAGGCAACTTTCTCGAGCCAGAATTCACACTTCTTCAACTTGGCGTATAATTGTTCCTTCCGTAATATTTGTAGGACCATCCTTAAGTGCTCCTCATGTTCCTCCTTATTTGGCGAATACACTAGGATGTCATCAATAAATACCACCACACATTTGTCCAAGTACGGTCGGAAGGTCAGATTCATCAAATCCATGAATATCGCTGGTGCATTCGTCAATCCAAAGGGCATCACCAGGAACTCGTAATGTCCATATCTAGTGCGAAATGCTGTCAAAGGCATCTCCATCCCTAATCTTTAGTTGATGATAGCCCGAGCGCAGGTCTATTTTAGAGAACACTTGTGCTCCCTTCAACTGATCAAACAAGTCTTCAATTCTAGGTAGGGGGTATTTATTCTTGATAGTGAGCTTGTTTAACTCTCGATAATCCATACACATCCTCATGGAGCCATCCTTCTTCTTCACAAATAACACCGGTGCTCCCCATGGTGAAACACTTGGTCTAATGAAGCCATTTTCTAGCAAATCCAACAGCTGTGTTTTTAGCTCTTTCAGTTCCACTGGGGCCATGCTATAGGGTGCCTTGGATACCGGTCTTGCCCCAGGAATCAGTTCAATCTGGAATTCCACTTCGCGATCTGGTGGTATCCCTTGAATCTCCTCTGGAAATACATCTGAGAAGTCTCCAACGATAGGGATATGGTCTAATGAAATCTCGCTCCGAGTGTCTGTTGTAGAAGCCAAGTAAGCTACTGCACCACTTTGTACCAGTCTCTTTGCTTCTACTGCCGAAATTAACGACACAGGATTTTTGACACTGTCGCCCACATACCTGAATTCTTTCTTTCCTGGTGGCCAAAAAATAACAGATTTACACATGCAATCAATACAGGCGTGCTGTCCTGCTAGCCAATCCATTCCTAGGATGACATCAAAACCCATCATCCCCATGATTTGGAACTGTCCCTTGAGTTGCTGGAAGCCTATAAAGATTTCGCAGTCACAACTCTGGTCTACCATAATAGTCTTTCCCAGTGGAGTTATAACTGCCATCTCTTCCCCACGTCTATTCCTCGACAATTTATGTCTCCTCACGAAATGTTCGGCAATGAAAGAATGGGTTGCTCCAGAATCGAATAATGTATTTGCAGGGAAGCCCGCAACTAGAAATTTTCCTGCGATGCGATATGGTCCTATACTTAATTGCATTCTCCTAGCGACATAAATAATTAACCAAGCAAGGATTTACCTGTTACCACATCTCCCCGCTGCCCAGCTTCTGTTTGGTTGAGTGCGTACACCCGTGCCGTAGCTCTCGGTCGCGGGTTCCCTCCTGCAGGAGCTGTGGTGCGGGCATTAGAGTTTTTCACTGTTGGGCCCCTTGCACGCATCTCGGGACAGTTTGCCAGTTGGTGTCCCATCTTCCCACACTTAAAGCATGCTCCAGTGATCCACCTAAAGAATACATGTTATACTCCCAATTTAAGGCCCAAATATTCTAGTTGCACAAAATAGCATGCTATTCACCTGCACTGATCCTGATTGTGGCCCGAACGGTTGTATCTCCCACACCACGCGCCCATGTTTCTAGCGGGGGGTGGGTGATAGGGTCTTTTGGTTGCTTCAGTATGCTGATTCCCTACATCGGGTCCCCCTTTCCTCTTTGCAATCTCCTTTTCTGCCTTCTTCTGGCATAGGTTCAGATTCTGTTCGATTATCAGCACCCTGTGGAGTACTTCCGAATAGGAGGGCAAGAGGAAAGGTACCACCAGCTTCCTGATTTCATCAACGAGCCCATCCTTGAATTTCCTAGCTCGAGTATCTTCATCGAGTGCAGCCACCGACTTGAAGATTGAAAGCTGAGAAAACTCTCGGTCGTATTCCGACACTGTCATGTTCCCTTGCACCAACTGGTTAAATTCTCGAGCCTTCTCTCTCTTTTTGGCCGGTGAAATGAAGTGGCTCCTAAAATCTCTTAGGAAGTCTTCCCATCCGTACACTTCTACTTCCATGGCCTCATCTGCCTTCTTGTCCCGGTGGGTCCTATCTTGAGTTTCCCACCACCTACGAGCATCGCCCTTCAACACATAAGCAGCATACTTCACTTTCTTAGTGGCCTGGGTGTGAGCGATATCAAAGGCCTTCTCCATCTCTATCACCCAATCTTCCACCTGTATTGGATCTTCTGAACCATCAAAAGGGGGTGGTTTAACTCTCAGAAATTCCCGGTAACCCCCTGCGGTGGTGGGTTGGGGTACAGGTTGTGATGCAACCGCAGTTGCTGGCTAGCGTTGCTGAGCTAACAGGTTTAGAATCTGCAAAAGTGCGCCCTCCGTGTTTAACCCTGCTAGGTTCGAACCAGGAGCAGCCGGGCCATTGACATGCACATTGGTGGCAGATTGCGCATCTGACTCGGCGTGCGCATTTGAGTCAGCAGGCGCATTTGAGTCAGCAGGCACATTTGAGTCAGAGGGCACATCAGGTGCAACCGTGGCGGCAGCTCGTGTATTCCTGGCGGCAAGTGGTGGCAGCCCGGTATTCGTACCCTGTCCCGAACCTTGTCCCCTGGATGCTCGGCTTCTGGTCTGTGGTGCCATGACTTTTCCCTGATAGGTTATCACTACAACATTCAGTTGCCTTCATGCCTAATTCGTTTCTTAGATTTTGAAGCCATAATCATCCCAAAGTTTCAATCTCAAAGTCATCAAAATCAGAATCTCAGAATCAAACACGAGATCACTAGGATTCATATAAGCACATAATTACCGTATCATAAATACGAGAACATAATCGTAGGACAGCGCGAGATGACAACAACATCACGAAATCACAATCATTCAATAATTTCTCAGTCTACACTAATCACTTACTTATCAAAACAGAAACACTAATCA
Organism: Hypericum androsaemum; assembly: GCA_963995505.1. NCBI lineage: Eukaryota > Viridiplantae > Streptophyta > Magnoliopsida > Malpighiales > Hypericaceae > Hypericum > Hypericum androsaemum. The sequence goes on from OZ023195.1 coordinate 14,681,316, forward strand.
TGATCTGTCCATATAAATCACATAAAGCTCCTCTTCCTTCACATAAAGCTCATCTTCCTAAGGTTACTCGACTCTTAATACTCGACTAGTAATGTAAAACTTCAAAGCCAACTCAAAATTTTCACATAAAACCACTTGAAAATTTTGCCTAAAACTTCAAATGGCTGTAACTTTCAAACGCTTGCGAATTAGGCCCCCAAAGTCGATCGTTCTGGCAAAGCAAGAATGTTTGTAGATCTTGAAATTCTATTTCCGAAAAGTGGTTATAATAGAAAATCGGTTAAGCGAGTCAAAAGTTATGGTCTTTCAAAATTTTTGGTGGTTTTGGCCACTAAAATCACGAAATTTTTGACACACCAAAACCATGGTTTTCGCCATGATTTGCACCCTCCCTTTTTACCACTAGTTATTTTCAGGAAATTTTTTTTGAAAACAAGAAATTCGTGTACTTTTCAAGGCAGCGGTATGCAATGTCTATTCGAACCCATTTCTGACCCTCATACTTTCCCAATACGATGTCATGCAGAACACAATAAATATGCACTTTTCGGAAGTAAATTTTTTTTTTAAATGCTCTGATACCATAATTTGTCACGACCAGAAAATAGAAGTGACAATGCCCGAGGATTTAAACACCCCGCTAGGCATCAGGCTTTATTACAAATAAAAATTCAATTCTTTAGTAAATAGGAAAATGAACAATTGTCATCAAATCCAAATACGCGCAGTCAGAGGATCAACCGCCTTTATTTTTTAAGAAAATAGTGATGATGCATGCAAGCCGAACCCTCTACTCCCGATCCCGAACCTTAGCTGAACCATCTGAAATAGATACGACTAACGTGAGTTGATTAACTCAGTAAGTGGAACAAGCACAAATATATTCACGACGAGATTAAATATACGAGCATAAGCACAGAAGATCCCTTAACCGACTAACACCTATAGACTCCGGAGCCGAACATATTCATGATGGGATTCTCGGGGGCCCAGAAAGTACCCCTCTGTTCCCGCGTTGCGGGCCCAAAAGACAGAAGGGTATCCCGACGAGCCCAGATAATTTATGCACTCCCTATCCATTTGATCACACACACCTAGGGTTACCCGGTACCCCTTTAAAGTGATGCGTACGAACTATAGGGCCCAAAAGGTACAGAAATAATCCCGCATGACTGAACAGAACATAATCATCATATCCACATCGAAACTTATACTCAAATCCGGACAGAATCAATTTCATAAACAAACAGAAACGAGGTCAGATCCATAAGCGAATACAGAATCAACTTATCAAATTCGTACACAAAACAGAATCAAATCGATTTCCTATGCATCACAAAAATCAGATCCGAATTGAGATCAGAATATCAGATTAAATCAGAAATCTAAATTGAGCCATATATGTTCAGAATCCTAAAACTCTCGATCTATGATTTCTACTTACCTGACGTTGTTACTAGATTCTTAACCCTCCAACGATCCTCCCGAGACTCAGTAAGTTCATCCTCTTCACCTTTTTGGAAGACAGAACACGTGACTTGGGGCGGAAGTTACTCTATTCCAAGAAGGAAAACAAGGTCAGGAGCTTACCCCTCTCGTACGGTGATTCTCGGAAGATCTCGTCCTCTCCTAGCCCCTCCTCCCGAGTCAGATTTCGCTCCTCGCCTTTACAGAGAGAAGAAATTCGTGGCTATTATTTCTGTGGTAAAATGGACGGCCTAGTGTCATGACCCAAATTCGTGGTCGGTGACCGGCGCTAGATTATGTCAAAGACAATATAATGACCATAACCTAGCAAGCCTCAAACATAACACGTCATTCTCAGTAAGAGAATCATCTAAATATTTTTCAACAAAGTTACATCTTCGAACAAACATACTTATCGTTATCTAAAATCTGGCAGGCATAATTCAAAAGTTGGAGTACACATTCCGACATCATATCACCAAACCCATCCTTTTTAAAATATAACATAGATTACAAATATATTACATATTAACATTAATCTAAGTCATACATCAAAAGACAACGGAATATGTATAATGGAGCGACCTAGATCACAAGGATAAAAGACCATCTGGAGACCTTTGAACGTAGCCCGGGAATGAGGACAACGGGCTGAACTTAGATGAAAAGCTTCTCCAGATGCAAATACCTCTCAGAACTCTTCACCTGTTGGAGTAAGGGATAAGTGCTTTGAAACACTTAGTAAGCAAATATTATAAGTAACATGTATTTAACCAACCAGTCGTTCCCAGCCAACCCAACCGCATACTGACACAAAGCCAAGATAACACAAAGACCACTTCACAAACAAAATCATCAAAGAAATTTGCATATCACAAATAATCAGCTTTTCAGATAGACTTTCACAAAACACATAACACAACTCGGATGAACTTCAGATAGGTCTAGATAGTGTCACTCCCACTCCGACACGAGGATACCATATCTTAAAGGCGCCATCAGAAACCAACCCTGCCGGCCAAATATCATATCGTATACATATCCAATGTATCCTCAGAATATGTGCACATATGCCAACATCCCCGGTTGGTCACGGGTAGACCTCATCATCCGCCATCACACAAATCACATACCAGACTTTTCAAAATTCACATACATACACAGACAATCCAAAAGCAACCTCAATACCAAATAGCCCAAAACCAAACCCAATACCACATTTCAACCCATTCAAAAGTACGCCAGACAAAGCACATCACCCATGTCCAGTTAATTAAATACATGTTACAAAGAATATCTACTTACAAAACAATGGTTGGTCAACCATTCAAAGAGAAGCTCCGTGCTTCAATTTACATCTCGTGGTCCTCGGATTCAAAACGTCGATTAACTAGTCAAAAGAACATAAACCACTATCATTACCAACCTCTTAGCATGTAAATAGCTCCTAAGAAACATAAAAACTCATTTAATAAAACCCTTAATTTCGAATTTATACAAGGTAGTCCCAAAATCATGCTAAAATTCACAAAACTACAACCCGGTGTTTGACTTTTCTTCCAACTTCCATATATAAACGAATTTTAGCTTAACCCCACCTTAACTTCCTTCATCTAGAACCATATTATCTTGTTCAAACCTTCACCTATTAGCTTCTTCAAGGTTCAAAAGGATTTCTACTCAATTAAAGTAAAATTCTACAAAAATACTTACCTTATTCTTCAAAGTTGCCCAAATTTGGTCGCTTTTATTTCCTCCTCTTTTCCCCTTTCTTCTACATCTTTCTACTCTGTTTTTATGTCTAAAAAGGCGTGGGTTTGGTGCCTAAATCCTACCCAAAATATCTTCCTTTTTGAATAGTATACTACCTACCAAAAGTTGCCACCTAGCCCACTCACAACCAAATTTCTCTTTTAGTCCTAGACTTCCCTAGCCTTCCAAAATCATTTCTAAACTTCATAATATGTTCTAATAAGTCTCTAAAATTAGCTTATTCAAATAGAATCATATAACAAATCATTTTCACAAATCTTTCCAATACCGACGAAATCAGTCCTATTTCCGAGCACCTGGAATTCTGTCTCTGTTCGGACCAAATTATTTCATAAATCATAAAAATAAAAGAACAAAGTTATAGATCTATTTGTTATGAATCCACACGAATTGAAATCACCTAATTCAGAGTTCGGATGAGGAAGTTACGCCTATTTTACCAAACGTCGATGAACTAAGCTTAAACCTTTCTAAAATCAACCTTATTAGGTTGTAACAAATTTGGTTAAAGGGTAAGGGTATCACAGTCTCCCCTCCTTATAAAATTCGGTCCCCGAATTTGCTTAATGAAAGGCTAACTTACTTGTTACTCAAATAGGTGCGGATACTTGGTTTTCATCTCTTCCTCCATTTCCCAAGTTGCCTCAGCTAAAGAACGATTTTTCCATTCAACCTTGACCATAGGAAGCTCTCTATTCCGAAGCTTTCTAACTTGGCGATCCAATATCCTTTTTGGATTCTCCTGATATGTCAAATCTCCACTAGTTATGGCTCCAAAATATGAGTAAGATCATATAAATATCGCTTAAGCATAGAAACATGGAACACTGGGTGAATATGTGACAAAGATGGCGGCAAAGCCAATCGATATGCCACTAGCCCAACTCGCTCCAAAATCTCAAACGGGCCAATATATCTAGGACTGAGTTTGCCTCTTCTTCCAAACCTCATTGTTCCCTTCATGGGTGATACTTTGAGGAAAACATATAATCCCACATCAAACTCAATATCTTTTCGTCTCTTATCTGAATATGACTTTTGCCGACTTTGAGTAGTTTCTAATCTTTGTCGAATCAACTGTATCTTCTCATTAGTTTCTTGCACTAAGTCATTGCCCAATAATTGTTTCTCACCCACCTCATTCCAACATAATGGAGATCTACATTTTCTTCCATATAAAGCTTCATATGGAGCCATCTTGATACTTGACTGATAGCTATTATTATAGGCAAACTCCATCAATGGCAAATAACGATCCCAACTTCCTCCAAAATCAATAGCACAAGTTCGCATCATATCTTCCAAAATCTGAATAACACGCTAAGTCTGGCCATCTGTTTGAGGATGAAAGGCCGTACTCAAATCCAAACGAGTTCCCATAGCCTCTTGAAATTGCCTCCAAAATATTGATGTGAAATGAGTTCCACGATCAGAGACAATTGACACCGGTACACCATGGAGGCGAATAATTTCATCCATAAATATCTGAGCAAACCTACTTGCATCATATGTACTCTTTATTGGTAGGAAATATGAAGATTTTGTCAATCTGTCAACAATGACCCACACTGCATCATAACCTCTTGAGGTTGTTGGAAGTCCTACTAACAAATCCATTGTTATCTGCTTCCACTTCCATACTGGAATTTCTAGAGGTTGTAGTAATCCAGAAGGCCTCTGATGCTCTGCTTTTACCTATTGACAAGTCAGACACTTCGAAACAAATGTTGCAATGTCCTTTTTCATACCTTGCCACCAATAATTACATCTCAAATCATGGTACATCTTTGTAGATCCAGGGTGCATACTATATACTGCTTGGTGTGCTTGAGTCAATAGTTCCTTTCTTAGATCTCCAACATCAGGGACAACCACTCGAGAACCAAAATACAATACACCATTTGCACTAAGTCAAAATTTAGGTAGTTCACCTTGTTCAACTTTTTCCATCATCTTAATAACCTCTGGATCCTCCCATTGCAATTCCGTAACTCGTCCTCGTAAGGTAGGTCTCATATGCATCTCTGCTATAAACTTTGGCTGAATTAAGGACTTCCGACTTAAAGCATCAGCTACCATATTAGCTTTTCCAGGGTGATAGTTAGTAGTACAGTCATAATCTTTAAGTAACTCCATACATCTTCTCTGTCTTAAGTTCAAATCTCATTGCTCAAAAATGTACTTGAGGCTTTTATGATCTGTATATATCTCAAACTTCTCACCATATAAGTAGTGCCTCCAAATCTTCAATGCAAACACGACAGCTGCCATTTTCAAGTCATGGACTGGATAATTCTCTTCATATTTCTTCAGCTGTCTAGAGGCATAAGCAATAACATTCTTGTGTTGCATAAGAACACATCCCAAACCAACTCTAGAAGCATCACAATAAACTGAATATCCACCTGATCCTAAAGGTAGAACCAATACAGGTGCATGTGTTAATCGATTCTTCAATTCCTGGAAACTCTCTTCACATCTGTCTGACCATTCATACTTGGCATTTTTATGAGTTAGCCGAGTTAAAGGTGCTGCCAAAGTAGAGAACCATTTGACAAACCGTCGATAATACCCTGCTAAACCCAGAAAGCTGCGTATCTCAGTAACATTAGCTGGGGTCGGCCAATTCATAATAGCTTCCACCTTCTTTGGGTCAACTGACACTCCATCTTTAGACACCACATGTCCCAGAAAAGCTACACTTTAAAGCCAAAACTCACACTTTGAGAATTTAGCATATAGCTTTTTCTCTCGTAGCGTCTGCAACACTTGCCTAAGGTGTTTCTCATGATCTTCTTGGTTAGTAGAGTAAACTAAAATATCATCAATAAACACAACCACAAACTGATCCAGGAAAGGCTTAAAGGTTCAATTCATCATATCCATAAAAGCAGCTGGGGCATTAGTCAAACCAAATGGCATAACCAAAAACTCATAATGTCCATATCGAGTCCTAAATGCCGTCTTTGGAATGTCCATCTCTCTAATCCGTAACTGATGGTATCCTGATCTCAAGTCAATCTTAGAAAACTATTTAGATCCTCGCAGCTGATCAAATAAATCATCTATTCTCGGAAAAGGATATCGGTTGCGTATAGTTACCTTATTCAGCTTTCTGTAATCTATGCACAACCGTGAACTCCCATCTTTCTTCTTTACAAATAGCACTGGGGCTCCCCATGGAGAAACACTAGGCCTTATGTACCCTTTATTCAATAAATCTTGCAACTGATCTTTCAACTCTCTCATTTCAGCTGGAGCCATACGATAAGGTGGTATAGAGATGGGTTCAGTGCCTTGTACAAGTTCAATACAAAATTCAATCTCCCTCTCTGGAGGTAAGCCTGGTAAATCCTCTGGAAATACATCTGGATACTCCCTGACAATAGGAACATGATCCACTGAAACATCTTCCTTCTTTATTTCTCTTACCATGGCTAAATAGCTTGCACACCCTTTCTTTAGAAACTTGCTTGCTTTCATGTAAGAGATCAGTTTTGCAGTGATCACCTTTTTCTCACCCTGGAACTCAAACTCTGCCTCTTCTGTGGGATGGAAAATAACCCTTTTTCCAAAACAATCCACTACCGCATGATAAGGGGATAACAAAGCCATGCCCACTATTATATCAAAATCATCCATATCCAATATGTATAAATCAGTCATCAAGTCATGTCCACTAATTTGAATATTGTAAGATCTAATAACTTCGCAAACATGCACAAACCCGCTCGAAGGAGTAGCAACAATCATTGACTCATCCAAACACATAGACATAGCACCCAAATATTGAACATATCGAGATGACACAAAAGAGTGTGTAGAACCCGAATCAAATAAAATGCGTGCATAAGATGATCCAATGGGAAGGTTACCTGACACCACAGTGTTACTAGCATCAGCATCCTTTCTGGTCAAAGCATACACTCGAGGGTGTACGGTGCCTCCTCCACTATCAGAATTAGGTCCCTCGATCCTCGAACCTACTTTCCTTTGATCATATCGATTCCCTTGTTGAACTTGTGGCTGAGGATACTCTTGTATTGGTGGTCTAGCTATCAAACTCGCCACTTGTTTATGCTGACCATTTGTAGGACAATCTTTGACCAAGTGACCTATCTTACCACAACGAAAGCAAGCTCCTGTCCTTTTGTAACAAACATCTCCAGGATGTTGTTTACCACAACTTTGACACATCCTTAAACTGCTGGGTTGATTCTGAATGAATCTTTGACCACGAAAATCCTTTCCTCGTCCAAATCTACCAACAGGTCCTCCACCCCTTGACGATGCTGGCTGAGTATTGATCCATCACTCTTGTTGTCTAAAGCCTTGGTTGAAACTCCTTTGTGGTTGTTTATCAATCTTTTAGAGTTTTGGTTGACTTAGGACCACTTGACGTTCATTATCTCGAGTCTCCAATGTTCGAGCACAATCCACTGCAGCTGCATATGTCTCGAACCCACGAGGATACATAACTTTGAACATAGAGTCATCAAGTCCACGAACAAAACTCTATACCCTCATCTCCTCATTAGGAATCAAGTGTTTTGCATACCGTGATAGATAGGTGAACCTCTCATCATACTGAGCTACTGTCATCTCTGGAGTCTTCACCAACCGCTCAAATTCAAAAGCTCGGGCATCTTTCAAACTCTCTGGCAAGAACCGATCCAATAAGACCTTACAAAAGATCTCCCAAGTCTATGCATATGATCCCTCATTTTGGAACCAAACTCCAGCCACACCAACCAATTGAAATACAGCTAACTCTACCAATCGCTCTTTTTCACACCTTAAGATCCTTCTCCTCTTCTCCATCTCATCAATGAATACCAAGTCTATGCATATGATCCCTCATTTTGGAACCAAACTCCAGCCACACCAACCAATTGAAATACAGCTAACTCTACCAATCGCTCTTTTTCACACCTTAAGATCCTTCTCCTCTTCTCCATCTCATCAATGAATACCTGAGGATCATCACTTAAGCCAGAAAATGATGGTGGATTCAACTTTAGAAATTCACCCAAAGAGTTATCTTTAGTAGCTAGTGTAACATTCTGCTCTACTTGTGTTTGCTGAATAGCGATGAATTTCTCCATTGCTTTCATAACTCTATCTACACCATCACCACTATGCCTCTCCATCTCAGAAGTGAGAACAGTAGCCACAGGTGATGGAATCTCATCTCTAGTGATCCCACCAGCAGTAAGGGCCTCAATCGGTGGTGTAGTCTCAGGTACAACATCCTCCCTCCGACCCTGAGAGCTTTCACCATGCTCTCCAGCCATCACAATACCACTATGTGGAGTTGTCATATCCTCCTATACAGATAAGTCAGAATTAAGCATACTAAAGGACAACACAACAAAAGAGGTTCAAAGATATGACAAACCCTATGCTCCATTATACACAACATGCAAACAAAAAGCTAGGCTTAAACCTAGGGCTCTGACCAAGCTCTGATACCAAGTCTGTCACGACCCAAATTCGTGGTCGGTGACCAGCGCTAGATTATGTCAAAGACAATATAATGACCATAACCTAGCAAGCCTCAAACATAACACGTCATTCTCAGTAAGAGAATCATCTAAATATTTTTCAACAAAGTTACATCTTCGAACAAACATACTTATCGTTATCTAAAACCTGGCAGGCATAATTCAAAAGTTGGAGTACACATTCCGACATCATATCACCAAATCCATCCTTTTTAAAACATAACATAGATTACAAATATATTACATATTAACATTAATCTAAGTCATACATCAAAAGACAACGGAATATGTATAATGGAGCGACCTAGATCACAAGGATAAAAGACCATCTGGAGACCTTTGAACGTAGCCCGGGAATGAGGATACCATATCTTAAAGGCGCCATCAGAAACCAACCCTGCCGGCCAAATATCATATCGTATACATATCCAATGTATCCTCAGAATATGTGCACATACGCCAACATCCCCGGTTGGTCACGGGTAGACCTCATCATCCGCCATCACACAAATCACATACCAGACTTTCTAAAATTCACATACATGCACAGACAATCCAAAAGCAACCTCAATACCAAATAGCCCAAAACCAAACCCAATACCACATTTCAACCCATTCAAAAGTACGCCAGACAAAGCACATCACCCACGTCCAGTTAATTAAATACATGTTACAAAGAATATCTACTTACAAAACAATGGTTGGTCAACCATTCAAAGAGAAGCTCCGTGCTTCAATTTACATCTTGTGGTCCTCGGATTCAAAACGTCGATTAACTAGTCAAAAGAACATAAGTCACTATCATTACCAACCTCTTAGCATGTAAATAGCTCCTAAGAAATATAAAAACTCATTTAATAAAACCCTTAATTTCGAATTTATACAAGGTAGTCCCAAAATCATGCTAAAATTCACAAAACTACAACCCGGTGTTTGACTTTTCTTCCAACTTCCATATATAAATGAATTTTAGCTTAACCCTACCTTAACCTCCTTCATCTAGAACCATATTATCTTGTTCAAATCTTCACCTATTAGCTTCTTCAAGGTCCAAAAGGATTTCTACTCAATTAAAGTAAAATTCTACAAAAATACTTACCTTATTCTTCAAAGTTGCCCAAATTTGGTCCCTTTTCTTTCCTCCTCTTTTTCCCTTTCTTCTACACCTTTCTACTCTGTTTTTCTGTCTAAAAAGGCGTGGGTTTGGTGCCTAAATCCTACCCAAAATATCTTCCTTTTTGAATAGTATACTACCTACCAAAAGTTGCCACCTAGCCCACTCACAACCAAATTTCTCTTTCAGTCCTAGACTTTCCTAGCCTTCCAAAATCATTTATAAACTTCATAATATGTTCTAATAAGTCCCTAAAATGAGCTTATTCAAATAGAATCACATAACAAATCATTTTCACAAATCTTTCCAATACCGACGAAATTAGTCCTATTTCCGAGCACCTGGAATTCTGACTCTGTTTGGACCAAATTATTTCATAAATCACAAAAATAAAAAAACAAAGTTATAGATCTATTTGTTATGAATCCACACGAATTGGAATCACCTAATTCAGAGTTCGGATGAGGAAGTTACGCCTATTTTACCAAACGTCGACGAACTAAGCTTAAACCTTTCTAAAATCAACCTTATTAGGTTGTAACAAATTTGGTTAAAGGGTGAGGGTATCACACCTAGGGGCCTATTTAACATAGTTTTTGGGCTAAAAACCCTAACACAGCTAGGGTTTGCGGAAAATTATATTTTGCTCCCTTTAAACTTTAGGAGATTATCACTTTAGTTTCTCAATTCTTACAATAATATTCTTCACAAATCTGTAGGTATTTTCTTTCACCCTTCATCCCTACCATCGCATCCTTCTCCACCTTCATTAGCATACCTTTATAACTATCATTGTTATAATTCAAGGTCCCTAACTAAAAGAGATTACCAGGATGCATTGAACTTGATAAGACAGAAAACCAGTCACCATCCGACCCGTCTGAACATGTGGCCATGGTTGTGGATGCCGATCCCTCCTCGTTGTCTTGATCCCCAGTTCTTTATGAATAGTCCCCTACATGTACCCTTCTCAGCACTTGAAGCCACTTCTATTGAACTTCTTTGACTCTAACCTGGATCCTCTTCCACAACCCAGCTGGTGGCTCCTCATCATCCGCCAAGCACAAGCGAATCTTCGCTACTGCCTTGGCCTCCAACTCTTCCCACTTTTGCTCCTCCATCTTCTCGGACTTCTTCTCCGAGAGCGCGATAACCATCCCTTGCTGCACGAGGAGATCCCTGACACGCCTTTGCCATAACCCGAAATTCAATGAACCATCGAACTTCACAAGAGCAAACTTCGCGCCGTGATTCGACATCCTCCAACCTTAGCTTTGATACTAATTGTTATGAATTCAGCAAATATGGAACAAAATGCGCAAAGAACATGGACGCAAGAGTTTACGTGGTTCGGCCTAATGCCTACATCCACTGAGAGAAAGGAGAACTTTTATTGATGAGTTTCCGAGCCACAAAGCCATACAAAAACCTAGGGTAACATGTCTTTATATAAAGACAAACCCTTGGTGTACAAGTAACCTATCTAGGTCAGATTAGGAGTCCAAAACCTAGTCAGAATAGGAATAGGAATAGAAAATAAGTCTTTCATATTTCTCGCCATCCCAACAGAATATGTTGATGCTTCTCCTTTGCTAAATATGCGAAATGCCCTCAAGGATGCTGAAAGATATGCTCGTAGACGTGAGTTCTTGGTCTTTAATCTGGAGACTATTCGCGGTTACCTGATTTCCAAGTATTTGTTCTGCTGGGAAGGAAGATATCAGGTGTCACCACGTCGCTCGAAGGTACTCAAGAGTGCATCTACGAAGATCGCAAATTGGCTGACCACACCAAATTCGAGGACGAATTTCTCCAACCGGGAGAGAATGATGGAGATATATGATAGAGTAATAGTAGTAATTTTATTAATTATCCATAGTAGTTAGATTAGTATTAGTAGTTTGATTTGTGATAGGATTCTAATTAATAAGTTTATTTTAGTTCATTATAAATAGGACATAAACTCTATTGTTTTAGGTGGTTGAATTTGATTAATACAAATAAGGGTTTCCCGAGTTATCTGTCGGTTTCTGTTATTCTTAGAATCAACGGATCAAAATTTTTATCATATTTTTTGAGTATTCTTAGAATCAACTGATACACGATTTTATATCCACGTTTCTGTGCATCAAATTATAATAACTTTCTTATCAATTGGTCTAATTAGTTCTCGGTACATAGTAGTTAAACTTTTCGATGGCAATGGCAAAGGGGGCAAAGACAAACAAAGATTTGCTTTCTAATCTTGATCTCCAAGGAAAGAGACTCGTCATACGGCAAACGAATTAATAATTGATTTCCCTGACCCCTCGTTCAAAAGAAAGCAGTAAAAAAGAAGATGAAGATGACAAGTGGCCAACGTCTTATAAAACCTCAGCCTATTTTAATATAGGGATGAGGATTTTCTCCATGATGGGTTACGAGCGGCGGCTTGAATTTCTTCCATCTCAGCCACTAAAATATCCGTTATCTCCTCGCATTTTCCCCTCCTAGTAGTGCTGGAAAACAATCAGCCATGTCTCCTCTCCAACACTCTCTCATAAAGCACATGAAATGATTAATACAAGTTTAGATCACAATTATTAAAAAAATTTAACTAATATTTAATACTGTTATATTTTTAATGATACAAATTCGATATTTCTTAATTAAAGTAAAATTATTTATTGCGAATTGATTTATTGTCAATACTTGTGCCAGTGGTCAAGAGCATTATTGAAATTATAACAAAGAGTGTCTGACACTGTCCAATCTAAGAGTATTAGATGACTCTTTAAGTCTAGGATTTTGGACCGGTCGAATTGCAACTCGGGGTCCGAGTTAGAAACTAGCCCGCGAACCCTCTCAGGCCACGTAGACAACAAATTTTCCCGCAGCCCCAGACTCCCGCTCAAATGCAGTGAACCATAACCTCAAATGTTAATCCCCACTAGGATTCCAAAAAAGATAAATTGCCTTCAGGTACCTGGTCTATAGTAAAATTATCTCTAGGGTCCCTACTTTTTAAAAAATTATTTAGCTGTCCCTGCTTTATATAAAAATGTTGGTCTCAAGTCCCTAGCTGATGTCATTAGTCTTTTTTGTCAAAAAATGACCAAAATACCCTTAACAAAAAATAAAAAAACATAATCTCCAACCTTTGAAGACCAAGAGCACAAGAACATTCGAGAAACAAAGATTTCTGACTCTGATACAGATCTAACCCCGCCTCAATTTCGATGTAAGCCATCGTCGGTTGAAAATTCCTATCCCCGTCCTTGCCTTACCTTTCTTCTCCTCGTCGGTTGAAAAATGACTATGTCCTGCCTCAATTTCGATCTTACCTTTCGGTGGCAGCGGCTTCCTCAGCTTGGAGAGGTGGGCTTTGACCAGCTCGTGCTCCGCCATGTCCGATTCTCCGTCGCAGGGCTTTGTTGGCGTTGTCGACTTCTCCGTCGCAAACTCTGCTCCGGTACAACAAGACCGCTGCATGTACTTGAAGCCAGGCCCTCTGGCTCTGCTCCGATACAGATCTGAGATTCAGCCATCCTCGTTCTAGATCTGAGATCTAGGTTGAATTTGGTTGGTTGGGACGACACCCAATTCCCCAGCAACGGCGAGCTCCAGCGGCTGTCGTATGAGGCGTTTTAAGGTTGAAGCTTGTTCAACGCTTGAAGCCAGTTCCATTTCTAGAAGGCGACTTCCCCACGCCGTCGTCGATGGTGCTTTGAGACGTCCCCATCCACCTTGGCAGACTTGAGGATGCCGAGGAGACTTTTTTTCGATTTCATGCAATTTTGGTGTAGTTGAGTTTGTTGTTTAATTGATTAGAAGTGTTGTTGATTTGTTAATTTCTGGGTTTGGTGTTCATAGTCTTCAAAGGTTGAAGATGAATTTTTTTTTTGCTAAGGGTATTGTGGTCATTTCCTTGACAAAAAAAAAGACCGATGACGTCAGCCAGGGACCTGAGACCAATATTTTTAGATAAAACAGGGATGGCTAAATAATTTTAAAAAAAACAAGAATCCTAGAGATGATTTCACTATAGACTAGGGACCTGAGGACAATTTATCTTTCCAAAAAACAAAAGAAAAACCCACTGGGAATTTCAATCCACCACAACAAACAAATCACGTATCTATTAATAAATATTTAGATTAATTATTAAAATTATTATTTTAGTTCAATCAAATCTCAAATTCAAATTTTAGAGAACATAATAATATCGGAAGAACTTTACTAATTTTCAAAAGGCACGAATCTATTTAGTCAGTTCAGTAAATCTAATACTATACCACCCGAAAAAGACGACAGAACGAGCCGCCACATAACACTCCACACTCCCAAACGGGGACAGAGACAGAGGGCAGAAGTGCACCCACATAAATAACCGTTCAAACTTCCTCTCTCTCTCTCTCAAACACAAACGCGCTCATTTATAACACAACAAAGAATCCTCAACCCCGTAGAATTATGGAAGGCTCAGGAGTGGTGGCGGTTTATGGGAATGGCGCGATAACGGAGGCGAAGAAGTCCCCGTTCTCCGTTAAGGTAGGCCTCGCACAGATGCTCCGCGGCGGGGTCATCATGGACGTCGTCAACGCCGAGCAGGCCCGCATCGCCGAGGAGGCCGGCGCGTGCGCCGTCATGGCGCTGGAGCGCGTCCCCGCCGACATCCGCTCGCAGGGCGGCGTCGCCCGAATGTCGGACCCGCAGCTGATCAAGGAGATTAAGAACGCCGTGACCATCCCCGTGATGGCCAAGGCGCGGATCGGGCACTTCGTCGAGGCGCAGATTCTCGAGGTCATCGGAGTCGACTACGTCGACGAGAGCGAGGTCCTGACTCCGGCCGACGAGGACCACCACATCAACAAGCACAACTTCCGGATCCCCTTCGTCTGCGGCTGCCGCAACCTCGGCGAGGCGCTCCGCCGGATCCGAGAGGGGGCCGCGATGATCCGCACCAAGGGGGAGGCCGGGACGGGCAACGTCGTCGAGGCGGTTAGGCACGTGAGGTCCGTGATGGGGGAGATCCGGACCCTCCGGAACATGGACGACGACGAGGTCTTCGCCTTCGCGAAGCGGCTGTCCGCGCCGTACGACCTAGTGATGCAGACGAAGCAGCTCGGGAGGCTTCCCGTGGTGCAGTTCGCGGCCGGAGGGGTGGCGACGCCCGCGGACGCCGCGCTGATGATGCAGCTGGGATGCGACGGGGTGTTCGTCGGGTCCGGGGTGTTCAAGAGTGGGGACCCCGCGAAGAGGGCCCGCGCGATCGTGCAGGCGGTTACGCACTATAGTGACCCGGAGCTGCTGGCTGACGTCAGCTGCGGGCTGGGTGAGGCCATGGTTGGGATCAATCTGAATGATAAGAACGTGGAGAGGTTCGCGAGCCGGTCCGAGTAAGGGAAGGATTGGCCCCTAGGTGTGAGTGAGGTCTGGTTTGCTTAGTTCGTTTATTTATATGTTGTTGTTGGATTGGATTTGCTTCGTTTTGTTGTTGTTGTTGATGCTGCTTATATTTTAATCAACAACTTGCTTGATTGAAAATGGATTTTAAAAAGAGGGGAGTACGGTATTCTATTGCACAGAGAGACAGTAATCCCCTTGGTTTTCAACCCTATCCTTCCTTGTTGTTGCATCTAAAGTGTTCGGTGTTAGGAGCTATTGTTTGTTAACCGGTTAATGATATGTTCCGAAAATGTTGAAATGATTTGATTTGGACTATCCGGTGCATATTCTTTTTCTGGCACACATCTTGAGAAAATTCGTGTTCGTCTGTAGAGACAGTCATGGATTAGTCGTCGGAGGAGACATACATACAGCCTTTGTTGTGCGTGTTTTGTTTGGTACGGGTGGGGATGAGTTACTGGTTTTCTAAATGACCCAGAGAGGATCCATTTCTGTAGAACCTCGAGGATAAGTTTCTCTGTGTTAGATTTAGCAAAGGAGAGAGCAGACGAGATTCTTCTGCTCCGGCAGTGTCATCTGTGGTGTACCTAGTTTGCAGTTGCTCAATTCGAAGTGTAGCATCGTATAGATTTTGTTAATGCAATTCGTTGTTGCCATCCACCAAAAAGATTGAATGCCTCCACGTAATTGGTGGCATCTCTTACCGCTTTATATCTGCAACTGTCTTTTTGACAAAGCATGATGTCCTCTCCTCCACTGTTTCTCCAATGGCATGCTGGTAGTTGAAGTGGACAAACTTGGTAGCTGATTTGGTATGTGCTGCTTTGGTGATCATTGTCGATATACACACCTTACTGGACTGATAGGTTGCTTCTGCGATGGCACAAGGGGCTTGTGGTGAAAGTGAAGGCTAATTTCTTGCCTCGTATTGTGGAACTTGAACTTCTTGGATCGTGTGTTTGGTAGTTGCTAGTGCTTATTGACTTGAAGGGAGGGTGTGAACTCTTAACTTGTAGTTGCAGTATTTAATGTTGTTATCTGTTCAGCATCTTCAGACTGACCTCGAAATCTCGCATACACGATTATTGTACGTGTACCAGGAGCACCAGTATTGTGTTCCACCGCAGGCTTATTCTTCTGCCATGCATTTTTGCTTCTGTCAGGTTGTGGGTATGGCAATGCTTCCAACCATTTTTACTTTCATGTTGTAGGAACGCACAGTGGGGCAGTTCGATGCTTGCCTGTTGATCTCTGCAGGCACGGCGACTATTGGCACTCCGATTTGTCGTCGGTCTTATCTTGAATTGAACTCTATAGGATCTTTATGATTATTCAAACTTGTCTCAGATAAACCATGGAAGGTGATGTTAGCGCATGATCTCACTTCCTTTAGGAGTCAATTTCTTATTCTGGGTTGACTGTATACTGCATATGCTATTTCTGTTGCACTAGTGAAAGAAGTTAATCGCTGAATTGGCTTTTGTTTCAAGGCCGGAAACGGCCCAAAATGGTTCAAGAACCTACTGCTGCGTAGCCTGGCCTGGCTTAATCAAAGTATGAAGCGAAACCCAGTAGATTCCGAACGAGAAATTACCGTTAAACATTGGGTTTGATTCTGATAAAAAAACAACTGAAACTCGATCGCAACGTGCGTTGTTGTTAGGGATGGCGACCGATGTTAATCTCAACCATCCGTTGGGATGACTATTGTTTCTGGTTGCCCGCTGCCTGCAATAGGTTGAGCAACTGCAGGAAGATGTATGATACGCCTCCTATAGTAGCATACTGCAACTTCTCCGGCCCTTCCACGGACGGGAAGTCATCCTCGCTTGAGCGATTAAATCCCCCTGCCAGCCACCCCACATTCTTGTACCCTCCGGCGTAGATCTTCGAGATCGCCATTGCAGACCTGAACCATCGCCGGTCGAAAAAATGTATCATCAAACTCACAGCAAATGCAGCTCGGTTACCAATGCGAGGTTGACGGGATTCGCTCATTCCGTCAACCTCGCATTGGTATCCCAATAAAGCAACAAACTTCAATCCCTTACCTTAGCCCTTCACCACAGGCCACGAGCACCTTAGCCTCCTTATCAGGAACAGCAGCCTCCACTTGAGCTACAAACTCGGGGTTCATCATAGTGAACTCTTGCCCCGTCCACAGACCAATGTACCCAAGATGGACCCACTTCTTCACCAGAGTCAGAGGCCCCATGTCCGGGTCCCCGACGAACAGCGGCACGTGCACCGACCCGGCTACGCTCGCCTTCTCCCTCTCCCATTTCGGTCTCACGTCAAGGAGCACGTAGCCCTCCTCGGCCACCGCCTTGCTCGCTTCTTTCGGCGGTATTGGCCTCACGGCGCCCGACTCGATCAGTTTCCGACCACTGGTGGGTGACGCTGCCGTTGGTCGGAAATGGTGGAGCCTGGTGGGTCTCTGGGTGGTCGGAGGTCGTTTCAAGGTGGGGGGAAGGTGCTCGAAGAAGTAGCGGGTGTTGAGTTGGACTGCCGCCATTTTCTGTGCTTATTATTGCTTATCCTTGGGCTTGGGGTCAGCAATAGTTTGAAGAGCGATGGTACACCTGGATTTGGATTTTATTGGATATCAAAGCAAAACACTTGCATACAAAATTGGTAAGCGGTAATAAATTTCGATTTGCTTTAGGAGGTTGTGTTTCAGATATTATGAATGTGAAATATATATTTTTTGATTAGTTAAATTTTATTAATAAGTTATATATATAACCTTCCACCAAAAAAAAATTATATTTATAACTTAAATAGTATAAAATTTGGTTGTGATCCTAAAGTTCGTCAAATTGTTACTGCGTTAAAACTTAGTGGAAAAAATGCAGTAGAAAAAGAGAAATGGGCGGAGAATTCCATATATTGAAAAATTAACCAAATGGACAAAGTAATCACACCAAGTAGCATCGTCCACACCCTTCTTAGCATTCTGCAATATTGTCACCAATTGCCCAATATACTTTTACCCTCTTTGGTGAACCAATTCCAAAATTTCCAAGTCAATTTGCATTGAAGGAAAAGATGCACCCCACACGAATGTGAAAGATATAATTCAAATAATTGTTCTTAAATATGACCCAACATGATTTGATTCTCTATATCAGAATTCACCGGGAAAAAAATGCTTACATTATGGAGGGCAAGTCAGGGAAATGAGTGATTTAGATGTATTTGAGGAGAAAAAAAGAAGAAATTTCAATAGAGCAGACGTCGGTGTGAGAGGAGAGTTTCTTTTTCTAGATCTTGGTTTTTTCAACCCTCCTCCTCCTTTTCCTAACCACAACAACCTACCTCCTCCACATCCAGTCTTCACCTACTCCACGGCGCCTTCCTCTTCCGACAAGATCAAAAGTCCCCTCCAGGCGTCACCCACGATTCACCCTCCGATCACCTGTGCCATTCTTTGGTCCTGGGTTCCCACCGCCAGTCGTCCCAGCAGTAGGTTGCTTCACTGCCGGTCACCCTCCGCCGCACACCTCCTGCCTATCACATCACTCTCCTCCACCTCTGGTCCTCGTCTCCACTGTTTGGCTAGGATCCATATTCTTCCACTCAGGCTGAGTCCAACCAGAGCCCCTGGCTCTTCTCCCAACTAACAAGAGTCGGCCTCGGTTGAGGACCGGAGGGGTTGGTCTTTGTCGACCGTCCCTCCGGTCGGATCTCGCTTTATTTTATGCATTTTCATTTCTTTTTTACTTTGCTTTATATGTTTTCATTACAGCTTTATACTTTATGAGGGTGTTAGTGCTTATATTTTTCAGGCTCGTGGCTATTTTGATCTTGGTTAGATTCGTCTGGCCTTTTTTCAGGTATGCCTGGGGTGTAACAAAAGTCTCTTCCGAGACATTTGTGCATTGTTGTATATTTGATGTAACTTTGCACTTGTTTGCTATCTTTTTTCTTAGCAGTAGTTTGGTTTGACAGTTCTCTTTCGAGTTGTTTGTAGCTCTTGTTTTGAGAACTTTGCCATGGTCTCTTTATCATCTACGATGTCTGCGAGGTTCTTTGGCATTTTGTTCGCCCCTTGTCTTTCTATGTTATTGTCGGTTTTTTTTCCTAAGAGGGGTTGATTTGCCTGATAAACCCCTGAATGGGGTTCTCGGGGAATGTTATCCATGTCTGGGGTCGAGCACAAAAATGCTGAAAATTGAGCATTTTTGTGCGCAAGAAAACGCTTGAAACTGAGCGTTTTTAGTGAAAAGCCGACGAAAATCCGACACGCTCTGTCGCAAGAGAATCTACGCCTCAGCTCGGCTTCTTCCAAAAAATGTTCAATTTTCAGCGTTTTTGTGCTAATTTTTTCAGGTAATAACTCTGCCTTTTTTTTAACTGACTTTTTTTTTTACATTCTAATTAAATTTGAGGCCAAACAATACTTCCTAATTTAATTTGTAATGTATTGCTTTAATGTTCCTTGAGATTGTTGTAATATATTGTGTTGTGTTATTTGAGACTAGAGTTTTTAAAATTTTGCAACCATTTTAATTGTTATCATTTTTTGCCAAAAAAACTTATGCCAAGTGAGTTTTTAATATATCGTGTTGTCTTATTTTAATTCTCGCCAAAATTTGGCCCAAAACACCACACAATAAGACATTTTTCTTTAACCCACAATAAACCAAAATTTTTAAAATTTCTGCAGTAGATTCTCAATTTTTTGCCAAGCTGCACCCATTATTATAGATTTTAATTGCTCAATAACACATACTACCCTATATACTATACATGTAAAAGTTAAAAAATTAATGAAATCTGAGATTTAATGAGTCAAAAATTTGAGATTAAAATTTAGGATGTAAAGAATTATTAAAAAACTATTATTACAAATTAAATTAGGAAGTATCGTTTGGCCTCAAATTTAATTAGAATGTAAAAAAAAGCAAGTAAGTCAGTTAAAAAAAGGCAGAGTTATTACCTGAAAAAATTAGCACAAAAATGCTGAAAACTGAGCATTTTTTGGAAGAAGCCGAGCCGAGGGACGAGCCGAGGCGTAGATTCTCTTGCGACAGAGCGTGTCGGATTTTTGTCCGCTTTTCACTAAAAACGCGCGTTTTCTTGCGCACAAAAATGCTCAATTTTTAGCGTTTTTGTGCTCGACCCCAGACATGGATAACATTTCTCGAGAACCCCATTCAGGGGTTTGTCAGGAAAATCAACCCCTCTTAGGAAAAAAAACCGTTATTGTCTTGCTTTTCAATCTATGTATTTGTTTTCTTCTTTGTAACCAAACTTTCTAATTTTTCGACGTAATGAAAAGTGTTATTTTTCCAAAAAAAAAAAGTCGGTGTGAGAGTTCATTTCACAAGTTGTAATTCAATCGGAAAAAACGCGGTTTCGAATGATGAATGCAAAGCTCCCTCCTTCTTCTTGTGAGCTATTAGCTGTCTTGCAGCGAATCTCATAGATAATGGGAATGAGGACGGAAAAACAGGAAGACGATGACTTGATAGGGTTTACGCGGATTTGTGATTATTCCGATATTTGACAATGAGTTGCATAATTTAAATTTAAATTGAATATAATTTATATTATGGTTAAATTTTCACAATAAATAACTTTGACAAAATCCAAAGTTTTTTTCTCCCAAAATCGTACTCCTGATTAAATTTTTGCATGAATCTTCTATCCGGGCTGCATGAATTATACTACAACTGCTGATTATATATAAGAAGACATTAGTCCGATATCAGACAATGAATTAATTTATCTAAATTCAAAGCAAATATAAATTTACATTATGGTTCACAATAAATAATTTAAACCTGAGTGTTTGTTTGCGTGTGCTTGGACAAAAGTCAAAAGGCTTCTCGGTTTCCGTTGATCTCCCCGGTCGTACTCTTACCATATTCTTGCTTTTTTTTAATTGATTTGGTCTGGTCAATAACAATTAAAAAAACGGAAGTCGAAAAAGAATATTTTTTGATATTATATAACTTACGAGTTAACACTTTTTATCTTGTGTATACGCAGGCTCGAATGCACTTTGTGAACAGTGGGGGAAATCAATGGTTTTTAACAATTTTTTATAAATGTTTTGTTACAAAATTACCATATAATATTTAAAATATATATATTTAATTGTTTGAGTAATAATAATAAACACCACGCTGCTACCTCCCTCTTTTACGAATCTCCGAAGAAAAAAAAGAACTAATTTTATTTTCTTAATTTGATCCAAAACGTTCTTCTAAAATAGTAAAATGACGCAATTAATTGGAGAATGTAATAACGTGACTTTCAAATGAAAATTTTAATTGATTCCATTTTTTTCTTCAATGTACCAAAATTTGTCCTATGTTACTATGAGTTGCAACTATATGCTACCTATATAAAATAATCTCCATATGCTGTATAGTTTCTACAAATTTTTGTATTTATTTATTTCCCCCAATTAATAAATAAGAATTTATTATGGATCGGTCGCTATCTTGCTTCACGTTTTCAGATTGTATCCTTTCTTATACAATTGCCAAATTTTTATATGTGATGCATCTCCATTACCAGCAAATCAAATATAATTATATCGAAAACTTGATACTGGTCTAGTCGTCAAGTTCCAAGAATGTACATGTACTTTGGTGCAATAAGTATTCTAATTCTGCCTTGTTGCTTAATGATCATTAGTTTATCTTTCATCAAGTACCTCATCAAGTCGCCCCTTCGAAAACATTTGATAAAATTAAAACAACGTACAGAAGATTAGCATAGAAAAAAAATGACGCATACAGATTAAGAAATTGTCTAAATTCTTTTACCAAATAATATTTGGCTTAATGACACAAATCGTAAAAGAATTGAGAGAATTCTATAATTCAATCCCTATGTTTTGATACATCAAATGATTTGTAATTAAGGTTCAATAATTCATCAAGATCAATACGATAATCACGACACGATCATTCTGATATTTCAAAAAATGTTATTACTAAATTGCATGTTTAACAAGATACATCACATTACTGACTAGATATTCTACATGTCATCTCTCCTAAGCTTGTTTAAAAGAGCTGTAATAAGAACATCTCTCTTCTCAGCCCTAGCTTCCTCCCTAATCCTCCTTTGCTCTTCTCTTTCCCTCCAGCTCCTTTCCAATGTCAACCTCTCATTCTCAATGGCCTCCATCGTCTGCCTCCACTCCCTCTCCTTCATCATCCTCTCGTCTTCTCTCGATTCGAACGCCTCCCTCCATTGCATATCCATCCGTGTTTGGTTCTTCATAAACTCGTCCAACACCTCTCTCAAGCTGTCAACATTCGACTTGCTGCTACTACTTGACGCGGTCTTTTTGGCCAATCTCTTCTTCTTCTTCGTGCCACCTCCCGCCTTTTCCCCCTCGCTCTCTTCATTGTCTTCCTCCTCGTCGGAGGAGACAAGCGCGAGTTTTCTTTTAAACCCGGAGCTCGTTGTTGCCGCTCCTTCGGCTTCTGCCCACAACATTCTTTGCATCCTTGCAGCGAATATCGCCTGTAGCTCGTTGTAGAATGGGAATTGTTGCCTCGTGGCTTCTGGCTCCACCGTTTCGCATCCCTAAATATATAAACAACAATGCGCTACGAGATAAACTTCATTACACTGACTAATCCGGGTTTGAATCAGATATGACGAACCTTATAACGGGTGACGAGGTTCTTCCACTTGCACTTGCACTGCTCGGGGCTCCGGCTATATCCCTTCTCCTTCATCTTGTTAGCGATGTCTTCCCACAGGAGCTTGTTCCTCTTGGTCTCCATGAAAGTCTGGTCCAGCTCAGCCCTAATCACCAGGAACTCCGTCGTCTCCTGGATGCTCCACTGCGGAAACCTATCCCCGGAATCCACGTTCACGCTCATCATCGGCTGGTGTGGCTGCTGCTGGTGGTGGTGATGATGATGATGATGATGCCCTTCCATATCATCACCAACTAATCCGCTACTAACCAACAGATGAAGACTATGTTAAGATTTCGAGTTGAATACGATGATTTACGAAATCGGGAGAAGATAAGATGGGACTGGGACGGAGAGGAATTGGAAAGGAGGGAGGGAGAAAATGGGGGAATGGTTTATACAAAGGTGGTGTGAACGGGGAAGAGGCGAGTGTGAACCCTTCAATACGTATGGGGAGAAAAGATCAATACCCAATTTGTAAATTTGTTAATTGATTATATTTCGTTTGAATTTAGATTAGTAGACTCGAGTTTTCTAATGTTAATTATTTGATTTTTTAATAATTCTGATTTAGAAAATGGAACCCGAAAAGACAGAAAAGGAGGCTCCCCTTGGCTTTATTTTCTCTATTTTTCTCGTTGTGCTGTTTTTACTTTCTCCTTTCCTTTCGCACATTACGATCTTTAATTTCATATCTCCGTCTTTATCTGTGTACGCGGAAACCCTCTCTCTCCTATTAAATGGTTGAAATTCCATAATTTTTACGCTCGCCTCTATAGTCTATTCGATTAAAATTTTGCGGGTCCTAAAAAATTTGTGTGCTCCCTTAATTTTCAGTTGTTTTAACTAAATTCTATTTCTTTGAAATATATTACAAATATACAACTGAATTCTCCTGTACTGTGCACCTCATGATGCAGTAAAATTCTTTAGAAAACTTTGTAATAGGGAAAATAGTACCCACTCTTAAGTTTTCAGTTAAATTGTTTTTTATGTAATCAGTTTCAGCTAAATTGTTTGAACATTATACTTGATATATTGTGATCATATAAATTGCTTCTAGAGAACTCACAGTAACATCAACATATCAATTAACAATTTTTAACTAATAAAATAAAATTAAACTTAAAAGAACGTAAATTTTATTGTTCTTACTATTTATTTAAAAAATGCTGAAATATTATCCATTAGACATAATATGCAATGTTTTAAATTTTCAGTTTGATCAATGATCCGATTAGTTAAACAACGGTCAACCTGGTTAGACAGGTTTTTTTTAATACAAATAGTTAGACAGGTTAGTCGGTGTCAAATTGATTAAAACTTTAAATAAACATGTTCAATTTTTTTGGGAAATAGAGTTTTATATTTAGAGTATTTAACTACTCCTGAGCAAAGTTAGAGAGGATTTTTAGAATTATATGATAATATAATTTAAATATTTAAGAATTATAATTCAACCACTGTTTCTACCGATCAGATCAGAATCCACTGCGCGATCAATTTTTAATCTATGTTGGAATATACTAGAATTTCCCCCAATCTCTGCCTTTGTTTTTCCTGCCTTATTCTATTATCATCCCGTCCTCTTTCCTATTTAGTTCACACTGCGTCCATGTGGCGTCAAGCTGACGAGGTGGGTGATAAAGTGGACCCGAGCTCTTACTTTTATTTTTCAAAAAATTCATGCGAGTTGATCTAAACTTCAGGATTTTAGATGGTTTTACGCTCTTTTTTTTTGTAAAGTTGTACCAATTTCATAAAGGGTAAGAATTGAGCCACCAATCTTTTGAAAATGAAGTAGGATCCCCATCAAGCAAAGTTGGCCAGACTTTTATTGTCTACACCCAAACCGATAATTGAATATCTTCTCCTTTTTTGTTTATTGATTTTTTCCTAATATTTTCAATTTTTTTGGTAGATTTGTCAACTTTATCTATATTTTGTCTTCGTCGTTGGTCCTTGGGGATCAAAAGATTTTGTCAACTTTCTTTACTTAAGAAAAAAATTGTCAAATTTCCGGTCATACGTTTTTGAACCGAGTGAATTCAAACGAATTAAGAAAGAATTCAGCTCCAAGAAAAATACCATTAAATGCGTGGAGACTATGGCTGCTTTTAAATTACAGAGGAGAATCGTTTAATGAGTGTATATGTGAGGAGATTTATTAGAAGTTGAATAATGTTAAATACTTTGATTTATGTTTGAA
Source organism: Hypericum androsaemum (assembly GCA_963995505.1). Lineage (NCBI taxonomy): Eukaryota > Viridiplantae > Streptophyta > Magnoliopsida > Malpighiales > Hypericaceae > Hypericum > Hypericum androsaemum. Next base: position 14,706,444 of record OZ023195.1, read on the forward strand.
TTAGTTGATGTGGTGGTATTGTAAATGTATGAATATTGGGTGTATGCACTAAAAAATTACGGAGGAAAACTACTTAAATTGCAGGAATAAAATCATGTTTTAGCTTTGATAAATGAGAAAAAAAAATTAAGGAATTGGTTAAATTGTTGAAATTATTACTTGGGGGCTACGGGCCGTTGATTGTTTTAATCACCTACGCGGTATTGTGCCATGCCCCACGTATGTAAGCCAACGAGATATTTCCACGTGGCGTACAGCGTAACGATCAACCTGATCTGTGGGCCCTGTCTTCCTCGCTTTCACACCTGATGAGCGGCTCTCGTATTCTCCACTAGTATTTGACCCCTCGTTCTATGTCCACACCACCTAAACAATTCCAACTCAGCAAAAGGAAACCTATTATATGTAATTTTTTTTCTTGAGAGAGTCGAATAACGTGTAGCTTTATTTAAAAGTGATTTTTCTAATGATATTTTTATATTTTTGAGGTTTAAATTTGAAATTTTTTTGAATAAATCTAAATTTCTTATTATTTGGACTAAATTCGATTGGTTATTATAGGTATATCAAATATCACAAAAATTAATATTTTATACTAAAATCAAAATGTTAAAATATATTAAACGTTAGAATCTTTATATCAAACGTAAATTTTTTTGACAATAGACTGAAGATAAACCATCAAACTAATAAGTCTTTGCTTGTGGGACAAGAAAGGAGTTTCCTTTCCCAGCTGGCAGCAAAGCTGCGAGTTTAAGAACCTGGACCTTGGACGTTTGTCACATTTCTTGGCAAAAACATTGAAGATAAAATGGCTTTCAGCCTGTCACGTTACTTCTCATACTTTAGAGTTTTATTAAATAATTAAATTCCCACACAATCAAATTTTATTTAGAAACATTTTTCAACAATATTTTTTATATTTGTAAGAAAAATTAAATGCTTCGGAATAGCAATGACAATTATACCCTGATTCTGAGAGTCTACTTTGTCCTTTACCCGATAGGTCTAGGACTCATTTATTTTGACCGGTCTAGACCTGAATCCTGCCCGAATCCTAATTTATAAAAAAAGATAAGAATGTGAATATTGGTCCATAGGACGTGCCTGATCCTACCAGAATTTTTTAGATTATATATATATATATATATATATATATATATATATACAAAAAGCTAAAATTTCCAAAACATATATCCTCTCCTAGAGACCCTCCAACAAAAATCTCAAATGGAGGTGAGTGGGCCGGGACCAGATTTGGTCCTGGAGGGATCTTTCCAGTACAGTTCTGGTAGGAGTAGAATGGAAAAAAAATAAAAAAGGAGAAATTTTTTAAAAGTGGGACGCGCGTGAGAAGGAATTAATGGATAGCAGGCCCACATGGTCTTTTGTTTATTTTTCCTTGGGAGGAAAATAAGGGTGGGTCCCACTGTTCATATTAATTTTTTTACTTGGACTTTATTTTTTAAAATAAATAATCAGTAACAAATAAAATAATTATTACAATAAATCGAATATACCATTTGATATAATCGGGCATACCATTTAATATAACCGAACATATCATTCGATATATAATTAAATTAATTATTTAATTATAAGTATTTTAAATAACCGAACATACTATTCGATATATTTGAGAATATCATTTGATATAACCGGGCAAACTATTTAATATAACTGGATATACAATTTGATATAACTCAGTATACTATTTTACATAGCCGGACATACCACTTGATATTATTTAATTAATTATTAATTATTAATTATAATTAATATTAAATATTATTTAAGTTATTATAAATATTTGAGTATACCGATCGATATAATTGGGCATACCGTTTGATATTAGTGGGCATGCCATTTGATATGATCGAGTATATTAGTGAGCAAACTATTTTATCTGTGCAACCATTTGATCATAGTCGATCAAACCTTTTGATCGTGGCATAACAAACTATTTTATCATAACATGATAAACCATAGTATCGTAACTGTGCAAACTATTGTATTTGTAAATCTACAAACCATTGTATCATAACATGATAAATTATTGTATCATAACTGTGCAAACCATTGTATCATAACATAATAACTCATTGTATCGTAACATGATAAACCATTGTATCGTAACATGATAAACCATTACAAATTTTTTTGATCGTGTGTCTCTCTATCCGTTGAAGGAACTGCTCATATGATTTATTCAACTCTTCGATTGGCTAGCAAGACTCTTCGAATAACTTGAAACACATGAATTGAATTCAGAACTAGAACTCTATGCACTTTCAAGCAAAAAGAGAAAATTACAACAATATCAAAAACTAAAGGAAAAAGTTTACTTAATTACCCCGTGGTATCGCGAAAAATTAAGTTAGTATCATGTGGTTTAAAACGTATCAATTGAGTCAAACATTTTCTAATTAAAATCAATTAGAGGCCCGGGTAGCTGTCCGAACCCTATCTGTCCTGCCCGAACTTTGTCCGACCACCCGGATCAGCCACATCAGAATTTGATGCTGACATGGTGCCACGTGGCATCCCACTCCCCTCCTTCCCCTCTCTCCTCCTTCCCCTCTCTTTCTCCCAACAAAAACATCGTGATTTTTTCTTCTTCATTACGAGCATGTCCATGGTGTTCAACAAAAAAATAACTCACTCCTCTCCATAACCAACCCACAAAATCACAAACAATAATCCAAGCTCTCCCACCATGCTTCTCCTAATCTTCTTGTTCTACATCTCTTCCCAAATCCTCTCCACCGCCACCCTCTCCTCCGCCTACTAGCCCCACGTAGCAAGAAATAAGAGAAAAAAATGAAAAAAGAAATGGATAAATTACTCGTCATCTTCTTAAAGAAGGGACCCTTCTCGCTTTAATCAAAGTTGGAAACAAAAAAGGTACCAATTTCCACCTGGGGAAACCCAGTTCCCAATTTCCCATTTGCATCCAAAAAATACAACCCTTATGGTGTTTCCAATCCAAATTTTGAACCTTTTGTCCTCTATTTTTCATGGCGGATATGTTTCCAATCCAAAATTTCCCTTTAAAGGCTAAACCGGTTCAGGCTTCGTGGAGATCCCAAACGACGTCGATTTTATTTGAGAATCAGGAAAGGGATGGGTAATCAATCCCTAGTTCATTTGATTCTTGATAGAGATGTGTTGGGCCACTCTTTTTCACTATGATTTCCAATAATCCCAATAACAGCAAAACTCTATCTTCTTCTCTTTCCCCTTCAAGAGCTCAATTGAGCTACCACGTCAAAACTCTTACCTTTGGGATTCGCCTTTGGGAATCAGGAGCCAATTAAATCCTCCCCGCTCCTTTTCTCTTTGTTTTCCTCCGTCAACGGCGTTGGATTAATTTGGATTTGCAACGATGCCGAGGACGAAGTCATGTGGTGTAGACCGTGTAGTGAGGAGAAAGGTTGCAGGCGATCGTTCGGGTGATTATGCGTCGTGTGGTGAGGAGCAAGGGCGCCGGAGATGGAGTCATGTGGTGTCGAGATCCAGCTCACGAAAGTCAGACTTGTTCGAGTCGTTTTGTTTATCCGGTGTTGAAAGAAGAGAAGAAGAAGAAGATAAAAGAAGAGGAAATGAGGGAAGCGAGAGAGGGAAGGAGGAGAGAGGGGGAAGAGGAGAGAGATGGGATGTACACGTGGCACCATGTCATCAGAGAAATCTGATGTGGCTGGTTTACGTGGCTGGTCAATGTTCGGGCATGATGAGCTGCCCGGGCCTCTAATTGATTTTAATTAGAATAAGTTTGACTCAATTGATACGTTTTAAACCACATGGTACTGACTTAATTTTTTGTGATACCACAACGTACTTAAGTAGACTTTTCCCAAAACTAAAAGAGAAAATTACCTGCTCATCTAATAAAAAGGGAAAAAAATTCTATTTAGTACTCTGTAATTTCAGGCTTTCAGAATTAAGACCATGTAGTTTCAAATTGGGAATTTAGTACCATGTGGTTTACACATTTTTTTCCCGGGCAGGTCCAGGGTAGCTGCCTGGCCAAATAAGCTTGAAACGATGACATTTTTGACCCGACGTGGCGCACACGTGGCTACCGAGTGGGATTAGTTACTGATGACATGTAATATGGATAATTACTTAAATACTCCCAATTTTTTACAAAATTTAAAAAAAAACCCTCGTCCTGCTTTCTCCCACCTCCATCTTCTTCATTCCCAAAACTTTCATTCCCCACTGAGCAAACTCCAGATGGCTCAGCTTGAGAACCTATGTGCTCGGCTTCACGGCCTTGAGCTCCGGCACCAGTATTCCCCATCTCCGGTCCTGCCAACTAAGCCATCGATGAGGAGGCCCATCCCAATAGCGATTTCAACCCTAATTCCAGAATTAATCAACTGAATCTTCCAATTACTCGCCACCATCGACCTCTGCTTCTCCGGCAACTTCATCTCCCCCTCCGGAGATGACCGCCACCCGCTCCCTCATCTCCTTCTCGGAGCCTAACTCCGGCCACATCCTCCTCTCCCCTTCGATTTCTGGGTTTTTTAATACAGATTTCTGGGTTTCATTTTTTGTTCACGGCTTTGAGGTCCTCGTTCCTAATCCGAGATACGGTGCTCCTCGAACTTTGGCGTCACAGGGTTTTCCCCATCGCCCTTGCCGCTCCCTTCGCGATGATCCACCACCGCAACCGTAAGCATCCACTGTCGTTCGTGGTTCTTGTTGGTTGTATTTTTCTGAGAAAGTTTTTGATCTTTGGTTTATGGATCTCAGTGGAAAAATTGCAGAGAGTGCAAAGTGGGAGGGAGGAGAGGATGGTTAATTTGAGTAAAGGAGAAGATGAGAGGAGGAGAGAGGAGATGTGTGGAGAGGAGAGAGAAGATAAGGTTTTATAGTATTTCAATAGATTTTTTTGAAGAAAATATAAGCATATTAGGAATTATTTTGATAATTTACCAGATTACATGTCATCAGCAATTAAACCTAATCACTTGCCACGTGTCAGCCATATGGACACAAAAATGGTACCATTTTGAGCTTATTTGGCCGGGCAGCTACCCTGGACTTGCCAGGGAAAAAATGTGTAAACCACATGGTACTAAATTTTCAATTTAAAACCACATGGCCTTAATTCTGAAAGTCTGAAACTACAGAATATTAAATAGGACTTTTCCCAATAAGAAAATAGCTGTCTGTTAATAGACCATCCAGCCTTTCAGTTCAGGCCAAAAATGTAAAATTGAAGTCCTAAAGCTTAATGAGCTCAAAACTGAAGTGACTCACTTTGTCTATGGCCTAATTGAAGAAGATCAATCTGAAATAAATTCAGGTTGAAGTTACATCAATAACTGAACAAAATCTACACCACTCTAAGAGATCCTCTAGTGCATCGGAAACAAACCCAGAAAGCAGAGGGCATGAAGGAAACCCAAAACAGCAGATAAACAAGAATTTTTGTCACCTAATCATCGTCCTTTAACGAGAAACCCTAATTTGAGTAAAAGGGAAAAAATTTGATGACGTAGCACCAAGCGAGATGAAGACCAGCAGACCATCGTCTGCTCCCGTCGTCATCGGACCCCAACTCAACCGGTTGTCAACATCGACATTGCTTCTGCCATGACACAACCTCGTCTAACAGCTCGACGCCCCGACCCGCTCCGCCCATCGTCGCTTATCGTCGCCGTCTTGTTCTCCATCACCTGTCGCCTGCTCGCCGTCCTCACCTTTGATCGTCCTCGCCGCTCGTCTTCCGGTGACGACAATAGAGAGAGAGAGAGAGAGAGAGAGAGAGTGTGTGTGTGTGTGTAACGCCTCGTGATTCAACCGACTGTCTCCACAGACCAACATGGATCTTTTCTAGCGTACTTTGTCCTCACTCGCATGCATCCCGAAAACTGCCCAAGAGGTCACCCATCTTGATCCTACTCCCGGCCAAACGCATTTAACCTTGGAGTTCTCTCAAGATGTGTGCGAGAAAAAAATATGCATCTTGTTGTTGGTATGAATAGTACCAATCAAATCACTTAAGCATTTCAGACAGAACATATCATTAACGGGGTATCACATTCACCCCTCCTTAAATGCGCGACATCCTCGTCACGCCAGACATAACACAGAATAGTCCCAGAATCGTTTTTGCTCTGATACCAAATGTAACGCCCCGTGATCCGACCGACTGTCTCCACAGACCAACACGGGTCTTTTCTAGCGTACTTTGTCCTCACTCGCACGTATCCCAAAATTTTTCAGGAGGTCACCCATCCTGATCCTACTATAAAATCCGGCCCAAACAAAAACCTGTATTTTAAAATAATGGTTTGAATTCAGACTAATCTTTTTAATAAGTTTTAAAATTTAATATTCAATTCAAAATTTTAAGTTAATAAATACATATATACTTTTATTTATAAATAAGTTTATCACTCTTGTATTTAACAAATATGAAATTATCAACACATCCTCGAACAAGACTCTCTGAACAATGAAATGGGATGGTATAATGACAACAATAGACACAACATTAACCCGTTTAGAATCTTATATCATACCCAAAACTTTAAATAAAATGGATTGGTCGATTTTATCATATAAACATAAATATGATTCTTCATTTCTTTTCTCACCAAAAAAGAAACTCACCCCGACGAACCCCGCACAAAAAGCCAGTAAACCCTCCAACAGAGAGCGAGCCACCACCACCATCATCCTCCTTCCGTACACTAAAAAGAAAACCGTTTCCGTTCCTCCGCCTCCTCTCAAAAACTAGAGGAGATAGATAAATAGATAGATAGGGTAACCCGTTTCTTTCTTCTTCTTTTTTTTACTTTTCGCTTCCCGGTCTCGCGACTTCTATAATGTGAAACAGCGAGCCGTGCCCTAGCGCGAGATCCGGAGGCGAGAGAGTAGAAAACGACGCCGTTAGGGATCGGAGGTGCAATGGGGAACTGCTGCAGATCTCCGGCGGCGGTAGCGAGGGAGGACGTGAAGTCTAGCTTCTCGGACGGGAAGAAGGACGGCGCCGGCGGCGGGAAGAAGCAGGCGAAGGCGAAGGCGAAGGAGGAGCCTCCGGCGACGGTGTTGGTGGACTGTCCTAGGGAGAACATCGAGGAGAAGTATCTGGTGGATAGGGAGCTCGGGAGGGGGGAGTTCGGGGTGACGTACTTGTGCATCGACCGGGGGACGCGCGAGCTGCTAGCGTGCAAGTCAATCTCGAAGCGGAAGCTGAGGACGGCGGTTGACGTGGACGATGTGCGGCGGGAGGTGGCGATAATGAGGCACCTGCCGCGGGATTCGAGCATTGTTAGCCTCAAGGAGGCGTGCGAGGACGAGAACGCGGTGCATCTCGTGATGGAGCTCTGCGAGGGAGGGGAGCTCTTCGATCGGATTGTTGCCCGGGGCCACTACAAGGAGCGGGCCGCTGCGGCGGTTACCAGGACCATTCTCGAGGTCGTGCAGCTCTGTCACAAGCACGGGGTCATCCACAGGGACTTGAAGCCCGAGAACTTCTTGTTCGCCAACAAGAAGGAGAATCCCCCGCTCAAGGCGATTGATTTCGGCTTGTCGATTTTCTTCAAGCCTGGTAGGTAGATTGGAACTTGATCTTTGGTTCTGAGATACATCTATTGTGATGCTTGATTTGCTTTGTGCTAGTTACCTTATGAGTATGTATATTTGGCATTAATAGGCTAGGGCAGGAATTGATTAAATTGTTAGGGAAGTTTTTGGTTTGTTGAGCTGCTTATGAGGAGTTTAGCTTAGTATTTTTTGATGGTAAGGATGTAGACAGGAGAGAACCGTTGAGGTTGAACTGTTGTTCGGTTTTGATGATGAGGATTCTGTATTGGATTTTGAACTGGTATGTGGCACTTGAATGAACTCTTCCTGAAGTTTGGGGCTGGTGTCTAGTTCATTATGCCCGTGCGTGAGCGAGGTCACTTGGTTTCACATTTGTGCTAAAGTACCATCATTCACATATGTGCTCAATATTATTTCTAATTTAATTATAGGTTTAATAAAATCTAAAAACAAATATCCTTTAGCTCGGGGGATGATCATCATTTTGTAAAAGTCGTGATTGGGGATGGGGAGCAGCAGCGACGACTTCGAAGCCTACTTCAGGAGGGCCGATTTGGACGGCGACGGCCAGATCAGCAGCGCCGAGGCTGTCGCCTTCTTCGAAGGATCCTCCCTCCCCTATCACGTCATTGCCCAGGTTCTCCCTCTTCCCCTTACTCCCTCGCATGAGGGGTTTCATCTTTTCTTTGAACGGCTTCGCAGTGTTTATGACTTGAATTTGAACTGTTTCCGATCCAAGCACACCGTTTGCCTCTCTTTGTTGTTTATCTTTGCCTTATCGCGCCAGGCTCACGTGCATGTTTGCTCGTTGCCAGGTGTGGAGATATGCTGATCGGAGGACAGCTGGATATCTTGGTCGACAGGAGTTCTACAATGCGCTCAAGCTTGTCACTCTTGACCAGAGTCAGCTGGAGTTGACGCCTGATATTGTAGAAGTCGCGCTTTGTTCCAGGATTCCCGCTCCTAAGATAAACCCCGCTGCCACTCCCTCACATGAAGTTGATAGTAACATTGAAAGTTGGCTGAACAGGAGCTAGTGCGGAACCTGATGACAAGATCGGGACTTCGTCACAGCAAGCAAGTCCAAGTCCGAGTCCTGACGTTGGCCTGTCCAATCAGATCAGGACTTCAGCTTTCTCATCATGCTCTTCCAGCATAGCAAATGCTAGTGTTCTCCAAGGTTCACTGACAATGGGAAGGGAGTATGGGCTGGTCTTGAGCATCTTGCCTCAAGACGGACAGGATCCTGAATCATCTCCTCCTGGTGCACTGGTACTTGCAAACTGCTTTGCAATGAATTTTTTTTCCAGTTTTAACGTCTTAACTCTTGAGCATCAAGATCCTGCTAAGTTGCTGCCAATTCCATTTATTCGTTAGCATTTATCCCTATTCCGTGACACATTTGTATCATCTCTTTTTTATGCTCTTTTTTCGGTCTGAATTGTTGATGGGTCCTAACAGGACGAAACTATAGAGGATCCTCTTTTCCATCACCTTAAAAATGCGATGGCCGAGGCTATGAACTCTCGGCGCGAAGCATTTGAAGAAGCAGCATGAAGGGCAAAAGCTGAAAGAGATGCTGTTGAGGCCATCCATCTCAACAAGAGGTAGCAGTAAATTTATATGCTCAATTTTGATTAGGATACCAGAAATGTCCATTGCAGCACGCGCATCTAGTACTTCCTTGCATTTGCATAAGCTGTTATTTCCCTAACACTGACCTGATAAATGATTTTCATCATGTTCAGATCTCATATCATTGATTTTCTGAGATTAATTGATGGATTAGATCGCTGAGATTGAGCATCGAGTTCATAATCTGCCTCTTCTTACCTCTTTCTTTTGTGCGCCAGATGCATTCTGTTTTCTTTGTTTTGTTTCGAGTGATGGCGTAATGGTGCTGCTGTTGTTTTAACTAACCAAGAAGAATATATTTCTAAATGATTATGTCTAACAATTATCTAATCTTGTTAGCAAACTTAGCGATTTCAGAATCTGTCGCCTAGTTAACCGTGCTGGCATTTCCGGCAACAATACAACGTTTCTGCAAACAGGCCCCAAGGGCACTTTCATCTACATGGATCCCGAGTTTCTTACTTCTGGGGAGCTTACCGCAAAGTCGGATGTTTATTCCTTTGGAATAATACTTTTAAGACTGCTGACTGGGAGATCACCTTTGAAAATGATAAAGGATGTGCAGTGCGCATTAGACAAAGACGAGTTGAAAGATGTCCTGGATCCTTCGGCGGGGGACTGGCCGTTCGTGCTAGCTAAACGGTTGGCCATCTGGCACTGAGGTGTAGTGAGACGAGTCGTAAGAGCCGACCGCATCTTGCATTAGAAGTATGGAGAGTGCTTGAACCAATGAAGGCTTCATGTGGAGGCTCACCCTATTTCTCACATGGTTCAGATGAGCACTGCCAGCCGCCACCATACTTTATATGCCCCATCTTCCAGGTGAGTTTATCGGTCGAATCTCCTCGTGTTCATCAAACTATCTTCTTCCCTTCGTTGGGTGGTCAGACTGACCTTACACCATCGATTGATCGGCTCATTTTCAGTTTGATCCATTTAGATGTTTTCCTTGCTACCAAATCATGGATCATATCAACACGAGCTGACGAGTTATGTTCCTCTGATTGTATAGGAGGTGATGCGGGATCCGCAAGTAGCGTCGGTTAATTGTAAGAAGTCAACAAAAGTGTTCGTCGTTGGCATTACATATACAAACGGCCATCAAGTACATAAACAAGTTGATAACTAGTTGTTACTGAACAAGATGGTGGTCAGCCGGACAGACATCTAAAATGTTGAAAGTTAGAGGCTCATCGTGCGGAAGTGAAGAGCCTCAGGCTCTCAGAAAGGAGTTCCGAGCTCAATTCCGTGGAGAAGGACGGAGGAGGCTTCCTGGCCATGGTAGCTTGCTCAAAGGCATAAGCAACCTCGATCAGCTTTGGTTCTGTGCCTTTCAAACCACCGAAACAGATCCCGAAAGGCATTCCCATCGCGCTGTATCCTGCGGGGACTGTAATTGCAGGGTTGCCTCCTCCTGCCATGATCGTTGCAGCATCCGAGCCATGACTCACCAATACGTCCAAATCGTGCTCTTTGATTAATCTTTCAAATCCTTCTTCGGAAAGCTTATCCAGAAACTTGACAATCTCAATCTCATCTTTCCCAATCCCGCTCGTCATATCAGCTGCAACCAAGAGTTCTTGACCGTAAGTATCGGTGTGTTCCGGCAATCCAGAAGGACTAAGCTGTAACTTCATGACACGACCAGTAGAAAAGATAGAAGGTACCGGTGAGGAAACATGGAACAAAAGATTAACTATTAGTTGCTAAACTGCAACAACCGACTATCAGATTTCTCGAATATTAGATTTGATCCATGTGATGGAGTAGGTGGGGTATCAAATCCAATGGAACGTATAGTGTGTCCTTATTGCTGCCTAATTAGTTCAGAATGAGTTGAAAACTGCATAAACGTGTTCAGAGATCACTATTAGATCTGAGTTGTTTTCATTAAAAGCATTTAATGTCTGCCAGTGACATCACTGGAGACTTGAAAAGTTCTTCAAGGTAGTTAGTCATCGTGATCTTGAACTCCGCAAGGAGGAGCTTTAGCTCCCCTTTTTGTGATGGATCTAGAATGACATCAAGATTTGCTATTTCAAGATCATCGACAACAGTTGCACCTCCTTTCCTAAAAAAGTCCAAACACATTTCATTATGAATGCAACATTGCTAAAACCTCTAGTTGAGCTAAGATCCATCACTTATTAGTAGATTTTTCAGGCTCTTCAATCAATCCATAAACAATCTCTACGAGTCAGACTCGGTAGAATCAGATACGAATATACAATATACAATCGTTCTTTCTATCATTATGTTGGAGAGATGGACCGATAATTCTCTTTCTTTATCATCAAAAGGATCATTATTCACGAACCATGAAACTATATCTATCAATGAATTTCACCTGGCCAACAAAACAGAATATATACTTGAAGACTTCCAAATGGTGGTTGAAGACCGATATAGCAGTTGAATCATTTACAGAGTCCAAAAGCGGGGCTCTTACTATGCCAAGTCTCTTCCCTTGGAGTCCATCTGATTTAAGGAATTGTTTGTAACCACCATCTGGTATAAATTTGACTGCTTCTAAAGTTGCCTCATAGTCTCTTGGATCAAAGCCAACAATTGCATCAAGTACATACACCGCATCAGTCACTGTCCTGCTCATCGGCCTGTAATATGTTCGTCAAACGAGAAGTTTGTTGATGTAAGAGCACTTCCATTTAACAAATCACGTTACTTTCTATTGTGCTAAGGTTACCCTATCGAGTCTTGACGAGGCAAAACGGGGATGACCCCAGCTCGGCTGGTGAGTCCAACTGTCGGTTTGATCGCTACTACTGAGTTGTGATCGGCCGGACGAATCATGGAACTATCAGTTTCAGTTCCCAGTGATACTGCTACCATGTTTGCAGCTACTGATACTGCTGAACCAGTGCTTGACCCACCTGGATTTTCCCCTTGTAGATATGGATTCTGCAACAAATCTCGCACATCAAAGAGTAAACAAAGACTCGAATCTAGATTACAAACGGAATACATCATAACACATATAGTAACATATCAGTGCTATATGCTGCATTGGGATATGAATCTCGCATAGATTATGTGGAAATTAATGGCAATGTTTATGATGAATTAGATTCCACCTACACATTGTAAAATAATTTTCGATTGAAAATGGAGATTCTTACACGGTATCAGAGTGGTTCTATCCCCGGACAACGCATGATCCCTAGTTGCTATGCTACTTTTAACAAGAGTCACGATTGCACATTCCTATTACCGATACGAGTTTACCCGAATTGGCTAACAATGCTTAAATTAGCCACACGCGTCGCTACAATGTACGAATCTCACATTGATTACGAGCGATCAACGAGATTCTAACACGCAATTGACACAGTTACTAACCACAGCTTGGCCGGATCGAGCGGACCAGACCAGCCATCAGGAATCCGAAATGACCTCAAGTGGTACATCTCGCTCTGACTAGCCTTCCCCAAGATAACAGCACCAGCCTCCCTCAGCTTCACCACCACAAACGCGTTACGCGCCACCTCGGATCCCCGTAGGACCCGCACGTGGTGTTCATCTTGTCCTTGGTCCCAAAGCTGTCCTTGAGAAGCACGGGGATCCCGTGCAACAACCCGCGACGGTCCTCGTCTTTCCGCTCCACGTCAGCCCTATCGGCTTGTCCGGGTTGACCTCTATGACGCTCCGGAGGACGGGGTTCAGGGATTCGATCCGGTCGACGTAGAAGGACGCCAGCTGGCGCGAGGTCTGGGCGAACGCCGCCTGGAAGTCGTCGATGGTCAACTGATGGGAGCCGTTGATTGAGTTGACTAGGATCAGCGTGATGGCGCTTAGCAACTGGACGGTCTTCATCGAGTTCGTCCTTTAATGTGGATAACTTCTGGTCGGAAGTTTTAAAAGATTGAAAAGAAAATCAAAAATTGGAAACTCTTCCTCCGCCGTCGACTTGGGAGAGAGAGGGGAGGGGAGAGGAGAGGGGAGAGATTTTACCATCGAAGTTTTAAAACCAGAATTTTGATCCGATTTCTGGGTCCATCGATCTGGTTGGTCATATTATCAATCAGATCGAAATTTTTTATTTTAAAAATATTTTAATTATAATGTATGTATACAAGTAATTTGACATCCTTCCCCAACTTTTCACCTTTAGAATTAAGCATAGTTCAAGTGGTGGCTTCTCTTTTTGGAATCTGCAGAGGGAGATTATTATTGTTATTTTTTTAACATTTTTCCATCTCAGTCAAATTCAATGTAACATGGTTAAAATTTATGAGAAATTGGTCTGAAAATACTTATTTTTATATTTTGATTTTGTCAAACTAGCGTGACTAATTTTAACTAGACTAAATTGTGAGAGATTGCAGCTTCAGATTATAACGTGCCTGAATAATTAATATAATAGCCGATTGTTTCACGAAAATTCCACCAAAACTTTTTTAAAAAATTACGAACCTTTATTAAAAGGAAAACAAAGATTACAGAATGAGGATTTAAAATCAGAGCCAAGGCTTAAACGGGCAGCCAAAGTGACAAACCCGCTGCCATAACTAGTGTCTCACACAAGGGCGATACCAATCAGCCAGGACGCATCAAAAGTCCATATCATACTCCGACCAACGTAGATCCACACCGGTGTAGGCACTCCTAGTTCTCTTCCTCATTTGAAAGCGAGTGTTCTTAGCAGGCAGATTGTCGAAATACTATACCTCGCTTGACTAATTGTACTTCATCTGCTTCGTAATCAAACCCATAAACTTCAATGAAGCAGGTAGATCGTCCGAGTTCGAGAAAAGAACAATATTGTTACCTTCTCGACCCGTGATAGGTTTTCTTTCCCTACCACACTTTTTTCCCTCTGAGTTTTGGTGTGGTAGGGTTTTGACGAGACCGGCGGTCGCAATCCCGTTCGGCACCATGGCAGGGGGAATACCATACTAAGTAAAATGTATATTTCATGGCGACTCTTAATATACTTACATTTAAAAAAACTCTGAGTTTGGGTATTAAATGACTGATGTCAATGCTTTTGTTGGAAAGTAGAGTTGGATATTGTTTTCTTTTTTAAAAAGGATTGGATATTGTTATTTGGTTTTAATTGAAGATGTATTTTCACGTTTCTGAGAGTAGAAATGGGATCTAAAAATATCTTCAGAATAAAAATTTAGAAGATGAATAATCTTGTGATTGAAACTTTTTTTCAAAACATTTCGTCAAATTTATTATTAATTTAAATTCTGGCCGATTGACTGTTTGACACTTCAATTACTTAGCGGTCTTATTCCCAAATTTTCTCATACGTCCTTGTCACAATGTCAGCGTATTTCCTTTCATCCGTGACTCGATTGAAGACGATTTGGACACAATGTCAGCGTATTTTCACAGATTTAGGGATGTGCCAAATGATAATTAAAATTCGGTAAAATTTTGATAATTGGTAATTCGAGATTGATAAATCGATATTCGGTAATCAATTCGCTATGAAGTTTTTGAAAAATTCGATAAATATCAGTATCAGGTAAATTTTGATAAATGCCGATATTTAATCAAATTTATCGAAATGGTAATTTATCAAATATATAAGTCAAATTATAGATAATTTATCAAAAAATTCATTGACCTTGTCAAAAAAAAGTCGATGCTCAAAATAGACTTTATACTAATTAGATTTGATGGACTTATACTTATTAGATTAAATTTGTTTATCGAAACTCCGGCAGCAAAATCGATTATACCGAGGATGACTCATCAGATCGAAGTGGTGCTTTGGGACGTTCTGGAAGCGACTCTGTTTCCTCATATTTTGAGAAGTTTGGCCTCGAGCCCTGTAAAAAAGTGCAGCACCGCTTCATTTTCCAACCTGTTGTTGGAGAGTTCCAAAGCATCAAACGTTCTAATCCAAGATGGTGGGCCCAGTGGCCTTGAGCCCACATCAACTATGGTGGGTGATTGTGTGGACAATTTAATTTTCAGTGTTGAGGGGCCCACCGTTGATGTGGTAATGGAAGGCCCCACACTTGATAACGTGGGTATTGACGGGATTGAGTCTCCTATACTGAAGGATGCGGACGAGGCGATTAAGAAGGTGGAAAAACGGAAATCGATAAAATTGGAAGATGTTTGCAAAGGTTCAAATGAGCCAAGGTGTCACTCGGGAGCAGATTCTATGGAGACAAGACTAATCCCCAAATTTGGGGATTAAAAAGAAGATCGTGGCAATTTAGGTATTAACAAAATAATTAAGGATAAAATTGGAAAACTAATAAAAATAAAAGGGGAGATGGAAAATTAGCTGGCACACTTTTTATGGAAAGACTAAAAAGGTAAAAAAAATAAATAAACTAATCTCACGTTAAAAGATGAAGGAATTCTTTCTCTCTCTCATTAAATTATTGTCAATTTTAAAAATTCTACCACCTACCAGATTATTATTTTTTAAATAAACTCAAAAAACCAAAGAACGAAAATACAATAGAAAACCAATATCAGTACGTACTCAAACCAATATCATTACGTACTCAAACCAATATCATTACGTAATCAAACCAATATCAGTACGTACTCAAACCAATATCATTACGTCTGAAAACCAATATCAGTACAGACTAAAACCAATGTCAATACGTACTAAAACCAATATCAATAGGTAATCAAATCAATAACAAGATGTACTCAAACTAACATCAATACATACTCAAGCCAATATTATTAGCGATTGAAACCAATATCAGTACAGAGTAAAATCAATATCAGTATAGACAAAAACCAATATCATTACATCTGAAAATCAATATTAATACATACTCAAACCAATATCATCAGCGACTAAAACCAATATCATACAAACTAAAATCAAGCAGAATTTTTTATAATATCAGTACGACGGCATTATTCGCGACCGAGTCTCTTCCTCTTCTTCTTCTTTTCTCTCCCGATGCCATTTCAATCTCTAAACCCAAAATTACGCGAAGGCTGGGCGGGAGCTGGGAGCTCCTTTTCTCTCTGGCGATGACGCGGGTCCACTTCTCTAGGCACGACGTGACTTGCGGGCTTAGACCCAGTGACGCGGGGTGGTGCACGGCTTGTCCAGCAGCGGCAGCGTCGGCTCTTCAACCCAGCGACGCGGGTGGAGGGTGAGAAGAAGAAGAAGAAGAAGAAGAAGAAGAAGAAGAAGAAGAAGAAGAAGAAGAAGAAGAAGAAGAAGAGGAAGAGACGTGAGGAATTTTTAATGGAGGAGGGAGAGAGAGAAAAAGAAGAAGAATAAAAGGAAGAGACGTGGGAGAGATGGTGGGTTGTATTTAATTGATATCTTTTTTTTGAAGGAGTATTAATTGGGTATCTTTTATTGTTTGAAAAAGTCAAAAATGTCCCTGATTGGTTATTGACCATCAGATTTGAAGATTTAAAAAAAATGAATCTAATGGTCCAAAATCTAGTCCCCACCTATGGACAAGATTTCTTTAGTCCCCGCTCAATCCATCCTCTATTCAGTACAGGACCTCCTCTAGGGTGAGCAACTTAAGGAGTAAAGTTGCTAGTGCATAAAAAAATGTAAAGCATTGTCTAAAAAAAATTTATTTAACAAGTGGTCCAATCAAGATGAATCTTACAGAGTGTATTGCAGATTTTTTCACGCAAAAAAAATCATCATGTTGACGATGCTTTTGGAGTCTTTTGCAAGGAGGTTGATTTTTTTTACATGATCTAATTGCTCACTAGAATAGAGAGATCTCTGACCTTCTCAGCACAATCAAAGCCGCGGCTATCGAGTTGTGATTTTTTTCGAGTGATAGGTGATAGCTTTTCTCCCTTCAAGGTATTTTGATTATTAGGTGATGGATTTAGGCGTAAGTCTCTAGGCGTGTTCTAAGTGCTTAGTCTTAAGCGAACTTTCTTGGTTATATACACGTCGGAACATGTATTCTCATATTTATGATGTAACATTTTTTTCTTGGAATAATACAATTATACTTTTTGAAAAAAGAAAAAAAATTGTTCTTCTTATTTTGGACAAAGCAAAAATCTTGCTGTTTGGTGGGTGACCTGCCCTGGAGATGATCTGATCCTAATTTTATTCCGTAGTTATGATTACAACGAATTTTACTTCAATAATCTGGATACTTCACCAGTTAAGGTTCAAAATTTCTCTGAATATTGAACCAATCTGAAAATTTTTGAACCGTGGGTAGTGTTAATGTGTCATCATGTTCATAAATCATGATTAAATAATACCAATTACCATCATTGTACACATGAAAAGGTGAGCTAGGTGTCAACCAAAAATAACGTCGATCGATTCTTGAATTACTTGTTCTAGCTTAATTGTGAGTTCAATTTTTTTTAAACAGTGTTAAAAATTTATTGGAAGAATTTTATCATCTTTAAAATTTTTACCTCATTCGAACTTGTATTAGTTGTTTCAGCGATATTTCTATAAGAGATGTTATAAACCAAAAAAGAAAGAAAGAAGAGAGCAAATTTGCATCGATACGGGTTCAACATTCTTGGATCTTGTAATGCCGAATGGATTTTTTCTTGGACCAGGATTGCCAGTATGAACTCAAACAGGGCCTGCCATTCCTTGCTAGTTTTAAATAATAAGCTGTAAGCCACTTTCTTAGCTCTATCTTTGCTCAAGGAAGTTGGATATTAGATCTAGAAATTGCTACAAAACCACCTTACTCCATTGTTTTACATAGGTATGCATTGGGTGGTTTCGACGAAAATACGATGATCAACAGCACTGAAATCTATGATCCACGGAACGGGGTATGGATGGATGGGGATCTAATGCACAAGCCCAGAGGATATTCGGCTGCTGCGGTTATCCAATGATGTGTATACGTTCTTGGAGGGGTGAATTCTACTGAGAACTCGGCGGATATAGACACCCTATGTTATGTCTTTTTTTTTCCTTCCCATTCTGTGTGTCGGTCTGGTTATGTTATTTATAATCTAATAATTGTTTTATGTTATGGTAGGTTGAATACTTCCAAGGAGAGCCAGAGATGGAAAGAGTACCCCACCGAATCCATACGGTGATCTTATATGTCTGCGATTACGTTGTAAAGAGTCTTCTACATGCGCTTTAAGGATCTCATCTCAGGGTTTTGTTTTTGCTCTCTCGCTCCGTTTTTTTGTTACTACGAGAATTAGATGAGGACAACAATCAGGCAATGGCAACTTAGATCTCAATATCTGAATTGTGAAAGTGAATGGGAGTACTATTAACATTCGCATCGAAGACATTGTAAATTTTTGGAGATAACAGGTTGATGAATGTTTGGCACCTCGATGTCGGCTCTTCGTCACCTAGGGTTGTAGGATGTTTTCATAGGGTTGAGCTGTTCGCCAATTAAAGTGGTACTTGAGAAGGGTTTGTGAATGGTTCAATCAATATCCGGTTTGAGTGATTAGGAGGATTTTTTTTCCCTAGTACGAGAAGGAAAGGGAAGGATACACCTATATCATGGCCCAGTAGAATTAGCGATTCGTTTTCGTTGTACAAATCAAAGCAAGGTGCATCACTTTGGTATCAAATGGGTTGGCACATTTTTACTCCACCAGTCTCTGTGGTGGTCAATATCATTAGAAGATTACTTCATTTTTTGTTTAGGTTATGCTCGATACCGTGGGAGCGGAGATGCAGGTGGTTAATAAGAGTGAGAAGGCCATCTCGCTTCTGGAGGATGGAGTTGTCGACTTTACTCCTTATCAGGGATAGGAAGCAACGCCTGCATTGTTGCCCATCAATTTCGACGGACTAGCTCAGGTTCTACAGCCTTCTTTTCGTAGTTGTAGTTTTTTTTTAACTGTGATCTTTATAAGGAGCTTTGCATCTTTTTTCTGAATCATCCTTGTTTATTTGTTCCAGACTGTAAAGAAGGGAGACACCATCTTCATTGGTCAATACCTGTTTACGGGAAGTGAGACTACATCTGTATGGCTGGAGGTAACTGCGTTGTTACTCGCAATGTAGCGATTTTCTTTGGACGGAAAGTGATTCGATCATAAAAAAATAGATTCTCATTGTTATGATTTTCTCTTCAAATTAACAGGTATTTGAGGTCAAGACTCTGTGCGATAAAGAATACCGCAACTTTGGCAGGAGCTTTGTTCACCCTACATGCGTCACATTAATTTGCCCACTCTTACTGAAAAAGATAAGGAGGTCAGTCACAATGAATCAATGATACAATGCTTTGATTTATATCATTTTGTTCTTCAGTTGATATTATATGTCTTCACTCGGTTTTCTTAGCGTAATGGGCACTTGCAACTTCTCATTGCAGGTTATCAGCACCTGGGGAGTTAAGAACAATATTGATATCCTATCTTTGTCCTACACCAGACACGCCGAAGATGTTCGCCATGTATGTGTTGTATAATCCTGAGGCTTTTCTTTCCTTCTGCAATTCTGACCTTGATGTCGTATAACTTGGAGATCTTTACCAGACTCAAATCTTTGCCAAGATTGAAAATGTGGGGGTGAGTCTCAATTATTCCTCCCAAGTATTTGTGTACTGTTAAATTTGCTTCAATAATGAGAGGCAATTTATGGCCATCCATATTCATCCATACAGGGACTTACCCATTTTGATGAGATTCTACAAGAAGCTGATGGTATTACTCTTTCACGAGGGAATTGATCTTCCTCCAGAGAAGGTTTGTTTTCTAATCTCTGAAGTTGTCACCATTGCTTGTTGCTACTTCTGTTATCTGGTACACCCCGCTCTGCAAATGTTGCTGCTGGTTCTCATTGAAAGCTTTGGTGAATAACAAGTTTCTTTTTGTCATCAGGCTTGCCAACTCCCCCATTTCGCATATGTTAAGAATGTGGATCCTGGCCTACCACTGTTCTTGTTCAACTAAGCTCTATGAAATCTTCGAAGCAGCCAGCTGTGGCCAAATGAACATTAACCCATGCGGGTGGACTACCGATGCCTCTCAGAGAACACAATTTCCTTCCCAGGTATCATTCTAAGATTTCTTTGTATGTTGTAAAGTGGAGTCGTGAGATCTTCTCATGCAGTCATAGACGTTCGATGGACAACTGTCAAACATTTATCTTTCTTTTAGGTTCAAGTTCATGTGCGGCTCCAATGTCAACCACTGCGAGAAGATCAATTTAAGCCAATAATTACTGACAGCTACTATGCGCGTGATCATTTCTGGTTTGAGCTAGACCATGCTCAAACCAGCAAGCTGGTGTCTTTGTTCACCTCTTTTCCTGCCGACACGATTCCAATTTTATTGGAGAATACTAAACAGTGGATGATCAAGCCGCAGACTCCCCCTTCACTCTCTCCAGGACAAGAACGGTCATTGGGGGTTGAGCATCTTATTGATGACCCAAATGAGCAACCAGATTGTACAAATTTTCCACAGCTTTCGCATAGAGTCAATGAGCCACAAGATGGTCCCTTGAAACCAAAGATTGATAGTCAAGGCCGCAAGGCCCGTATCAAATCACAAGGATTAACAACTACAAACGGGCATCAGAACTGGTCAATCGTAGAAGATGGAGACATTCTATTGCTGTTAGTGATATACAGAGAATAGACTCGGCAGATCAGGAAAAGATCATTTGTCATCAGCAAGTGGTCATAACTCAGGTGGGGGTTACAGAGCACATTATTTTTTATTGCTGTCTTCTGGAATACTCTCTTTCCATATCACTGTTTTTCCTGACCTCTTTGTCCATTTTGGTCGTCTTACTTTTGTAGCTAATGCAAGAGGTAGGGGAGCTCAGAGCATTTAAAAAGGAACAGTGTGAGATAATGGGTTTTCTTGAGCGGAAGCTCGTACTAATTGCCTAAGATTAGTTGTTGGAATGCTGTTTCATCTGTTCTTTTCTCACTCCAAACTTTTGTGCCTCGAGGATTCCTTTTTGCTCTTTTTTTTTTTTTGCTGAAGCCTGTTCTTGGTGATTGATCAGCTATTTTTGTTGTAGTTCTGCAAAGGAGCTATTGAACCTGAATAAGCAGTTTCAGAAGTGTAAAATTCAAATGCTGGACATTTGGATGCCCATTTCATTCCCCATGTTCTGTTATATTCAAAGTAAAAGATGTTGTGAATTACCATTCAAAAGCTTGCCTCAGTTCTCATCCAGGGATTTCTGTTTCTAATAATGCACATTGTACTGTTTTAAGAATTGAGATTGTGATCACATATCTAATTGGCGTATAAGCATACGGATCATTTGAGTGCAAAATAAGCATACCACATGGAAGTGGCTGATGCCTTAGACAGAGGCTGTTAGGGTTGCTGGCACAAAGTCATAAAACCAGATATTAGATTTTCTTGAAGCAAATTATCTTCTTCACAGTACTGTTATTGTTTTCTTTGTTTGTTGAAATCTTTGTGATTGCTTTCTCTGCATCTGCCGGTAGTTGATTAAATATTTATTTTATTTTTGATTAGTAGTTGATTAAGCATTTATATTTACAGAACTTGAAATGTCTGCTTCAGGTCGAGTCTGAAAAAGAAATTCAACGCCTTGAAGATCGCTGCTTAAAGTTTAGAGTCATTGTGTATTTCTTCTGGGACATTCGTCCATGAAGCAGTTACTAATTCCCCCAATGATTTACTTTTGGATCCGACAGAGTCTATCTATCTTTTGGGGGGATCTGATGACCAATCTTGTTCATGTGCTTTCGAATCATATTTTCCAACTCAAGATGTGATAAAATGCTTGTGGCCGATGATCTCTGTTCGATCATATGCTTCAGCTGCACGGTGAAATTTACATAGTTGGTGGTGGAAATGGCCAGTTGTGGACGGATGGGAATCTAATGCACAAGCCCAGAGGATATTCGGCTATTGTGGTTATCCAAGGATGGGTATACGTTCTTGGGGGGGAGGTGAATTCTGCTGAAAACTTGGCGAATAGACACCGTATGATATGTCCTTTTTTTTCCATTCTGTGTGTGTATCTGGTTATGTTATTTATAATCTAATAATTGTTTTATGTTATGGTAGGTTGAATACTTCCAAGGAGAGCCAGGGATGGAAAGAGTACCCCACCGAATCCATACGACGATCTTATATGTCTGTGATTATGTTGTAAAGAGCCTTCTACATGCGCTTTAAGGATCTCATCTCAGGGTTTTGTTTTTGCTCACTCACTCCGCTTTTTTGTTGCTACGAGAATTAGATGAGGACAATCAAGCAATAGCAACTTAGATCTCAATATCTGAATTGTGAAAGTGAATGGGAGTACCATTGACGTTCGCGTTGAAGACATTGTAAATTTCTGGGGATAAGAGGTTGATACATCGACGGAAAGTTTGGCACCTCGATGTCAGCTCTTCGCCACCTAAGATTGTAGGATGTTTTCAAAGGGTTGAACTGTTCGCCTATTAAAGCAGTACGTGAGCAGGGTTCGTGAATAGTCGGTCAATATTCGGTGCGAGTAGCGGAGGATTTTTTCCTAGTACAAGAAGGAATGGGAAAGATACACCTATATCATGGCCCAGTAGAATTAGCGATTCGTTTTCGTTGTACAAAACAAAACAAGGTGCATCACTTTGGTATAAAATGGATTGGCACATTTTTACTCCACTAGTCTCTGTGGTGGTCAATATCATTAGAAGATTACTTGCATTTTTTTGGGGGCAAACTCCGCACATTTCATAAACCGCAAATAATAACATTAAAATTTGCCCATGATCCACCCTTAAGTTCTATCTAATCATTTTGACCCGATTTAACCTCACCCCTTCCAAACTAGACAATACCTCTATCCAGCTTCAGACAATCTCGTGATCTGACATAAAAAAACAGTGCTCAACCTTCATCGGAATTGAATATTTGGCCTTGCTCGTACGTTTATTAATCCAGGTCACCCCTTCAATTTCATCTACTTCTTTATGGATGAGAAACAGACCTGGATCTTCAATCCTCCTGATATACCGACCAAACATCTACTTATCAGGAAAGAAAAGCAATCTCATCTCAAACTACTTTCATGACTTCCCTCAGAATAAATACATTTTTCATAATCATCTAGAAGCACAAGTACTGAAAACACAAGCTTGTATTGCAAATCAAATCTCTGATCCGCCAGATCCATTCCTTATTTTGAAACATAATCTCTGCTTATAGGATGGTGTACCCCGCAGCGGACACCTTCTCATGGCATAGAAATACTAAAGGATGATGATCTGGACCAATAATAAGTTGTAATTGGCGAGTACGTAAATCAACGGGTAAGCAAGCTTGCAGATAAAGAGATTGTTATAGTTTAACAACTGATTTCAGGAATTTTAAAACATACCAACGACACGACCTTGTAGGAAAAAGTTGCAACAGCATAGATAGAAAGGAATATGACAATAGAAGACACTAACTGCCTCAATGAACTGGTGTAGGCCACCATGGGAGAGTAGCTGTGATGTGACGGGCAGAGTTTGTGACGAGCACCCCACCATCATAAGTAGGGTGAGTACCGGGATCGATAAATGGTACAAGCTCCCCAACCACTTGCCATTCTTTGGTACCCAGGTTGTAGGATGCAGTATTAAAAGAAGTGGAATCAGTTAATAAGATAACATCCCGGTTGCTCGGATGGAAACAAAACAACAGTGTGGAGTAAGCTTTTTTGCGGTCTCGAGCTATGTAGCGGACTTGGTTGAGGAAACTTGGAGCGCCAACAGATTTCAAGAGCTTGTGAAGAACAATTCTACGTTCAAGACACCACTCCCCGTGATGACCATGTCCATTTTCTTTCAACTTGGAAACGAGCACCTCACATTGCACCCGGTCCATTCCCATCTCCACAAGGACAACCGACCCTTCTACCACATGAAATCTCGCTGCTGGTAGAGTTATAGAACTCTTCCGGTCAAAATGATAGAAACATGGCTCGGTGGGCGTAACAAAAGGATCATAAGCGACAACCTTCTTCCTGGTGTACCAATAGAGCTTCCCATTGTGACCCAGAATATTGGCCACACTTAGGTAGTCAGTGTATTTAAGAGCTGTTTGTACACTCCATTGCCTTGTCTCAGAACAATATGTGACAAGAATACAATCTGCATTCCATATGCGGCTGTGATATTCAATGAAAACAACTCTGTATCGATAGCTGGCATTGGCACCTCCACATGGTTGTTGAGGGTGGTAGAAAGGTTCACAAACAAAGCCCACTTGACGACTGTGATACATGGGATCAGGTTGACACACAGGGAGCTCGATTTGCTCCTTGGTAAAGGGGTTGAAGATATAATAAACAAGGGGCCGGCGGTCCGTCTTCATCTTATGGTCGGAGCACAACAACAAATCATTAAAGGAGCTCTCAACTCGGTAGCTTGTCCTTGGAAGCAAACATGACCCACTGGTAATCCTTGTTCGTTCTTTTACGGAACTATAGGTTAGGAACCAGAGCAGCTGGTCGGGGTCGAAGTTGGCCCCACGATTCTTCTCCCGGTGGTGCTCAATAAAGCGAGTAACAAAATATTTGTGGGAGATTAAAGAATTCCAATGCTTAGAAACACACTTACACCGGACTGCAGATTTTGCAGAGGGGAGACGACAGAGAATTTCCATCCATATGCAGTCGTCTTCATACAAGCCAGCAGATTTTCTTCTTCTTGTTGTTGATCCGATCGAGTGAGAGACATTCTTCTTCTCCATCACTCCAAACCACGGTATTGTCGTTTGAACCGCCGTATATATTAGGGTTTTTTTTTTGAAAAGGGTATATATTAGGGTTTGAGACGGACTCTTTTCAATATTCTCCTTTAAAAAAATCAAAACATAAAGGGGAAAAAATTTAGAAGTCCCTCTCACTAATTTATTTAACAAAGTCAATTAAATTACACCATTAGATTACTAAAATACCCTTAATAAATACCCCATAGCGAACCTACGTTCTCACCAGCTTTTCTTCGTAATTTCCATGAACGCTTCTGGATCGAAAAAATGACAATCCATCTACCAAGATCTGATAGAGGACATCAACACTTTAACTTTTACCAAGATCTTGAAGTAATTAAATAAAAACCTAGCAGGACAAGGACGAGTAAACAAGAAAGCAAAACTATTACAGGCACGATACATACACGTATAGGCAAATCTTAACTCAATCACGTGGGGCTTGGCAAATTTTGAAGAATTAGGTCCAGAAGTGACCTCGAAGAACAGCACGGAACTTGGAGCTTCCTGCCCCATTTCAATGTTGTTGTTTCAATTGGAATTAGCTTGTGTGTCGTCGGTTTCTGGGAGTCTCAATTCTGTAGGCAATATACAATTGCAATCTGGTCTTAACATGAGGTGGGGTAAGGGTATTTTGGTAATGTCATGTTATAATTTAATTGAATCTATTAAATAAATTAGACTAATTAGTTTAATTTCTTAAAATTCAGGGACTCTTTTACTAAGTAAAGTACTTTTCAGTATATTATTTTTAAACTTAGAGACTTCTGAATTTTTTTCTCAAACATAAAATATGAAACTCACTTGAACCCATCATCCTCGTCATCATTGCAAAACTCAGTGTGAAAAAATACATGATTAACTTATTTGATATCAGTTCTAAACAATATGTTTTGATATCATGCTAGAATATTGACATTAAACTCAAAATTTTTGTTATCAATTTATACACTAATATTACATGTGTCACACTCTCTTAATTCATCAGCTATAGCCAAATATCCTTCGACAAATGCACCACACTTGCAGTGATCTCAACTCAACGTAGTCGACTTGTAATTATCCAAGAAATAAAAAACTTAAGAAAAACACGAACAAATAGCAAAAGATAAACCATCAGACTAATAAGTCTTTGCTTGTGGGACAAGAAAGGAGTTTCCTTTCCCAGCTGGCAGCAAAGCTGCAAGTGTAAGAACCTGGACCTTGGACGTTACATTTCTTGGCAAAAACTTTGAAGATAAAATGGCTGTCAGCCTGTCATGTTACTTCTCCTACTTTAAAGTTTTATTAAATAATTAAATTTTCACACTATAGAATTTTATTTAAAATTTATTTTTCAACAATATTTTTTATTTTCGTAAGAAAAAAATAAATGCTTCGGAATAGGGATGACAATTATACCCTGATTCTGAAAGTCGACTTTGTCCTGTACCCGACTAGTCTATGACTAATTGATTTTGACCGGTCTAGACCTGAATCTTGTCAAAATTCTAATTTAAAAAAAAATAAAGATGTAGATATTGGTCCATAGGACGATCCTACCAGAATTATATATATATAATTTCCAAAACATCTATCCTCTCCTAGAGACCCTCCAACAAAAATCTCGAACAGTGGTGGGTCGGCTTTGGTGGTCGGAGTCCATTTCTAAACTAGAAAGAGGGGAAGTGAGAAGTTTTTTAGGGAGAGAGAGAAGAGGGGAGATTGCTGCACTTCGTGAATCCGAACTCCGTAAGTGGATTAGTTGCAAGTAGCTCTCCAAACAGCTGAGGTAGAATAGCATGTTGGAGTTCAACATCGCAATGAATTACGAGAATCTAATGCATTAGACTTATATCACCAATAATATTTCATATTGATTGTCTGCTGAGTCCAATTTATAAGGACAACAACTTTAATCAACACATAAACACATTAGGAATCCTATATATTTTATCAAAATTTTAACATAATAGTAAAATCAGAATTAAATTCCATCTAAAAAATCTTTGACGCCTAATTTGAGACAACGTCCTTGGAAGTAAACATTTCTAGCTACATACATCTCACCAACCAAATTCATTCCGATCCCTAAAGTCACTACCTTCCTCTTTAAATAGACTTCCACTTGTCCTGCAAAATTTATAAGTCTTGACCCAAATCAGTAGACCCTCGAAGAACATAGAAAAAAGGTTCTTGTCGTGATCATTATTACAATGGAGGATCGTGTATTGAATTCGAAATAGAAAAGGAGCAAAAAGGTTTATTCACACCAACGTTATAAGACTGTTGAGTATTTTTTTTATAGAATAATTGTTGAGTATTTGATAGAATCAATCATACACGAAATAATGAGAATATAGATATCACATTTTAGCCGGATATTATTTTTAGTAGATTTTTATTTCACTAAAATATAAAATAATTATATATTTACCATATTGAGTTTTAAATTTTCTTATGCGAGTGAGATTGCAGTCGCAAACCTTATCAAAATTTTACCACAGTAAAATTCAACAAAAAATTCGAAAGAGTAAAAAAATATCTGAATGTTAGGTGCCAAACACAATTCAATGCACACCAAAGCTACATATTTTTCCTTCAATGGAGGATCGTGTATTAGGACCAGATTCAGTCCTATAACCCCATTTCCAAGATCATCCTAGACCCCATTTCAGGCGAACTATTTCATCATCTTGAAAATTGGCATATAAAGGTTGGTAATAGATCAAACTTTGTACAATTTTAACAAATGGTTTCATTCGATAAAAATCAAATTAAGTTATAATTTAGAATCTAAGTTTCGTGTACGTAATTCTAGTGTATTTATTTTCTCAAATCCAATTTCAGATGAATGAGAAATTAATACCTAAAGTAGTAAGGTAAGGTTGGAATTTCTAAGGTAGGATGGGACACCAATCCCACATTAGAAGTGGGAGAAAAAGAACCTCACTTTATAAGGAGGTGTCCATTGGTAGCTAGGAACTAGTGGACTACCTGGAAAGGTAACTCGGACATGATGCGAGGAAGCACCATCCGAACGCGCACGGTGCATTAGGCGCTTGAGACATACTTTTCAATTCGCATGTACGCGTCGCCGCGAGGAACTGAGGAGCCTTAAAATTTTTGGCCGATTTTGGAAGACTACAGGCTGGCCGAAGGGTCGGGAACATCTTCATCTGAAGAGTCACGAGCAGAATGCCTGGTCGAAAGGATGCTTCTTTCTCCAGAAATGTGCCACATTCGTGCCCTCTCGAAAGTGCCTGTAACTTTTCAGATTACAACCCTCTATTGCCTATAAATAGGCCTGCCCTCCTCACTTTCAAATCATCCTAACAACTCATTGCATAACATTTCTTTAGCAACAGTTGTTCTCTTCTCTCTCTCTCTGTCTCAAGAAAGTTCCGACTATCTAAAAGTTTACCAAGGCTTCGAGAATCGTTGTGCTATGAACTTGAAGTAAGAAAGTCATTGTATCTTGGGGACGATTGTCATAGCCCGTAAGCACTTAATACGGGGCAATCTCATCTTACAGAGAAAGAGTTAAACTCTTGCCTTGACTTTAGATCCTAATCAAGTACACCATCCTCTGAGAAATAACAATCGTAAGACGAGATCGTATAATTGAAGATGGCATCATCAAGCTCTGCTCCGGCATCAGTCCCGACGGTCCCAGGAACTATCCACGCCGAAAGGCCGGCAAAGTTCAATGACACTAAGTTTAAGAGGTGCCAACAGAAGATATTGTTCTACTTGACAACGCTCAACCTGGTTCGGTTCTTGAAGGAAGAAGCCCCGAAGGTGGCAGAGAATGAGGCTGATCAACAAAAGATCAATGCTCTTGATGCTTGGAGTCATAGCGACTTCCTATGTCGTAAATACATCTTGAATGGATTGGACAACACCCTCTACAATGTCTATGCAGTAACCACGACTGCAAAAGAATTATAAGATTTTCTGGAGAAGAAGTACAAGACGGAAGATGCCTGGATGAAGAAATTTATCGTTAGGAGATTCCTCGACTTCAAGATGATAGATTCTAAAAAAGTCATAGACCAAGTACAAGAGTTGCAACTGAATCTGCATGAGATTTATACTGAAAGAATACAAATAATTGAATCCTTCTAAGTGGCGGCACTGATTGAAAAGCTATCACCTCTGTGGAAGGATTCAAGAACTATCTGAAGCATAAGAGGAAGGATATGGGACTTGAGGACCTGATCGTGAGACTGAGGATCGAGGAAGATAACTGAAAGTCCAAAGTCAAGAACAGCAGGACCAACTCTGAGGCCAATGTACATTTCGCTGAAGGAGGCACCGGCAAGAAGAGGAAGAAGTCTGACAACAAGCAGGAGAAGCAAGAGCCAAAGCAAAAGAAGGCCAAGAAGATCAAGGATAACTACTTCAACTGCGACAAGCCCGATCACATGGAAAATGATTATCATCTACCAAAGAAGGACAATCGTGAGAAAGCTAATTTGGCCGAAGATCTGTTTGAGTTAGATCTGTCCGCCGTGGTGTTTGAAACAAATTTGGTGGATAACCCAAGAGAGTGGTTCATCGACACAGGGACAACCTGCCACATCTTCTCAGACAAGGAGATGTTCTCTACCTATATCCCGATCACCGGTTGGAAGTTGTTTATGGGTAACTATGCAACTTCCAAAGTAGTAAGATTAGGTAAGATGGTCCTGAAGCTAACTTCGGGCAAAAAGTTGACTCTCAAGAATGTGCTGCATCCCAGACATCCGTAAGAATCTTGTATCTGGCTCCCTGTTAAGCAATGTCGGGCTGAAGCTAGTTTTTGAGGCTGATAAGTTTGTACTGACTAAAGCTGGTAAATTTATAGGAAAAGGTTACCTAGTAGGGGGATCTTCAAGTTGAATGTAATAATTGTACAACGCGCCTTTGAGGGCAAGAATAAAGTTTTTAATTCTTCGTACTTGGCTGAGTGTTCTAACTTATGGAATGATAGATTATGATACATAAATTTAAGCTCACTAAGAAAGTTGGTAATTTTAAATTTATCGCCTAAACTGGAGTTTAACCCAAATAATAAATGTAAAGTATGTGTTGAGGCAAAAATGGCCAAAGCACCTTTCCATTCAGTGGAAAGAAGTACAACACCTTTAAAGTTAATTCATACCGATACCTACGATATGAAACACGTGCAAACTAAAGATAAAAAAAAGTACTTCATCATATTTATTGATGATTGCACAAGATACTGCTACGTATATCTCTTGAAAGGAAAGGACGAAGCTTTAGAAGCCTTCAAAAGTTATAAAAATGAGGTTGAAAATCAACTTAGCAATAAAATCAAAATGATTCGAAGTAATAAAGGGGGAGAATATGTAGCTCCTTTTGAGAAATTCTGCTAACAAAATGACATTATTCATCAGGCAACTGCTCCATACTCACCTCAATCAAATGGCATAGCTGAATGAAAGAATCAAACTCTCAAGGAGATGATGAATGCTATGTTGATTAGCTCGGGCTTACTCCAGAACATGTGGGGGGAAGCTGTGCTCTCAGCTAACCACATTCTAAATAAATTGCCACACAAGAAAAGGGACAAAATTCTATATGAACTATGTAAAGGGAGAAAATCTTTATACGATTACCTTAAAATGTGGGAGTGTCTAACTAAGGTAGAAGTACCTAAGCTTAAACAGGTGAGAATAGGATCCAAAACTATTGATTGCATCTTTATCAGATATGCTTACAATAGTAGTGCGTATCGATTTCTAGTGCACAAATCTGAAAACTCTAAAGTAAATGAGGGAATGATTATAGAATCAAGGAATGCGATATTCTTTGAGAATACTTTTTCTAATAAAGAAAGAAAATAAGTATGTTCTAATAAGAGGACTTATAAGGCTGCACAAGGTTCTGATCAAGATGCTGAGATACCTAGACGTGGTAAGAGGACCAAGGTAGCCAAGTCATTTGGTCCAGATTTTCTGACATACGTGTTAGAAAATGAACCCAGGACAATCCAAGAGACATTGTCTAGTCCAGATGCTCCTCTCTAGAAAAAAGCTATCAATAGTGAGATATAGTCCATCATGCAAAATCACACATTGAAAATCGTAGATCTTTCACCAGGTTGTAAACCTTTAGGCTACAAGTAAATCCTTAAAAGGAAAATATAAAGTTGATGGATCAATCAGCAAGTACAAAGCTCGATTGGTAGCTAGAGGATTCAAACAGAATGAAGGATATGATTACTTTGACACATATTCGCCGGTCACAAGAATCACATCTATTAGAATGCTCATAGTCGTTGCAGCACTCTATAACCTCGAGATACATTAGATGGATGTAAAAATAGCTTTCCTAAATAAAGAACTGGAAGAGGAGATATATATGAAACAACCTAAAGAGTTTGTTACCCCCGAATAAGAGCATAAAGCATGCAAACTGGTTAAGTCATTGTACAGGCTGAAACAGGCGCCGAAATAATGGCATGAAAAATTTGAGAGAACAATGATGTCAAATGGCTTTAAGATCAATGAGTGTGATAAATGTGTATACATTAAAGGCACACCTGATGCTTGCATGATTGTATGTCTGTATGTAGACGACATGCTAATCATGGAAAGCAGTAATGATCTTATCGTAAAAACTAAGAACATGTTAAGGAACAACTTTGACATGAACGATATGAGTCTAGCTGATGTCATACTAGGGATCAAAATAGAGGGGACCCAGTATCTCAACCAAAATATGCAAGTATCATTGGGAGCCTGATGTACTTGACAAATTGTACACGCCCTGATATTGCATATTCAGTTAGCAAGCTTAGTAGATTCACAAGTAATCCAGGAAAAGATCACTGGCTGGCTCTGGAAAGAGTTCTAAAATATCTAAAATATACCTTGAACTATGGCATACTTTATACTAGACATCTAGCTGTATTGGAAAGGATCACTGGCTGGCTCTGAAAAGGGTTCTAAAATATCTAAAATATATTTTGAACCATGGCATACTTTATACTAGACATCCAGCTGTATTGGAAGGATACAGTAATATGAATTGGATGTCGAATACTAAAGACTACAAATCTACTAGTAGTTATGTGTTCATCATAGGTGTAGGAGCTGTGTCCTGGAAATCTTCTTAACAAACGTGCATAGCTCAATCCACCATAGAGTCAGAGTTTATAGTACCAGATAAAGCTGGGGAAGAAGTTGAATGGCTTAGAAACTTCCTAGAGGATATTTCTTGTCGGAACAAACATTGTATTAATACATTGTGATAGCATGTTGATGAGTGTGGAAATACTCTATCATCCATGTATGTTTTAGTGTCGATTTTTCATTGTTTCTAGTATTTTTGTGTGTTATGTATCGTTGTATTGTTATATATTGTGCTTTGAACGTTTTAGTATAGTTTTTATGATTTTTATTACATTTCGTTCATGTTTATTACTAGAAGACTATGTGGTGATGCGAGGAGGATATTGGTGTACTTTGGAGCGTGTCATAGGTGATCGGATCAGCCGGGACAATTGGCGTTTTACGAGACCCAAGAAAGCGTGGAGCAAAACTGACCCCTTGCGACTCAAATACCGATAACTTTCTCATCCAAAGTCCAATGGAGGCAAGCAAGGTGGCGTTGGAAAGAAGACATCTGGAGCTACAACTTTTTCTTCATAGGCTTCTTCAAATTCGGAGTCCAAGTGAGATAAAAATCGCGTCCAAAGTTGACCTTCGAATCTACCAATAAATCTGACGAGTTGGCCGAATTTTAGGATTTATTTTGGGCCCATTTTTGGGCATGAATAGTGAATTTCGTGGCTGGCACTTCCTAAGCAAAAAAAAACTTGTATAAATAGCTTCCTTGGCTTATTTTGGAAGCCAACTTTTAGCCTTAGACTTTTAGATATTTTGCTAAAAATACTCACCTACTCTCATCTTCCATCTTTGTGGAGAAAACTTTAACTCTCCATTGTTAAAGCTTGTGTAGAGAACTTGAAGGATAACTTTTGGGAGCTTGAAGATCATCTTGAGCTTTCTTTATCTTTCTCTTTTATGTTTATGCTTTGCTTGCTTTGTTTAATGGATGTGTTATGTTACTTGGTGAATATGTGTGAGTAGTTGATTAGTGAGTTTGGTATCTTGATGGCACCTACTTAGCCAATAGTTTAGGGGGTTAATATGTCTAGGTATGTGTACTAGTTAATGAGCTTAATACTTAATCTTGTTTGATCACCTTGATTATGAATATAGTTAATATTAATCACCAAGAGGGGTTAGGATTAACAGACCATTTAACTAGTTGAGTAGAAACTTATTGATGAGAGATCACCTTAGGTGACTAGTTGTCCAAAGGATGGTAATTATAGTTAGTAATTAGTTAGATTAGATAGCTAATTTATCGCGAGAGCGTGGTTGGTTCATCTAAGTCTAGTTAAGAATCGATTTAGACTAGTTTGTCGCGAGAGCGTTGATTAGTTACCTTCGAAACATCCGGACCATATCATGAACTTTATAAACCCCATAAGCCATTTGGTTATTTAGGTTGTCATTGGTACCAAGCTCACTCTTGTTTTAAGTGTTTAAACTATCATCTTATTTAGTTGTAATTTTATTTCAAGTAGCATATTGTGTTTGGAATTGACACCTCCATTTCTTATAGTCCTAAACTAGTGGTAGAGTCGAGTTTGCGGCCTAGCTTAGTCCTTGTGGGACGACAATCCCTTACTTACTCATTATTGTAAGAGGGGTAAAAAACTTCTCTTTCACATGTCAGCAATCGGGAGAGCACAGAGTACTATGTACAACGGTAAGTCTCGACACATCCGTAGAAGACATAACACCATTAAATAATTGATCTCTGGTGGTGTAATTACTATTGATTATGTGAAGTCCAAAGATAACGTAGCTGATCTTTTGACGAAAGAAATCAACAGAGATCAAATGTATAATGCAGTAAGAGGCATGAAGTTAAAACTCACACATTAAAAATGTTCATATCGGTAATTCAGCTATGATAAGTAGAGATGTCACAAACTTGGTTCAATGAGACAACTAAGTTATGGATGGTTAAGATGATTACTTGGAACCCATCCCATTCTCAGAAGTTACCCAAGTACTAACCTGTAGAGGTGTGGTTAGGTTAAGCGTCTACGCTTTCAATGATTCCTATATCAGATAAAGGTAGAGTATGGTAGGATACTCATGATAGGAGATCACTTATATAAGTGTGAAGTGAGGCCGCTTCAAATGGAAAAACACTTATGAATCCAAGATAAGGTCCATGGCCGAAACGGACACAACGTGAGAACTAAGGATATTAGAGATATTATTGTGTAAATATTATTGTCTTGGTTTACATCAAAAGTTGACCAGTTCAAGACATCGCTTTCACTGAGCAGCAAGTAAATCTGATAGCATCTTACTAGAGAAGGTTCAAAACCGTAAGCTACATATCTCGATGCAATAATAATTCTTCAAAACTTTCTTAAAAGTGTCAGCATGCATTAATCATCATTCATGTGGGAGATTGTTAGAAATAGACCAAACTTTGTACAATTTTAACAAATGGTTTCATTCGATAAAAATCAAATTAAGTTACAATTTTAAAATCTATGTTTCGTGTACGTAATTCTAGTGTATTTATTTTCTCAAATTCAATTTCGGATGAATGAGAAATTAATGCCTAAATTAGTAACTTAAGGTTGGAATTTCCAAGGTGGGATGGGACACCAATCCCACATTGGAAGTGGGAGCAAAGGAACCTCACTTTATAAAGAGGTGTCCTTTGGTAGCTAGGAACTAGTGGACCACTTGGAAAGGCAACTCGGACATGATGCGAGGATGGTGTATTGGGCACTTGAGGCGCATTGGACACTTTTGGTTGATTTCAGAAAACTGTAGGCTGGCCGAAGGGTCGCGAACATCTTCATCCGAATAGTCACGAGCAGAATGCCTGACCGAAGGGAGGTATACAACCTGCTGGCCGAAAGGATGCTTCTTTCTCCAGAAATGTGCCACATTCGTGCCCCCTCGGAAATGCCTGTAACTTTTCACATTACAACACTCTATTGCCTATAAATAGGCATGCCCCCCTCACTTCCAAATCATCCCAACAACTCATTGTATAACATTTTTTTAGCAATATTTGTTCTCTTCTCTCTCTCTCTCTCTCTCAAGAAAGTTTCGAGTATCTAAAAGTTCGCCGAGGCTTCGATAATTGTTGTGCTACGAACTTGAAGTAAAAAAGTCGTTGTATCTTGGGAACGATTGCGTAGCCCGTAAGCACTTAATGCAGGGCAATCTCGTCTTACGGAAAAAGAGTTAAACTATTGCCTCGACTTTAGATCATAATCAAGTACACCATCCTCCGGAAAATAACACATCATAACTGGGCGAACCATTTCATCATAACTAATCGAACCATTGTATCATAACTGGAAAAACAAGCATTGGGACGGTCCATTCGGCCCATTCGGCAAACTTCGGGCGAACCATTCCATCATAACTGGGCAAACTATTGTATCATAACTGAGCGAACTATTACATCATAACTAAGCGAACCAGTGCGTGTTCCAAAAAAATCGGGACCGCTTCGGGCGACCCATTGTATCATAATTGGTCGACCCATTGTATCATAATTGGTCGACCCATTGTATCATAATTGGGCGACCCATTATATTATAACTAAGCAAACTAGTGTGTGTTTCAGGACAGTCCTGGACAAAAATACACGTCCAGGACCAAATCCGGTACCTCGTGTATTGAATTCGAAATAGCAAAGGAGCCGGGACCTTCAGGTCTGATTGTTAATGGGACGCCACTTTTGTTTGCATTTTTTGTTTTGTTTTTCGGTATTTTATTTTATTTTTAATCTTTATTTTAGTTTGGGGGAAGTCAAGTGTAGAATTGTGTAACACTATGCAATTGGTTGTGTTCTTTTTCTAATTCGATTTTTCCCACTAAAGTGGGCCTCGAGGTTTGGGCCTGGCTATCTTCACAAATGGAAAAAGTTTACAGGCCTAATAAGGAAATTGGGCTTCATAATCCGTCCACGGATCACAGATCCGCATTGGCCTTCACCGCCAAATAATTAATTCTGTCACCTGCACGAGAACAAATAAAAAATCACAGCCGATCCGAAATCTTAATCTTTAAGATAAAGTTTCATAATTATGAGGTTTCTTTTCGCTGATTTTTCATAAGTTCACAATTTATGCAACTAGTATTGTAGTAATTTTAATATGTCGTCTCAAACAAAATTCATCGGACCGATTTTTTTCAAATTTGGACTTCGAAAAAATGAGATCGTATGAGTACAATAACAAGTCACGACTTTAACACGCTCGTTTACATCTTCATATCAAACCAAAAAATTTAAAATTATGAGATACATATTTTTCACACATATAAACAAACAAGTATACTTAGAATATGATAATTTTAACACTACTTTACTCACGCTCATTTATTTAAAGAAGAAAAATGCAACTAGGTTGTGACAAAATGACGTACAAGTTGCTAGCGACCAGAAATAAACATAAACGTGAGATCGTTAGACATCTCCTTCAATCAGCTAGTGTGAAGAAAAATATGTTAAAGAGTGACCAAATGAGACCCACTAACTCTAACCTGAAGAACACAAAAGAGACGGACAAACGGGTCCCTCCGCCTCCTTAAATCCAAAGGTTTGCAAATAGTAAAGGAGACAACAAACAGCATATTCTCATCTTAATTATCGCAATCTTCCATTTTTATATTGCTCTATCGATCGTGGATGTCTCCCTTGGTTGGCCAAACAATTAGCCAAAATTCTGCACTCATGATATCTTTGACTAGGTGATTAATTAATTGTATCACCAAATTGCCACATTACTAATATTGTGAAATTGTTTAAAATTTTAAGTTGGACATAAAATATATATCAAAATATCAGAGCGAATTGATCTTGCGAGGATTATTATCCTCACATAATCTCTATTTCATCGCACATTGGTGAATCTATGCCTATAAACAACACCATAAATATAGAAAATCATCAAATATATCGATATTAAATCTTTATGTCTAGTCCAAAATATTAAAATTGATTGATATATTTTCTTATATTTACAAAATAAGCTAAACCATTTGCGACAATCAATATGGAAGTCGAATAATCAAGTTATGTTCTTTTGAGTAATGAAGTTATGTTTGTGTCAAGATAATAGTACAATTTTCCAGATCCACTTCCTTATTAAATACCCTATTATCTATTTTCGTATGGTACAGTCCAATTACTTTCAATTGGCAGTCTCCAGGTTATAGTGAAGATATTATTTGATTGATTAAAACTTCAGATAAAGAAAATTCAACGGAATGATCAAGTTACCGGAAGTCAATGATACTTATTGCTGTTTGCTTATGGATTAATGCGTGGCTCTAGGAAACAAAAGTATGGCGCTAAGCAATTATTATTATCATCATCATCATCGTATGCAGCATTCTTCTACTTTCCCGATACACTACGACGCTGCATGATTTCGCCTAAGGATGAAAATAACAGATTTATCGTATATATGATTTTATCCACTCTATGCTTAATTTCGGCAACTATTTGTTTATTTCGGCAACTATTTGGGTCAAATAAGAGATAAGTATTTATAAAGGTTGTTCTATTTTTTAACATTTCTATGAATCTAGCAAAAATCTAAATATCACGTAATTTCGGACAAAAAATTATATAATTCTATTCTATTGGTCGGGAGTTTCTACCGGCTTATGCAATCAAGACATTCTACTCTTCCTTGTTGCAAATGGGCCTGGATCGATCTAGATCTCTCTCCATTTTCATTTTGTCTCATTGTTGGGGCTGGGAATATTTTTAGTGGCGGTAGCTTGTAGCGTACATGTTCGCTGTTTAAAAAGCACAGTCTAAGTTTGTAAATACTATTGGTTTTATCAATAAATATTTAGATCAATTAGTAAGAGAATTATTCTAATTTAACCAAAGTCTCGGGTTCGAGTCCTTCGGAATGCAGCAGTGTTAAATACTTATTGGGAGAGATTTGTCATCTTTCAAAAGTCCTACCTGGTTCGAACTTGAATTAGTCGGCACAGTGAACCGGATACTAAGTGGTTATAAACAAAAAAAAATATACTACTGCTTTTATATTTATATTAATAAAGATCATTTACCTACCAAAAAAAAAGAAATTATATAATTTCCGGGGGACATGATGCCAGAAAACAAATGTACAAAAGTTTAAGCAGTGGACAGCAAAAAAACCATGGCGGAATAAAATAGTCACCTTTCTGTCGTATACTCTCTGTCCCGTTCCCTAATCCTTGGTGTAACGTTATGAAATCCTTAAAATTAAAAGTTAAAAATAATTCACATTAAAATCACCAGGACAGGTAATTAGAGAGTGAAAGGAATGAAGCACATTAAAATCAGCGATTCTGAACAATTAAACCTCTCTCTTCTGTAAAACTGTGCTGAGCCCATCCTCTATGTTCCCGCTACCCCACCGTCCCGTTCCCCTAATCTCCACCTCGTAGCCGACAAACGGGCCACCATTTCCCAATTGAATAATTACGGAGTTTGAACACGGATTAATCTATTTCAAAAATTTCAAAAATTTTATTTTCAATTTAAAATTGTAAATCAATAAATACATATATTTTTTACTTATACAGTAAAAATTCTCTAAAGTAATATTATTGGGACCGGAGAAAATTATCACTTTAGAGAAGTTATCATATAAGAGGGGGTTTAAATTTTTTTACTACAAAAAAATTATTGTGTAATTCGCATTTGACCAAGACCTCTCTATCTGCTACATTCCAACCAAACAAGATATTGTCGATGTAATTTTGAATCAATAAAAAAAAATACAAATAAAAGTCACGAGATAACTTAAATCTCGGCTTAAAGCGTTATTCAAATACTACACTCGATTGAAATATTATTTACAACAAGGCGACGATCACAATGACCATTTGAAG
This sequence comes from Hypericum androsaemum, assembly GCA_963995505.1. Classification (NCBI taxonomy): domain Eukaryota; kingdom Viridiplantae; phylum Streptophyta; class Magnoliopsida; order Malpighiales; family Hypericaceae; genus Hypericum; species Hypericum androsaemum. The sequence continues at coordinate 14,745,224 of OZ023195.1, forward strand.
ATAATTCAAAAGATGAATGATGACATAAAAATTATCAAACAAGAAAATCTAGCACAAATTAACATCTTAAAATAATTTTTAAAATTACAAAGTAAGTAAAAATATATGTATTTATTCGAAAATATCACTTTATGCAAAAATTGGGACCGTAATTTTACACTAAAATTTTCTGAAAAAGTATCAGTTATTACAATAGAGGAGTTATCATATTTTAAACTGGTCCCGGGACCAGTACTTTTTATTAGTTTAGAGAGGTTATCACTTTAGAGGAGATCACTTTACAGAAATTTTACTGTAAATAAGTTTATCACTATTGTACTTACCATTGTAAAATTTTTAATACACATGTTCAAACAAGACTCTTTAAGCTGAAGTTCAATGAAACATGATCATGTGTTAACAACAGGGGACACAAAATCGAAATTTTTTCTGAAATGGACAAAAAATATACATGTTTTTTCTAAACAGACAAAAAGTTATACATATTCCCAAAATAGGTTGAAAGATTATTTAATATTAAAAAATATGCCTTTGCCAAACCTGTTCATGTCGGAAGGTTTGAGAAAAAAAACTAATGATTTTCTCTAATAGAGTTCCCCCTTATTGTAAATCTTTCTCCTTTTTTAAGAGTTATCTTAAAAATTAAATTTCAAGATAGTAATCTATGTTCGATTTAACAGAATTCAATATTTATTTGAATAATAATCTTAATCAGATATGGATGGATTGCATTTAATTTTCTATTTATTGCAACATTCGATAAAAATAAATCTATAAAAAGTTATTAAAAAACTCCTAAAATTCAGATTACGTTGTTTTGTATTATTTTAATTTACAAATAATAAATAGTTGCAATAAGGGGGAACTCTATTAGAGAAAGTCATTAATAAGTTGGCGCCTCCACTTGATTTTTTTAATAATTGTTCACTTAGATTGTTTGTATTATTTTATACTATCGCAAGTAAAAATGTAAGTATATTTTGATAAATTTAGATCAAAGTATTGGTATAAATTTACGAATTGAATCAAGTTTATCCATAATTTGCAACAAAACCAATTTCGATAAATTCGGCTACAAAAGTCTCCTTATTTATTCTACGACCAGATAAATTTGGCAAAGGCGTTTTCACTCGAGGCGCCAACTTGTTGGGGCGCCTCTTTCAATATTTTTTAATATTAAATAATCTTTCAACCTATTTTAAGAATATGTATAACTTTTTGCCTATTTAGGAAAAATATGTATCTTTTTTGCTCATTTCAGAAAAAATCCCCACGAAATCAACCCGTTTAAAATCTTATCTCCTACCCAAAACTTTAAATATAATGGATTGATCGATTTTATCATACAAACATAAATAAGACTCTTCATTTCTTTTCTCACCCAAAAAAAAGAAAGAAAAAATCTATTTAAGTACCCTGTGGTATCACAAAAAATCAAGTCAGTACCCTGTAGTTTAAAACGTATCAATTGAGTTAAATTTGTTCCAATTAAAATCAATTAGAGGCCCGTACAGCTACCCGGACCCTGCCCGTCTTGTCCGAACCTTGACCGACCACGTGAACCAGCCACATCAGATTTCTTTGATGACATGGCGCCACTTGCACACTTGACCTCTCTCCTCTTCCCCCCTCTTCTTCTTCGCCCAACTGGATCCTCTTATTCTTTTTCTTCTTCCCTCTCTTTGAACCAACCAAAATAACAACCAATCATTCTCAATACAATCGTCGCGGCATCCGTCTCCGCCTAAGGCGATAGACCTCTCCTTGCTCCACCGCGCCCAACCGAACAACATCTCCACCGGCCTAAGGCTCTTCTTCTCCGACCACACACCCTCTGCCCCCGCATCAACTCCACCATAATTACCACAAAATTAGAACCGACGCCCAAAGCCGACGAGGAGTAGTGGCGCCGGGAGTGGGAAACTCTTCGCGGTGAAGTTCAAGCTAGAGGAGGCGCCTTTCGTGTCCCTGTTTGAAATTCAAGGTCAAAGTCAAACGAAGACCAAGAAGGGCATCGAAACAGCGCCCCATTTTCGAGGACAACAGGAGGTTCTCCAAGAAAGGAGTCCAGAGGTACTTGAAGAAGGTGAAGCCTCTCTACGTGAAGGTGTCCAAGCGGATGTCCACCGGCGCCGGCAGGGAGGGTGGTGGAGAGGCAGGTGAGCTTGTCGTTGAGGGTGGCATACAAGAACTTGGGAAAAAGCAGGTCGAGGTCTTCATTGGCTGCTTCATCGCCGGTGCTGGAGGAGGATCAAGCGGGTGCGGTGGCCAGCGGCGGTAATTAATGGATGCTTTCAACGCCATTAATTAGGGATTCATGAAGCTATTCTCCACTGTAAGAGATCTTTCAACGCCTCTCGAGGTAATTAATTTCCCTTTATTATTTGGATTTTTAATCTACTAATTTTTTAACAGCTACAAACGGGCAATGGAGTTTGCGGGGGATTTAAGCCTCTCTTTGTTCTTCTTTTCGGTTGGAAAAATGGAAATTAGAAATTAGAGAGAGGGAAGAAGAAGAGGGGGGAAGAGGAGAGAGGGCAAGTGTACACGTGGCGCTATGTCTTCAGAGAAATCTGATGTGGCTGGTTCACGTGGTCGGTCAAGGTTCGAGCAAGACGGGCATGGTTTGGATAGTTGTCCGTCCCTCTAATTGATTTTAATTAGAACAAATTTGACTCTTGATATATTTTAAACTACAGAATACTGACTTAATTTTTTGCGATACTACATAATACTTAAGTGGACTTTAAAAAAAAGAGCTCACCCCGACGAACCAAATATGAAAAATGGTAAAATAAAAGGCAGCGCAAAAACCAAAATAAAGAGCATCAAAAGCCGAACCCCGCACAAAAGGCCAGTAAACCCCAACAGAGAGCGAGCCACCACCACCACCACCACCATCCTCCTTCCGTTCACTGAAAAGAAAACCGTCTCCGTTCCTCCTCTCAAAAACTAGAGGAGATAGATAAATAGATAGATAGGGTAACCGTTTCTTTCTCTTTTTTTTAATTTTCGCTTCCCGGTCTCGCGACTTCTATAATGTGAAACAGCGAGCCGTGCCCTAGCGCGAGATCCGGAGGCGAGAGAGTAGAAAACGACGCCGTTAGGGATCGGAGGAGCAATGGGGAACTGCTGCAGATCTCCGGCGGCGGTGGCGAGGGAGGACGTGAAGTCTAGCTTCTCGGACGGGAAGAAAGACGGCGCCGGCGGCGGGAAGAAGCAGGCGAAGGCGAAGGCGAAGGAGGAGCCTCCGGCGACGGTGTTGGTGGACTGTCCTAGGGAGAACATCGAGGAGAAGTATCTGGTGGATAGGGAGCTCGGGAGGGGGGAGTTCGGGGTGACGTACTTGTGCATCGACCGGGGGACGCGCGAGCTGCTAGCGTGCAAGTCAATCTCGAAGCGGAAGCTGAGGACGGCGGTTGACGTGGACGATGTGCGGCGGGAGGTGGCGATAATGAGGCACCTGCCGCGGGATTCGAGCATTGTTAGCCTCAAGGAGGCGTGCGAGGACGAGAACGCGGTGCATCTCGTGATGGAGCTCTGCGAGGGAGGGGAGCTCTTCGATCGGATTGTTGCCCGGGGCCACTACACGGAGCGGGCCGCTGCGGCGGTTACCAGGACCATTCTCGAGGTCGTGCAGCTCTGCCACAAGCACGGGGTCATCCACAGGGACTTGAAGCCCGAGAACTTCTTGTTCGCCAACAAGAAGGAGAATTCCCCGCTCAAGGCGATTGATTTCGGCCTGTCGATTTTCTTCAAGCCTGGTAGGTAGATTGGGGCTTGATTTTGGTTCTGATATACATCTATTGTGGTGCTTGATTTGATTTGTGCAAGTTACTTTACGAGTAGGTATATTTAGTACTAATTGGCTGCGGTAGGAAATTGATTAAATTGTGAGGTAAGTTTTGTTTCATTGAGCTGCTTATTAGGAGTTTCGTTTAGTATGCTTGCTGGCAATATGGATGTAGACGGGAGAGAACCGTTGAGGTTGAACTGTTTTTCGGTTTTGATGGTAGTAATGATTCTGTATTAGGTTTTGAATCGGTATGTGGCCCTTGAATGAACTCTTCCTGAAGTTCGGATGGTGTGTAGTTCTGTATGCCCGAGCGTGAACAAGGCCCCTTGGTTTCACATTTGTGCTTAAGTGCCATCATTCATTTTCCCTGGTTAAATCTTGGGGTTATGACCTCTGAGTTGGAGACTTTCCCAATCGGAAATTTGCACATTCTAAAGCTGATTCAGAACATTGAGCTTGCTTTTTGAGTGATTGGATATGGTTGTTACTTCATTGAGTTCATTGTTGCGGTTGTGGACATTAACATATGTGCTTGAATGCGTGGTGTCTGGATGCCCAAGAATTCTGTTCGTTGTAGCAGGCTAAACTGGAATATTTCAGGGCTGCTTTTGTTTGTTCAGCATTACAATGAGCTTGCATTTTGCCAATCTTACTCTCGTATGTTGGAAATGGCAGGTGAAAGATTCTCTGAAATTGTGGGTAGTCCATATTACATGGCTCCGGAGGTGCTTAAACGAAACTATGGCCCTGAAATTGACATTTGGAGTGCTGGAGTCATTCTTTATATCTTGTTATGCGGAGTTCCTCCTTTCTGGGCTGGTAATTATATCTCAGCATTAATGTCACCCATTTTTCCTCTGTCTATACTTGTCTGTTTCTTTTCTTTTTTCCCTCTAGAGGAGCAAACATACGAGTGCTTGACCTCCTTGCTCAAGAATATCATTCCTTTTCTTCAATGCCATCTCTTTGCAGCTCTTTCTCCCTGCCCCCTTATTTTCCTCATAGTTATTTCCATTTAAGTAAGCTTCACTTCCAATGCAGAATCTGAGCAAGGGGTTGCACAGGCCATTATCCGCGGAATTATAGACTTCAAACGAGATCCATGGCCAAGTATTTCAGAGAGTGCTAAAAGTTTGGTTAGGCAAATGCTAGAGCCAGATCCAAATCTCCGCCTAACCGCAAAGCAAGTGCTGGGTAATTAATCTACATGCAACTCACTTGTTGCTATAGACTAAACTTAGTAACCATGAAGACCTTTGTACAGTGGTGCCTTCAATTTGCAAGCTATTTTTTTCAGCTTTGCTTTCCATTTTAATGAACTGAATCAATGTTATTAGCTTGTCTTAAGTACGTGATGGTGGTACTTCCAAGAATATGTGCTTGAAGTTGTGGTAGTTCCTATGTTGTCAATAGTGCGCTATAGCGGTGCTATGTAGCATTTTGGGCACCCACCGCTATGATATGCTGCTGTTAAACGTTATAGACAGTAGCGGCTATAGCGGCCGCTATAGCGCCTTTTGGCCGCTATTTTAGATTTTGGCAAGAATTCCTCAAATACCCCTGATTTTTTAATTGTTTACTTATTTATTGAGGGCATATAGGTAGTTTTGGGTATTGGGTAAGTGATTTTTTTCCCTTTTTTTCAGTTGCCGAGTAAGTTAATAAGTTTTGGGTATTGGGTAAGTGATTTTTTTAGTTGCTATGTAAGTTTTGGGTATTGGGCAAGTGATTTTTCCCTTTTTTTCAGTTGCCGAGTAAGTTAATAAGTTTTGGGTATTGGGTAAGTGATTTTTTTAGTTGCTGTGTAAGTTTTGGGTATTGGGTAAGTGCTTTTTCTCTTTTTTGGCTTACTTTTAGTTGCTGTGTTTGTAATTTGCTAGTTGTTCTGCGCTTTTTTGTTGCCCAATAAGTTAATATGTCTATTTTTGAGTATTTATGTTTACTTTGTACACTGATTTTTAGTCTTTGCAATAGCGGTCTTCCCGCTACCGCTATACCATTTTAGGGGGGTCGCCGCTAGGCGACGCTATCTGCTATTGACAACATAGGGTAGTTCCATTTTTGCTTATGTTTCCACTTTCCAGCGTAAGCAGTCTATGTTCAAGCTAGAAGACAAGTTCCTGCTGATGATTATTTGAACCTCTTTGGCTGTTTCAGCATTGCAATATACCGTTGGTTGGTTTTGACACGATATATTAGATGTATTTCTTCTGACAATTTGATCCTTCCTGGCAGAGCATCCATGGGTCCAAAATGCTAAAAAAGCGCCAAATGTTCCTCTTGGAGATGCCGTGAAGTCAAGGCTGAAGCAGTTTTCTATGATGAACAGATTCAAGAGAAAAGCCCTCAGGGTTAGTTCCCGTTCTATCTTTGTATTTTATATCTGTCGGTTATCCATGTTTGCTAAATTGTTGCTGGTTCATCAGGTCATTGCTGAATTCTTGTCCAATGAGGAAGTGGAAGACATCAAAGAAATGTTCAAGAAGATGGACACCGATAATGATGGTATTGTTTCAACTGAAGAATTGAAAGCCGGGCTACAAAATTTTGGTCCGCAGCTTGCAGAGTCTGAAGTTCAAGCGCTTATTGAAGCTGTGAGTTTAGCCTCCTTATGTTTTTGCATTTGTCCTGCAACGACTGATGCAACTGGACCTTGGTTCCTCGTCCGTTGTACATTGTGGAATGAGTCATGCACCTTAGCATGTTCTTGTAGAAGTCCAGCAACTAGACTGGCAGTGCCTAACCTCTTATAGTTTAACAGTAATATATATGCTATGTGAGTAGGTGAAATTGTACTTGGTAGAAGTCGAATGTATGCTGGAGGGCACTGACATCTTCAGTGCAGACATTTGGTTTTGATGATGCAAACTTCTCATTTCAAACAAGCCCGGGCTTCAGTGAATGGACTGTTTCATCATTGACTTGACCACCTCTTTGACTGCAGGTCAATACTAATGGCAAGGGGAAATTAGACTATGGGGAGTTTGTTGCTGTTTCGCTCCATCTCAGAAGGATGGCAAATGATGAGCATCTTCACAAGGCATTCTCCTACTTTGACCGGGATGGTAATGGTTTCATTGAGCCTGAAGAGCTGAGAGATGCCCTGATGGAAGATGGAGATGATTGTACAGATGTAGCGAATGATATCTTCCAAGAAGTTGACACAGACAAGGTAGCGATTCTACTGTTTTGACTTCTTAGCAGAACGAAGTATTTCCTTCGTGTACAATGTTAACGGTATATTGCCTCTCAGGATGGAAAAATCAGCTATGATGAATTTGTCGCTATGATGAAAACTGGGACAGATTGGAGGAAGGCTTCTCGTCATTACTCCAGGGGAAGATTTAACAATCTAAGCATAAAACTGATGAAGGATGGTTCACTAAACTTGGGTAACGAGTCACAATTACAGAGTGTTTGTGCATAATTTAGCGATGCAGAGAAATTAAGTGGTGACTGCTCATGCAAACAACGATAGTAGCTTGTACATTGTACAATTTCATTCTATCCGGATCATTTGATAGGCATCTTAAATGCATAGGACCGGTTAGTTTGTGTCCTACGAAGAGCACACATGACGATGAACTGTCCTCGAGCCGTGGTACGTCAACTATGCTTGTTGTACCTTCTCCCACTTGAATCTTTTCTAGTTGTTTCGGCTTGACAATGTGAACCTTCTGTTGTAGTAGGGTTGTGATCCTGAAGGAGGAAAAAAAAAGATTTGTGGTCTGTGTATTTTGAGTTCCAGTTGTAACATGTCAAACTTCAGAAGGAGAGATTAAAAGAATGAAGTCGCTCGTTTTCCAAGCGAGATCCCTGCATTATTTTTGCAAATTTTAGTTCGTGGTCACTAAATTTTTTTTGTTGTTAATTTATGATCACGGATCTATATAATTCACCCTTGCGTGATAACTTCAGAAATTAGAAGTCCTTATTTTAAAATCTTCATTGTTATCCATGACTTTATGGGCTCCCATGGCTTGCATCAATTGTTTAGGCAAGATGGTCAAAGTCACATTGTTCATGTGCAAATTGAAGTTCATCTCTCCGGACATTGTACAGAATCTAAATCTTCGATGCCGGATGCTCCTCTCTTTGGCTCATAATTGGTCCGCGAGCGAGAAAAGAGTGCGAGGGTGAAAGTAAAGGGGGCGGATTTAGCGGGGATTAAAAAGATATTAGTTTACATGTGTAGTGATATTGGATATTGATTTATATGTCCAGTGATATTAGTTTGTCGTGATATTGGTTTGCCTATGAAGTAATATTGACTTGCATGTGTAATCCCTACTTGAGGAAAAGTTTTATTTAGTCTACACTTAATCAAGCCATGAAAGTAAATGCTAAATAGTGTCACTTAACTAAGAAAAATAAGGAGCACCACTTGAATATTAAAAACAAAACGATTACTTGCAGAATTTGTTCACATGCACCTCCAACATGGACTTTTTGCACCGAGAATGTCGCGAAGTGTTTCCAAGAGCTTGTCCCCCTTATTTATTTTTCATACCAACCAAGTTGTACATTTCAATGTTAATAAAATTTTCTTAACAAATATTTAATACTGATATAAATCTAAAATCTCCAACTTGAATATGCCTATTAGAAATTGATTCTTAAATTTCTGTCAAATCGTTATATCTTGTGTCGTTAGAATAAATAGCTTAAAGAATAAGTTAGAACAACTTGCAGAAGGTTTTGGAATTGGAAAGTATCTGGATAATGAAAAATCTTGGAAGTTGGAGTTCAGAACTAGCCGACTTGGAAAAAATAACTTCTGACGAATTCGTGCCACCGGCAAGTAAATTTGCACGTTTTCCACATTAATCTCTTTACATTCTTGTGAAGGTACTTTAACCACTTTATCTTCTTCCCAAGGTACATTAACCTCTTTACTTGAAAGTACTTTGGTCCCTAACTCTCATTTTCCTGTAAAAGATTTTTCCAAAGTTAAAATTCTTATGATGGAGCAAGCTGACATGATATGTATGAGCAAATTTGGTTTGATGAGTGGGCATAAATCAAAATTAAGCAGCACGAAATCGGAATCTTTAAAACAGTAGCAATTATGTCTATTAACCCCAGAAGGGTAAAAAAATATGAAAATTCAATCCTAAGACGTGGGACCAATACCACTTTGCACCACCGTAAAAATGCGACCCAATTGCAAATTTACAGGTAGGAAAAGGTCATAAATCGGAAGAGAAAAGGAAGAAACAGAAAATAAGCTAGAATCATAAGTTGGGACTACGAATCATTCAAAACAAAAAAACAGAGGAAGAAGAAGAGTGAAATGCGTGGAACTTGGAAAAACTGCAAATTTATGTTCGGCAATGCTCCATGCATGTTGGATGAATCAGAAAATCATGAAAGATAATAGAATAAAAAAGAAGCTCTCGATTATACCTAATTAGCGGATGCCATTTGACAAAAATTTCTTGAAGAAGTAGACTAGTGGTAGTGATTTTACCGGATTAGGCAATGATCTCATCAGGAAAAAACTGGCCCATTAGTTGAAAGAGCTAATCTTATCGTGCCTGCATAATACCAGCTCCTTGGGCCCCAGGCAACCACTTCATCCATCCACTTCTAGGTGGAATATGTCGGGTTCATCTTCCATTCCGTTCCAAAATCACATGTTATTTTGCGACTTACTATATAATTAATCTTATTTTGGAACTTCATAGTCCATCCTACATACTAAATCGTGTTATAGTTTATCTAACAAATTTTAACACTGATAATTCTTTTTTCAGTTTCGAGATATCTAAAAATCTCTACTGATTAATATAATTGGTCGGCGGTAACATGGCATGTTAATTAACAAATCCCAGCAGTTTGGTAGTTATAAAAAAAAGTGAACGGATTCTCAAAAAAAAAAAAAACAAAGTGAACGGTAAAACTTAAATATGTGATACAGTATCTTTTTTTTTTCTGATTCTAGTAACTGCGATCATATGTACGGCGGATAGAGCTAAAGTGGGCATCTTATATTAATTTTGGGGAAATTACTCTGAAGTCTCTCGAATTTGTTAAAATATACTCAAAAGTTCTCATGTTTGCAAAATACACGCCGACGTCCCTGGCGCACGTTAGCAATTCTTTTTTGAATTTTTTCAGTGAAATGACCAAAATACCCTTAGAACAAAAAATAAAAAAATCGCTGACATCATCTCTTCTTCCTCCTATGTTCCACCTTCCTCCGTTAACCAATTCAACACAAAATCAAAATCAAACAAAATCAATTTTTGGGTTTAATTTTTGATCATCTCCTAAATTAAATCTTGGGAAAATTATCCTCTAGTCTCTCGAGTTTGCTTAAATATACTCAAAAGTTTTCCCTGTTTGTAAAATACACGCCGACGTCTCTCTAGTTTGCTTTTATTATACTTTCGGGTCCCTGGCGCACGTTAGCAGTTCATTTTTTATTTTTATCAATGAAATGACCAAAATACCCCTAAAAATAATAAAATACTGACATCATTGCAACTCTTCTTCAACCTCTAGACCAATCAACCAAAAAACATAGACGTATCAACCTTACTGAGCTCTAATCGAAGATTCTTTGTAGGAGGTAAAACTCCTCCTACAACCTTCCTTCGGTTCAACCTTCAATGCAGCTGCTTTACCAATAATAAAATCCTAATTATTTTCCAAATCAAAGGAAAAAAAAAGAAGAAAAGGAAAACAATAACGACGAAAAATTGACAAAAATTGATGACGAATTGAAGCCACGAACGAAAGCTAGGGTTTGGAAGGAGGCCTGAGGAAGGGAAGGGCTCATCCGCTGTGCCGGCACAAGGTGGAGCCGGAGGCAAGGAAGGGCTCGTCCGATGAGCTCTTATCTCTCCTCACGGAGATGCAGCGCAACCTCGCCCTTGTCATCTTTGATGGTTCTCATTGTCGTCACCATCGTTGGAGCTTTCCGTCTCTAGATCTGAAGCTCCCGAACAACGTGGAGCTTTTGGTGGATTAGATGACAACATTTTTTGGGTCGGTGATTCTCCCCTCCCGAATTTAGGGATTTCTTATGGTTTTGTTTGGATCTTGGTTTTTGGGTTTTGAAAAGTTGGGGTCTTGTTTACTTTTTGGCTTCTTGGTTGTTGGTTTGAATCGGTGTTGTTTCAAAAACACCGATCTGTTCTTGGTTCGAATTAGATTGGTGTTCTTGATTTTTTTTTGGGTGTCATCGGAGAAAAAGAGATGATGTCAGCAACTTTTTTTTGTTCTAAGGCTAGTTTAGTCATTTCAATGACAAAAAAAGAAAAAAATTTATTTAGGGATCCGAAAGTATAATAAAATCAAACAAGAGGATATCAGCGTGTATTTTACAAACAGGGGGACTTTTGAGTATATTTAAGCAACCCCGAGAGGTTAGATAGTAATTTCCCCTTAAATCTTTCCCTTCTCCGACGCCAATTCCCCTGAATCTCCCAGTCAACTCAACTACTCTATTCTAATCTGGATGAGCCCTAAATCCCAAATGGGATTTCCATCCTAATTCCCCTAAATCCCAGTCATCTTGTTCGCTCATTCTTCGAATCCTCTCTCAGACGATGGACAATTTTGATTCCAGAAGCCCTCGGGCGATGATGGCCGACCACGGGTCCCAAAGGACAACCGGCGTGAAGCTCCCTAGGGAGTAGCACCACCCACGAATCCTCCATGGCGTGCCTGGATCCCTTGTCCTCTGCCACGTCAGCTTCCACCTTCATTGGAGCTGTGGCTCTCTCCTCTGCGCTGGAAGCTTCTCCGATTCTCCGCTGCTTCTCCGGTTTCGCGTCTGCGACGTCGCTTAGCCGCTTGTGGCCGTTAAGTTCGTCGAGTTTCGGTGCTCCTGATGGTGGTGGGGTCGCTTCCGCCATTCCTTGACAGGGATTTGACGGGGGTCGTTGCCTTCTCCATGGTGTTTAATCTTTTTTGGTTAAATCCCCAAGTTGAAATTGGCAGAACAATGTCGAAGTTTTTTTCTTAAGGGTATTGGACATCGAAGAAGAAGAAGAAATGATGTGAGAATTTTTTTTTTCTAAAAGTATTTTTTGTCATTTTAATGACAAAAAAAATTTATTTAGGGACCCGAAAGTATAATAAAATCAAACAAGAAAAATGTCGACGTGTATTTTATAAACAGAAAAAACTTTTGAATATATTTAAATAAATTCGAAGGATATGAGATTAATTTTTTCATTAATTTTATTTAAATTCAAATAATTTTATCACTGACTCTAATAAATCTGACCCAGCCAAAAGTCAATAGGCAATATCCCCTAAATAGACACGTGGGGAAAACAACGAACAGTTTCTCTCGCCTACTGGCCCACTCACCAAAAGGTAACGAAAATAAACATACATGCTGACGCTCCACTTGTTTTCAGTTAAAATGAAGATTAAAAATCTCAAAAAACCCCGCATCCCGCCCCCCAAAAAAAACCACACACCCCCCACAAAAATATAAAACTAACAGAACCATTTTTATTACCAACTTATTAATAATTTTGTAAATAATTGAACCAAATAAAAAACTTAAATTATATTTATGTATTGCATGAGCCAAGCTGATAACGACAGCTAGTCCCAACTCGTGAATTGAGTGGCTTATTATCCCATCTTTCTTTTCATGTCCCATGTAGCTGCATCTCCATTATCTTCCAACTAATCGACATCTCCAAATCACAATCCAATTTCATCACGGCGCCGCTATTGGCACACACCAAAATTAAGCCTAATATAAATGTTATTCCAACCAGTTAGATTAACTAATAAATAATTTGTTCTGGGTTTAATCAATAGTCATTGGGTTTGAGTTACTCAAATCGTATTTGTGTTAAATATTTGTGAGAAAATTTTGTCCACCTTCCAAAAATATACAATACTCGAATTTGAAGTAATCAAATAAGGTGATAAAATTTCCCGACATTCAAACCACTATAAATAATTTAACTTAGATTAACTAATGATAGACTTGTTCTAGTTTAACAAATATGTCTCGAATTCGAGCCATTGAAAAAACAAAGTATTAAATATTCGTTGATAGCTTTTCCAACTTTTTAAATTATACCTGATTTGAACGTTAATTAGTCAACCATTTATCTAGATACGAGATGTATAAACCAAAATAATATATTCTTGTGACATCCAAACCACTATAAATACATGCATATGCACGTCTCACTTCCACTCACTCTAGCCCTTGCAACGCCACACACAAAATATAAATCTCCATCTCCTTGCTCTCTCCCTCTCTCGGAATTCCCATTACTTCCACGTTCTTGTAAGCTATTTTAAGAACTAGCATTAAACCAAACACAAGAAACCCTCTTTTTTATCTCTCTTTCTTTGTACCAAAAAGGGTAAGACATGAGTAGTACTTGTCTTCAAAGCTGGCCGGAGCCGATCGTGAGGGTCCAAACTCTGTCGGAGAGCGGGCTAAGGGCAATCCCAGAAAGGTACATTAAGCCGCCGTGTCACCGGCCGGCGCCGAGGAGCAGTACTCTTACCCTGTCTAAGACTACCGAGGTGGTCAACATCCCTGTCGTTGACTTCCAGAAGGCTTTCTCCCCGAACAAGGCCCTGCGCGAGGAGACCCTCCATCTCATGTCCCGCGCTTGCCGTGAGTGGGGATTTTTTCAGGTAAATAATTTTTTTTTGAAAAGTAGGTAAACAGTTTTATAGTAATCACAATATAGAGGAAAAGTTGATCTGTTGCAATAACTTTTCTAAATTGGTAAAAAAATATCGATTTTGAGTCGGGACGAGTATTAAAATTTAATTACTCATCTATCGTAATAATCAGTATTTTTATCAGAGATTTTAGTCCCAATTTCTGTATAGTGTGATATTTTTGAATAAATACATATATTTATACATACTTACAAATTGAAAAAATATTTTAAGAAACTAATTTAAGCTAGACTTAGTTGTTTGATAATTTTTGCATCATCGTTTATCTTTTAAATATTTTTAAATAGTCCTTGTGATTACCGTTTTGTTGTAAAAAAATTTCTCAATCAAGTATAGCATTTGAATAAAGGTATAAACTAAATTTTAGACAAACTAATTTTTTATTTTTTCGTATTTATGTTTCAAATTTTAATTTTAATATTTTTGGAGAAAAAAATAAACCTATCTCATATAATAACCTCTTTAATATGATATTTTTCTCTCTTCTAACAATATCACTTTAGAGAGATTTTTCTGTATCGTATTATATTAACACATCATATTTGCGAGTCTACTGAGTTTGTTTACGAGTATTATTTATTTTTACTCGCGCGACGCGACCCCAAGTAACGTGCTTTGTCTTCTTTCAGGTGGTGAACCACGGGATGAGCCACGAGCTGATGAGGAGCACGCGGGAGATGTGGCGGGAGTTCTTCTACCTGCCGCTGGACGTGAAGCAGAATTACGCAAATGACCCTTCCACGTACGAAGGGTACGGAAGCCGGCTCGGCGTCGAGAAAGGGGCGGTTCTCGATTGGAGTGATTATTTCTTCCTTCACTGCTTGCCTGCTCCCCTGAGGAACCCTAACAAGTGGCCCGCCACACCAACTTCTTGCAGGTTTGTACTCGTTGAAATAAATTTGTCTGACTATTTTATTGAGATATGTTCAACGCGAATCTATGAATAAATTTATGCTCTTTCTATCCTAAAATAATAGAACTTGAGCATTTTAATACGTCCGGTCGAAGTAAGTCTATTAGATCATGTTAAAAATTTTACATCATAAGTCGAAAGCAGAAAGAATTCTTTACACATATATTGGGTTTAGAAATAATCAAAATTCAATAATGTACCACATACACTCCAATAATTTAGTTCTTGCTTGGAGCATAAGTAGCTGCATTGAAAATTATCGATACGAAGGTGTATTGACACGTCCAAATTTGGCTAATTAAGGTATATAATAAGACTACTTAATTTAATTGATAAGATATTTTAATTATTTTACGTAAGGTTTTGGATTGGATTTGTTTAAATCACCAGAAGATTCACATGTTGAAAGACCCTAAAATATAAATTTTGGCTGGGGAATAGTGCCTTGTTGATGATGCTGAACTAAAAAGTGAAAAAACGCATGCAGTCTTTAGGTGCACCTTTTCTATTTTTGACGTAGACTAACGAGGTGGCGTCTTAATTTCGCCCTATTATTTCAGGTAAATCTGTCTAAAAAGTGCAACCTGGTCCAAAACATGTTTAGGAAATTAAAATACGACGCATTGCCCAACAGTTGAATTATTAGGTCCCCACCCAATCACATACAAATTATCTGTAATTTGGATTATCTTGACAAAAAAAAAATTTAAATCTTATTAATAGAAAAGATATCGTTAAGAAAGTCAATAGTGTTCGATAATAAATACCAAATGATATTTTTTTTAAAGGTAAATTTTTACATGTTAAAAAAATATTAGATAATTCAAGATTTTATTAAAAAATATTGTGGCTCGTCCTTTAATTGTTCCTTAAGCTGGACTATTGTCAATATATATGTTTGTCTGCGTTATTGTAGAAATCTCAAGACGACGAAATAATTTTACGATGATCATTAAATATTACGTTGTAATACCACGTTGCAGGGAATTGGTGGCTGAATATAGCAACGAACTGGTCAAATTTGGGGGAAAGTTGATGAAAGTGCTGTCTACGAACTTGGGCCTAGAAGAAAATAGTCTCCAAGACGCATTTGGTGGATCGGAGAACTTTGGTGCATGTTTGAGGGTGAATTTCTACCCGAAATGCCCGCAGCCAGACCTGACCCTTGGACTCTCTCCACACACAGACCCAGGTGGTATGACCATTCTCCTCCCCGACGAGAACGTGGCTGGGCTTCAAGTTCGTTTAGGGGATAATTGGGTCACTGTTAACCCCACCCCTAATGCCTTCATTATCAACATAGGCGATCAAATTCAGGTGATTAATTATCTAACTTTTAGTTTAAACTACGATGATCATGTTCGAGTCGGGTAGCACCTTTGAAATGCAACGCTGTTTCAACAAATATTTAACACTCTAGTTTAAAAAAATATATTTAACACTCTAGTTTAAAAAAAACGTAGTTCGACCTATCGAATCGCTAATCTAAGTTAATATGGGTCAGTTTTTATCGTAAACTCAGTCTCTGGTTCAACCAGTGGTCAATAATATTAAGTATTAACCTCAAATTTTAACGGTTCAGACTGACTGGACTGGTCCTGTCAAAGAATTTTTTTTAAAATATATTTAAAATTTAAAAGTGATTAAATTATGATGATTGTACTTTATAAGTTTGCAATAAAATTAGATAATATTGATAACTATGTTCTATTTTAATACTAAATATAATAAGCAATATATATTTTAATTTAATAAAATCTCTGGTTCGACGAGAAAAATCTCGGGTCGAACTCCGGATCATTTTTAAAAAATCATGTTTAACACTGTTATTTTTTCAATGGCTTGAACTTTATTCGGTAGAAATTATTTTCAACTTTAAAAGAAAAATGTAACTAGTTGTTTTTGGCCATTTATTTTGTCAACTACGGACCAAATTGTATTTTACCTTATTTGTTAATTTTTCTTAATGGCTTTACAGGTCCTGAGCAATGGAATATACAAGAGCGTGGAGCACCGGGTGATTGTGAATTCCAACCAAGAGCGGCTCTCCCTTGCCTTCTTCTACAATCCAAAGAGTGATTTGACCATTCAGCCCTCCAAGCAACTCGTCACCGAGGACCGTCCAGCCCAATACCAACCAATGACATTCGACGAGTACAGGCTTTGCATAAGAAGAAACGGTCTCTGTGGCAAACAATAAACCGAGCGTCTTACAGCCCCTGGTAGTTGATGACGGTTCCGTTGCATTAGTGCTGGTATGATAGTAACCGGATTTTCGGATGAGTGAGTCAGAGTCCACCAACCAACGCCTAGAATTATTGCTCCAATCGCATGAAGATGGGGAAGTATCCCAATTCTCTTTCGTTTCCTATATTTAATGTCTATTCCAATTCTAGTTAAGTTGTCATGCTATCCGTGCGAAGGAGCTGTCGTTTGTCGGAAACAGTTGAAGGTGGTGCTTTACCAATTCAAGAAACAAACTCAATTATGTCGCATTTGTACCAAGTAAGAGCACGTTTTTTTATATATATAAGCTAAAATTGTCACGTGCCCACACCAGCTTAGCAAGAGTCGTTGACGAATCTCCGTCGCATGATTGTGTTCACGTTTCAAGTGGTCGACCCAATTGGATATTTATTTTTATTTTTCAAAACCATTTCGTACCCATTTTTTATGAACCGACTAATATATATATATAAGCATCATTACAAAAACGTTCGTTCTTTCTCTACTGAGAACTTTTTATTGAATTTTATCTCGGTAGAATTTTAATGATGATATAACTGCAAATTCGTCACAGGAGGAATTTAAGACCAAGGATCGTAAATATGTAAATATTACTTCATCGGAATAAACTTCACTTGTAAAAAGCATGATTACAAAGGGTACTTGCTGAATACTGCTTACTAAATTTTAAATATAATTATATTTTCATACTTGAGAAACTTTTAATTAATTTAGAACAACACAAACGCAAGGTGATCTATGCAAAGACAACGTTATGTTGCTTTTCCACCACAATTATCATCAGAAAGTAACTTGAGCCGAGATTTTAGTGGAGATGTTCTGATCATTGATATTAACAAAAGATATAGGATGATTGCTAACAACTATTGACCAGCAACCTGAAAGCAACCATTATACTTGATTTTTCAAAATAGAACGTGACTTATAGAAAATGAAGTCGGTATTTTAAAATGAAAACAATTATGTCTACCTAATGTGAAAACATCCAATCCCTGAGCATCTATATGCAAAAAAGCGCACGTTTATTTCGAGTTTCCTGACTTTTTTAAGAGGTTTAAAAATTTGAACAATTTCTCGGTTTATACGTGTCATTTTTGCACAAAAATCATGTTAATTTTCTCTGTTTCATTCCAATTTTATCAGATGTTCCCGAATGGACGAGATTTTTCTGGCTTACAACAAAAACTTTCTGATGTTGTGTCATTTCAATGATCCGAACTTGGTATGTGGTACAAATGGAAGACAAAAGGAAGTGGTGGTGTGTGCATATAAATGCATATACACTTTTTTTTAAAGTAAATTCTCTTTATTTATATATATCTTAATATAGTTATAATAATAATATTTACATTGGTTCGTGATGTTGTGTCGTTTAAATGCATATACACTTATGCTAACTATTGCTATGATGAAAAAAAATTTAGACAAATTATTCTCATGTCTCAAAAATTTGACAAAATTAATCAGCAATGTCTTTACTATTTTGAAATTCCTACTTTCGTCCTCCAAGTTTGATAAAATATAATTATCAGGTTCTTCCCTGACATAAACGATCAGCATAATTTTTATGACTTTTATACTCTTCCAAAAATAATAAAAAAGTACTGATCTTCTCCGGCTTGTCTCCCACAAAACTACACAAGAACAACTACATCAATGAGTGAAAACTATACATAAACGAAATCAATTAAATAGCCATGGGTAATCTTGAAACAGAGATGAAATCAATTGAATCGGTTCAATCCTGATCGGGAATGGACGACGGCTTCGGAAGTGGGAGACCCAATGTCCACCAACATGCAACCCGACCCCGTCGTCCAGGCCCTACATACCTTAGCGTCCGCCGTAGTGATGCTCATGGCCTCGTCTGGGTATCCCGAGGTATCGCGGCCCCTTCGCGAGAGGAGGTGTACGACCGGCTGGTCCGTCAACAACGAGATCCTTGAGAGGATTGACTCGTCCCTAAAGTAGCATGGGCAGGCCTGAGGGAAGAGAGAGGAGGGGAAGACCGAGGGAATGGAGGACAACGGATTTCAGATGTTGACCGAGGGGATGGAGGACGGCAGGAAGACGATGATTTTTTTATTCCAATGGTATAATTGTCATTTTGAAAATTATGTTGATCGATGACATCAGCCGTTGGTCTGATGAGGTCCTAAGGTGCATTTAGCAAACTTAGAGGACGAAAATAGGGGTTTTTAAATAATAAAGATCATGTTTGTGATTTTGTCAAACTCTAAGGACCTGAAAGTAATTTTTCTATTTTAATAAGTATGGAGAAGATGAATTAAAGATGCATTTAACTATACAACGAAAAAATACTTGTTGAAAAAATGCTGCTACTTTTCAAAAATACTACACAATTCAAATCTGAATTATTCGGCTCAATGTTCTTATATTAGGTCATAAAAACCAATAAATACGATAAATATTGTTACTTTTAGTTTATAAGAGACTCAGACTCGGAAGGGAATGAATTCGGTCCTGGTTTTGAAAAGTGAGTTAAGACTAATCTGGATAAAATGAGAACCATTAGATTAAAATTTTAAATTATACGCAAGATTTGATGGTTAAGATTCACGCGAGTATTATTGTCTTTTTCCCTTTCTTTCCTTTTTAACTCCTCCCTCACTTTCACCCTCACCCTCACCCTCGACCCTTAAACGCCCCAGCCCTTCGCTATCTCTCTCTCCCCCTCTCAAAAAAATATCTCTCTCTCACTTCACCTCTCGATGACAAAAAAAAAATCATAACATCACGTCAATTTATCATTAGGTTGTTCGTTTGTTTAGTTTGACTGTTGTTGTGATTTCATTTTATAGGTTAATTAATTAATTATGTTCTATTGGGTGAAGATCATCGCTGAAGAAGACGAGGGAGAGCATCGCCCTGGAAAACGAGGAAGAAGATTATTGGTTTTGTGTAAGGGAATTTATGATTAAATGATTCATGATATTATGATTACATAGTTTGTGATGTCATTATTAAATTGTAAGACTATTTATATTAAATGGTAAGATCGGTTATATTAAATTGTATGTCCGGTTAAATTAAATAGTATGTCCGATTATATTGAATAGTATATCTGATTATATTAAATAGTACAACCGTTTATATTAAATGGTATGTTCAGTTAAATTAAATGGTACACCTGAATATATTAAATAGGATGTCCGATTAAATTTAATAATATTTTCAAATATATTAAATGGTATGCCCGGTTAAATTAAATAGTATCTCCAGTTATATCAAATAGTATATCAAATTATATCAAACAGTATACTCGTTATATTAAATAGTACGAACAGTTATATTAAATTGTACGGCCGATTAAATTAAATGATATATATATATATATATTGGAGAGAGAAATTTGACGTGTCCTTTATTTAATAAATATATATATATATAGGAGAGAGAAACCACAAATGTGCCCTTTTTACCTATTCTACCCCACCAGAATGGTACTGGAAATTGTGTCTATGACCAAATCTGGTCCACGCCCACTCAAACAGTAGTACAACCAAGTTAAAAAAACAGTTGAACAACCCCCGTTTCCAAACGTGTTAAGCATTTCATCATCAATTGCCGACTTCATATCATTGTTTTGAATTAATATTTCATACGGAGATTTAATTGAATTTTCGCCTTTCCAACAAGTTGCTTTTCTGCCCCAATCGTAGCAATAAGGAGATTTAATTTAATTTAGTGGCACTATCCTTTCCCTTCCCCATCTTCTAAACACCGACAACAGCAGTACACGAGTTTTTTTTAAAGTAGAATTTTATTTCATAAATATATACATATTTACAAAGTGGAAGTTCAATAGATTACAATCACAACTTCATTAAAAACCCACCTGAATTAACTACTCACAATTTAGGAGTCAGATTTGGTGAGGACTGGGGTAGTCTCCAAACATGGGACTAACTCAAACCAATATCACTACACATGCAAACCAATATCACTTCATATGTAAACCAGCGTCTTGCAAATCAATATCACTTCACATGCAAACCAATATCACTTCACATGTAAACCAATATCACCTGATAGGTTATTGACCATCAGATTTAAAAATAATCAAATCTGACGGCCCAAAATGTAGTCCCCACCTGTGGACAAATTTTCTTTAGTCTCCACTCAATCCGATCTCACAATCTAGATATGCGGTATAGAAATTGCATGACAGAGAAGCTTGATGCCTGACTTTTTTTTTGGAAAAGTAACATATTATATCCCATAAAAGAATCTAGTAAAGATGGTTACGGTAATAAAAATACCGCGCCTTAAACACTAGATAACGTATACCGAAAGTATATGCGTATATCAAAAGTATCATAATGATATGCATTTTCTGAATATAAAACCTAAGTTATTGCCAAAATTATATCCGAACCAAAATTGACCTAACAATCAAAACAGACCCAAATTTCCACCAAGCCAGGGCAATCCTATCCTACTAGTCTACATGATCCCACAAACACATCCGAGAACGCAAGAAAACATAGCACGACTTATAGGAGTCTTTTTTTAAGGGGTAACTTATAGGTGTCTGAGCGTTAATTCTTTAGATTAATTGACGCAATACTTTTCAACACACTGTGTGATTGTCCAAACTTTAAAGCTTTTTCGGGGATATTATTATTTTTTTTTCGGGGATATTTGATCATTGCTTTTGGGACACATTCTCGTATCTCTTTCCCACTAATTCACACTTAAGTGTCCTTTCGAACAAAATTTACAAGTGCTTGGTAGTTATGGTTAAAGTATTTTATATAGTTTTTATTATATCAATTAAAAAAAATTATTTGTCATTAATTGATCATTATATATTAAGTTGCTATTTCGAATTCTAAAATCCATTTTTTTTTGCTGAGATCTATTTTATTGGAAATTAATTGGTGAGGTTTTCCACCAATTAGGCGATCGGTCATTATCCACGATGAAACCTATTTTGTATGATGCGTTTTGACAATTAGAAAGTTCAGTAGAACAGTAATCCTACTTGAAGACCTATACCTATCGACCCTCCTTTCATCTGCAAAATCATTCATAAAATAGATAAATATTCATCTTAGTTTAAGTAGAGTTAAATTTTCTTAATGATAATAAAGAGTGAACGGGCCGCGGCCCGTTTTAGGAGAATCACGTCGTCAAAGAGTTTATGGTCCGTGGGCTACTTGTCAACGGGGGCCTTTCTTAGGTCCTTGAAATTTCCATCTTATGTTAACTAACATGATGAAGCCAAACTGGGGGACGGATTCATGGCTGGTTGATACACCTTTAAATGTGATTTTCCAAAGATTATTTTCCATCTCATTTCAGAAATTGTCCAAAGTGAGGGACACTGTTGTGTTTGAGATGGTCAAAATTGCACCTGGAGACGGACTCTTCGAGCTTGGGAGGAAGAAGAGTGTAAATTGTTGCTTGAGATGCTACATTCAGTAGTGTTCAATCAAAAAAAGGATAACATTATATGGGGATCAAGTGTGGGAGGTTGCTACACCACAAAAGAGATGCGACATAGATTTTATTAGGATGTGACTCCAACGCCTACACTCGAGGCGGTCTGGATCAATTCAATTCCCTACAAGGTACAATATTTTCTTTGGCTATTGATTCAAAACAGGCTCCCTACTCAATGTAATTTGATCATAATGTGTTGACTGGATCCATGGGATTGCCTATGTCTATTTTGCAGAAATTTGGATGAAACGAAAGCACACTTATTTTTCAATTGTGATTTCACTTAGCCGATTTAAAATTTCTATGTCAACTTGATTGGGGTGTGATGGTGTGGCGGAGAAATGGTCGAAAGCTGCTTATCTCAGTGGATGGGTCTCGTCAGTGGTGGTATGCTCGGGAAGGTTTGGTTTGTGATATTTGGTGTGGTTATGTGGAGAATTTGGCTTCATCGCAACCGCACTATTTTTGATGAAGTTGAATGTCAACGAGAGCTTCTCATGCATTCTATTCAATTCCATGTCCAAGAGTGACTCATTTGGGCAAACATCTCGAGGGATATAAACAATCAAGATGTTATTTTATATTTATAATCCAGTAGAGATTGAGAGCGACTAGAAATACTTTGTAATTAGTTTGGTGTTTCAAGTATAATCTCATTTACACTTGTTAGGTTATAAATTTTACTCAATAAAATCAACTTATAAAAAAAAACATGATGAAGCCATCATTTAGAACTTATTGAGAAACAAATTTTCGACGGGGAAAAAAAATTCAATGTTCACTTTTATAGCAAAAGAAAATGTGAATGCAACCTTTTTATTATCATTTTTAGAATCAAAAGTAAAAAAATTGATATTTATTAATGTTACTATTAAAGATAAATAGTAAGGATATGATATTTTTTACACTTTAGAAAACGTTTCATGCTTTAAAGGAATTCCGGTTCTTGAGTTTGATGAAAATAGAATTTCAGTTTCCGTACAAAGTTAGCTCTAAACAGACTACTAATGAAATAGAATTATATTTTCTAAAAATTTGTTATTCCAAATAACCTCTTTATGATATATAACAAATGGAACAAATACTTTTGAAACTTGACTCAAATAAAAAATAGTAAATAAAATTGTCACTCAACAAGTCGGATCATACTTATTAGGAAAAAGTCCATTTTAGTATCATGTAGTACCGCCAAAAATCACTTTAGACCCTGTGGTAAAAAAACTTATCAATCGAGTCAAACCTCACCCAATTTAAATCACTTAGGTCCACGGGCAGCTGCCCGAACTTTCCCAGACCTGCCCGGACCCTGCCCGGCCACGTGGACGAGCCACATCAGCAAATTTTGCTGACATGACCTACCTCTCTCCTCCCCTCCTTCCCCTCCATCTTCCCTCTCTCTTTCTTCCCCTTCTCTTCTCTCCCAAACCCACATTCCTCCTCCCTCCCTTTTTTGACCCGCCACCTTTCCCAACCCCTTAAATCCAAATTAAACCCCTTTTGTAACAGACTTTAACCGACAAGCTAGGCTCAAGACACAAAAGGGATTGTTGACAAGTGAGGAGTACTCGGACTTGTTCCTCCTCTGCCATCGGTGGGACCCACAGCAGTTTAGATTTCCAGAGCTGGATATCATTACAGGTTCTGGCTGTCCCCACCTTTACACGCTCCTCCGCCAATTCCCGATGGCGCTGCAAGCCCTACCCCTACAACGGTCGCCAATTTGTACTTCAAAGCTCGTCCCAAGGAGACTCGCGCTCCCGATGGGTCGGAGTCTGCCACAACATCATCGTCGTCGGAGGTTCGCCGTTGGATGGCTCCTAGGGCCGAGTACCAGGAGGAGCAAGTCCGAGTCCTCTGCGCCTCCCTTTGCTATCTGGTATGGTTCGAGACCCAATCTGGTAGAGTAGTGATTTTTAGATGAAAAATCACCAATTTTTTAGTAGGCAACAATGGATTTTTTGGGGTGTGGTGGGAAATTGAAGTTGAGGTTGGGGTTGAGCAACAAGTCGATGATGGTCGAGCGAGAGACGTAGAGGTGTCCCCTTCCATTGTTGATGTTTTACCTCGAAAAGAAGATGCACTTGTCGAGGTCTTTAAATTCACTCTTCTTTGTATTGTGAATCCAAGTTTGTGCCTTTGATAGTTCTTGTTAAAGTCAGGAGGAAGGTTTTTTTGGGGAAGGTGGCGGGTCAAAAAGTGAGGGAGGAGGAAGGTGGGTTTGGGAGAGGAGAGAAGGGGAAGAGAGAGAGGAAGGGGAAGGAGGGGAGGAGAGAGGTAGGCCATGTTAGCAAAATTTGTTGATGTGACTCGTCCACGTGGCCGAGCAGAGTCTGGGCATGTCCGAGAAAGTTCGGGCAGCTGCCTGTAGATCTAAGTGATGTAAATTGAGTGAGGTTTGACTCAATTTATGAGTTTTTTACCACAGGGTATTAAAGTGATTTTTGACGATACTACTGGGTTCTAAAATAGACTTTTCCCTACTTATTAAGGGTGTTAGGAATTCAGCAACTTTGAGAATAAAACGCGCAAAGAACACGGACATAAGAGATTACATGGTTTGGCCTAATGCCTACGTCTACAGGAAGAAAGGAGAACTTTTCTATTGATGAATCCGAGTCACAAAACCATACAAAACTCGTAGGTAATATGCCTTTCTATAGAGGCAAAGTCTTGTACATCAAGTAATCTATTTAAGGCGAATTAGGTGTCCGAAACAAAACAGGAAAATAATTTTTCTTTTACTTATTCCTTGCCAAACTCAACAATCTCCACTTTGGCGAGAAATTATCCCATAGACAAACTATGAAGCTCCATCCGAACTTCAACAAAACTCTACCTTGACGAAACACCGCCCCATGAAGAGATGAGATCTTGCAAGACTGATCTGACTCCACCGATTCTACCTCGAACCATAGATACACCGCCATCAATACGACCATCTCAACTTTCTCACCACCTTTGTTAAATCACTTGGAGCCAGCCCCCAAGCTCGAGCTTCCGAGCTTGCTTGGCATCTTCCGCCCAACCTCTATTGAATTCGAACTAGCAAGTCCACCTGTCGAAGCAACCTTACGACCAATAGACGCGTCCTCTATTTTCTGGTCAACCCCATACTCCACAACCTCAGAATACTTTTCTGCTAGACTTTCTTGCCTCAAACCAATGCTACGAGCCATAGTATACAAAGGGCAACCTTTTGTTCTACAAAGTAGAACCCTCGACATGCCACAAACTCCACCATTCGGCCTTGAGTGAGATACATGATTCGTCAGTGGTGCTACAAACGGCTTCGCATTCCCCATGCAAAACCTACCTAACACATTTGACGTACACGTGCCTTTAGACAACCATAGCGAGAACTTGCTAACTTTGTCTCCGCGAATTCCAACTCCACTCAAACCATTCATGTCAAGCCTTCGCTCCATCACAGAAGAGTTTTTCTCCCTTCCATTGGAACCCAACGAGGTGATTCCACCTACAACCGTATTCTCCACTAACATGTAGATATTTCTAGCAACTCTTTCACCCTTTATCACTACCACAGCATCCTTTTCTACCTTAATTAGTCCGCCTACAAACTTGTAGCAGTACCACTATAATCCAAGGCACCTAATGAGATTAAATTTTGCTCCAACTTCGGAACATGTCTAACTCCACACAACTTTCTCTCAACACCATCTCACATCTTGATTTGGATATCACATATGACAGCAATTCTACAAGTAGAACCATCACCCAAAGTCACCATACCTGAATCGATGAACTTGTAGGTGTCGAACCACTCTTTTTTGGGCGTCATGTGAAAAGAACAAGCGATATCCAAAATCCAAGAATCAGAATGCTTTGGACTTGACAAAATAGAAAGAAGATCACCATCCGACCCGTCCGAATATGAGACCACATTCACGGAACCCGATCCTTTTCTCTCGCGATCCCGAGTTCTTCTCGGACAATCCTTCTTCACGTACTCTTTTTCTCCGCACTCGAAGCAATTTTCTTTGAACCTCCTTAACCTCGACCTGGAACCTTTTCCATCATCATTATGACCAACATAACTACCCCTCACAACCAGCCCTTCTGCTTATTCATCGCCAGTTTTTCTCCTTTGATGAAACCCTAGCAGAGCACTTCTGATATCTTCCAATACCAGGGACTCCTTCCCCCAAGTTAGAGTTGTAACTAAATTTTTGTAGGAGCCCGATAAGGAATTCAAGAGCAACAATGCCTTGTCTTCTTCCTCGAACTTCACATCAATCTTTCTCAAGTCGCTCACAAGTTGACTGAAAATATTAATGTGTTGGCTCAAATCTGAGCCCTCCTCCATCTTGAGCCCGTACAATCTTTGCTTAAGATAAAGCTTGTTCAACAAAGACTTAGACATATACATTGCCTCCAATTTCTTTCATACCTCAGCTGATGACTACTCATCCATGACATGATACATCACATCGTCCGCCAAGCACAAGTAAATTGTCGCCACCGCATTGGCCTCCATCTCCTTCCACTCTTGTTCCTCTATCTTCTCAGGCTTCTTCTCCAAGAGCATGATGACCATCCCTTGTTGCACGAGGAGATCCTTGACACGCCTTTGCCATAACCCAAAATTCGATGAACCATCGTACTTCACAAGAGCAAACTTCGCGCCGTGATCCGACATCCTCCAACCTTAGCTCTTGATACCACTTGTTAGGAATTCAGTAACTTCGAGAATAAAATGCGCAAAAAATACGGACACAAGAGATTACGTAGTTCGGCCTAATGCCTACGTCCACGGGAAGATAGGAGAACTCTTCTATTGATGGATCCGAGTCACAAAGCCATACAAAATTCTTGGGTAACATGCCTTTATATAGAGGCAAACCCTTGTACATCAAGTAATCTATTTAGGTCGAATTAGGAGTCCGAAACAAAAGAGAAAAATAATTCCTCTTTCACTTATTCCTCGCCAAACTCAATAAAAAGGAAATGTATAAGATGACGATTCCCTATCACATCCTTTCTATATTAGGAATGTTTGACTGCTTTTATGGTCTTTAGAGGCAACAAACTTGCTACTCAAGTAACAAAAAAGCAATCAAAAATTTCTAATTACATTTCCAAGCTTGTTTTATTGAACATCAAAATTTTATCGATATATCATAATAGCAAAATTATTCTATAAATTCATGCTAGTAGAAAGTGTTGGGTACCGGAGGCGAAATATTCCACGATAAATTGGTGACGTCATTAATCGTCGATGGGTATGAAAATCTCGCCTCCTTTTGCAGGGCCATCATCAAGTGCGGATTTATAACGGCACCATCGTTGCAAGCAGCTGCTGCTTCGAGCTTGTACACGTGGGAGAAGACGGAGTCTATTTCCGGATTGGCGCTCTTACTTTTCCGCTTCTTGCAATTGAGGACATGGAATGTGTATTCTTGGGATTGGATTTCGGTTCTGTCGCCTTCGGAATCGGATTCCAGGACCTTGGATTCCGAATCTTCGTATAGGGAAGGCAGTGAATTGGGGGAGAATGACCTTGTTGGCTTGGTTATGGTGGCTCGGTGAATTTGTTCCTCGGATATCCTATCCAGGAATCTTGTTTGTGCTTCAATTTTAAGCTTCAAACTTCTTTGCACCTTCAATTAGGTACGATCCGTGCATCAGTTTTTACCACGAAAGTGATAAAGATGTGACATCGATCGTAAGTACATTCATATGTCGTTTATACGAAATTTTTGAATAAGAGAAGATAGATTAAGTACAATATTACCTCGTATTGATCGCTCATTCTATTTTCTACTTCTCTTTGCAGCTGCAACGCTTCTCTTAGTTGAGCACCTCTGTCAATAGCAACAGACATTTATTGTCCGAGTATGTGACCGGATATCATATAGTATACGAAAAATGTGGATCGATAATCGTAATTAAGGAAACTAACGATGTGGTACTGAAATTTGGTAGAAGTTCGGAGATATTTCTCTTCTCAAACTTGCCGCCTGGAGGGAAATAAGACGACATCATGTTTAATATTATGGGATGCACAAAATGATCAAGAAAATTAAGTTCTATGGCTCTGATATGTATTGTATCTAATCAATTTAATTAGTTCCAATTCAGAACTTTTCTGGTAAGAGTTGGAAGTTACCTGGGCCTCCTTCGGGGATGAATTTTAATACTCTGTATTTCTGAAATTTCAGTGAAGAAGGGTAGAACAAGTTAATTAATAGTAATACAGTTAAAATTTCGGTCTCGAATTCGAGACTTACAAATAAAAAATATACATATACAAGTTATTTGCTGTGATGAAGGCGAATTAATGGAGGGAAATGCACGAACCTGCAAGTGGCTCTTCACATGGTAGATTGTTAATGAAGGGACACTCATAGCCTTCAATATACTTTTTGGTGTTGCCCCTGATCATAATAAAAGTTTGTAAGCACTTATATTTATGCTTGAGAAAAAATAGGGGGAAATCTCAATAGATTTAAGATATGAGTCATATGACCACAACCATAACAACAGGTATATCAACTAATCAAGACGTTTTTTTTTTCGAAACTACTTTAAAACTAAGTTGACTAATCTAATTTTGATCGGAGTATGATCTTATTTCGGACCTCCAACAGCATATATGTTCCTAATTAATAACCATCGTCAGGTCAAGAAATTAACATAATCATAATAACGTACTGTCAGGTCCACCGAGTTGATTCACTGCCTCTTCGAACCGGTCATGTAGCTCCTGCGTCCACCGGAGCCGCTCCTTCCCGGCGCTTGCCGATCGGGTCGGACCCATTTTTAGGTGGTGAATATGGATAACTACAATGGGGAAGGCAATGCAGGTTACTTGCCCCACTCTCTTACAAGGTAATTAAGGTTACAGTGTTAGCCTAGGGAGAGGAGGAGAAGTAGAGTTGTAATTATAGGAAACGTTCCTGGGAACGATGAGAACTAAGAATATGTTGTCGATGAGAAAGGGAAAGGAAGATGCCTGGTAATGTCTTTAGTTGTCCGAATAATCCATGTATTTATATGACAGTCACAAATTAGGATGTTGGTGCTTAAATGAAGCCAAAATTACTTACAGCTCATAGGACGTTGTCATAAACTTCCTTGTTGTCACCGTCGGAAAATTTATATCACAAATATAATTTAGTCTAATGACACAAAATATTACAAATATTTAAGATATATATGATTCAAAACCTGACATGTGTCACAAAATTTAATTTTCAAAATTTTTTTAAACAAATAACAATTTTATGATAGATCCGACCGTATTAATTTTCTCTCACCTAAATTTTATGATCTCTTTATTGGGCTTAGGGCCAATTTCGGTGGATTTTCGAAACGAATCGTTAGAGATTTGATTTGACATCTGGTGGAGGGCCCACTTGGATAAAACACTTCTTTCAACGTACTCTCATGTCATGATTATATACAATTCTTCAGAATATCAGAAACTAAATGAATAATATACACGAATGATCACACTAGTAACCTACTAAAAATGTTGTAGTTGTTATGGTCTAACAATACTCGATTTTATATTAATCATATCCGTCATTTATATTCTTAATCTATTTTGTAACCTCCGAAAGGTAATGCCAATTTGGCTCACAGTTGGATGCCAGTTAGACAGAGGAACACTAATCCTAAAGTCATACTCAGAACTTTGACTAACCGATGTGGTAAAAAAAGGATCGTATCAGAAGCGGAACGACGACGGAATCTGGTTTTAACTTCCAGTTCGGGTAGCTCCAGACATGGATTCTAACTAGCTATCATCATTTTAGTAGCGTCCGAAATAGTACGAATATAAACCACTGCAGGAACACACATCTTAGGCCTGCATCTAAAGGAATCCACCTTCATCGAGCAACATTACAGTTGAAGCAGCAGAAAAACGCAAAGATCTAAACTAGCCGCAAGCGAACGAATTGCGCGGTGCGAGAATCCTGACACCTATGGACAGGTCTTCCACATTGGTCTCTGGAAAATTCTGCACAATCTACAGAGGCAGATACATTGCTGCAATAAACCAACAGCGCAGCAGAGTGCGAGGTTACAGAAACCGGGAAGAGGGTATCGCCCGCCTGATTATCGACTTCTCCTCTGCAGAAAGCATGTTAGGGAACTTGACATTGAACTTGATTC
The DNA here is from genome assembly GCA_963995505.1 of Hypericum androsaemum. Taxonomy (NCBI): domain Eukaryota; kingdom Viridiplantae; phylum Streptophyta; class Magnoliopsida; order Malpighiales; family Hypericaceae; genus Hypericum; species Hypericum androsaemum. Next base: position 14,775,469 of record OZ023195.1, read on the forward strand.
TCAAGTCCCCTTTCTTTGAAACTTCCCATTGGACAGGCATTCCTTCCCCTCTGACAACCTTTTCGAAGCAAGGACAAATGACGGAGTCTATTACGATGTCGAGCACCCGACCGTCGAGTGTAGTGATCTGCGTTCTGTAACCAGTTAGAGCATCCACCAGAGATACATTGTGGCTAAGGATCAGATCGTTGCCATCTCTCGCAAACACGCCGTGTGGCTTCTCATCAACTACGAATACCAGGTCCGTTGTCGAACCGCCTTGTCCATTTCCTTTCCCTGGAAAACTGATTCTTGTGCCTTTCTTCCAGCCACGCTTGATCTCAATCGGAAGTATCTCCTCCACCACCTTAAGCCTCCTGTAAAAGGCATTAGATCAAGCGGAAAAAAAAGTATAGAACTTTAACATCGACTGACTCGAATCAAGATTAGTCGCTTACAAAGTAGAGGAATCTACGGCCTACCCGACTCAAATTCGGATTAGTCTACCAGTATAGTTTCAGAAAAAAATTAAGATGACCATCCATCAAATCCAGTCCCTGGCCAGGGACTTTATGCAGTAGACCTGGTGCTTGAGAATAAAATGGCACTTCACGTTAAAGTTGACGTTGGACTGGAATTTCCAACTACTTTTTGAGCGTAGTATGGAAAAAGAATCCAGGCAAGAACTTCCAAAGCAAGGAGAAGCAAAGCGACAAACTGAGGAAAAGAGAGATCGATGACCATTTCCTGAAAAGAAGCAAGGAAGTCTGACGAGGATCGTTTTGTAGATTTTATGGATTGAATTATTTCAGAATCAAGCACTATCTAACCCTACTTTACGAGTGATTTTAAATTCGTTACCACTTTCCAATGTTGTGGGTCGAATATTTTGGTTGTATTAACCCTAAAAAAAGAATATTTTGGTTCTATTGCTGTACTATGTTCTTACAATTTGGCTCTTGTCAGGAATAAGAATCCACATAGTACTGATACTCTCATCTGTTGAATCTTTCACATCCATACCAAACTTGAGCTAACCAAGTACATGTTTAAATCAAGTGGGAGTAATACAAGTATGATATACTCACATGAGAAAATGAAAAGGCAAATTTCTTCATCCTAAGTGTACTTTACATGACATTTCTTCTTTTTGTACTTTCTTAATGTATTCAAAGCCTAAGAGTCTTTAGTTGTTGAGGCATTAAACATCAGATGCTATCTCCAGTTTTGACAGATGCAGTAGTCCGATAAGGATCGACGATTGTCGGAAGGCCGTGCGGTTGATTTAGACCTTGATTACCTATTGCCGGTTCTTCTTCATGCTGCAAGATGGACACTTGTATTGCTTGATGCTCTCCGCCTTTGCAGGTGTTATTTTTACGCACTTCCCATGGAACCACCGCTCACAAATATCGCAGCCAATCCAAAACTCGTCAGCGCTGTAGCTCCCACCGCAGGTCCCACACAGGGTTTCACCATGTTCTTCTTCTTCAGCAGAAGCAGCCTCATACCCATAATTCTCTTCAATTAGTTTAGGGTTGATCTTTACGTGTCCATCACCCGACCTCTACAAAAGGAAAGAAGGATGAGACTTGGCTGCAATAAATGTTGGAGCTTGGAAGGAAATTTATTCTATTCGTCTCAAGTACAAGGAATGATGCAGTTAGCAGTATGGATCATATATTGAACTTCAGGTTCGTGTAAATGAAATTGAATTGATGACGAGAAACATAGAGGTCAAAATCTACTATGCTGATTGCAGAAAGTATGTAGCAACCAAACCTTTGTACTTCCTCGAGATTTGGTTCCGTTGTCTGGACTAGCTTTCCTTTCTGCTACAATTTCGAAGAGCGTGGGTAGATCATTGATCAAACTGAACAGCCTTTTCCTGCAATCAACACCTTGGCGATTAGCCTAATACAGACTCGCATAAACACTCCAACTTCTACACAATGGAAAAGGTTCTTACTCTGCCAAAGAGAACCAACTCGGAATGATGAAACCTATACTGAGTAAGGTTCAATCCATTCAATCTCATTATACTAAGCCAACGCTTTTCTAGCAGCAAACTTAGCCACAGGGCATAGTAACGAAATCGGTTTTTTCCCCTTCTCTAAACTCATCTGGCCAATCTCGACAAGCGTTATTGGAGAGATATGCAATGGAGAGCAAAGAACACAGACCTTTCGTGCTGATTGAGACGAGCTCCGAAATAGTAGGCAACAGAGAGCAACCAGGAGTCGCTGTGCACCGCCACGAGCGAAATCCAGTCTCTCCGGTTCATCCCATCCCTGGCAAAGTTGATCCCCAAGGCCGGCTCAGGAATCTCCGGGGGAACCTCCTCCGCGGGTAGAGTTACTTGCCACGTTTCATTCGGGTGGCCATATAAACATAGATTCTCCTTATCTGATTACATTATTATCCACACAAATTAATTTGGTTTGACAAATAATTCCTGTTCTATTAATAATTCTCAAAAAAATAATAATTCAATTCCTTAAAAAAAACAGAGGGTTACTATTACCTGGATCGCATAATCCGTAGAATTCGTCAACATCTGTTCAACCAATAGAGAATTAAAATTAACAAGGTGATCCCTTCAATTAAGCAATAAGAATAGACTTCTTTTGAAGGGTAAAAATGGAAACTTTCTAAAAAAGAGATGAAGATTAACACCGGAAGTTAAAGCACGAGCGATGCCGGCTCTCCGGCAACTGTAGTCTCTGAAGATGTCCTCCACGCTTCTGGGGCTCGAACCCATTTTGGTAATTTCTTCTTCTTCTTCTTCTTCTTTGCAGGGAAGAGTGGATCCTCCGGGTTCAAGGTTGTGTGTCCTTTTTTCGTTTTCTTTTTTATTTTTTGGGTTTAATTGGAGGAGGTTCCGGACAGCAGGGGAAATTAAGGGAGGACCGTGAATTGATGAGACAAAAAGAGTGGGCGACACTTGTTATTGCATGAAGAAAGATACGGGAATAATGCGACATTGGTATAGAAGGTGCACCATAGAATTTCTCGGTTATTTTATGTGAAATTTGGGTTAACTTTTTTTTGTAAGTATAAATTTGGGTTCACTTATAAAGATAATAAATATTATTTTCGTTTTAAATAAATTTAATTTAAAAAATTTTAGTTCAAATCTTAAGAAATACTACTTAATTACGAGACGGGATCGTTGTGGTTAGAAACTGTTACGTTTTTTTTTTCTTATCAGAAGCTGAAACGGATGAGGTTGTCGACGCTATTTTCTGGTCAAAATTATTCACCCTCGGGACATTAATTAATTCGAGTGTAAGACAATGACCGTCAGATATTGGGTATTCAAATTTATTTTAACACGTTCGAATTAGAGCTGAATTAGATCGCATCAAATTTAATTTCAGATTTCTGTCAATTCATTGTGTTATTAGGCTAAATAATCTTTGAACAAATTAGATCCGGAAGAGATGAGAAACTGACCTTATTTAATTTTAAAGTAGCTATAACAAAAAGAAGAATAAATTGAGGGAACCGTATCTCTGGGAAAGAGTGTACTTTTTTGGTATAGTTTTTTCTAGGCAAGTGAAAGGAAAGAATTGGGGGATTTTTTTTAGGGATACGAATTGAGGGATTTGATTCTCCGAACTTGACTAGTCGAAGTTGACTTTCTTAGGTATTTCTGAAGGATCCAAATTTTCAAATGTTTGTGGAGTTTCAAGTGAAGCTGCAAATAGTCATAGAAATCTGCAAAACAATATACATCTACTAACCAACCTTGAACCTTGAAGAAGATTCTAAAAAGGTGGTTCTTTGATAAGTTAAAAGAGGATGAAAGAACGAATCCGAGCTACGGAAATTCGGAAGATGGCAAGACGAGCTACCTACCGTCAACCTTTGCCGTCGTTAGATATCAACCGCTTGATTCCAGTCTTCTGCTCCGCGGATAGCTTGCTCGGAAACTTGATGTTGAACTTGATCCTCAAGTTCCCTCTCTTAGAAGGATCCTTGGGGATAGGCATCCCTTCCCCTTTTACAACTTCTTCGTAGCTGGGACTTATAATGGAGTTGATTGGGATCGTTAGATTCCGTCTGTCCAGCGTTGTTATCTGCGCCATGTAACCCGCCAGAGCCTCCACCAGAGTGACCTTCTGGGTGGCTACAAGATCATTCCCTTCCCTCTTAAACACACTGTGCGGCTTCTCGTCGATGATAAAGACTAGGTCGGACGGTATAACACCTCGCTGTTCGTTTCCCTTCTCTGGAAAAGTGATCTTTGTTCCTTTTTTCCAGCCAGGCTTAATCTCAATCATGAGTATTTCTTCCGCAGTTCTAGATCTCCTGCAGGAAAGCATACAAAACGGAAAGCTCATTCCTCACATATCAATAGTGGAATTAAACAAATAAACTTAAACAACACTGTCTAGAAAAGACGGGTATAAACAAGTAATGAGCTCAGACAAACAGAAGGCAACACCGGATCAGACAGAGAGGCCGGCCCATGAAACAAAACACCGAAACAGACACATGCATCTTAATCTTCTAGGGAAAAGAAGAGAGGGTGCTCAAGAATCAAAGCATCAACAAATGAATGGTAAAGCTGCCAAGATTTTTAAACTAATTCTCAGAGATATTGCAATTCCTTTGGCAGCTGACTCTTTCATTTTCTGCCATGGAATACACAATCTAATCTTAATATGAACAACAGAGGTCTGCAGTCAAGACAAATGATATCTAGCCATACCTACAAAACCCGAGTTATAACCATGTAACTCGCAAGAACCAAGCATAAAGATTATTCTGGAAATGCAAAATGAAATGGTAAACGTGATAGCCTAAACTAGTAGAAGGATAACATTCAGGGATCAGATCGTCTGAGCTACAATTCAGGAAATAGCAGTCAGATTTCTACCAAACCATCCATGTTAGGTCTAATTTCACATCCCTCCCTGACCATGAAAGAAAAAGGAACCATCATAGTAATCTGGGATTCTGATGTACAGCAAACCCTTGGCTATTTTGAACAGGTTGAAGCTATTCCCTTCAAGTAGGAGAAGAAACTGTATTCCCGTGTCTAAGAACATAAGGCCACACAAGGACTCCATTAGAGAAACAGGAAAGCTTCTTCCTTCATCACACTAATTCTTCTAAAACAAACAAAAGCTTCTTCCTTTCAGCCTTAAGGACTTCATGTACTGAACTCGCTCATCTCGCCAAGAGCATTCTAAACAAGCTCAACGGGAAAGCAAATCAAACAACAAAGCATAACTAAGCGCTCGGTTCCCCAAAATCTGCGGCTAGAACACAACCCTAGGGCCACAATCAAGACTATCAAAATCAGTCAGACCGCCCGACACACAAAAAGAGCGGCACACTTTCCGGAATGCACTACTCCACAACGCGAAAACTCACCCCGACGAATCGCTCACATCCCTAGATATCTTCATCTTCTTCGTGGTACCCTCGTACAAGTCCTCCAAACTACAAGGCAGCGTCCTCTCGATGGCGGCCGCCTTCCTGGCCACATTGGAGCCTTCCCCGCCGCCAGAAGCAGCCCTAAACGACGAAAATATATCATCCCCAAACACCCCGCGCGGGAACCCCGACCTCCCAGCCCCACCCATGTCAGAGAACGAGCTCGAGAACCCGAAAAACTCGGAGAAGATGTCGTCCGCACTCCTAGGGTTAAACCGGAAGGCGCCACCCGGAACATAGCCGGCGCCGTCGAAGCCGCCAGAACCAGGCGGCGGGACCTGCCCGTTGAGCCCCTCCTCGCCGTACTGGTCGTAGATTGCCCGCTTCTGCGGATCGCTCAATACCTAAAACAAAAAAATTTACCCAAATTTATAGAAACTGAAATTGGGTATTTTAGGTTTCTGGGGGAGGAAAGGGGGAATAAATAAATACGTCGTAGGCTTGGGAGATTTGTTTGAATTTGGATTCGGCGTCGTTTTTGGTGTTAGGGTTTTTGTCGGGGTGCCACTTCATGGCCAGCTTCCGATACGCCTTCTTGAGGTCGTCATCGTTGGCGCTCCTGTCTACCTGCAGCACCTTGTAGTAGTCCACTCCCATTCTTCTTCAATTCCTCTTTCTTTCTTTTTTAGTTTTGATTTTTTTTTCCTTTTTCTTGTTGGTGCTCTCTCTTCCAGGAGGAGAGAGAAGTAAGCAGACGATGAGGGTTGGTTGGGGATCGTTTCGTTTGTTGTTGCGGGTTCCGAGCCGACCACACTCCAACAGCCGGCGTTTCGTTAAATAATGGGCAAATTATTTTCAAGTTCCTCGTTAATTACTAATAGGGTCTCTTCCATTTGAAAATTTATTTTGGCGTCTCTCTTCTTTGTTTAAATGTTGGTCTCGGGTCCCTGGCTGACGTCAACCAGAGACCTGAGACCAACATTTAAAAACGACTGATGAAGTCAGCTAGGGATCTGAGACCAATCTTTTTCCAAAGAGACCGCAAAAAATATTTTCAAATGCCAAAGATCCTACTAGTAATTATGATATAGATCAGGGACCTAAGAATAATCTACCCTTATTTAATTGTTAAGCTTGAAATTAGGGATGGTAATTTGCATTATCAGATAAAATTTATAGGACTCAGATTATTATGTGGACCCATATCGTTATTTGGGTAGGATCTAAATACTAAAAAAATAGGGATAAGTACACTTAAGTACCCTGTAGTTTACCGCTTTTCAACATAAGGCCATGTGATTTTTTCCGTCCAAAATCAGTCCCTATGGTTTGCTTTCTCGGACATTTTCGAGTCCCGGGCAGATGCCCGGCCACATGTCTGTCCACGTGGGTGCCACGTCGCCAAATAAAAGTTTGAACTTTTAAAGAAAAGTTCACCAGCCGGTAAAAATCTCTTTAAAAAATTGACATGGAAAAATAATTCAAAATTTTAAAGAAAAGTTCACCAGCTTGTGGGGTTTTTTTATTAAAAAAATTATTTCAAATTTGGGACTAATGTGTTAATTTATCATATGACATGTCAGCAATCAGCAACAAATAAAAATATTCACGTAAGACAATAAACAGCGTCATTTTGGCATTAACACATTAGTCCCAAATTCAAAATAATTTTTTTTTAAAAAAAAACCCCACAAGTTGGTGAACTTTTCTTTAAAATTTTGAATTATTTTTCCATGTCGACTTTTTTAAAGAAATTTTTATCGGCTGGTGAACTTTTCTTTAAAAGTTCAAACTTTTATTTGGCGATGTGGCACTCACGTGGATAGACATGTGGCCGGGCATCTGCCCGGGACTCGGAAATGCCCGAGAAAATAAACCACATAGACTGATTTTGGACAGAAAAAACCACATGGTCTTATCTTGGAAAGTGCTAAACTACAAGGTACTTAAGTGTACTTATCCCAAAAAAATATGGACATGGCAACTAGCGTCTTCGTATTATTTTAAAAAAGGATTTGAGTAGTTATATTATAATTATTAAGTCTTGAAATAAATAAGGTTCGGAGACAATTCGTATCAATAAAATATTATCAGAATTCTTCATTGATATGACATGCTATTTTTTCCAGTTCTATTACTGTATTATTGAGATCCTCCGTACTATATTTTAATTGAAATAAGCTACAAAGGATGGCAAAGAATCTAAGCATGAGGGGTCATGAAATTTGCCATTAAATATGCCATTGACCTTCCCGTTGTCAATTTCTTTGAAAACATTATAGACATATCTTTCCGGCTAAGGAATGGGAAACCTTTCTCCTATTCCATAAATCCAATTTTTATTTCATCCGGGAAAAGCCATCATATGGATCCGCTCTTAAAAAAAGTAAAGATTAGGTCTTATGAACCATATTTGAATCTGCCCATTGTCATTTATAAATATTCTTATCAGTTAATCTAAGTATTTGTTAATTACAACAGCATTAAATAATAAAATATTATATCATTTTTTAACGCCAACTCACATTTGAATTAGTCGAATTTGTGAATCTTCGGATAGCAAGTCTCTCTCATCCGTTTCTTGTAGGTGGGCTCTGTTTCTGCAGGGCTGGGCCCAAAAACTTGCATAAATGGTAAAAGGTCTTTCCTTTGATGGATTAATAGCATTTTTGGATAATTTCGGCTTTGATGGATTGATTAATTGCCGAACTGGCAGAACGTTCCCGTGTCGGAGCAATCACTTTTCTCAACGCCTACTAAATCAATCTAGACTAGCTTTGAACCTGGGTTCGGACTGATCCAACGACCGAAAATTGATTCAGCTCAAACTAGTACATTTTTCGTCAAGAGGGCAGTTGAAGATCAAAATAATGATCGAGGATAGAATCATTAAGTTTCCAGATCAAGCATTGATTCATTTCGCGGAAGGTCTCCGGCCTTCTATTAATTGTACCGACACTTTTGGATTCCCTTTTTCTTCCTGAAAAAAAAATCGGAGAACTGGATCCAGAGCGTCCACTGAAATAGAGGCCAGAACCTCGACAATTGGATCCCAGCACCGATTAAAGGTACAAAGTCCAGATCCAGTACAGCATTATGGGTCCAAATCACATGGGCATTACAGGAAACCTTATTCAGAAAGCGAAAAGCATTACACCACAAGGTACAACACTTCTCATGTTTTACATATGAAGAACAGGCTACAGAGCAAAGCCAGCTATTGTTTCGGCGAGGATCAAGGCGAGAGCCGATCCGGAAGAAATGCAACTAAAGGTTAAGACTATAATATCTCCGGACACAGTACATATATCTGTCCCTCCCTACAATTCTGGAACATTTTCCGCCACGCTGGATTGTGTTCTCCCAGCAACCTATTTAGGAATGCCTTGAAGGTCGTCAAGTTTCTCCAGCAAGGGCAAATCCACCAAGTCCAGTTTTTAAGGCAAGTAAAAGCTTCAGAATAGCGTCTCGTATGCCTGATTTTATAATGTCAGTTTCACCAATAGGGTACTCGCTAGGCTCTGAGGTCCGATAACAATAGCCGACCCCCTTGCTGTACAAGTACAGTCTGCCTGCAGGTGGGAAATGGCTGGCGGCTGCTGATGATTGGCCAAGGTGCTAGCAGTCAAAATTCAGGTAGCATTGGAAGATTCTTTGGTCACTTCTGTATGTGCCTCTTTATCCGAGTTGCTTGTATCAACTGTTTGCGCCTGACTTGCAGCTGGCGCATCTGTTACTATTCCCAGGACCCCCAAGACAGACCTAGAATGGAGCATTTCAAAGAAATCTATAACTCAGGTCTTATGAGGAATCAAAATTCCGAAAATGTTACAAGCCACAGAGGGGGCCTTATAGGATTTAGGGGGCACCATATGCCTGCCATTGTGCAGCTAAAATATCAGAGACCTCAAAAAGGGTCAAATAAATGTTCAACGGACCTTGGTAGTGAAGACTTGATGTTAGGTTGGCTCGCATGGGCTACCAAAGGAGCCTTCAGAGCCGGTGTCCTGTTTAGCGCATTCTCTAGTTGTGGTGGAGGCAGCTGCAAGGATACCGCTAACCATTAACAGCTGAAGAGTACTTGTAACCATGACGCTCAACTCAGATTTCATCAGAAGATTTAAGTTCAGCGCTCTATACAACATGGCTCATTGCTTATTTGCAACAATAAAGCGCCATTTTTATAACTCTTCAGAAACAAGTATATCATTTTGGTCCATAGTAAAGGTCTTCAAACAACATACCTGAAGCAGAACACTGAAAGACTGAGGCTTTGTCAAAAATGCACACCTCAAGAAGCCAACCCATAACTTCGGGTACTTCCATATCTGCATCAATCAGAAAATTTGGTATAAGAAACTTACAACAACTTGCTCCATCAATCATCAGTAGAACATTTTTCACCTGCTTACTAACTAGACGAGAAAGGATCTCCAGAACAAAATCCACCTGCAACATTTAGGAACACTTGGTTAAATACAAGGAACAAGAACTTTCAAGAATACGATTAACTAGAGGGGCAATCCGTGCACAAAACTGGGGACATCTCTGTTCTAAGGGAGCACCGGCAAACAAAATCTAGCCATTTTTTATGATTACATGTATTTGATCCTCATATGGGAGCATTTTCTATAGCGGACCCTTCCTAGATGCTTTATTCTAAATTACTCAATTTGGAAGGTCAATACCAGGTATATCAGCAGTGATTTCAAATCCAGAAGTTAATCGTACTCAGGCAACTCTGATCACAGAGTTGAATCTAGCTCTTACAGAAACAGAAATTTCAATCTCAGATTTAACATCATTTAGTGGCTAGCAACAATCTTGGCAGTGAGGGGAACAAGTTGATAATACTTTAGCCAGAACCAACAGGACAGAATGATAACTAACTCCATTCAACATGTCCGGTGAGGAAAACCCCATTTTCTTTCCAGAGAAACCTGAGGGTCTGTTCTATACAGGTGCTGATCAACATCACCACCAAACTTCCAGTTCTATTCTGCTAGCTGGCTACTTACCAGGGCTGGATAAGCACCAATTGCTTGTAATACTGTCCTCATGAACAATAAAGGAAGAGGGATCTGCTCAACCTGCAGAACAGAATTAGGAACGCATTAGGTTCCATACAGAAAGCTGTAGCACAACCCTGCCAACAACCTTTATAGATGTTGCATAGCTCATAAAAGCAAGTTTAGTTCTCATGTCAAACTTGAGTTAAGCATTGCATAGATCTCATTCAATGGTTTTAGAAGACAATTCTTCTACACCTAAAGTCGATAAAATAAGTAAACACAGTTCATCAACAATAATTCTAATCATAATAATGATGACAAGGAAAATAGTGGCAACGACCATGATGATGACCACAGAGGTTACCTTCGCGATTAAAGTAAAATTCCTGTGATTTTAAGTTCACATTTCAGGATAACACATACCAACTGATTTAGAACCTTCGCGATAACTTGTTGAGTGAATATCTGTGGCTGCTCAAAACATGCATTACATGCATCTGTGACCTGAATAGATGGAACAATCGGTTTGCTTGGTTAGACAGAAACTGAGAGCTATAAATCAAAAACATAAAATCTGATCACAAAATGTCATTGACTCTCAAATTGCCAACCTAGAAGTTAAGCACAATGTCTAAAGTAATGAGAACATAACAGGTCCTGCAATTGCTTCTCATGTTCACAAGATTCATAGAAGAATGGTAACGAAGTGGGTGGTAGATGACATGCCTTCTTTAAAGGAATTGCATCCCTGTCAGGGTCAATTCCATGGATAGCAATCAAGACTTCTGCTGGAGTGAGCACGGCACCAGAATGAGAGGATCCCTGCATACGCGGAAGGATTTTATTTTTAATGCTACATATTGCAAGACAGTCATCATTCCCACAGGATATGAAGTCCAAATAATAAAGAGCTTGGCTATCCACTATCATGGATCTATTATGGTCACATCACGAGCAGAAGTGTCCATTGTCCAACAGAATATCTTAGACAACCTAGATTAATATAGCATGCAGCTCGACCCTCCCATTTAGAAGTTCAACTGTCATTCAATTAAAGCCTCTAAAAAATCAAACATGCATGCAAATAGAAAATTTCTTGGAATATTGCTTCTTGAAACATCAAGATTGCCTGTTCAGAGAAAACATCTCTACATCACCTTAAGTCCAGTATAACATCACCTCCACCTAAACAAGGGGACACTAGATGGAGTGAGCATATACCTGAAGAATGTGAGCAAGTGCAGCTTGGAACTTCACTGGAGGAAGATTAACAAGTTGAGGAAAAATAACCAAAACCTGATGGAAAAAGTTGAAAAATTTTATTGCCAAAAGGGACCAAAGAAAAACAAGAAAAGAGATGTGAAAGAGACTCGGAAACCTAACAAGATAATTACAAGACGAAACGTCCACATAATTACGGTAATTAGGAAACAACATGGTTTTGTTGAATGGATGGATCTATGTAAACGCTTGAGGGGACATACTCTGGATATGTTCTATCTTGCAACTTAAATAGACAATCAGCTTCTGGCACTAGGTTTGGTAAGACCATGTCAGTCATGACATCCATTCGCCTCGGAAGTACGATAACCATAATTAATGATTTCTAAGAAAATGCTATATAGATATCACTAATTCATTCAGCATTCTTCATGCATCTAAATAGGAAGAGGTCCATTGTTATAAACTTGGATAGTTGGTAGAAGTTGAGAAGAGAGAGATAGGAAGTTGAGAAGAGGATAGGGAAGAAAGATTTCTTGTTATATTTCTTGATTGATTAAAATCCTAGGGTGCGTGGGCATTATATAGCCAAACGCCTAATAGCTGAATAGGAAAACTAAATAAACCCTAACCTATTAAAGGTAAAGTTCTCAATGAAGGAAACAACTGAATGGAAATAACTGAATAGGAAATAGCAACTAACTAATGAAGTCTCTAGAATCCTAACATTACTCCCGCCCTCGCGAGCCAGCTCGTCCTCGAGCTGGAAATCTGGATGTGTGCGCTAACCCGGATCCGTGGGGTCACCGATTGCCCCCTCCCTGCAGTCGTAGTCATCGACCTCAATGTAGAAGAGGCCCTTGCTCCTCACCAAGGCTTGAACTTCAACAACGTCCAGGAACATGTGCTCGATCAGCACCTCGTAGTATGTCTCAACGGTGTCGAAGAACTGGTAGGTTGCAGGGTTAAGCAACCCGATATCATCAATGAACTTGGAGAGGGCCTTGTCCTTGACCTCCAAGGGAGACGCGTTCCCCAGGTACTTGGACAGATGGTCGAAGTCCCCGTGCTCCACTCTCTCCTCCGATCGAACATTCCCTTCAGAGATAGCTTTCACGGCTATTCCTTTGGCCACTTGAACGGCGACATGGTTCTCCTCAATGGCCTCAATCGATGGATCGCCCAGCTTCTGTGGAGGTTCCTCGTCCGGATCAACCATCTCGGCTTCTTCCTGGACAGCCTCAGGCTTGGTCGATTCAACCGAATAAGTGAATTCTTCACCGGATGCAGCCTGCGAGAAGTCTTCGGGCCCTCGTGTTCGCCCTTCAGAAATAGCTTTCATGGCTGTCCCTTTGGCCTCTCGAGAAGCATCACGAATCTCCTCACTGATCACCACCGAGGAATCTCCCATCTTCCATGGAGACTTGTCCATCTTCATGACACACTCAATTAACCTGTCGAAGTGGTAGTTTATGCGAGCCTCCCAATCCATAGCAGCCATCCCGGAAAGTGGCTCTGATACCAAATTGTTATAAACTTGGATAGTTGGTAGAAGTTGAGAAGAGAGAGATAGGAAGTTGAGAAGAGGATAGGGAAGAAAGATTTCTTGTTATATTTCTTGATTGATTAAAATCCTAGGGTGCGTGGGCATTATATAGCCAAACGCCTAATAGCTGAATAGGAAAACTAAATAAACCCTAACCTATTAAAGGTAAAGTTCTCAATGAAGGAAACAACTGAATGGAAATAACTGAATAGGAAATAACAACTAACTAATGAAGTCTCTAGAATCCTAACATCCATAGGCTCTATGTGGCGACTAACTAGCAGGTGCCAGTAACAAATCATCCACAAACATTTGCTTGAACATGGCAAACTGTACGATGCAGAATTAAAGGAAAGCAAATACTGATCATAGCACATGTTAATTAAAGGAAAGAATTAACAGGACCGAGATGCTAAGAGTGACATTGCCATTGGCAATGATACTATTAGAAATAATGGAACGCTGGAACCAGATGACATGAAAAGGCTTGTGGATAGTGAGAGCACCTCGTCTCTTGGTAGGAACGGCAATATTGGGATTAGAATCTCTGCGTCCTGTTAGAGATTGGAACATCAGATTAATAGATTGCCAAATTAAATCTCGGGTTCCAAGAAAAGTGAAATTGGTACCTTTAGTTTCGTATCGTACAACTTCCTGATGGTAGCTAACAGTTCCGGAGAAGGGACGATTCTGTCGGTGAGTGTTTGCAAAACCTGATGACAGAAAAGCAATGTAATATCTCAGATGGTAGTCTCAATTTTAGCAGAAGAAAGATTTGGTGCAATAGTTCTGATTAGTATGGACCTGCAATAGAAGTTCTTCACTTCCAAGCGGGGGATCAGAGATTATCTCGAGAAGCCCAGATGATGAACCAATTGTTCGGACCAGTATGGGGATATGGAGACGAACAGCCTGCATTAGAAAGCTTACTGACAATCATATTATAGGAAGCATAAATCTCAACAAAACAACATCAAATACGGAAATTCTCAAACCTGCTTGACGGCCTTTGATGCGCTTTTATAAACAAGAAATACATGACGGAATAGCAAGTGTTTCTGTAATCAGATCGGAAAAAATAAAAATTAATAACATTTAAAATAACGAAGGTTGTATAGCATAAAACCTTCGTTATCTTAAAATCAAAATCAGTTCTTCACGAGGAGATAGGTTGAAATTGAGTATGAACAAGAAGGCCCAAGTAAATAGCAACACCTTTGTGCAAAGAGCAAAATATAGAGACATGCATCGCTGGGCTTCGGACGTTGAAAGTGATGATATGCTTTTAGAGGTGCATGACTGATGTGTATCAGAGGAAACATCTCTACTGATGGCACTGACAGATTGGTTCTCATTTGATTGTTTCTCCAAAACAGGATCCTGTTACAGCAAAACCCGGTGTTATAATTCAATGCAACAGAAGAACCAAATTTTTTGCTTGTTCAATTTGAACAACATCATTTATGCACAACAGTTTGGTAATAAAATATATCATCTTAGTGATACTCAATGTAAAGCCACCAGAACTTTACACGTTTGAAACATCAAAAAATGGCAGGTTGGGCACATATTCAGAATGGGGCAAACAGATACCAGCAGCGGAGAAAAAATTAATAGGCATGGTACCCATGCATTGGCCGCATCAGTAACGGGCAAAAGCCATACCTTCTGAGATTCAGTATTTGATCCATCAGCATCTGTGTCATCTGCAACATCAACTTGCGCCACAGAAACAAGCTTGTCCTTCGCAAAATCCTCAATTTGCTGAGAAATTGTTGGCAAAGGAAACAGCTTATTTGCCACCTATGAGGGAACAACAGTGAACTGTTAAGCAGTTGCGAAGCTGGTCAATTGTTCATCCAATATTAAGCTATGGCATGCCTACCAGACGTATTGCCTTCATACGCACTTCCTCCGAGTGATGGACTGCACTCTGCAAGAGGGACCAAAACCATAGGACAGTATTTAGCAGATGAAGACAATAAGAGTTTCTAAACAGAGCTCAATAGCCATCAACATTAACCACACAGTTCTCACTCCTTTTGGGCGCATAATCTTGTGAGCAAGTTCCAAGGCAACAATATATGGCAACATGTAAATACCAGTTCAAACAGAGGCCAGTCTTCAGCATCTAACTTGAAGCTGAATGATCAGCTAAGCAAGGATAGGATAAGGAAACAAAAAGTATAACACGGAGTAAAGATTATTGGAGACAACTAAAACAGGCTTCCTCGCATATGCTAAACATAGGGCTAAGGAAAGACCTAACCTGCAAAGCAATTTTCAAGCAAGACTCTCGAAGAGGGGGCCTATGCAAAATCAAGCTCCACACAGTGCTGAGGCCTTGAGTGACTCGATCTCCACTGTGTGACTCCTCAGTTTTGTCACTGTTTCCAGGACAACACAAGGACTCTAGTAAATTCAAAATCGACTTTGGCAGATAAGGAGCTTCACCAAGCAATTTGCTCAAAGATTTATCGGAGGGTGGAAACGATTCCCTGAGTGCTTCAGCCTACATAATCAAGACAAAAAATGTGATTCAAAATAGAGGGAAAGAAGAGTTCGGGTGGAGCGGATTAAGACAGGGAAAGAGAAGAAAAGAATGGGACACAAACCACGGTCAGGAGAAACATTTCATAAGCAGTAGCAGCAGTAGTAGAAGAAAAGAAGTCCCGATCCTCCTCTACCTCGCTGAATAATCTGTATAGGACACGCAATGTTAACTCGTGTCCCTGAAGATCCAGAACCAATGTCAGTTTCCACACAATTTTAAATTAACAACAATGTAAAACATTTGAAAGAAAATATCCAGCACAAAATAGGAAGAGCAGCCCAGGAATAGGGGCACCAACCAGTTCCTGATTGATAATCACCCCACACAAAAAGCGAGAAAGCACAGCCGGAAAAGGAAAAAAGAACAACCATTTTTCAGTTTCAGTCTAGAAACGTGGGCATTTAAAAGCATCTAATGCTGACAGTGGACTCTATCTAGATGGTATATCAAGACATTGCGACTCGCCATAAGATTCCCTTAAATTTTGGTGAAAAAGGGAAACCACACAATATGCAACCAACAGTTTCTGAGTGTTGAATATGCAAAAAAATAACCCTAACCTGCAAGACTGAATTGCCGCTCACAATTACGTATTTGACATTAAAAAAAGAATAAGGTTCAAAGGAGATAGAAAAGCCAAGATATCAAACATGCAGCTCAACCTAGGATTGCTTATTAATGATCTCAATGGAAGAGGCAGTAGCATTTATTTTACCTCGAGATTAATGTAATCTGATAGTATGTGATTTTGAAGCGGTTTCCATGGGTCTACATCTGAAGGAAACTGCAAAGATATTCAAACTGCATATGTTAAGAGTGGTCAATGATGCCGAATATGCAGGAATAGACATGACCTTATATAAACAGTGACCAAAGAACAGATCATAAGATGCAGCTAAGTTGTGCATGACCTAATAGTTATAAGTGTAGAAAGGCCAAATCATTGATGTAATTGAAATTGAGCACATCTTTTTGTATGCACTATAATAGAACTAAAATCATCAGAATATGTTGTGTTCACAAATTTCTGAACCACAGCACAATTTTATTTTTTAGGTTATGTACAATAAATTACCATGTGTTTTCAATTAACCATGAGCCAACATTAGCAGAACGTGATTGAGACAGTACAGAATGCTTGTTATCCAAATTCACTTGGGAGGAAAATATTGACTGGGTTAAATTGTGCAAAACTGTTTGTAGCCACCAAGATTAGGATGAAAATGGGCCAGCATCTATGCCTGTTTCCATTTAAGACTGATGATTTTCACATGGCAACATGCCAAAACAAGATGACCAAAACAAATGTGCACCCCATGAAGTCAGCAAGAAAAAGCGGACTGTAAACCACTCAGCTGAAGCATTACCTCAACTCCTAAATAAGCAAGCAATGAAAAGCGGACTTGTGAACCACCAGCTACTGCTATGTGCTTATATGCATCGATTATGCTTACAAAAGCCAAACTTTGGAGTTGATCCTTCTGACCATCATCAAGGTTCACGACAGGTGCTGACATCTTGGGCAAGACAACAATTGTATGCAAACCAGTGGAAGTTGCTGCGGAGGAGACAATGCTGCTTGCATCTGTCGCAGCTCCTTTTGGGCTAAGCTCCTCGGATCTTTCTGTTGATGTAGATGGATGCACGTCCAAGGACGATCTTGAGTTTACACTTACAAACTGCTCCCGATTGGCATCTTCAAAATCAGCGGAGATTATGGACGAAGTCCTTGTATTTTCGGAAATTCTATCACTACGAGCAGATGAGTCAAGACCAGGAATCTCGCCATCCAAATCATCAACTTCATGGATGTAAGACGTACTAGGTAGAATTTCCTCCTCCATTTTGGATATAGTGTCATTTGAAGAAAGTGGTGAGCTGGGAGGTGGAATTTCAGGTTCAACTTCACCAATGTGATGGTCCGAATTATCATCAAAAGCATGGTTAGGCAATTCCAGACGTTCTTCCTCAATTTTCGGTGCCTGCAATAAAACAATCACAAATAATGAAGAAAATTCTTTTGAATGTAGGTATTGGCATGATCCAAATGGAAAAACCTTCGAACAATAAATAATGAGCATAAAGAGCAGCATACAGTTGTTTTGTCTGAAATAGAACTATTAACATGCAGCCTTGACACTGCTTGTGGATATGAAGTAGAGAGTGAAAGAAGACCAGCCAAGAATGATGGTGGATACTTGGCTTCGCTGTCACTGCCTTTCATAGTCATGTTCACAAGTGAGACATCATCTCCTTCAGCATAGGATTGACTAGGAGGGAGGTGGCGCATATTAGCCATCACTACTTCAGCCAATAAATCAGCAGAGATACTTGAAATCAGAATCTCAAGAGAACCAACAGCCTTTTCACCTTGAGCAACCAAAGCCCCAAACATAGCAACGAGCTGCTGCACTGGTCCACTATCATCTGTACTCCTCTTACCAGCACTACCAGCAGTATCCTCTTTTATATCCATAGACGACTCACACGAATCTTTAAGTGGACCCTCTGAGTCTGTGGACATGGATCTTGCACGTTTTCCAGTCAAATCATTATCTTCAACGGAAGTAACATCATCCTCCGGCCCAGATCGTTTCCTCCCCAGAATGGAGGTTGCATCGCCTCCTGACATAATCAATGGTTTCTCTTCCTGTACAAATGAAAACTTTTTATTTAGAGGAACCACTTTGGTAGATCAGAGAATTAAAAAATAGCAGTTCTTGCACTTTTGCTCTTCAAAGAAATTTGAATACCTTAACATCCAGAAAATTGCCTTTTGTTTCATGTTCCTCTTTGTTCTCGTCAGGATTAGAAGTTTGGTGTAGAATCTCTTCTGCCACTCCCCCCAATTTCACCTCTCTGAGGGCCCCCGCCAAACGCTCCCGCCACTACAAATAAAAAAAACATACAAGGATATGAGGCTTTCTCATATACACTACAAATTATATTTATATGGCTGGAATCATGATGTAAAATTAACTTTGACAAAAACTTGTTAATTGCTGATTTTCAAATTCAAGTAATATGCCAAAAATGCAATTGTCCTGGTCCTAATTCATCTCTTGTGCTCTCTATGCACATATATTGTACCACAGTTGCTTCACAGAAAAGTAACACCCTGCACATTCTTTAAAAAAAGAGAAGCAATTGTTAAAATGAATAATGCCATCTGCTTCATAAAAGTAGCTCATCTGCTAGTATGACATTAAAAGAGCATAAATAAGAGCTAAGTCAGGAAGACAAACAGCGGTGGCTACAGAAAAGGGGAAACATGATAAAATTTAAGAGACTGGCAAACATACCGGTGCAGCACCAGGATTAGTGCAATTCAAACATGAGAGGAAGGCATTCTTTAATGCAAGGCGTGCCCCATAGGCATGTGTCCCTTTAAGTACAGAATTCGAGGGGTCCACCCCAAGAAGAACAGGCAAGATCCGACCATAATATGGAGGCCTTTTCTTCGCGATTGTAGCAAGACTGGTAAAAGGAAAATAAGATAGCCACATTAATGACCAAAATTATCATGTGACCATGACCTTATCAAATGTCAAAGAGCAGAGTACGGTCACAATTAAAAGACTGCTAACCAAACAATTTGCAATTGCAGTTATTAGCCACAACTAATAAAGAACTAAATTACAGAATGTGTGTTGCACTTGATTTTAGCTTTTTGGAGGCTGCGGAGCTTGCAGGTTTAGAATGGAGGAAAGACGCACTTCCTTTCCCTTTGGGTGTGCTCGACTCCTTATCAATATACGAATTAAACGAGGACACTACAAATATATGTAAAAACACAAAGTTGGTTTAGTACCTCTTTGTAAGCACAATGATGACCAGGTTACTGAGAGATTTAATTGTTGGGAGCCTAAGTGGATCAAGCAGTAAATTCAACATTTTGCTAGCCTCAATTGACAGGTCTCCAGCATTAAGGACTGGGTGACCTCCACGAACCCATGAAATGTTAAATTCCAAGGAATCCCCTGAAAATGCTAATTTGTTGTAAGAATGAGCAGCCAAACACCAGATATGCAGCAGATGGTGAATATTATTACAGAGGTGCTACCTAGGCCAGAAAAGAAATGAAGCTCGGAAAGATGAGTACACTGGTGCTGTCTAGGCCAGAAAGAAATGCATAATATGGTACCTTCAGGGACAGGGGGTTCATGAGTGCCATTAGGGTCCGGAGTATAAAGAAGAATGACTGCTTCGAGAGATTTCAGAGCCAACAACCTCACTCCACCACTGCCTGCCTGGAAGTATGAAACCAAAACAAATACAGCTCGATCTTTCGGAAACAAAAATAAAAAATAAACACTCGGACATTTTGACCAGTATGATCCACCTGAAATGCTAAGGAGAGAATCTTTTCCTTGAATTCTTGCACAGACACCCAAGACGACTTGAGCATTTCACCCAACTCGCTGGTATAAAGACCCTACATATCAGCAAAAGATATCAACAGGGATAATGCAAATCAGCTGAGGAATCAGTACACGATACTGGAGTATACCACCCAAAGAATCAATCAAATGAGTCCCTTGCACTCACAACGCGAGATTCCACATCCTCCGGAAACCACACAGAACTAAAAAAATCGTACCGACCTGGAGTGCAATCTTTCGGAGGGTATGCTGAAACAGACAAATGCCACACTTGATGGCCTGCTTAGCAACAGCCGGCGTAGGATCCTCCACAACTCTCATCAGCACGGGGACGATCTCCGGCACCAACTCCACGCGCTTCATCCCTATTTCTCCTATAATCCTACTCAAGAAAGAGACAATCAAGCAATTCACAGTCACTAATACAATTCCAAACAAGCTAGCCGAGAAAGGTTCGAAGTAATTAGGGTTTCAAAGGAGAGGGGCGGTTACTCGGAGACTATCTTGCGCACCGGAGGGCTCTCATCGGACTGCAGCTCGAAGAGGCGAGGGAGAAACTCCGCGAACAGGGAATCGGCGCCTTCTCTCTCCTCTTCTTTGTCGCCGAGGATAGTTTGGTAAAATCCGCGCAGTGTATCGAGCTTCGCGGGAGTGTCGATGGCCGACTCGGCCGAGTCGAGGAGACTCGCCAGCCTCGAGGTCCAACTCATTCTCCCTGCTGAGTTGGGATTTTTTTTTTTTTAGCGCGCGCCCTAGCTTTGATGCGCCGGTAGAATTAAGAGGAGGGGAGGAGACGGAATTTTCGGAACCGGTAGTAGTATTATGCGTTGTTGGGCCCAAAAGTCGGGTATGGATTGGGTACGGAATGCCACTATTCCGAATCGATTCCGAATCGTTTGGAATGAAGATACGCTGAGACTTTTTTGCAAACACGCGTGTTATTATCATCGACGGGGACTTGCCGTTTTTACAAAAATAAATGCCATTATCACATAACTAATCTTGCCATTATCACATACTTGCGCTTGCCGCTGCGGTCCCCTTTCAGTCCAAACCGTCCGGAATCAATTCCTTCACTCCGTACATAATCCAAACCCCCAAAAGCCCATCTTGACCGTTGGAATACTGTACGAATAATCGGGATCGCTACGATTTTTTTTAAAGAAATTTAAGAGGGGTTGCCTAAACTCTAGATTTTTAACGTTTTTATTATTAAAAAATGGGATAGGATTTATTGTTATCCTCCCTACTCTCTACGACTATACCGATAAGAGAATGGAAAATTGTTGAGGTAAGTCATCTTTGACGGGATCAACTGTTCTAAATTAAATAAGAAATTCTGATTTTGAATTATTATGAAGAGAACAATGTTAAATACTTGATGGGAGAATTGTTACTATTGAAAAATTATAATCATTCAAATAGTTGTGTCAATAAATATTCGATTATTGCATAATATCAACCAAAAAAATCTATGTACTATTGGTAGTCAACAAAGTTCTTGTACAACTTGGAAAAGCAAATGGTCGAAGAGGTCTGATCCGAACTCGGAACAGATCTCTTCAAGACCTTGGAATCCGGATGTTGTCTTCTCTACCCAGTTAGACTCATCCATTTCTGCTTCTGATAACTCCCATAGCTTCCTTTCAAGTTCTACAATGTACTCCTCAAATTCGATACCGCGATTCTCAGCCAATCCACAAGAATCCTTTCTCTTCGCTGCTTCTTGACCACCAATTTTCTTAATCCGGCTACCTTTAAATTCTTTCTTTCGAATTGGATCTTTGAGCATAACATCATCTGCTAAAAAACATACAAGGTCAACAAAATTATCACTTCCAAGTTGTGAGTCCATCGGGTCCTACACACAAATCATACACCCACCGACGCAAATTAACATAAAATTACAGAGAATTGAAAAAACTTAAGACAAAAGATAAGTTTATGTTTTTGTCTTAATTATGAAAGATTAGGTTATTAATAAAGATTAATCGGTTCTATTTATAGTAAATTTTATTTCCTCTAGCTATCTTTTTAATTTAGATATAGAACTCCTAATATGATGTTCAAACGACTTTTATCTATCTAATATCGGAAAACCAACTAGCCGAAATTTTGATGGTGCACAAAGTTCAACCAGGAACTGGGATAAAAACCCAGAATCATGAACTGGACTTCGAGCTCACCTGAAAATTTGAGTCGCCGGCGACGTCCGGAGGAATTTTCTTTGAGATCAAGAACAGAGACGGGACTAGACCCCTCGCAGCTAAACACAGACTCCTCAACTTCTCCATTCCCATTTTCCTTATAGTTCCTCCTCCTCGTCTTCTTCTGCTTCATCTTCTTCATGATCTTGGACTCCACAAGTACTTCCTTCTCATTTACCGGCTTCAACATTGGACACCTCGCCTCCGACCTCTGCCCCACCGGTACTTTCTTCTTACCCACGCAACCACCAGGGTTAGACTTGGACACTCTCGGAGCTTCCCTGTGCTGGTTCTTCTCTTTCTTGATGGCCTTCGGTTTCTGCCGGCCACCCACTTCGGGGCTCCTCTTCTCGGTGGCCCTCTCCTTGGAATCGTTGACTAAGACCACGACATGGTTCTGCTTCCTCGGAGTCAACGGCCCCGGTGGCTCTCTAAAGGAGACCGACGTTCTAACCCGCCGGTGGCTGGGAGCCATTCCTCCTGCTTCTTCTGGCTGTTGTGGCTTGGAGTAATCGAGTTCGAGGAGCAAGTAGTCCATGAAATTTACTGACCTGCTCAAAACAATAAATCATTATGGTCACTGCATAATTTTACTATTAATTAATTTCTCCAAAATATGTAAAGGATATTTGAACACCAATTTGTTAAATAAAGCAAAATGAACAAGGCATGAACGATGTGATCATCGTGCTAGCAACAAACATTTAGATCAACAAGTAAAAAAGTGATCAACGAGTATTTAGTCTAACAGTACAAAACGTATGATGATTTGATAGAGAACCAGGGTTCAAACACCGTCAATGTGTAATTGCGTGTAAAAATTTACTTTTAAAAATATTAACAAGAGAGTGGCTCTAATTTATGCTCTTGAGTTCAAGTCATTAAAAATGTTTAACAAGTTTGACACCATTCAAATGTCTTATTGTACTCGAACTTAGATTATTCGGCTCCAAAACTAGATGTAAGTACCTAGTATATAAAATTTCTTACTTGCTTCGCCTAACCGCGTCCTCCAGTGGACCAACCCATTTGGTGCTCAGAGGAAGCGAGTCCAACCCCATCAACCTTGCCACCACTCCGGGAGCAGCAGCAGCAATAACAACAGGTGGAGGTTTCAACTCGGCCACCGTCTTTAGTCGCCGGGACGGCGTCTTTACGGGCTCGGAGATGATGTCATCCAGGTGATGGTGTTCCTCGAGACTTCCTTTGCACAGAAGCACCTTGAGGACACAAGAGAAGCACCCGGAACCTGATGAAGGTGCTCCGTTCTTTGGACGTCCCACTCCCATTAATTGGTTTGGTGATGTGTTTGTGTCTCTTGGAAATGGCGAGGGAGGGGGATGGAAAATTATTGAAGGAGGGGGAGACAAGGTGGAATTGACAGGGAGGAGATGAAGGCTTAAGAGTCAATGGAGTTAAGGAGGGGAACTGTAGAGTTGGGGAGTAGAATAGAAGGATAGTTAATAACATGTTGAGGAATTTAAAAAGGTGTATTGTTTTTTTTTAATTATTCAACAAATCCACAATGCCATCTAATCTGACCTCGTCTAGTTGGCGGAAAATCATTGAGATCAACTATTAGCGATTTGTTCAAGTTTAACTAAGAGATCTCGAGTTTCGAATCTTGACAATTCAGCTTAATACTTGTTGGAAAAACTAATTAAGAGGTCTCGAGTTTCGAGCCTTGAAAATTCAGCTTAATACTTATTGGAAAAATTATTATCTTATTTGACTCGAACTCAAATTAACCGATTCGGTGAATGTCTGTCCAAATACCGGGTGTTACACACCAAAAAAATCTAATCTCAAATTGTGTCGTACCACAAAAAGACTATAAAAGTCATGCTACAGTTATATTCTTAATTTTTTAAAGTAAATTTTACACCAATAATTTATTTTATCAAAGTTTAAAATCTAAACCGTTGATAAATTCTCATACGATTTGTGCGATTAGGTTAGCCAGTTGTATCATTAACGAAAGATCGTACTTACAAAATCGGATTGCTTCGCAATTTAGAGTTGGTCAAACTACCTCACATATCTTACGTAGTTTTTTTTTCCTTCTAAAAAAAACGTAGGATATGTGAATACAATATTATCTAATAAGAATCTTAAAAACAATTTATCTAATGAGAATAATACGATAAAGAGGAATGAATGGATGGATTGGGCTTGAAGAAACGCAGAAGCGGGACTTGTGTTTAAATGCTATTTTAGATTTTTTTTTCCCTTCCATTTTTGTGTCAGGGAGAAGTGGGAAGGTCAGTAGATTGATTAATGATTATTGAAATTCTGTTTTTTCTTGTTTTGGTCGTGGAGTTCACACTGAGGAAGGATGGAAACAGAAATGTTTTATTTATGATTATGACAATATGCTACTTTTATTAATGTGTCGTGGGCCCTACTTATGATAATGTATTATGTGTCGTTTATTAATTTGTACTTTTTATTATTTGCAGATTTGTGTAATAATGCATATGCAAAGTTCACTTGGGTTGCTGTCCTCTACATAGATTGCGGGATTAGCTACTTTGGCGTACATGGTATCATTATGAAATATATAGTAAAATTAATGAGCCTTATTGATAATGAGAATTAAATTTTTAATATACTTGCCTAACTTCATTATATACTTGATCAACTAAAGTTGTTCTAACTTAACGTTCCAACTTAACAAAAATATCTCGAGTTCGAAAACTACGAAATGTAGCGATGTTAGTACTTATTATGAAAGCTTTGATATCATGCAAAGGTATTATGTAGATTGAACTTGAAGTGTTCGGATATCAAGTAATTGGTGAGTGGAGTGTCTGAATTTATATGCCATGTAGTTTCCGCCAAAACATTACGGTGCTCGGAACTATTATTATTGGTCACTTATTAACCAACACTGCAAATCGTCTGATTATTGCCAAGCAGTGTTAATGCTTGTTGTCTGATTAAAATAAGGAAGCTATACGAAATCGTTCAAATTTCAAGTGGGAATGGACCAGGGAGGGAGGCAACATGTTTGAATCGTAATTGTTGACTCTTTTATTGGTCCACCCTACCCATTTCACACTGGGCTCAACTTTTTGGACCACGGTCTTGGTGCCAGTCTTCGTAATCGTACTGCAATTTTTTTTAAAAATGTAAGTTCTAATAAAAGTTGAGAAAAATATGAAATGGAAGTCACAAAGTTCCCAACCCACCGACTGTGCTGCCTACTGGGTCATTACAAGGTCCCCACAATTAATTTCGGCTAGATTTGGGCCCATTGTTTTTTTTAAGCTAACTCAGGGTCCATTCGTGTGTCAAAATAGGGCCTGTGCATCATGATGAGAAAGCTACCAAGACATCACAAATAGAAGAAAAACATTCCCAACAAAAGCACACTTTAGTACCATATAGTATCATCGATTATCATTTGGGTACCGTGTAATTTAAAACTCATAGAACATGTCCAACTTAATTCAATTTTTATTACTTAGCGGACCCGAGATCTGGTCCAGAATTTTTTGGGCAAAAGACGTCGTTTTGACGCCTACGTGGAGTGCCACGTGGTAGTGACTAGGATTAGTGATGCTGATGTGGCAGTGGGTAAATTATAAAATAATACTAATTTGTTTATGCTTTTTTTTTTAAAACCCTTTCGTCCTCCTCCTCTCCTTCTTCCTTCGTCCCTCTGCCTCTCTCTCTCCTCATCCAAGCATGAAACAGGAAACATACTTTAGTCCAGGGACTCTCTCTGTCCCCATATTGTCCCCTAGTTCCTGAGGCATTTCTTGTCGTTCTTGTGGAAAAGGGAGGAGGCGGTCGATGGAAAGAGCCCATTTGATTGAAATGGTGGAATTTGGAAGGGGTTATGCATGGCATGAGCCGTTACAGACATTCCCAAAGGGATTAACCCTCTCCAAGATCCATTGATTTGCCATTTTTCTTTTTCTTCTTTATTCTCTCTTCCTTTTCCTCGGTATTAATTATTTGATAATTAGATGGTAGGATTCGAAAGAGTTTGGTTTCCTTACAGTGTCACCGATTAGATCTAAAAATGATCATTTTACGCAGGAGGTTTCATAAGAACGATAGTTGGAGGTGGAGTGTTGTTGTGTTTGTGTTTCTATTTGGGAGGTTTTAGTTGGAGTTGAATTTTTAGTATTTTGTTAAGGGACAATTTTTGTAATTTTAGAACTCAGGGGCATGA
Organism: Hypericum androsaemum; assembly: GCA_963995505.1. Taxonomy (NCBI): domain Eukaryota; kingdom Viridiplantae; phylum Streptophyta; class Magnoliopsida; order Malpighiales; family Hypericaceae; genus Hypericum; species Hypericum androsaemum. The sequence continues at coordinate 14,801,941 of OZ023195.1, forward strand.
GCGAGAGGCAGAGGGACGAAGGAAGAAGGAGAGGAGGAGAACGTAAGAGTTTAAAAAAAATTAGAAAAAAGTTTATTTTAGTATCCTATAGTATAGCTTAAAATTATTTTAGTACCCTGTGGTAAAAAACTGACCAATCGAGTCATAATTATTCCAATTAACATCACTTAGGTTCACAGGCAACTGCCCAGACCCAACCCATCCAAACGACGTCATTGTATGACGTGGCATGCCATGTCAGATTTTATTTGATACATGTACACACGACATGGTAAGATGGTAAATATCAAAATAATCATTAATTATTTATAATATTTATTAAAAAACCCATTACTTCCCTCGTCGTCTTCTCTCTCTCTCTCTCTCTCTCTCTCTCTCTCTCCCTCCCATTTCCCGAAGCCAACAACTTAACTGTCCAACCCTATCTCTCCAATAACGGGAAGAAGATCCCTCTCGCACGAAGACCGACGCCGAGTGGGATAGGAGATCGGCGAGGACTGCCCGACTCGTACCTCACTTTTTAAGCTCGGCGATAAGGTCCTCACGCTCCACTCCTTTGCGACCGACGAGGACTGCCTAGCCCATCTATACCCACTTTCATCCGTACCATCGCCGGCATCGACCTCAACCACAGGGACATCGCCTGGTACCTCCCCAAGGAGCTGGGCCTGCTCTCTGATCTGACATCAGTTCGTCGACCTCAATTCGTCGTGGGTTTGCTTTTGACAAAGCCGGCGATGGAGGTTGAGGGAGATGGGAGCTTTGGGCTTGTTCCCTTTGGATTATTTAATCTGGGTGGAGGATGAGCGTGAGGAGAAATCAAGTTGATTTCAATCAGGTGGTCTTGAAGTTGATTTCGTTGCCGATGGGTTTTCGAGAGTGGACGGGGATGATCGAGGAAGTTTCGGTGGTGGAAACGGTGGCGTCGAGGACAAGTTACGTCAGTTTTATGTGTTATATAAGAGAATTGTGAAATAAATAACAATGATCAGAGTGGTGCAGCGGTCGTTCTCATGACTCTGAGGTCAGAGGTTGGAAACCAACTTTTTGCAAACAAGTATTAAATTGTACTTTGGAATAATTATCAATAAATTTGGGATTATTTTAGTATTTTGCCATCTTGCCACTTTATATGTACATGTATCAAACATGCCACGTCATACATAAAATGACTTCGTTTTGATAGGTTGGGTCCAGGCAGCTGCCCGTAGACCTAAGTGATGTTAATTGGAATAAGTATGACTCAATTTGTTAATTTTTTACCACATAGTACTAAAGTGATTTTATGCTATGCCATAGGGTACTAAAGTAGACTTTTTCTAAAAAATTATAAACAAAATAAGTATTATTTTGTAATTTACCTACCGTCACGCCAGCTTCGATTAATCTCAGTCAGTACCACGTGGCACTCGACGTAGATGTGAAAACGACATCGTTTGTCCAAAAAACCCGAACCGGACTCTAGGTCTGCCAAATAATAAAAAGGGAAAATCTATTTTAGTACCCTGTAGTATCGCAAAAAATTATTTTAGTACCCTGTAGTAAAAAACTTATAAATCGAGTCAAACCATAGCCAATTTACATCAATTAGGTCCACAGAGAGTGTACTAGTGTGATGTAAATTGGCAGTTGCCCAAGGACATAAGTGATATAAAAATTGGCTGCAGTTTGACTCAATTGATAGGTTTTTTTATCACAGGGTACTAAAATAATTTTGGGCTATACCACAGGATACTAAAGTAGACTTTTTTCATAAAATTTGAATTAAGTTGGACCGATTTTATGAGTTTTAAACCATATAGTACTCAAGTGATAATTGATGATACAACAAAGTACTAAAGTATACTTTTTCCAAAAAATAGAAAGCCACCAAGAATGAAAACCCTAGATTAAGTAAGATTGCATGTTTGAGTCCTTAATTTAGCGGTCTAGTAATTGTCAACATAACTCTTTTATTATGCATCCCTTCTCTAGATATTTTTGCAAAGTTTACAATGCAATTATTAAGATTGAAACTTTTTTTTTAGAATTATTAAGATTGAAACTTGGGTGCTTAATTTTCATGTACGTTAACTACGACCGGTATTACATATAAATACATACTATTCCTGCTAATTAGTAATTATTAAGATTGAAACTTGGGTGCTTAATTTTCATGTACGTTAACTAGGACTGGTATTACATATAAATACATACTATTCCTGATAATTTCTATGACCCAAAACGGGAAAATAAAAACTCTATTTCCGTAAATCAATAGTCCAATATCTTGAACCTTAGTCGATCAATAATTTTCTTTTTTATAAAATTTAATTAACATGCTGGACCTCCAAAGTTCCATGCACATAAAGAAAATTTTGTTGTCTACTATTATTCAAATCAGCACTATTTTTCAAGGGTCCACGGCGCCGACCAGTCGTTTTGAATTTTTTGTTTGTTTGTCACATTATTGACTGTTGGGCCAAACCACTGTACAATGATTGACCGATGACACTCCCACGTTTTTCCAATTGCATATTTATTTGCTACTCCGTTTTTGCTTTCAGAGACAACAAGCTAGTTCCACGAGTTTGTCTACTATTTGGCTCTTCATCAAACTATTCAGTTTCGGAATAATTTTGTACTAATTTAAATTTGAATCGAATCGGACAAAATACGATAAATTCTATGCGCAGCGTGCTAAGGTTATTAAGACACTTGGAAGTCACAGTAGTGGACCATATAGTTCGTGAATCTCCACTAAGATATGATGACTTCTCAAAGCAATAGGTAGTTGGAGTTTAACGAGTCATGTTATTCATTTTTTTCGTAAGGCTACCCACAACGGAGCCTTGCTACGATCGATCGTAGCTAGTGGACAAGGGAAAAGGAAAAAAACGAAAAGGGAAGTCGAGCGCTCGCGTGCAGGAGTGGTCGGCCGCTCTTGACACGCGGCCGCTCGTGGTCGACGTGGCCTTTTTTTTAAACCTATTCTATCTACTTAGTAACACTTGGCATAATTTAATTAGTTGAAAATAATTTTTATAGATATTAATTTTGTGGCTTTGATAATTCAAGTTAATTTATGACCAAAATATTTTAAATAATATAAAAATTCATATTTTTCAATTCTCTATAAATAGAGCCCAATGTTGATATATTTGCATCACAATGTCTTAAATTCTCTCTTCCTTTACTATATTTTAGTCTCTTCCTTAATCACCCACTCTCTTTAAAAATTTTCTGTTATGGATCCTAATGATTCTAATCCTCCAAATTATCAACCATATGATTCTTTTTATTATCCTCCATCTTATCCAAATTATCAACCGTCGCTACTCACTGGTCAAATCATCTTTGGATCCCATTCCTCCCAATTAAAGTAAATTATCCCGTAGCTACTCACTGGTCAAATCATCTTTGGATCCCATTCCTCCCAATTAAAGTAAATTATCCCGTAGCTACTCACTGGTCAAATCAACTTTGGATCCCATTCCTCCCAATTAAAGTAATTTATCTCGTAGCTACTCACTGGTCAAATCAACTTTGGATCCCATTCCTCCCAATTAAAGTAAATTATCCCGTAGCTACTCACTGGTCAAATCAACTTTGGATTCCATACAAACCCAACTTTGCTATATATATTTGGGTGCCAATCATACTTAAACATACCAAACATCCTTCCCTATCATACTTCACCAACATGTCTTACAGTGAAAGCACATCAGTTGAGTCATGTTCTGACTCTAGTTCTGATGATGCACTCACCGTAGATTTTTCTGAATGGGTGACTCGATCCCGTCAACACTACCAATAAATTGATCGTGTACTCTATGATACGTTCGTGAATCAAACTCCCCAACGACGAAGGCGATACATCAATAGGGAACGTGAAGTTGGTGAGGAACGGTTGATGAAGGACTATTTTGTCAGCAGTCCAACGTATCCACCAGAGATCTTCCGACATAGGTTTCGTATGCAAAGATTATTATTCATTCGTATCGTGGATGCCGTTAGTGCTTCTGATGAATATTTTCAACAAAGACCAGATGCTACAAGTAGACAAGGTCTTTCAGCATTGCAGAAATGTACTACATCCATATGGGTATTAGCGTATGGGACAGCTACCAATGTCGTTGATGAATACTTGAGAATTGGTGCGTCTACAACACGGTTTACTCTCATAAAGTTCGTAGAAGCTGTCATTTTTTACTTTGGTAACGAGTACCTGAGAAGGTCTAATGAATAATATTTGGCAAGATTACTTTATGTTGGGGAGCAACGTGGATTCCCAGGCATGATAGGGAGTATTGACTGCATGCATTGGGAATGGAAAAATTGTCCTACTGCATGGGCTGGTCGGTATGAAGGAAGGAGTAGAAATGCAATAATAATTTTGGAGATGGCTGCATCATTTGACTTATGGATATGTCATGCTTTCTTTGGAACACCAGGTACATGCAATGATATTAATATTCTTCATCGATCTCCTATTTTTAGTGATATTTTGGAAGGCCGAGCACCAAAAGTGGATTACATTGTCAACGGTCGGTAAAGTGATATGGCATATTATCTCACTGATGGGATATAACCTTCATGGGCTGCATTTGTCAAGTCGATTACATCTCCAACAATCCAAAAGCATAAGTTGTTCGCTAAGCATCAAAAGGCTGCTAGAAAGGATGTGGAGCGAGCATTTGGAGTTCTAAAAGCTCGTTTTGCATTCATTAAACACCCATGTCTTCTGTGGGACAAGGATTTAATGGAAAAAATAATGATAGCTTGTATCATATTGCATAATATGATAGTAGAGGATGAACGCGACACATATCTCCATTATTATGATCCGACAGAATTTGTCAATGACAGACCAAGAAGAAGAACAAATGAAGAACAAGGAGGGGATGATGGAGAACCTTTTTAATTCTCCACTGAACGCATCGGAAGCCTATCAAACTATATGTCCGCTAGGAAACAAATTCGCAATAGAGAAGCTCATAACGCTCTTAGAAGTGATTTAATTGAGCATATTTGGCAATCCAATTTAATTTTTTAATAATCTCTTTCGTAATTATAATTTATCATTTGAGTAAATTAATTTATCATTTAATTTATGTAGCACTAATTTTTAATTGCAACTAATATAATTTTAATTTTGTTAGTTTTAATTAAAATTTTAATCATTTCTTAATACGTATTACAAATTAATTACGAATTAATCATTTCCGTGTACTTGTTATAAATTTATATAAACGAAAAAGATAGTGGATTAATACGTGGAGGAGAGAGAAATTAATTATTTATTCTGTGACCTAGGTTGGGATGAGTTGTTGTTGTGGGTAGTAAATATTTAGTTGGATTAGGTTGGGAATAGATGCGAGAGAAATTAATATTTTATTCCGTGACCTAGGCTGAGATGGGTTGCCGTAGTTGGTATTCTAAAGGAGATTTTATTTTGAACCAATTTCTCAAAGGATATTGGAATGAGGCTTGTCTAGCAAAAAAAATAATTAATTTTATGATGATCATAATTAATTAATATTCAAAATATGAACTAAACTTGTAAGTTTTGTTATAAATATAGAAAAATATAAAATAAGTATATGAAATTATGTTGTCCAAAAACACACCCTGTGGTTAGATTAGATCCCATACACAACAATTGAAGAAAAAACATGTTTTTTTATTACTACAATTACTGAATTACAAACCTTGGGACCCATCACTGTAGGGGAATGATGCAGTTCTCTGTCATCTCATCATAATGAGAAGACAAATTTGGCAACCCTTAAAATTAGGAAATAAAACGAGTTACACGCCTATTGTTAATTAAAGACAACAAAGTAGACCACGAAATATCTCAATGATCACTTTTCCTTCCCAGAAGGGGTTTAAGGTCTGTTTGGTGTTACTATTTATCACATTTTGTAAAAAAAGTATCCGATTTTAAAGTATTGCGGGGACGGTGTCCACGTGGCACGGACGCCAAAAAAAGTCAGATCTTGGACCAAGATCTGACTTTTTTTGACGGATGACCAAAATCTGACTTTTTAAGTCAGATTTAACATCCGACTAACAAAGTCGGATCTTGGTCCAAGATCTGACTTTTTTAGTCAGTTCTTGGTCGATAAGCCACATCCGAAATCTGTAAAGTAGATTTCGCATATGGCCTATATAATGGATACCTCGCAGAGGTTTTTTTCATTCGTTTGTCCTGCCATAGAAGACTCTGCCCAAAACCAGGTAAATTAATTTACTTACATATTTTGATATATATGTAGAGTTTGTTCATTAATTAAAAATAATTAGTATATTTTAGCTTTGAAATTATTAATTCCTCCTATTTTTCAGCATGGCCATTAATAGTCGTTCTACTAAGAAAATATTATTTGTTAAAACATAGATATGCCTACATATCTTACATGCAAGCAATTCAATTTTTTTATTATTAATAATTTAACTTTATCTACAAAAATATGTGTAGAGTTATTCATTAATTAAGAATAATTAGTATATTTTAGCTCATACTATGTACATAATGTAAGAGAATATTGAAAATAAATTATCTATTTTTAGTGGATGTTTTAGATATACTAAATTTAGGCAAAAATCATCGTTGTTTATCAACTTTTCTCGAAATATTTTTTTTAATATTGAGAAGAACATTGGTGGCCGACCTTGGCATATTTTTTTAGTGTGTTATCTCATCGTTTAAAATTTTGTGGGTGTGCGGATTTTATAAACTGACCAACCCCAATGGCCCGACCAGTTTAATTAGTCGGGCCGGTCGGGCCGGTCGGACTGGTCGGGCCAGTCAGGTCGGTCGGAGTACGAGTATGTTTTCTTAGTAAATTCTAATTAGTCCAACTAGTCTGATTAGTCTGACCAATCCGACCGGAACGATCAGTCAGATTGTGATTTTTTTCTTGGTAAATTCTGGATGGTCGAGTACAAAAAGTGACCACCCTTTCAGTCTGACTAAATTTCATCTGGTTCTTAAGGTGGTCTCTGACCAAAAAATTGATGGAGAAGAATATATATTTATATGATATTTTTGTTAATATAAATTATGTTTTGTTTTACTAATATAGAATTGTTTGTTGTAGTATTCATAATGGCTAACCGGGTTATAAAAATAAAGTTGAAATACGATGGAGTAATTTTTAACAACAATGAAATCAGTTTTGATTACCAAGGTGGTGAGAAAGAGAAGTTAAAGTTTCATGCATCATTTGTTAGATACAATATCTTGCGAAAAAATGTAAATGAAAAGATCCCAATAGGTCCAAATGAAGAATTTGGGCCATTGGTATTTAGATGTCCATTTGGAAGAGGACAATTTGGTCCAATATTTATTAACGACGATGAAGATGTTAGGATAATACTGCAGACCATGATTAACTTTTTTGGACCAATGGTGAAGGAGATTAAGCTTACAATTATTGTGGAAAAGAGGGTTAATAATTACAACCCGTTTGTCGTTGAAGAGAGTCAGTTCTTGAGTGGTGGTGATAATTACTATGAAGCTGGTACGTCCACGGGGATGGCTATTGCTCATGAACCAATATTTGATTGGTTTGAAAATGATCCTAGAGAGACGGGTCCATATGCCACATACAATTTTGATCGTGAAGACAAAGCAGAAGAAGTAGAAGATAAAGACGAAGATGAAGCAGAAGAAAACGAAGATGAAGAAGAAGAAGAAGTAAAAGAAGAGGAACAACAATACCGAGAACAACAATACAGTGAACTCACTCTAACTGATCCCGGTGAACAATCATCGATGACTGTTTGTGCTGAAGAATGGGATTGCGACCGAGCAATAGACGAAAGTTATTCTGGTTTGTTGAAAGAGAGTACGATTTGGAAGAGCAAATTTGATGCAAAGAGGGAGATCGAGGCGTGTAATGAAAGATGGGCGTGAGTTTGTCCGAAAAGAAACAAGGCCATAAACTTTCTCTGTGAAGTGTAAAAAATGGGAGACAGATGATTGCAAATGGGAGATCCATGTCTCACAGGAAAGAAGGGGCACACTTTTCAGTCTTTGGAAAATCGTGAAACACACCTACTCCCATACCTGTGGTTGCCTACGAAAGTCGCAGGATCATAAACAACTCACTTCTGCTTTCATTGCACAAATTATTAAGAAACGAGTAGAGGAACAACCAAAAATTCGTGTGGCCACTTTAAGGTCAGAGATCCACGACCATATGAAGTTTAGACCCTCGTAAACGAAGACTTGGTAGGCAAAAGAGAAGGCGTTTCAAGATTTATGGGGGGATTGGCAAGAATCTTACAATCGCCTTCCGCAATAGTTTGCAGCATGCAAGGCAAATAATCCTGGAACTGTTGTTGAATGGGAATATTATCGCACCCTCCCTGGTTGCGACCATTACATGGAAGCACTGATGCTTGGAACAAAGATCGTTAAGCAAGTTTTTTGGAGCTTCAAGCCTTGCATTGAAGCTTTCAAACATTGCATGCCTGTCTTGGAGATTGATGGAACGTTCTTGTATGGAAAATACAAGCATGTCCTCCTGATCGCCACTACAATTGATGGTAATAATGCTATAATTCCAATAGCATTTGCTCTGGTAGAGGGTGAGAACACGGATAGTTGGCCGTGGTTCATGAAACAAGTCCGGAAGCACGTCACGCTTGGCCGACATGAAATATGTGTTATTTCTTATCGACATGCTGGCATATTAAAGATAATGGATACGGAGTATGGTTGGGGAGAAGATAGTGATACCACCCATCCATATTGTCTTCGACACGTAGCAAGCAATCTTAACAAACACTTTAAAAACGATGCCATGAAGAATGTCATGAAGATTGCAGGTGACATGCACAAATATTTTGTAGTCTAAAACTATTTTACAAGTTGTTACTCCACATTTAATATTTTTACTATGTTGGTTGTAGGAATGCAAGCTCAACTGTGGAAGTTGAAAGCTAACATGCGAAAAATATGAAATGTCGACCATGAGGTGTTCAACTGGATGTATGAACAGGAATTGCCCAAGTGGAGCTTAGCATGGGATGGCCGACGCCGATATGGTAACATGACAACGAATATTGCTGAGTGCGTAAATATGATCTTCAAAAAAGTTCGTCGTTTACAGGTGACGGCCTTGGTGGCAGAGATATTTAACAAGCTAACTGAATATTTTGAAGATAGATCAAGTAAGTGTATGAAAGAGAGCTGTACTGGCAAAATATTGATGTCACAGAAGCTCCTAAACAGGTTAGAGCGGTGGGAGGAAAGGCCAATGGACATAGAGTGCAGGTTTCTGACAGTACAATTGGATCGTACGAAGTTCGCACTGGGTACGATATGAGAAGATAAAAGGGGGACAGAAAGTATTCAGTTAATCTTTCCACAGGATTTTGTGGCTGCGGCAAATTTCAGGCTTACCACTATCCGTGCTCACATGTGATGGCGTGTTGTACTAAACTTGGCATCGATTACAAGATATTTGTGGATAAGTATTATCCCTGGAAACCACGCAAGCTTGCTACCAACTGAAGTTTGTTTCTCTGGGCAATCCTAAATATTTGCCGTATCCTGAAGATCCAATGGTTGTAAGGCTCATTCCAGATGAAAGATTAGCGAGGGGTAGAGGACAACCACAGAAGCGCATACATAATAAAATGGATACAGTGCCTTTCGTCCGCTGTACGTTCTGTAAAGCAAGGGATCACACAAAAGCCAATTGTACTGATATAAAAGCAGTTGCGGCGGCAAGAGCGGCTAAAGCGGCAGCTGTATCCGGAGGGGCTATGTCACGACCCAAATCTGTGGTCGGTGACCGGCGCTAGACTTTGACTACTTAAATCACACATAAAGATCTAGCCAGCCTCAAACTTATTCAAATTCTTATAAATCTTAAACCATTAAACTTATAACTAAAACTTATATTATCTTGTATTTTAAATACCAAAATTTTACAACCAATTGTCAAGCTTTGTTCGATTAAATAAAATTAATATACTCTTAATAATTAAACATTTCCAAGATCAAAGCAAATCTTGTGACTACGGAGCTTCTAGATGAAAGAGCAAAATACAAATTGGAGACCTCGATGCAAGTCCTGGAGAATAAATCGGACTTGGTACGATCAGAGTAGATCTCCAAGCCAACACAACTCGTGTACGAGTTCCTGCAAAACTGTGGGTGGGGGAATGAGTATTTTGGAACACCCAGTAAACAAATAAGATATACATCGTAATTTATTTAGCTACTCAATGCACAAACATTCCTAAAACATGCATATAACTAATATGGCAAATAAATTATGTGGAGATGTACATTATTCAAAGATCATACTGACCAGATGACCAAATATAGCATATAATCACAAAATCACAAAAACATGAGCAAATTACGCAACGTCCCATTCCGTCACGCAATTTGATACCTGAACACATAATTCCAAAATCAAATCACAAAACTGGACGAACGTTCGGCAAGTTCTAGATAGTGTCACTCCAACTCCGACACGAGGATACCATATCTCAAAGGCGCCATCAGAATCTAACCCCGCCAGCCAAACAGATCATATCAGAATCTATTGTATCCTCAGTATATGTGCACATATGCCAACATCCCCCGTTGGTCACGGGTAGACCTCTGCCTACTAGAGGTCCATATCACAGAGCCAAGCCATCCATATAACAGACTTTCATATCATAACAAATTCATAGGCTCCCAAAATATATCAAACATATCCAGTGCCCCCGGGCCAGATTAAACAAACTTTCACAAATCATAATGTCATACCATATGCTCATATGACAAATTCACAAATGCACTCACGTTATCATATTCAAATCATGACAAATAAATAGAGTACGTTAAAGAAAGCAGGAGTCACATATTATTTGTTTACCGATTTTGGCTCAACAAATCATCTGGACCTCCTCCAACAAAATCTTCAAAAATATACCTCAAGCTTGTCACCTTCAAAATTGACGACCTCTATAATTCAGAAAATATTTATTTTATAATTCTTTTATCAATGCATTTCGGTTTTCATTATTACCAATTTATGAACTCATTACTCTAAATCACTCTGATTTCGTTTCCCTCTTCTCCTTTTATGGTCTTGCTAAAACCAGGTCCCAATATTTAGTTACCTTCCATTTTTGGTCTCCTCGGTTTACTTCTTTCTTTGATTTGGCTTTCCTTTTTATATCTTTTGTACTCTCTAAGTCCGTTAAAACTTTGAACATTAGTTTCTACCAAAAACTTCGAACGTAAGTACCTTCATTTCTTTATGGTTTTATTAACTAATTCAACATATTTAGCCATGGTCTTTTCGTCACTTGCTTGTTAATAAATTCAGCCAATTCAAACAACTAAAATACTGCCGTGAATACAATTAATCAAATCTAAGTGTTAACTTGATCAATTTAAGTGGCTCCTTTTCATTGTACAGTTAACTTAGCTTCTTCATTTCCCTACTCTTTAGCTTCTTCTTTTTTTTTTTCTCACTTAACTTCCTACTAATTGACTTCATTTAATAGCTATTGCCATAATTAATTACTATTTCTATCACAAGAATTAACATTAGAAACATTAAAGACTACCTTACCCAAGTGATTTCCGATGTCTTCCTAAGTGAGGTGCACTTGTAATTTCTTTTCCTCCTTTTTCTCCATGGTTTTCTCTTATTTTATTTTTCTGGTGCGTTTACTTTATTGTTTCCTAATATTTGTGTCCGTGATGTCCTTACAATAGAACTACTTTTAACCTCTTAAACAAGTAAAATACACCACCTCATGTTTTACTTTTGCTTTTGTGTCAATTTCTCTCACTTCCACGTTTTAGTCTACTTTTTTACCATTGCCACGTTTGTTTCCATTTATTTCCTTGTGTTGATTTTTTTTTCAATTCTAACTTATCCTATTTTATTTGGTTAACTTTATCTTTTTTTTCTTACCTTAGTTACTTTAGTTTTATACGATAATTATCTCTTACCTAAAATGTAGGCTTTACTAACGTACTTATCATCTCTTTTAAATTGTCCTTATATTTTCAATTTTTTTGTCAAAACTTTCAACACAAACTAATCGAATTTCTTGAATAGAAAATATCCATGACATGTTTAGTTAATTTGATACAATTAAAATTGTTTCACAAGATACTAATGTTTTCTTTCCACCATCCTTATTTAATTCACTTTTATTCATGATTTTCAATTACGAATGTGTATTCTATATTTTATTCCTCCTAAAGTCATTGTCACATCCATTATTAACACTTTAAACTATTGTAGGTCAAAATAGTATCTACTCAAATAATTACTTTATGTGATATTTTAGTATATTTTTATCTTATTGAATAACTTAGTATACCTGATTAAACTCAACTAAGTTCAACTTATTTGTCGGGTATTACATTCTTCCTTCCTTATAAAAATTCGGTCCCCGAATTTGCTTAGACAAAATTTTCTTGCCGACCATCTAAATAGACGAAGACTTAACTAATGTCTCCTCATAGGTCCTTGTAGTTTGTGCATTATTTTTTTTTCACCCTAGTTTGTAAATAAGAAGTTCGCGGTTCTGAATTTTTTTTGAACTTTCTGATTAAAGATCTCTCTGTTTTTTTTTGCATTTTCAATTTGCCAAATTTATCTAATCTTAATTATTTATTTTCGAACAATATAATGGTCATATAAATTTATCTAATACCTATACGTGACTTTCATGTAACAACATCACCATTGTTGTGGCAAATCTAACATTTTACTAACTCAATCTACTCGAAATTCTCAAATTGGTCAATGTATTAAGGATTGAGTCTATACCTTCTTCCAAACTCATTCTCCCTTCGACACATGAGATTTTGAGCTTCTCACATTAAACTTTATATTTTTTATCTTCAAACTAAATAATATAACTCACTTAGATCCAAAGAAGTTTGTAACACAACGTAACTTATTAAATTACTCTTGTAATATAATGTAACTTATTAAATTACTCTTTTTACTTACCTTAATTGATTACAAAGTTGATCTTCAGATTTTCTCGTATTAACTATAATCCTTACCAAAAGTACACGATATACTTGTGTCTTAACAATATAGGCCAATTTCCAACATCATGTCATACTCATTCTCAATTTCCCTACTTTGAGTCATATGTGTTTCCTCATGTTAATCTATTATTTTTTTCTCATACGAGTCTTTTCATGTATTCTCCAAAGAATATAAGATCGAAGTATCTCCTAAGATCAAAGTTTCTCTTACTTATTAGTTATTTGATCGTTCTTCTAGTTCCACCATTTAGTTGACTAATTTTTTAAATTTCTTATCCAATACCACAACACTAATCATAAAAGTTACATTGATCTTATGCCTCAACCATACTGGTTAATTCTCAAACACTAATTATCCCATTAAATTATCACACATACTTTCACAAAATTTTGAACTTATTGTATTCAATTTCATGTCATATACATTTGCAAAAGGGTGTAATTCCAAATTTAATACTTTCTGACATTATCAAGAAGTTAGTCAAAACTTCTATTATCTCTTTTCATCATTTTTTTTCTTAGACTTAAACTTACTTATGCCCAATGTTGTAATCAACATATCTCCCAAATATCTTGTTATACTTATAATTCTTTCGATAAATTTGTCTTTTTTTTGTCATACATTCGGTAGTTTTACTCAACCCTGATTCAGGTCATCTCTAGACCGCATGTTCAGTAGTTTTACCAATTCATTCAATCAGCCAAACATTCTGAAATTGTACACAAGTTTGACTATTAATTCTTAATGGTTTTATCACCATGACACAACCCCAAAGGCTTTTTGGTTCCTAAAATTACATTTATCTATTCGTTTAACAAGGAACATAATCGCTTTAACAACATACCAAACCTAATCATCTCCTCCAAAATCAGATATACTAACTTAAATCCATGAACATTTCATCATAATCATCAAACTCCGAATAATGTCTTTCTTTATCACTAACACACTCACTGGGATTAACTTTAAATATAACTAAAATTCTATGATGTTCATTATGTCAATTGTATTATCTTCTTGTGCTCTTATTCATTATCCATAGGAATATAATATTTCAATATGGCCATAAATTTATTTCTGTTATGCTTGAGCACTCAGATCATAATCCTTATGAAAATTTTTATCATACTGATGAACCAGATAACATATCGCTCCCATATAGTACATATACTAAGTTCTAAAGATTGTGTAGAATATGTCTTCTTTCATTAGCACGATAACCTTATGTCATTAATCTTATATTTGGATAAACTACCTTAAAGATTTTACTAACTTGGATCTTTGTTCATTAAGTTTGCTTAACTTTTTTCCTTAAATAAATTCATACTTCATAGTGATACAAATATTACACTTATCTTGTTGTAAAAATATCATACTACTCAATCTTTTTTCCTAATACAAAGTAGTTCATCATCCACCAAAATTTCTCATAAATTTTCTTTCCCAACTTAAGTCTTATTGCCCTTCCAGATTTCCATAATCTACCTTTTCTACTTATTCAGTATACATTGTATAAGTTGCACCAAATTTTATATCACAGCTCACATATCTTAGCAATTACCTCTTCTATCCTTATTATCATCCCCTTTTAATCTTTAATCTTCAAAA